>CM038670.1:584102991-584702991 GCA_021605145.1 Aegilops bicornis
GGCTGCTGGTTCATATTGGGGCGAGGAAACTGAGCCATCATGTTTTCCATGAACTGGCGATTCATCTCAAGCTGTTGGATCATACCAGCCATGTACTCAGGCGGTGGTGGGAAGTTGCCACCACGACCACGACCAGCTGGTCTAACCATCCCGCTAATATATAACAGGGGTAGTTCAGCATTTGAGAAATTTGCAAAGGACAAGAATCATTCATGCTTTGAAACATGCATAATGAAAGCAAAGACGATAGAAACTACATAGTAGTCGGCATATCATACAAAAGGGATCATGCATAGAGTTTGGTACACGTAGTTCAAGACATAGGCTAAGACATCATAGGCGGCACGCAGGCTCATGACGAATGCATCTAACACTTAACAAGCAAGCCTACATCAGGTCCCCACGCTGCATCGCAGAGGTAGTCAGCGAAAGTCGGTAGTGCGGCAATGGATAGTCCTCCACGTCGGTGACACGGGGCCGCGGATACTCTGGTGCAGAACCCGACGCCAGTGGTAGAAGAGGGCCAAGCGCGGAGAGTAGCCTCCACCTCGGCCAACCGACACCACAGGGGCATCACGGTCTGGTTTGGGTAGATCGCAGATCGCGGCAGCTCTCTGGATCGGACAAAGGGTGCAGCAGCCGAGCACGGTAAAGGTGCCGACGGGTGGTGTACAACTCGTGGCGAAGAGCTCGGTTAGCTTCGATCCAGCCCATCAAAGATGCGTAACAAAGTTCGATGGTAGAAGGGCTCTCGGGTGACGATGGAGTAGGCGGTGTAGTAACCCTCCGCACCAACATCGGATGCGATAGAAATGTGCCTGAAGGGGGAGGTGTCCAACTCCCGTTACTCTCCACGAAGACGGGTAAGAGCAGCATAAGCAGCATCGTGGATGGCCATATCGATAGTCACCCCAACACCATGTGCGGTGTGCAAAGACATGAGTGGAGTCATACTCCCGAGAGTAGAGGTGGACGATGGCTCGGCATCGCTCTGGTTAAAGTCTTGGTACTCCTCAAAGACGGTGTACTCAGGGTGCCGCCGATAACCCAGATAGGTCATCATCTACTGCTAGCACCGCAGGTGATCCCGAGAGCATCAATGGCCGCCGTGTGGCGCACGACCTGCCTCGTGGGTTCCATCCGAAAACAAAGATGTTTCAAAGGAGTCAAATGACAAAGGTGGAAATTGATCAAATACAATTCCAAGGAATAACTATGGCTTTATCCAACTTTGGGGTGAATGTGGTCACGGGATCCTAGTGTTAGTTAGTAAATTCGCTTAACCCGAGTAGAAGAGAGTTCGAGTCCCGCAGTAAAGGTCGAGGAGTAAAAGATCCTAGTACCACCCGATGGTGACGTGGGCCCGTAAGGCACACAACCAAGTTAGTAAAAGTTTTTGCAATGTCTAGACTCGACTTCGCCAAGGAGTGTGGAAGGGGATTCCTACAGCAAATGGCTCGATACCAACTTGTGACGCCCCGATTCAATCATACACTAATCATACACGCAAACGCAGTACGATCAAGATCGAGGACTCACGGAAGATATCACAACACAACTCTAAAAATAAAATAAGTCATACAAGCATCATAATACAAGCCAGGGCCTCGAGGGCTCGAATACAAGTGCTTTCGATCATAGACGAGTCGTGAAGCAACAATATCTGAGTACGGACATAAGTTAAACAAGTTTGCCTTAAGAAGGCTAGCACAAATCGGGATACAGATCGAAAGAGGCGTTGGCCTCCCGCTCGGGATCCTCCTAACTACTCCTCGGTCGCCGTCTGCGGGCTGCACGTAGTAGTAGGCACCTCCAGTGTAGTAGTCGCCATCGACGGTGGCGTCGCTCACAGGCTCCATCGGCTGGTCGCAGCAACCGGGTAAAGAAAGGGGAAAAGGGGAACAAGGCAACCATGAGTACTCATCCAAAGTACTGCAAGCAAGGAGCTAAACTACATATGCATGGATATATGTGTAAAGGGCCATATCGTTGGACCGAATCGCAGAATGCCGTAATAAGAGGGGATAACTAATCTCGTCGAAGACTATGCTTCCGCAGCCTCCGCCTTTGCAAAGATGTAGAAGAGAGTAGATCAAGTCCTCCAAGTAGCATCGCATAGCATAATCCTACCCGGCGATCCCTCCTCGTCAGCTCGTTAGAGAGCGATCACCGGTTGTATCCGCACTTGGAAGGGTGTGTTTTATTAAGTATCCGCTTCTAGTTGTCATAAGGTCAAGGTACAACTCCAAGTCGTCACATATCAAGATCACGACTATTCGAATAGATTAACTTCCCTGCAGGGGTGCACCACATAACCCAACACGCTTGATCCCATTTGGCGGACACACTTTCTCGGGTCATGCCCGCCGGAAGATCAACACGCCGCAGCCCGACCTAGGCCAACAGAGCGGTCAAGACGCCGGTCTAAACCTAAGCGCCAGGTCCGCCCCATCGCCTTAGCACACCTCAAGACGCTGTAACGCGGGCCGAAGCAGACCTAGCAACCTCCATTACAAAGGAAGTCACGTTACGCGGTCCAATCCGGCGCCGCTCGGTCAGCCGACGTCCACGAAGGCTTCGGTGATACCACGACGCCGGATACCCATAACTACTCCCACGTAGATGGTTAGTGCCAGATAGACCAAATGGCGAGACTTCGGATCAAATACCAAGAACTTCGTTAAGCGTGTTAAGTATCCGCGAACGCCGAACAGGGCCAGTGCCCACCTCTCTCCTAGGCGGTCTCAACTCGCCTGCCGCTCCGCCACAAAGATCCATCCAGAGGGCCGTCGGGACAAAGGTCCTTTCAGCCCCCAATTCGTGAATCACTCATGGGTGCTCCTCGAGCCGACCCGACTTTAAGCACCACATGTATCATGTATAAAGTATATAGTATATACCGTGATCACCTCCCGAGTGATCACGGCCCGATAGTATAGCACAGCAGACGGACAAGAATGTAGGGCCACAGATGGAAATACTAGCATCCTATACTAAGCATGTAGGATTGCCGTAAAGGTAACAACAAGAGTAGCAAGGGCAGGCTATGCAAAGAAAGATAGGATTAATCGAAAGCGATAACATGCTACACTACTCTAATGCAAGCAGTATAGAGAAGAGTAGGCGATATCTGGTGATCAAAGGGGGGGCTTGCCTGCCTGCTCTGGCAAGAGAGAGGGGTCGTCAAATCCGTAGTCGAACTGGGCAGCAGCAGCGTCGGTCTCGTAGTCTACCAGAGAGAAGAGGGGGAAGAAACAATGAATACCATGCAAACAGATGCATATCGATGCATTACACGACAAGTAACTATGCTAGGGGTGCCCTAACGCGGTATGAGGTGATACCGGTGAAGGGAGCATCCGGAAAGTATTCGGTGTTTAGCAAGGCAGAGGCGCCGGAGGGGGAAAGTTGCGAGTTCGATAGGTTAGGGGGGTGTGGCGGACGAACGGGTTGTGTATCCGGAATCGTCTCGTCGTTCTGAGCAACTTTCATGTTGAAAATATTTTAATCCGAGTTACGGATTAAAAGATATGATTTTCTAAAGATTTTTATTAATTTCTGGAATTTAATTAATTATTTAATTAATTCGAAAAAAGATTAATGACATCAGCATGATGTCATGCTGACATCAGCAGTCAACAGAGTTGACTTGGTCAACTGACCGATGGGTCGATGGGACCTACATCATACAATCGCTTAGGTTAATTACAGGTTAGTTAATTTAATTACTATTTAATTATCCTAACTAGTTAATTAAATTAATTAAACCGGATTAATTAACTTAATTAATCCATTAGATAACTAATTAATTAATAATTAATTTTATTAAATCATTTTTATTTTTCTTTATTATTTTTATTTTTAATTCTCTTTTATTTAACGTTCTGGGGGCGGGCCCTTCCGTCAAGTGATGTACAGAGGCCTTAGTGGGTTTGGGTCCGGTAGTGCGGAGTGGCGCAAGGCGCCTGTGCGCCGAGGCCACCAGAGGGCGCGCCATGACGGCCGGCCGGAGTAGGGCGGCGCGGCGACGGTTTCGAACACGTCGTCAACGGGCGAACCTCGGGCGGCTGGCGCGCGACGATTTAGCGGCACCGGACGAGGACGAGCGAGGCACCTGGGTCACGGAGGGGGACGCCGGCAGAAGGGTTATGACGGGCGCGGCCGGGCTGGCGCGAGCGCTGCTGTGGCACGGCGACGGAGCGGGGGAGGTAGCGGCTGGTCATGAGGTCGAAAGCGGGGGGGCGTCGCAGGAGAGGAGGAGGCCGGGTCGCTGGATCACGGCCGGGCGGTGAAGCGTGGCTGTGGCGCACGGGCGAGGGGCGCGTCTGGAGACCGGGCGGTGAGCACGTGCGAGGGAGAGAGGGCGACGATCAAGGGGCGCGAAAGTGAGGGTCATGGCGGCATCATGTGACCGCGAGGGGGGAAACGTGCAGGGGAGGGCGGAGCTCACATCGAGGAGCAGGGAAAGGGGCAAGGTGCTCGGTGGAGGCCGGGGAGGACGATGGGGACGAGCGCCGGAGGGGAAGGAGTCCGGTGAGGTGGCGGCGAGCTTCGGGCGGTGTCGGGGGGGGGGGGGCGAGCGTCGTCGGTGACCTCCTCCTCTCGATCTGATCCAATCGGGGAGAGAGGGGTGAGATATTTTCGGGGGAATGGGGGTGTCGGTGGTGGAATTTGGGAGGAGTGGGGGTTATGGGGAGGCCGGGCTGGGCCACGGGGATTTGGGCGGCTGGTGTCGTGGCCCGATTGGGTAATGGCTCTTTGGGCCGAGCCCGGGGGTTTCTTCCTTTTGTTTTGTTTTTAGTTTTGTTTTCTTTTCTTTTATTTATTTACTTTTTCCTGTTTTAAATCAGTTTAAATTATTTAGACATTTTCTAAAAATGTGTTTACTTCACCACAATTACCTTTGTAATATTTGACAACCAATTTAACATTTTAGTCTTAATTTTTGGAAACTTTTATTGTTATCATTAATTTGAATTTTAATTTAGAACGGTTCCGAATTATTGCGAGGATAGCAACAGTAACCGAGGTGTCATGGCACGATTAGCGTACGATTACTGTAGCATGATTATCTGGGCGTTACAATAATGCCCCTTAGGATACGATTCTCTTCCTCGAGCTTATTGAGTTGCCGCTTGAGATCCATTATCTCCTTACGAAGCTTTCCTGTAACGGCTAAAGCTCCTTGCACCCAAGGGTGTTGCATAGCTGCGGGAGAACAAGTGACACTCTTTTTCATATTTTCATAAGAAAGAAATCTAGCATTGGAAGGGATAACCGAGTTTGGAATAGCTGAGCTCTGTAGTTCCCCCATTATGAACCCAGCTCGGAAGCGAGAAGTGATTTCTTGATCCTCCATGGCATCTATCCTCATCAAATCAGCCTCCATCTCTTCCTCCGTTGCTGGCCCAAAGTGGTCAGCATCGCTGTTTGTCCTTGGTCACGATCTTGGGACGAGACACGGCTCTCCCCGACCGACTCTTGAGAAGAAATCTTGCTCTAATCTGCAACAGCAACAGCTCGAAACGAGAACAAAGAATATTTGCGTGATACAGGAGTCAAAACCTTCAGGAGATTATATAATGAATTTTTACCGAAAAAAATACGTATCCTGCAAGAAAACATAGTCCGGAGAGCGCACGAGGTGCCCACGAGGCAGGGGGCGCGCCCTCCACCCTCGTGAAGGCCCCGTGTCCTTCCCGGACTGCTTCTTATTTTTCTATTTTTCTAAATATTCCAAAACAGAGAAAAATTGCCATTAGAACTGTTTTGGAGTCGGTTTACTTACCGTACCACATACCTATTCCTTTTCAGAGTCTGGAACGTTCTGGAAAGTGTCTCTTATGTATTCCTCCGGTGTTACGGTTTCAATAACATTAGTTTCAACATTTATAGGATTACCTGAGATATAATGTTTAATTCTTTGACCGTTCACCACCTTCGGATTTGTGCCTTCGAAGTTGTTGATTTTTATGGCACCGTAATGATAGACCTCCTTGATAACGTAAGGGCCTTCCCATTTAGAGAGAAGTTTTCCTGCAAAAAATCTTAAACGAGAGTTGTATAGCAATACATAATCACCTACATTAAACTCACGCTTTTGTATTCTTTTGTCATGCCATCTTTTAACTTTTTCTTTAAACAACTTGGCATTTTCATAGGCTTGTGTTCTCCATTCATCAAGTGAGCTAATGTCAAATAATCTCTTCTCACCGGCAAGTTTGAAATCATAATTGAGTTCTTTAATATCACAATATGCCTTATGTTCTAGTTCGAGAGGTAAGTGACATGCTTTTCCATAAACCATTTTATATGGAGACATACCCATAGGATTTTTATATGCATTTCTATAGGCCCATAATGCATCATCAAGTTTCTTGGACCAATTCTTTCTAGATCTATTAACAGTCTTTTGCAAAATTAATTTGAGTTCTCTATTACTCAATTCTACTTGACCACTAGACTGCGGGTGATAAGGAGATGCAATTCTATGATTAACATCATATTTAGGAAGCATTTTTCGTAAAGCACCATGAATAAAATGTGAACCACCATCAGTCATTAAATATCTAGGGACTCCAAACCACGGAAAAATAACTTCTTTAAGCATTTTAATAGATGTGTTATGATCGGCACTACTAGTTGGAATAACTTCTACCCACTTAGTAACGTAATCAACAGCAACTAAAATATGTGTATATCCTTTAGAGGCAGGAAAAGGTCCCATATAATCAAAGCACCAAACACCAAATGGTTCAATAACAAGAGAATAGTTCATAGGCATTTCTTGACGTCTACTAATATTACCAATTCTTTGACATTTATCACAAGATAGGACAAACTCACGGGCATCCTTGAAGAGAGTAGGCCAATAAAAACCGGATTGCAATACCTTATGTGCAGTTCTATCTCCAGCGTGGTGTCCTCCATAAGCCTCGGAGTGACACTTATGTAGGATCTGCTCCTGTTCATGCTCGGTACACAACGTCTAATAACACCATCTACTCCTTCTTTATAAAGATGTGGGTCATCCCAAAAGTAATGTCTCAAATCATAGAAAAACTTTTTTCTTTTGCTGGTATGTGAAACTAGGTGGTATAACTTTAGCAACGGTGTAATTAGCATAATAAGCATACCATGGAGCAGTACGAGAAGTATTTATGACATTTAATTTCTCATCAGGAAAGCTATCATCAATAGGTAGTGGGTCATCAAGAACATTTTCTAACCTAGACAAGTTATGCGCAAGAACGGATTCTCGACTCTCTTTCTATCAATAATATGCAAATCAAATTCTTGTAGCAAGAGAACCCATCTAATAAGTCTAGGTTTAGCATCTTTATTTTCCATAAGATATTTAATAGCAGCATGATCCGTGTGAATAGTTACTTTAGAATCAACAATATAAGGCCTGAACTTATCACAAGCAAATACAACTGCTAGGAATTCCTTTTCAGTAGTAGCATAATTTCTCTGAGCATTGTCTAGAGTTTTACTAGCATACTGAATAACGTTTAATTTCTTATCAACTCTTTTCCCTAGAATGGCACCTACAGCATAATCACTAGCATCACACATAATTTCAAAAGGTAAATTCCAATCAGGTGGCCGAACAATAGGTGCAGAGATCAATGCTTTCTTAAGTATTTCAAATGCTTCTACACAATCATCATCAAAGACAAATGGTAAATCTTTTTGTAATAAATTAGTCAAAGGCCGAGAAATTTTTGAGAATTCCTTAATGAACCTCCTATAAAATCCGGCGTGACCAAGGAAACTTCTTATACCTTTGATGTCCTGGTGACATGGCATCTTTTGAATAGCATCAACCTTGGCTTTATCAACTTCAATACCTCTTTCAGAAACTTTATGCCCCAAGACAATACCTTCATTAACCATAAAGTGGCACTTTTCCCAATTCAAGACAAGATTAGTTTCTTCACATCTCTGCAAAACTCGATCAAGGTTGCTCAAGCAATCATTAAAAGAGGATCCATAAACGGAGAAGTCGTCCATGAAAACCTCACAAACCTTTTCACAAAAGTCAGAGAATATAGCCATCATGCATCTTTGAAAGGTAGTAGGTGCATTACATAAACCAAAAGGCATATGTCTATAAGAAAAAGTACCAAAAGGGCAAGTAAAAGTGGTCTTTGATTGATCATCGGCTGTCACAGGCATTTCAGAGAAACCAGAATAACCATCTAGAAAGCAAAAGTGTGTATGTTTGGATAATCTTTCTAGCATTTGATCAATAAAAGGCAAGGGGTAATGATCTCTTTTAGTAGCCTTATTTAATTTTATGGAAATCAATTACCATCCTATAACCTGTAATAATTCTTTTGGAATCAATTCATCTTTATCATTAGGAACGACAGTAATACCTCCCTTCTTAGGGACACAATGGATGGACTTACCCAACGACTATCAAAGAACGGGATAAATTATACCTGCCTCAAGGAGCTTTAGTATTTCCTTTCTTACCACTTCTTTCATCTTAGGATTCAGCCGTCGTTGATGATCACGAACTGGTTTGGCATCTTTCTCCAAATTTATTTTGTGTTGACATAGAGTGGGACTAATGCCCTTAATATCATCAGGAGTATAACCAATAGCAGCGCGGTGCTTCTTCAGAGTTTTCAATAATCTCTCTTCTTCATGCTCTAAAAGGTTAGCACTAATAATAACAGGATATATCTTTTTCTCATCAAGATAAGCATATTTAAAAGTATCAGGCAACGGTTTAAGCTCAAACACGGGATCACCCTTGGGTGGAGGAGGATCCCCTAGGATTTCAACAGGCAAATTGTGTTTCAGGATAGGTTCCTATTTAAAGAATACTTCATCTATTTCCCTTCTTTCATTCATAAACATATCATTTTCATGGTCTAGCAAATATTGTTCTAAAGGATCACTAGGAGGTACGGCAATAGAAGCAAGACCAATAATTTCATCCTTACTAGGCAATTCCTCTTCGTGGTGTTGTCTAGTAAATTTAGAGAAATTAAACTCATGAGACATATCACCCAAGCCAATAGTAACGGCATCCTTTTCGCAGTCTATCCTAGCATTAACTGTGTTCAAGAAGGGTCTACCAAAAATAATGGGACAAAAGCTATCTTGTGGGGAACCAAGAACAAGAAAATCAGCAGGATATTTAGTTTTCCCACACAAGACTTCAACATCTCTAACAATTCCAATGGGTGATATTGTATCTCTATTAGCAAGTATGATGGTAACATCAATACCTTCTATCTCAGCAGGTGCAATTTCATGCATAGTTTCTTTGTATAAGTCATGAGGTATAGCACTAGCACTAGCACCCATATCACATAAGCCATGATAACAATGATCTCCTATTTTAACAGAAATAACAGGCATGCCTACCACAGGTCTATGTTTATCTTTAGCACAAGGTTTGGCAATTCTAGCAGTTTCATCACGGAAATGAATAACATGCCCATCGATATTATCAGACAAGAGATCTTTAACAATAGCAATATTAGGTTCAACTTTAATTTGCTCAGGAGGTGTATAAGTTCTAATATTGCTTTTACGGACCACAGTTGAAGCTTTAGCATGATCCTTTATCCTAACAGGGAAAGGTGGTTACTCAACATAAGAAGTAGGAACAATAGGATCATTATAAGTGATAGTCTTTTCTTCAACTTCAATATGTGCAGCTACTTTTACTTCTATGGGAGGATGATATTTAAACCACTTATCCTTAGGGAGATGAACATACGCAGCAAAAGATTCACAGAAAGAAGCTACTATCTCAGAGTCAAGTCCATATTTAGTGCTAAATTTACGGAAAACATCGGTATCCATGAAAGATTTGACACAATCAAACTTAGGTGTCATACCTGACTCCTTACCTTCGTCGAGATCCCAATCTTCAGAGTTGCGTTTAATTCTATCCAATAAATCTCATTTGAATTCAATAGTCTTCATCATAAAAGAGCCAAAGACAAGAAGTATCGAGCATGGTGCGATTGTTATCAGAAAGCCGAGCATAAAAACTTTGAATAATTATTTCTCTTGGAATCTCATGATTGGGGCATGAATATAACATTGATTTAAGCCTCCCCCAAGCTTGAGCGATGCTTTCTCCTTCGCGAGGACAGAAATTATATATATAATTGCGATCATGATGAACAAGATGCATAGGATAAAACTTCTGATGAAATTCCAATTTCAATCGTTTGTAGTTCCATGACCCCGTATCATCACATAGCCTATACCATGTCAATGCATCTCCCTTCAAAGATAAAGGGAAGACCTTCTTCTTAATAACATCACCGGGCACACCTGCATGCTTAAATAATCCACAAACTTCATCCACATATATTAGGTGCTCATCAGGATGCTTTGTTCCGTCTCCTGCAAAAGGATTAGCTAGCAGTTTTTCTAGCATACCCGAAGGAATTTCAAAGTGGACATTCTCATTTTCAGTAGGTTCAATAGGTTGAGGAGCAACTCTTTGCTCTATTGGTTGGGGTGAAGATACTCCGAACAAGCCCCTCAGAGGATTACTTTCCATAGTAACAAGTGACAGTAAATTTCAGCACACTATATAATTTTTTTCCTTACCAAATTCCACCTACCAAAGGCACTTCACTCCCCGGCAACGGCACCAGAAAATAGTCTTGATGACCCACAAGTATAGAGGATCTATCGTAGTCCTTTCGATAAGTAAGAGTGTCGAACCCAACGAGGAGCAGAAGGAAATGATAAGCGGTTTTCAGCAAGGTATTCTCTGCAAGCACTGAAATTATAGGTAACAGATAGTTTTGTGATAAGATAATTGGTAACGAGCAACAAGTAACAAAAGTAAATAAAGTGCAGCAAGGTGGCCCAATCCTTTTGTAGCAAAGGACAAGCCTGGACAAACTCTTATCTAAAGAAAAGCGCTCCCGAGGACACATGGGAATTATTGTCAAGCTAGTTTTCATCACGCTCATATGATTCGCGTTCGGTAATTTGATAATTTGATATGTGGGTGGACCGGTGCTTGGGTGTTGTTCTTACTTGAACAAGCATCCCACTTATGATTAACCTCTATTGCAAGCATCCGCAACTACAACAAAAGTATTAAGGTAACCTAACCATAGCATGAAACATATGGATCCAAATCAGCCCCTTACGAAGCAACGCATAAACTAGGGTTTAAGCTTCTGTCACTCTAACAACCCACCATCTACTTATTACTTCCCAATGCCTTCCTCTAGGCCTAAATAATGATGAAGTTTTATGTAGTCGACGTTCACATAACACCACTAGAGGATAGACAACATACATCTCATCAGAATATCGAACGAATACCAAATTCACATGACTACTAGTAGCAAGACTTCTCCCATGTCCTCAGGAACAAACGTAATTACTCACAAAGAATATTCATGTTCATAATCAGAGGGGTATTAATATGCGTATAGGATCTGAACATATGATCTTCCACCAAATAAACCATCTAGCATCAACTACAAGGAGTAATCAACACTACTAGCAACCTACAGGTACCAATCCCGGACTTAGAGACAAGAACTGGATACAAGAGATGAACTAGGGTTTGAGAGGAGATGGTGCTGGTGAAGATGTTGATGGAGATTGCCCTCTCCTGATGAGAGGAGCGTTGGTGATGACGATGACGATGATTTCCCCCTCCCGGAGGGAAGTGTCCCTGGCAGAACAGCTCTACCGGAGCCCTAGATTGGTTCCGCCAAGGTTCCGCCTCTTGGCGGCGGAGTCTCGTCCCGAAAGATTGCTTATAATTTTTCTTCGGACGAAAGACTTCATATACCAGAAGATGGACACCGGAGGGCCAACAGGGGGCCCACGAGGCAGGGGGGCGCCTGTGGGTAGGGCGCGCCTCACCTTCGTGGGATGTAGAGGCCCCCGACGATTTCGTCTGGCCAAGTATTTTTTATTATTTCCAAAAATAACTTTCGTGGAGTTTCAGGACTTTTGGAGTTGTGCGTAATAGGTCTCTAATATTTGCTCCTTTTCGGCCAAATTCCTGCTGCGGCATTCTCCCTCCTTATGTAAACCTTGTGAAATAAGAGAGAATAGGCATAAGTATTGTGACATAATGTGTAATAACAGCCCATAATGCAATAAATATCGATATAAAAGCATGATGCAAAATGGACGTATCAGTCAACACCTAGCAGACACCTCGATGTAGTGATGCCACCAGCCACCACTGAATGCAAGGCACTACCGCGGCAATGACACTAGTATAGGTTTTGCGTTGCTCCTGGGTCGCCCACCAGGAGTGACACATGAGCCTCTTGGCTCGTTGTATCAACCCCCTACGTGCTCAGATATCTCCACATGATGGTATCTCCTCATACATGGATTCCTATGTGCTAATTGAAAGGGGCATGCTATGCATGGGCCGGCTGGTCTCTAGGTCTCGAGCCATCCGATCCAATCTGCACACGCGTTGATTACAACATGATCCTTGTTGCAGAAACATCCCACAAGAGGATCCTTGTTGCAAAAAAGCAACATGGCTCTTCTGCAAAGCTAAAATCATCTCAGCTATTGCAGCCCTTGTTCATCGTCGCCGTTTGCAACACCGTTGTTGCAAGGGAGCGCACAACGCCTCGTCGGAGGAGCACACGCGAGAGCACCGAACCAGTGGATGGGCATGTGTCAGGCCATGCGGGCGTTCATCGAACGCGGGGCACTGCTAGCGACTGTCGATGCAAGCTGTCAGATCCATTCCACAGCGGCCGTGGCGCTCGCCCTTGATTCCGAGCAAGGCGAGGCCTACGACGACGAAATATGATGAGAGCGCACCTCACCGGGCTCGCACAGGTGGTCGTGGGTCACTACTAGGAAAGCGCTTATAGATAGAAGTTTACCAGTAGCGAGTTTTTTTTACCCCATGCTACTAGTAATTACCAGTAGCGCTGTGTAGAAAACACGCTACTACTAACATATAGCAGCAGTGTTTGTTTGTTCGGGCCGCGCTACTGTTACATGGGCCGCAGGGCAGCATCTGTAGTCCACTTAGCTGTAGCGTTTGTTATGAAAGGGCACTATAGCTAGTGGGCTTAGCAGTAGCGTGGTGCTCCAACCAGCGCTACTACTATAGCTAAAGAAAACCGGCCCGCGAGTGCCCCGACACCCCCCTCGTATCACACAATCCCCACCGCCTGACGACGCCGCCGCTGCGGTTAGGGTTCGTCCCCGGCCGCCTCACCCCCGTTAACGGTGCCGTGCGCCGCCACCACGCGCGGTCGCCTCTCGCCTCCTCCGACGCTCCAGCCCCATAAGTCCCTCTCTCAATCTCCTCCTCCCTGCGCGCGCCACAGTAGCTCCTCTCAATCTCTTGGTTAGGGTTCGTCGTAGGGGCTCCAATCGATTTTCTGCGGCGGGTCGCCATGTTTTGGGATTTAGGGATTGCACGGTGGCTCCGCGCTTCGATGCATGGCTCCAATCGATCCTACTGTTAATTAGTATCACATATGCATCTCTAGATCGTCTTTGTTAATTAGTATCACATAGGGAGAGAGTAGAGGATTTGGGTTGGTTGTTCCGACATGATTTGGCATTGGATTGGGCTGGCTCATGTTTGATTTTTTGCTTTGTGGTTGGGCAGTTTCGACTTTTCTGATGTGATGTTATGGATATTGCTTCTATAGGAGTGTAAGTGCTCGGTTCGGGTTGTATCAAGTGCCCTTCTACAGGATGTTGTATAGGTGTTATTCATGTGAGAGACAAAGCTACAAGCTCATGTTTATTTAGTGTGCTTTGTTGTGAGAAATCATCAAGATTTAGGATTACTGATATGAGAAGGGGGTAGTTTATTTAGTGTGCTTTGTTGTGATTAACGAAGATGAGATGAGATCAAAGTATTGTTATGTTTTGCCATATATTTGTTTGTTACATCTCTAGATTATTGAGCTACTAGTATTGTTTAACCTTGTGTTTAGTGCAAATTTCATGTTGATAGCGACGCTTCATCTGAAGAGTTGGGGACATTAGTTTACTAGATTGCTAGCTTTATGATTGTTGGACTGAACTTTATGTTTACTTTTTAGTTGTTATTTTGCTTGCCATGTGAACTCTAGCTATGAAAACTTTATGTTTACTTTTTGGATCGTTAATCCTTTAATCATATTGCTTTAGGGAAATGGCGCCACCACCACCACCACCACCATGTCGTGATTGCAAGTCAAGGTGCACCAAAGAACCTTGTAATCGGCACGATGCTTGGCATCTACTTCGAGTCTAGTTTTCTTCATGCGGCGGTAATAAATTATATGAAACTAGTAACTACTATTTTATTTTTAGTGTTATTGGCATTAATGCATCGCGTATATATCATTTTGCTTTTTGTACACAGATCGTCCCATGCAATGTGAGGTCAGAATTCAACAATCTGACTGGAGACTCTGTGACCTTTGAGGCTCCTGGGGGCCCCTACACTATGGATATCGAGAAAGGAAGAAAGATGACGCGGGTGGGAGGAGATGGATGGGTCCGTTTCATCGACAACATGCGTATCACCGGTGGTGACTTGATCAGCTTCTCCTTCAGAGCTGAAAGACCCAAGCTGGCCGTGATCTATATCAACAAAGCAGAAGATTATGAGGATGATGACGACCCACTCGGTGATGCCATCGTATCTCAAAGAATGAAGTTGAGCGAGGAGGAGGTGTGCAACCTATGGGACATCATTCCATACGTCTTTGACTTCGTCGGGGTGCCATTCATGACCCGCCGACAAGTACCATGGTTGATCGGCATATGATGGTATGTTGCATTTCTTGTAGTTTTAGAGTAATTTGATGATATGCTTTATTGTTATACTTAGTGTAGAGTCCGATGATATATATGCTTAGTGAATCTTATATGCTTTATTGTTATACTTAGTGTAGAGTCCGATGATATATATGCTTAGTGAATCTTATATGCTTTATTGTTATACTTAGTGTAGAGTCCGATGATATATATACTTAGTGTAGAGTCCGATGATATATATGCTTAGTGTAGAGTCCGATGATATATATGCTTCGTGTAGAATGTGTGAGGCTACTTATTAATTGATATGTTTTTCTTATTCAGAAATTGCCAAAGAGCCTATCGAGAGTTGTGGTATCAAGCCCGACGAAGAAGGCTCTGCTGGAATACGCCATACCGCAAGGCCTCCGTCACCACTTGTGCGTACGGCGTGGACACGGACGGTCGCACACACTTCAACTCAGTTGGGTGGAAGAGCTTCCTCGTCGGCAAGAATCTTCATGTTGGACAAGCAATCCTAATTACTATCAGGAACACCCGCCGCCCAGGCTTGAGGATGATGGTCGTCACCGACATCATCTAGAACTTCATATGCATGCGTGTGGCTGCTGAACCATATATATGCTAGTATGACTACCTAGTAGACTTGTCAACTATGATCTATCCATGCATTGTTGACTACTATATGAGTTTGTAAGATTGTGTGGTTATATTAAATGTGGTATTGTCGTTAATGTTTGTGAGATGGTTCTGTGAACTTAGTTTATTTGCCTTTGGACTTGTCTTGATTTCCATGAATATTGCACTTTTGCTTTTTTTATTTTTTGTTTCTATTTGCCTAGTAGTAGCGTGGGGAGAAAATAGGGCGCTACTACTACGTGATGATAGTAGTAGCTATTTGGTGGAGGAAGCAGCGGTACTAATAAGTATTTTAGCTGCAACGCTTGTTCAAAAACGCGCTACTGTTAAATAATAGCTGTAGCGCCCTAGCAGTAGCGCGGGTGCCCGCGCTACTGGTATGTAAAAAAACAGCGCCACTACTAAGCTTTTCTCTAGTAGTGGGTGTTGGGAAGGGAGCGGCGATGGTAAAACGGCTGCTGATAGAGTGCTGGAAGCAACCGTTGAGGAGAAACCTTTGCAACAATGGTCATGTTGCATTCTTTGCATTGCAAGAGGGGGCAAGTTCCAATGGTGTGGAGATGGTTACGGGCCGTCCGATCATAAATGAATCTGATGGAAGTGGAGGCGATCGACGCACACAACTCCATCAGTTAGGTGAACTAGACCAGGAGCGCGCCTTGGCGCGAGGGTGCCGGTCCTAACGTTGTGGTCAAGTAGTTAATGCTCAAGTTAGTAGGAATTCAGCTTTAACATACGCATTCAAACATGATAACAAAATAAAAGAAGAAAAATTCACATGTGATACAAGGAAGACATTATATAGTTCAACATCGGCATGTGAGATTATAAGGCAGAATTGAGTAGTCGCTTGATTTCGGATGGGGAGATGTTCAATTCACCTGCATAGACACATTCATTTCTTAAGAAGCCGAAACTACCCTATATGTTTATCAAAAAAATCATTGCTTCTATATGTTTAGTCAAACGTTTGAAAAGGATTTCTAAATGCAAGTAATGGAGATTAGGGTGTTATCACTTGTCAAGGTCCTGTCACATAGACATGGTTCACTACATGTGATCTAAATCTTCCGTTACTTTGTACGGTGGTGTTTTCCATAAAATTTGATTCATACCAAAATAGGCAACAAATGTCATACATGACAGAGAAGTTATATTATCCAAGCGGGGTGCCTGGCTCATTGCGTTGTCCCAGTATTTAATCAAAGTGTTTAGTACTCCCAAAGGGAATTAGACAGATTGGTTAGGATGGATTATCTCACTACATCAAGGATGTACCAAAAAAAAGGCAGGATAACCAAGTCCGGTACGTACAATTTTGTCAAAGTTATATATGCCAAAGGCCAAAGCAATTAGATATACCGAAAGAAAGGCAAACCTGATATATTTATTCAGTAGGATGATCTGGAAGCTCATGAATAAGGGGAAACATATATTGTGTTCCAAAAGTAAATCAAGAGCAATGTTGGGTATACCAAAAGCAAGGTGAGTAGGAAATATTTAATCAGTAGAACAAATGATCTGGAGGCTCATAATAAAAGGAAACATTTCTTTGTTCCAAAACTAAGGCAGGACGATCAATTCACATTAAGTTAGATATAGAGAGTAGAGTTAGCCAACAAAATCAAGACAGAGCGCACCAATACAGTTCAACTAAAGCATACTATTTGATAACTTCACTTGATTGTCTTCACGTTCGACTTCTCACATGGCACGTCACATGAACCTGCTGTGAGTATTTAGTATAACCAATCAAGCCATAGCAAAAAAATATCATGGATAATACGGTTATGTTCTTTTAACTGACCTCTTGTGGATAGTGAGTGATGGTTTGCCCCATAGTTCGCAGCATATTGGTCCTATGTGTAAGAGTTCAGACTAACTTGCGAACAACAATCTATTGAACAATGGTGTGTAAGAGTTCATTTAACATGCAAAGTATTGAATAATGGCATAAGGCCAGCATGCTACCTCTTGTTAAGGTCCTCTCACAAAGACATGGTTCGCTACATGGAGCTCGTCCCCTTGTCTTTTTGGCACAATGGCGTTTATGGCGGCGCTTACATGAATATTTGAGACAACTAGCGTCAGATCCAACATCGTTAATAGGAATTAGAGACAACGACCCTGCTACTCTATATATACACCCATACCTTCATCATCACTGATGTAAATAGTGTCGCTGATTATCGCCCATTTCATAATGTGGTTATTACTGGAATCCTAGTAATTGTGAAAGCAAAAATGTAAGAGAGTGGGATCAACGCAAACCTAGAGAGAACAGTCCCAACAAAAAATAAAATATGGCTACTCTCATAAGTGATAATGCGCATTTTATTTTGAACATGGTCATATTCAGTGGAGAGGGAGGGACAAAGCAGAGCAAAGAAAATTGTTCAAGCTGAATTGAAATCACATATAAGAAGTACTTATATTTTAACCAAGCACGAAACGCATTCAACAAACTGTAGTCTTGAAGCAAAAGTTTTTCGTGGATAAAACAAATAATATTTTGTGTCCTAAACCCATCGCGTACAAGAACATGAAAAATAGCAAGTGTTTTGGTATACTGAAGCATGCATCAGCCAAAAGGCTATGACTACTCAGTTTAGTCCAACAACAAATCTAATTTCTGTTCTTTCCAGCCAATCACAAGCATCCAAATATATGTGTACCAACATAATCTAGTATCTTAATTAAAAGGCACTCAAACAACATATACGGATTTAACTCTTTCTCAAAATATTACATGGATTTATCAGTCGATCCACAAGAAGGGTAGCTTTAGAATTTCCGTATCTTATCCATTCAAGCTATTTTTTACTATCGATCCAGTAGTCGTTGTACAGAAACATATCTTACTCTTCGTTCTAAATCTATGTTGCATGATGTCGCTTCACAGTAGACCTATACTCACAAGGCACAAATATGTACTATCTCTACAACATATATATTATGCAAACATTGCCAAGGAAAGAGAAAAATAAGCATCACTAAAGTTCTGAATTTAAAATTTTAACCTTGGTGAAATTAGAAATAGCAAAGTCCAGTTCTCTTTGAAATGCATATGTTGTACATCTCCCAATTGGTGTCTCTGGATAAGCTGTACTTTCCCGCCGTATCTCCAAATGTAAATGCAGATTTTCAGGCTCCTTTTCTGATTAGAGAGAATAAGAGAGAAAAACTGATAAAAACATATTATAGGTAACAACATGATAAAACAAAAAAAACTGATAGATTATAGGTAACATACACTGGTAAAACTTAATGGTGAAATTTGCTTTAAAACAACAATATCCACATGTAAAAGAAATAGAGACGATATCTACTGAAAGTTCGCTGCAAATGGAAGAACTTTTTTCATTTAGGTATTCTTTTTATCATTGGCGTACCTCGGACGATCATTGGCGTACCTTGGCCTCAGAGCAGGGCTCACTATTTTCTAATTCACTAACAGAACTCCGGACCCAAAATTAGTAAATGGATGTTCTCCAGGTTATGATACAATACTGCTAACTATATTTGCTACCCCACCTAAACGATCACACCTCAGAACCTGCAACCCGAATGCTCGGAACCGGTCTCTTTTTTACTTTGTCACTGATAGTGTGTTAATTCACCACTGTCTAGCCCCTAGACCTGCACCGTTTTTCATTTTTGATTGTTAATTCACCCATATTGTCCTGGACACCAACCCAGCCAAAGAAACACAGCCAGCAAACAAAGGAAGAATGTAGAACATCTAGTGTGGTTAACTGATAACATTGATCAAACACCATTAAAAGACATTCTTAAAAAAATAATGTCTGTTGGCTGCTGGCGCCGGGCGTGGTGCCGCGGCACCGCCTGCTCCTAGACCACCGGTGGTTGCCAGTGCAGCGCTGGCCGCTGCGGGTCGTGGTGGTGGCCAGCTAGGTCCTAGGCCGCCGGTGTAGGGTCCGGCTGCGGTGGCTGCCGCGGGTCGGGGCGGTGCTGCACATGGGCCTCGGCCACCGCCGCAGGGTCCGGTTGTGGTGGCTGTTGCGGGATGAGGCGGCGCCGTGAAAGGGCCAAGGCCGCCGCCGCCCGGGGCCTGCCGTCGCACCTCCCCGCAACCAAGTTCAGGCGCACGGGCAACAGCCTTGTGGTGGCAGCAGACACATGTATCGCCGCCTCAGTATGACAACGTGGGTGTTGGAGGTACGGGTTTGCCTAACCATGGTGCTAATGGACCGCCCCGGGGACAATGGGGTGACGATGGCTACAATGCGTATGGTGATGGCCAACACCGCGGTTCGTCGTCCACGGGTGGCGGCCGTGGATATGCTTGGCAGAGCGATGGTACAGCTGAGATACCGTTTCTCGGCCCTCCGGGAGGCTTTGTCGAGGGGGCATCTGGCCCAGACTATCAGCGGCAAGGTGGATACCGCGGTCATCGTGGCGGTCGAGGTGGTCGGTACCGTCACCATCAGCCTCCTCCGCCTGTCGTCGTTGAGCCGACGGTCTCCGCGGAGGCGGCCGATCCTGGTCAGACGCCGGAGCTGTCCGGTCAGGCTATGGATGTGGTGACTGCGCTGGCTAATGCTGAGTTACCTGGAACTGAGACCACGGTCGAGGCTGTGGACAGGGCAGATTTTGATAGAGCGTCCAAGTGGGCACACAAAAAGGAGAAGATGTTGTGTTATCATTGTGGCGAGAAGGGCCACTTTATTGCTGAATGCGTGACTAAGCTTTGTGATACCTGCCTCAAGCCAGCACATGATATGGGGGAATGCCCGATTTTGCGTGAACAGATGCCGAGTATTACCATATATGGAGTGTGTTGTGCTGAGTTGATGTTCTTTGAGTTGCCTAGTGCGACGGAGATCATAGAGGAGACCGAGAGCACGACCACTGGGTTGTGAAAGTTACCAAAGGTGATGTGTCTGAGACTCAGATTGTGCAGAGGCTTAAGGAGTTAGCTCCTGGTGACTTTCGGTGGGAGCTTATCAGTCTCGAGTCCAACATGTATAAGGTTGACTTCCCTTCTGTCGAGGACTTGCAGCGACTTCTGAGTTTCGGGTTGTGCAGAGTGCCTAGCACAGAATGTATCCTGGAGTTTCACGAGTGGAAGAAGGTTGAGCCACAGGGCAAGCCTCTTACTCAGGTCTGGTTACATTTTTCCGGGGCTCCCTTGAAGTTGTTGTAGGATGCTCGGGTCGCTGCTAGCTTGGGTATCTTGGTTGGGAAAACTAAGAGAGTGGATATGGCCTTTACCTGAGCTAACGGGATGGCCCGACTGCTGGTGAGTATTCTGGATATTGAGTTCGTGCCTGATGTGGTTAAGTGGACACATAGGGGACTGATCTACAACCTCGAGATTGAGTTTGAGGATGTCGATCTTTTCGCTGAGGCTATGGCTGGGACTGATGTGGACATGCACGAGGGAGATGATGGTTCGGGTGCTAAGGAGGCGCCAGTGGATGACGTTGGACGAGAGTTGTCCAATGGATCAGGGTCCGTTTCTTAGACGCCCGGGGACGAGACGACACCATCCTCTTCGGTGCCAATGAACACTCTGAGATTTGGGTCGTTCGAGCCAGTTTCTACTCCTCCCAGACTCTGGAGTGATCGGATGGAGTCTGATGACGTGCTTGAGCGCATGCTACCTACCCTGGACTTTGATGCTGCTGAAGGTCCTGCGGTTGGGGGCTTGGAGATGACTGTTGCTGAGAAGACCTCAGTCGAGGGAGGAGGGGAGGATCTTGGGCAGGTGGCCCCTCGTTCTCCCACTCTAACCGTTGTCTCATCCCGGGCGAGGGAGCCGACGATGACGGCTGTGGCTAGGGGAGGGGGTCTTGGGCAGGTGGCCTCGTCCCCTTCTTCTCCTCTCGCGGCTAGGGTGGCCGCACCTGCTGTGGTGCCCGTGACTCCCTCTAGCCAGAGGGCCGGCTCGGGCGGGGAGTTTGGGCAAGCGGCCCACGCACTCCCCTCCCCCTGCGCGCCTGCATCCCAGGGCACGGATGACGTTGACGGGGCCGCGGAGCTCCTCACCGGTGCTTGCGGCAGCTCTTGGCGCTTCTTCGAGTGGTGCAACCCCGCAGTGTGTTGGGGGTGAGGCTGGAGGCCTTACCTCGAGCGGGGCTACCCGGGAGGAGGTCATTGCTTATGGAGGGATTTCGGATCTGGTTTCTGAGGGGGGTGGGATGAGCTGCCGCCTCCAGGATCACCCGGAGGTTGATGACATGCAGCAGCGGTGCGCCATGAGGGCAGCCAAGCTTTGTGACATTGAGGTCACTACTGGTATGTCGGTCAACACCTCTAATTCCATTCTGCATTTTTCTAATGATGAGATCATTTGTAATGCAAATCAATTAGGAGTTTCACTAGGTAGTAACGATAGTGAAATTTCTAATTGCGTAAATGATATCCTGGATTTCAAAGCGGAACGCGCTTTAGAAATAATTCGAAACTTAGCAGCGGTCAAACCCATGAATGATTCTGACATAGATGCGTTGGGATTCAGGGTGCTTGATAACTTTGCGGATCTTGCACCATCCCTTCCTGAGACAGAGGAAGAGGATGGTACCTTCGAGGCTGAGGTAGTTAGGTCCATGGAGCCCGGTTGTGAGGATAGGGCGGAGGATCGAAACAAACCTAAATGCAAGTGGAAGCAGAAGATTTGCCCTGCTTCGGCGGTGCGTAGAAGTGCTAGGATCCGTACTACTAAAAAAATTCATGATGAAATATGAGAGGAATCTTTTGAAATAGGAGAGGTCTAAAAGACTTGGCTAAAAGAAGGTTTCTTGCGGATGCTCCTATCGAGCATAAGTTGGATTTCATTGCTCCCTCAGAAACTAGTCGAGATAATTTTTCTCCCCAGTTTCTCAGTACTTTATGGGGGGTGTCGATTTTGATTGGCACTGCCTTCCTCCGAGAGGAAGATCGGGTGGGATCTTACTTGGAGTTAGATGCAAATCACTAGAAGTCCGAAGCGTAATGATGGGAGATTTCACTGTTAAGTTTCGGGTTAGATCGAAGGAAGATGGGTTTAATTGGGCGCTGGTGGCGGTATATGGTGCCGCGCAGCCCGAACTCAAACCAGAGTTCATGGCAGATTTTGTTCGAATTTGCAATTCCGAGCAGCTATCAATCTTGGTTGGGGGTGACTTCAACATTATTAGAAGGAGAGAGGAAAAGAACAATGATAATTTCGACGGTAGGTGGTTGTTCATGTTTAATACCATTATTGAAAGCTTGGATCTGAGAGACACAGAGCTTTCGGGTAGAAAATTCACCTGGGCTAATACCTTACCAAACCCGACATTTGAGAAGCTGGATCGAGTCCTCGCGAGCATTGAATGGGAACATAAATTTCCCTTGGTAACAGCCCAGGCGTTGTCGCGCGGAATATCTGACCACACGCCTTTACTGGTTGACTCTGGTGAGGCAACCCACATGGGAAACAAAAATTTCTTTTCGTTCGAATTGGCATGGTTTGAAAGAGAAGGCTTCTTGGATCTGATAGCCAGGGAATGGGCTAAGGATGCAGGAGGTAGGACTTTGGTTGAGCGATGGCACAATAGGATAAGGCACTTGAGAAGTTTCTTGCGTGGGTGAGCTAAGCATCTTAGTGGGATTTATAAGGCTGAAAAGGAAAGGCTCCTTACACTTATTCAGTCCCTAGATTTATAAGCCGAGTCCACACTTCTATAGACCACGGAGCTTCATGCAAAAATTGATGCGGAGATGAGATTGAAAGAACTTCTCTGTGAAGAGGAATTGAAGTGGGCGCTGCGAGCTAAGGTTCACAAAGTTATCCATGTAACACCCGGATAATTAGGCTACAGTAAAACTCTCTTGATGATGCCTTGTCATCTATGTTACTGTTGCTAATTAAGTGGTAGTTCAAAAACATAGCAAATTCAAAAATGAATTAGCGACAAACACCCAAAGTTTACAAAAGTCAACACAAAATTGTTCGGGGGTTGCCAAATATTGCATCGGTAATTATGGTGAAGTAAACACATTTTTATAAAATGTCTAAATAATTTAAAATGAGTTAAAATAGAAAAGAAAATAAATAAAAGAAAGAAAATACAAAAGAGAAACAGAAAACAGAAAAAAGAGTAAACCCCCTCGGTGCGTGGGCCCAACCGGGCCAAAACCCCCAGCCCAGCCCGGCCGGCCCACCCGCACTCCTTAACCCCCACTCCTCCTCCCACCACCGACACCCCATTCCCCCACGAAAATATCTCACCCTCCCTTTCCCGATTGGATCGGGATCGAGACGAGGAGGTCACCGACGATGCTCGCCCCCCTAACGCCGGAGCTTCTCTGCGGCTGCTTCCGCCTCCCAGCCTTGCCCCCCCGCTTCATACGTCGTCCCGTCGTCCCCCGACCGTCGAGCCCGCTGCCGGTTTCCCTACCCCCGACGTGAGCTCCTCCTCTCCCCTTTCCCTCTGTCGCCGGCGCCCGTCCGCACCCCAGCAGCTCCGACAATGATCGCCACGCCCGACGGCGCGCCGGCGCCCCTCGCGCGTCCGCCACCGCACTTTTCGCCCAGCGACACGCCATCGTCGGCGCGAAAGCACGCACTGCGTCCCTGCGTCGGCCGCGCTCACGCGACCTGTGGCCGCCACAGCCACGTCCACCGCTTCGCCACAGACGACGCCGCCGGCCGCGTCCATGGAGCGCCCCCCCACCCCCCACGCTCCCTCTCGTCCTCTCCCCGCGCCCGACCACGCCTCCCGTCGCCGTTGGTCACCGCGCCCGGCCCCGTGGCGCCCCTGTCCTCCCCTCTCCGCCCTGCACGTCGTCGCCGGCCCCCTCCACCGTAACCCCTCGTCGCCGGCCCGGCCTCCTACCACGGCCCCGCCGTGCCGCTGCTCCGGCCACGGTCGCCGTGCGCCCGCGCCGCACCCCTGGGGGCTTCGCCCGCATCCACGCCCAGCGCCCGTTCGGGCATGCGCCCGTTCGGGCGACAACCGTCGCCTGCGCCCGAAACCCGCAAGGCCCCCCTGTGGGCCAATGACAGTGGGGGCCCACGCCCCAGAACGTTAAAAAAAGGAGAATTAAAAATAAAAATAATAAATAAAAATAAAAATGATTTAATAAAATTAATTATTAATTAATTAATTATCTAATGAATTAATTAAGTTAATTAATCCGGTTTAATTAATTTAATTAACTAGTTAGGTTAATTAAATAGTAATTAAATTAACTAATCTCTAATTAACCTAAACAGTGTATGATAGGTAGGTCCCACTAGACCCACTGGTCAGGTTGACCAAGTCAACTCTGTTGACTGCTGATGTCAGCATGACATCATGCTGATTTCATTAATCAGTTTTTCGAATTAATTAAATAATTAATTAAATTCCAGAAATTAATAAAATCTTTAGAAAATCATATCTTTTAATCCGTAACTCGGATTAAAACATTTTCAACATGAAAGTTGCTCAGAACGACGAGACGATTACGGATACGCAACCCGTTCGTCCGCCACATCCCCTTAACCTATCGAACTACGCAACTTTCCTCCGCCCTTCCGCTCAAAACGCGAAACACCGGAATACTTTCCCGGATGTTTCCCCCCTTCACCGGTATCACCACATACCGCGTTAGGGCACGCCTAGCATCACGCTTTGCTTTGTCATGCATCGTCATGCATCTGTTTGCTTAAATATTCATTGTTTCTTCCCCTCTTCTTCCGCTTGACACGAGACCGACTGCTGCCAAAGACGACTACGGAGTCGACGACCTCTCTCTTGCCAGAGCAACCAGGCAAGCCCCCCCCCTTGATCACGGATATCGCCTATTCTACTCTATCTTGCTTGCATTAGAGTAGTGTAGCATGTTACCGCTTTCCGTTATACCTATCCCGATGCATAGCTTTGTCCTTGCTACTCCGTTGTTACCTTAACACGCAATCCTACATGCTTAGTATAGGATGCTAGTATTTCCATCTGTGGCCCTACATTCTTGTCCGTCTGCTGTGCTATACTATCGGGCGTGATCACTCGGGAGGTGATCACGGGTATATACTATATACTTTATACGTGATACATGTGGTGCTTAAAGTCGTGTCAGCTCGAGGAGCACCCGCGAGTGATTCACGGATTGGGGGCTGAAAGGACCTTTGTCCCGACGGCCCTCTGGATGGATCTTTGTGGCGGAGCGACAGGGCAGGTTGAGACCGCCTAGGAGAGAGGTGGGCCTGGCCCTGCTCAGGCGTTCATGGATACTTAACACGCTTAACGAGTTCTTGGTATTTGATCCGAGTCCGGCCATTTGGTCTATACGCACTAACCATCTACGCGGGAGTAGTTATGGGTATCCCGGCGTCGTGGTATCAGCCGAAGCCTTCGTGACGTCAGCGACTGAGCAGCGCGCGTTGGATTGGACCGCGTAATGTGACTTCGAGGTTGCTAGGTCTGCTTCCGGCCGCGTTCGCAACGTGCAGGTGTGCTAAGGGCGATGGGCCCAGACCCCTGGGTGCTTAGGTTTAGACCGGCGTGCTGACCGCTCTGTTGGCCTAGGTCGGGCTGCGACGTGTTGATCTTCCGCGGCCGGGCATGACCCAGAAAAGTGTGTCCGCCAAATGGGATCAAGCGTGTTGGGTTATGTGGTGCACCCTGCAGGAAGTTAATCTATTGAATAGCCGTGATCTTGAACAGGGACGACTTGGAGTTGTACCTTGACCTTATGACAACTAGAGCGGATACTTAATGAAACACACCCTTCCAAGTGCGGATACAACCCGGTGATCGCTCTCTAACAGGGTGACGAGGAGGGATCGCCGGGTAGGATTATGCTATGCGATGCTACTTGGAGGACTTGATCTACTCTCTTCTACATGCTGCAAAGACGGAGGCTGCCGAGCGTAGTCTTCGACAGGATTAGCTATCCCCCTCTTATTCTGGCATTCTGCAGTTCAGTCCACCGATATGGCCCTTTACACATATATCCATGCATATGTAGTGTAGCTCCTTACTTGCGAGTACTTTGGATGAGTACTCACGGTTGCCTTGTTCCCCCTTTTCCCCCTATCTCTACTCGATTGCTGCGACCAGACAATGGAGCCCAGGAGCCAGACGTCACCGTCGATGACGACTACTACCCCGGAGGTGCCTACTACTATGTGCAGCCCACGACGACCGAGGAGTAGTTAGGAGGATCCCAGTGCAGGAGACCTGCGCCTCTTCGGTCTGTATCCCGGTTTGTGCTAGCCTTCTTAAGGCAAACTTGTTTAATCAGACTCAGATATTGTTGCTTCACTGACTCGCCTATGATCGAGCACTTGTATTCGAGCCCTCGAGGCCTCGGCTTGTATTATGATGCTTGTATGACTTATTTATGTTTTAGAGTTGTGTTGTGATATCTTCCCGTGAGTCCCTGATCTTGATCGTACACATTTGCGTGCATGATTAGTGTACGATTGAATCGGGGGCGTCACAATCCAGGGGGACGCGAACACTCAATTCTTTCACATGATCGCCAATGGCAAGCATAGAGAAAAGAATCTTTCAGCTTGAGCAAGACGATCCCTAGGTGGAAAGGAAAACCTAAAATTATACATAACCGAATATTACAAGCAGTTGTTTGGGCCTCCGGAGGATAATTGTATATCCCTGGATGAGTCTAGGATTGAGGATGTTCCTCAACTTGCTGCAGATCAGAATAATATTTGACTGCCCCATTGAAAGTGCAACTATCCCTAGGTGGTTTTGGTAATTCATAACAACATATAGCTCATTGAGCTAATGCTATTCCAAGACAAATATTTCAGGAAAGCTCAATGAATGGCATGGCATGGATGATGAAAGTGGACCCCTCAAAATATTAAGGACAAAGGATTGGCTCAAGCTCAAAAGCTCAAGACTCTACATTTTACATTTTAGTGATCCAAGATCACATTGAGTCTATAGGAAAAGCCAATACTATCAAGGAGGGATGAGGTGTTGCTTAATGAGCCTCTTGCTTCATGTGCTTAGTGATATGCCCCAAAACCCCCCACTACTTTCTCACATCCACATATGACCTAAACCTAAAGTCAAACTCGGCCCTACCGATTCTTTCTATCTGGCGCCACCGAGTTCAAATGTCATAGCCACTGCCACAAACCCTAGGCAAATCGGTCTCACCGATAGGGATCTCGGTCTCACCGAGATGGGATTGTAATCTCTCTGTTTCCCTTCGTAACGTTTCGGTCTATGTAAGTGAGCGATCGGTCCCACCGAGATTACAATGTAAACTCTCTGCTTCCTTTCGTAACTTTTCGGTCTCACCGAAAGAGCGAATCAGTCCCACCGAAGTTTACGACCAACTCTCCGGTTAGCTAATTACCAAAATCGGTCTCACCAAGTTTGTGTAATCGGTCTCACCGAGATTACGTTGTGCCCTAACCCTAACCATATCGGTCGCATTGAGTTGCATGTCGATCCCCAATCAAAACCCTAACGGTCACTAGGTTTACTAAATCGGTCCGACCGAGTTTGATGATTCGGTCCCATCGAGTTTGGTAAATTGTGTGTAGCAGTTAGATTTTGTGTGGAGGCTATATATACCCCTCCACCTCCTCTTCATTCGTGGAGAGAGCCATCAGAACAAACCTACACTTCCAACTTACCAGCTCTGAGAGAGAACCACCTACTCATGTGTTGAGGCCAAGATATTCCATTCCTACCATATGAATCTTGATCTCTAGCCTTCCCCAAGTTGCTTTCCACTCAAATCTTCTTTCCACCAAATCCAAATCCTGTGAGAGAGAGTTGAGTGTTGGGGAGACTATGATTTGAAGCACAAGAGCAAGGAGTTCATCATCAACACACCATTTGTTACTTCTTGGAGAGTGGTGTCTCCTAGATTGGCTAGGTGTCACTTGGGAGCCTCCGACAAGATTGTGGAGTTGAACCAAGGAGTTTGTAAGGGCAAGGAGATCGCCTACTTTATGAAGATCTACCGCTAGTGAGGCAAGTCCTTCGTGGGCGACGGCCATGGTGGGATAGACAAGGTTGCTTCTTCGTGGACCCTTCGTGGGTGGAGCCCTCCGTGGACTCACAAGAACTGCTACCCTTCGTGGGTTGAAGTCTCCATCAACGTGGATGTACAATAGCACCACCTATCGGAACCACGACAAAAACATCCGTGTCTCCAATTGCGTTTGAATTCTCCAAACCCTTCCCTTTACATTCTTGCAAGTTGCATGCTTTAATTTCCGCTGCCTATATACTCTTTGCATGCCTGCTTGAATTGAGTGTAGATTGCTTGACTTGCTCAAAGATAGCTAAAATCTGCCAAAGTCTAAAATTGGGAAAAGGTTAAGTTTTTAATTGGTCAAGTAGTCTAATCACCCCCCCCTTCTAGACATACTTCAAGGTCCTACAGGTGGTATCAGAGCTACGGTCTCCATTCGCTTTGATTTCTATAGCTTTTGGTGGTCATAGCCTTGGTTTCACAACCTAGGAGAGTATGGCGTCTAGCGAGGGAAATTATCACCGTAGAGGTCCTTACTTTGATGGCACTAATTTTGCTAGTTGGAAGCATAAGATGAAAATGCATATTCTCGGACATAACCCCGCCATTTGGGCTATTGTGTGTATTGGTTTGCAAGGTGAATTCTTTGATGGGAGAGAACCAAACCGTGAAACTAGCGCGGAAGAGTTGAAAATGCTGCAGTACAACGCTCAAGCTTGTGATATCCTCTTCAATGGCTTGTGCCCCGAAGAATTCAACAAAATCAGCCGTCTTGAGAATGCAAAGGAAATTTGGGATACTTTGATTGATATGCATGAAGGTACCGACTCCGTCAAGGAATCCAAGTTGGATGTGCTTCAAAGTCAGCTTGACAAGTTCAAAATGAAGGATGGTGAAGGTGTCGCTGAAATGTACTCTAGGCTTGCTCTTATCACAAATGAGATTGCCAGCTTAGGAAGTGAAGAGATGACCGACAGATTCATCATCAAGAAGATCCTAAGAGCATTGGATGGAAAATATGATACCGTGTGCACATTGATCAAAATGATGCCAAATTACAAAGATCTCAAGCCAACGGAAGTCATTGGAAGAATTGTTGCTCATGAGATGTCACTCAAGGATAAGGAGGAACTTCACAACAAGTCAAGTGGTGCTTACAAAGCCTCATGTGAAGCCCCCACATCATCAAGTGAGAAACAAACCTTCAATGAAGAATTGAGCTTAATGGTGAAGAACTTCAACAAATTCTACAAGAGTAGAAGCAAAGAAAGAAGCTCCAAGTCAAGGTCCTACAATGACAAAAGATCTTCTAGTCGAGAGTGCAATTGCTACAATTGTGGGAGACCCGGACACTACTCCAATGAGTGTACGGCACCCTACAAAAGAAGAGAAGATTCTCCCAAGAGAAGAAGTAGAAAAGAAGAATCACCACCAAGAGAGAGAAGGAGTAGAGATGATCGTTATGAACGAAGACCCTCACGGAGAAGCAAGGATTCGGAAAGGAAGGACAAATCATCAAAGAGCTACACAAAACGAAGACATCAAGCTCATGTTGGTGAATGGGTATCCGGCTCCGACTCCGACAATCACTCCGAGAAAAGCTGTCACTCCGACTCCGAATACACTCAAGATGAAGGTGTTGCCGGTCTAGCACTTGTGTCAACCAACTCCTACGACATATTTGAATCACCAAATGAAGGAATTGGAACATGCTTCATGGCCAAAGGTCCTAAGGTAACACACCCCGAGTATGTTGATTTTAATAGTGATGAAGATGACTTGTTAGGTGATGATGATTTACTTACTGACAACTCTAGTGATGAATACTATGATGAAACATCAATTAATCATGCTAATCAGGATGAAACGGATGACAATGATAAGGAGAAGATTGAGCGTCTTACTAAAGAACTAAACACTCTTAAGTTAGCTCATGAAACTATCTTCGAAGATCATCGAGAAGTTTTAAGGGCTCATGAGAAGTTACGCTTTGAAAAGCTCAATCTTGAGAAAGAGCATGAGTTCCTAAAAGCAATCAATGATGATCTCCGTAAGAAAAGTTCTTCTTATATTGCCAAGTGTTTACTCTTATCTACTTACATGCCTCAAGTCAAGTCTAGTAACAAGAACAAGAAAGATTCTTCTTCTAGTAGTAACAATAACAATGCTAAACCCAATATTGTTGCTTCTAGTAGTTCTCTTGATTCCACTAATGATTCTCTTAGCCAAGTTACACTTGAGCAAGAAAACAGCTTATTGAAGGGAATTATAGAGAAAGGTGTGTACAAGAGCCTTGCCGGGAGTAAGAAATTTGAGGAAATTGTACGCAAGAAAGGAAGGCACGGAAGAATCAAGGTGTTGGTTTTGAACGAAAGTTCAATGCCAATGGAGTTGAGTGGGAAGAAGATCAATACCCCAAGACGAAGTTTGTTCCTCAACAAGAGAAGTATGATCCTACTTCCTTCAAGGGAACACAAGCACAAGATGATCTTCCACCACAAGACCACAAGAACAAAGGCAAGGACAAGCTTCAAGAGGAGATTGATGCATTTGAAGAAGCACCTAAGGCCTTGGTCAAGTGGGTTCCCAAGACTACGTCAAGTTCTACTTCATCAAGCACAACTACTACACCAAGGATTCCCATCAAGATGATGTGGATCCCGAAGAAGAAGAACTAGAGAGTTCTTGAGGGTGACTCCGCCAACATTTTCACTCATATCATTATGGCAAGGACAAGTGCAATCATCTTCCATATCTTGCACTAGTTCAAGGAGTCACAAACCCTCATGTTGGTAAGGCAAGGGACAAGGTAACCTAATGTTTTCATGGACATCATTTTGTGTGTGCATCACTCTATGTCTGTGGATATTCTTGTTTGTTCCTTGTGGGACTAACCCATGTAGGTATTGAAAGTGCAACTCACTCCAAAGGATTGCTCCAAGAGATCTACATCAACATTGAGCATCCACATCTTCAACACCTACATGAAGTCATCATCGACAAAACCCAAGGTTAGTTTATCCCTCTAAGGGGATCTCACATCTAGGGGAGCTTAACTCTAAGAATTGAGTCAAAGCAACTCTAATGATGTGAACACATAAATGCTTTATGTAAAAGTGGTAACCCCACTTGAGCTTAAACGATGAGTATGACCTATGATCAAATGTTCTCATTTGACTCCTAAGTCAATATACTCATATATAGATGACCTAGTCATCGCCAATTGCTTGATAGATGCTAGAATTGGTTGTGCATGCTTTGTCACATATTGCATTTGTCATTTTATTGTGTGAGCATGTTGGATGCATATTTTACTCATTCGAGGACATCCACTTGTTGTTTTGATTGATTGGCTTCTTTTTCTTTGGCCAAGTGGATGGACAAGAATGCCTAAGAACCTTCTCTAGCTATCTATGCTATTCTCGTCTCAAACTCTATTCATGCTACATCACAAAATTTGATCAAGTCAGATTCGAACCACTGTGTGAGGAGCACTCGGAGTCCCCGATTTGTCATAGACTTAAACTTCCAAAACTTCTTTGTGATTTTTGGTCTGACCGATTCCTCCATTTCGGTCATACCGAGATCACTAAGTCGATCTAGGTTTTCAATCTCGGTGCAACCGATTTGAACTTTGGTCACACCGAGTTGTCAGAATCGTAAATGCTTATGCATCTTGGTGCCACCGAGTTGTTCCACTCGGTCACACCGACAGTGTCGGGCTATATATTCACACAGGCAAATTTTGGAAAACTTTCTCCAAAAATCCTCACCCGCGCATAGCTCGCTCTGCCTACTAGGTCTACGGATCGTCAACTTCGTCGCCAGCTGCCTCCTGTCGCTGGTCACCGCCGCCGTCAACGGAATTCTTCTCTGTTGTTGCCGCCGTAGCGAGTTCACCACCGAACTAGGGTATGAACTCGATCACAGTGCTATCCTCGTCTGATTCTCAGCACACTGTGTTCGTAATGCATCTTGCCACGATTGAAACACTTCTATCCAGTCAAAACAATCCTTAGAATAGGTATGATTCGAAAATTTAGGGTTAGGTTTCCGCCGAAACCATCTCGGACCCACCGAGTTGAAAAACTCGGTCCCACCGATTCGGCTAACGCCATTGCACTAGTAAGTCTCGGTCTGACCGAGAATTACAAATCGGTGTAACCGATTTTAGAACTTTGTGAAATCCTAGCAGTCTCAGTGCCACCGAACTGTGACTCGGTCTGACCGAGTTCACTAGTTTAGGTTCCAAAACTGCTTCGGTATCACCGAGTTTGACAATCGGTAGATCCGAAATGCTTTCTGTGGAAAACTAAAACTAAGTTTTTTGAATTATTCTTTTGCAAAAATCTCTGCATTTTGTGATGCTCATCCACTCTACCTCATCTATAACTATTCTGTGGTTAGCGGTGTGTGCAGCATGTCAAACCAAAGTGACAGCTAGAACAGGTCAGAAGAGCAGATTCACGTGAGTGAGGGCACTAGTCTCTCTAGCAGCTCAGATGAGGGGAGCATAAGCACTCCCAGCAATTTGCCCAAGGCTGCCACGAGGACAAGGAAGAAGAAGACCTCAGAGTCTGAGGATGAGGATTATGTGGCAGTTGAGGATGAGGCAAGTTCAAAGAAGAAAGTGCTCAAGAAGGAGTACAGCTCAACTGCAGAAAGCCGGGCATGAAGATCAAAAGGCTGCAGTAGACAACCAATGTCCAAAGCCAGAGTCTCCACTCAAGCTTCTTTAGAATCCCAACCAAAAGAACCTGCTGCTACTGAAGGAAAGAAAAGGAAGGAAAGGGTCAACAAGACCATGGCCAGAGTGATTGGGAAGCCTTCAATGATGGAGGAAGAGGAAGAAGAAGAGGTTGCTGAACCAGCACCCAAGGCACAAAAGCTGACGGGTGATGCTATAAAATCAGGGGCTGCATCTTCAAAGACCAAAGTAGCACCCAAAGCTGCCCCCAAGCCCAAGAGTGCACCAAAGAGGAATACCAGGAGTATACCAGCAGCTGAGAAGAACAAGGCCCCAATGCCAGATATTGCTGCTGAGGAAGATGAAGAAGGGAAGATCTTAAGGAAGCTCAAACCCAAGATTCCAGACCACAATGATGCTCATCCTGTGGCTGAGAACATGAAGATCAGGAGAGATCATGGGTTGAGGCTATGGAGAGAGTCAGATCCATATGCCACCAGGAGAAGGACTGCTCTAGATTACAGGTTCCACACCAAGGAGCAGCAGGACTTCTATGAGACCATCTTGTTGGATAAGAAGCCCATAGTTTGTGATATGAGGTGGGTCATTGGACCTACATTCAGGAGAATGCGTAACACTATCCTGGAGTGTATGATAACTTCAAAGGCGTGTGGAGTTGCAGAATTTGTTGGGCGTAAGCTCACAAACCGGAATGACGAGCTCATTATGCAATTCTACTCCACGGCACATTTCTATCCGGATGGCGGTGATAGTTTGGATGTCAGAAGAACCGAGATACCAATCAACCATAGAGGAATGGGCAAGTCTGATCAATGCCCCCAAGGAGAGTGAAAATGACTTGGACATTTATGCCAAGAAGAAAATGGATCACAACTCAATGTCACAAATGTACAAGGAGATCCCTGATGATGCACTTGAGACTTTCAAGTTTGGATCAGTTCATTTTCTTTGTCAGGGCTGCCTACGATCAACTGGATCCTAAGGCACACTCTTTTGCCCAAATCAGGTGACCACAACATGATCAGAGGGCATGCAATTAATTTGCTTCACATTTTTTATGTGCCCTAGAAATTCAAGGTCATGAGCCTCATAGTTGAAACTATCAAGAGGATGAAGCAGACCAAAAGAGGAGCTGTGGATATGCCCCACAGATTCAGGAGTTGATTAACTCAAACATGGGCACAGGGAAGAATCTGTTGGATAAGGAACACTTGGTTCTCTATCCTGAATTTGAGGACAATCAAGTTGTCATGACTGAGAATGAACCATCATCAGTACAAGCTCAAGAGAAGAAGGAAAAGGCAAAGAAAGAGAAGGTTGCCAAGATGCCAACTCAAGCAGAGGCATCTGAGTACTTTCTGAAGAACAAGCAGGAGCAGCTTGGTTACTTGATAGCATCAACTCTGCGGATTAAGAAGGGGTTGGCCACCCTAACTCAAAACCAGGAGAGCCTGGAAAGAATCATGGAACAAAATTCTACGATCTTGATGTCAAAGTAACTCGAGATTCGGCCACCGTGGAGCAGCTACAGGATGACATGCGAGGAGAGGAAGGGCAGGACAACAATCGATGCATTTGCACGAGTGCCTCGAGCTCGAGATCACCGAGCAGATGCCGATCCACGAGTTACTTCATCGGCTCCAGTATAACCAGCTCCAAAGACCAACTCCTTCAGCTCCATCTACATCGATTGAAGCCTTCGTTCTTGGAGTTCTCCTGACACCACCACGAAGACCAAGCACGAGAGACGATATAGTCCTATGCATTTTCTAGGAACTTTTTGGTAACTTGCTGCCAAAGGGGGAGAAAAATGTATAGATCATAGGCTTCGAGAGAGAGATTTGCTGCTTTTGTTCTCTCTTGTCTTCTTGGTTGAACTTTGTTTGCTTTTGATTGCTTGAGATACTATGCAATTACCTGCGAGACATTGATGATCATGTGTTTGATCATAAGCTACACTTATGCTTGCTATATGCTATTATCTTACTTATCCGTATATGATCATTCACTTTGCTTGGTGATGAGTGCATGTATTCAATCTTTATTATTTTGAGCGCTCCACCAAGATGTATGTGACATGGAAGAGTAACCCATGAGCCTAATTCCTTGTGCATTTGCAGTCCAAAGCAAATCTTAAAATATGCACAAATTTAGGGGAGCTCTTGCTTATCACATACTTCTCAAAGCGACGATGTTTTCAATCTTATTATCATTTGTCGAAGCTTTAATCTATATGTTGTCATCAATTACCAAAAAGGGGGAGATTGAAAGTGCAACTATCCCTAGGTGGTTTTGGTAACTCATAACAACATATAGCTCATTGAGCTAATGCTATTCCAAGACAAATATTTCAGGAAAGCTCAATGAATGACATGGCATGGATGATGAAAGTGGATCCCTCAAAATATTAAGGACAAAGGATTGGATCAAGTTCAAAAGCTCAAGACTCTACATTTTACATTTTAGTGATCCAAGATCACATTGAGTCTATAGGAAAAGCCAATACTATCAAGGAGGGATGAGGTGTTGCTTAATGAGCCTCTTGCTTCATGTGCTTAGTGATATGCTCCAAAACCCTCCACTACTTTCTCACATCCACATATGACCTAAACCTAAAGTCAAACTCGGCCCTACCGATTCTTTCTATCCGGCGCTACCGAGTTCAAATGTCATAGCCACTGCCACAAACCCTAGGCAAATCGGTCTCACCGATAGGGATCTCGGTCTCACCGAGATGGGATTGTAATCTCTCTGTTTCCCTTCGTAACATTTCGGTCTAACCGAAGTGAGCGATCGGTCCCACCGAGATTACAATGTAAACTCTATGTTTCCCTTTCGTAACTTTTCGGTCTCACTGAAAGAGCGAATCGGTCCCACCGAGTTTACCTGACCAACTCTCTGGTTAGCTAATTACCAAAATCGGTCTCATCGAGTTTGTGTAATCGGTCTCACCGAGATTACGTTATGCCCTAACCCTAACCATATCGGTCGTACCGAGTTGCATGTCAGTCCCACCGAAAACCCTAACGGTCACTAGGTTTACTAAATCGGTCCGTCCGAGTTTGATGATTCGGTCCCACCGAGTTTGGTAAATTGTGTGTAACGGTTAGATTTTGTGTGGAGGCTATATATACCCCTCCACCTCCTCTTCATTCGTGGAGAGAGCCATCAGAACAAACCTACACTTCCAACTTACCAGTTCTGAGAGAGAACCACCTACTCATGTGTTGAGGCCAAGATATTCCATTCCTACCATATGAATGTTGATCTCTAGCCTTCCCCAAGTTGTTTTCCACTCAAATCTTCTTTCCACCAAATCCAAATCCCGTGAGAGAGAGTTGAATGTTGGGGAGACTATCATTTGAAGCACAAGAGCAAGGAGTTCATCATCAACACACCATTTGTTACTTCTTGGAGAGTGGTGTCTCCTAGATTGGCTAGGTGTCACTTGGGAGCCTCCGACAAGATTGTGGAGTTGAACCAAGGAGTTTGTAAGGGCAAGGAGATCGCCTACTTTGTGAAGATCTACCGCTAGTGAGGCAAGTCCTTCGTGGGCGACGGCCATGGTGGGATAGACAAGGTTGCTTCTTCGTGGACCCTTCGTGGGTGGAGCCCTCCGGTGGACTCGCAACCGTTACCCTTCGTGGGGTTGAAGTCTCCATCAACGTGGATGTACGATAGCGCCACCTATCGGAACCACGATTGTCGGTGTCAAAACCGGCGGATCTCGGGTAGGGGGTCCCGAATCGTGCGTCTAGGCGGATGGTAACAGGAGACAAGGGACACGATGTTTTACCTGTGTTCGGGCCCTCCGGATGGAGGTAAAACCCTACGTCCTGCTTGATTAATATTTATGATGTGTATTACAAGAGTAGATCTACCATGAGATCAAAGAGGCTAAACCCTAGAAGCTAGCCTATGGTATGATTGTTGTATATATGAGATTGTCTATCGAGTAGCCTGGCCTCGGTTTATATAATGCACCAGAGGCCTAGGATAACAAGAGTCCTAGCCGAATACGCCGGTGGGGGAGGAGTCCTTGTCTTTATCGCCAAGTCTTGTGGAATCTTCCTTGTATGCGGCAACTATCCGGACTAGCCCATGAGTATACGGCCATGGGGATCCTCGGCCCAATCCAACTGATCGGGAGACGACGTGGTGAGTACCCCCTAGTCCAGGACACCGTCAACGACAAAAACATCCGTGTCTCCAATTGCGTTTGAATTCTCCAAACCCTTCCCTTTACATTCTTGCAAGTTGCATGCTTTAATTTCCGCTGCCTATATACTCTTTGCATGCTTGCTTGAATTGAGTGTAGATTGCTTGACTTGCTCAAAGATAGCTAAAATCTGCCAGTCTAAAATTGGGAAAAGGTTAAGTTTTTAATTGGTCAAGTAGTCTAATCACCCCCCCCCCCCGCCCCCTCTAGACATACTTCAAGGTCCTACACCCATTTTCGGAGAAAGAGGTGTTGGCTATTTCACAGATGAAATATAATAAGGCTCCAGGGCCGGATGGATTTCCGGCAGAGTTTTATAAAAAGTGCTTGCATATTATTAAGGGGGATTTGATACCGATGTTCCATGGTTTATTCTCTGGACAGCTTCAGTTGTTTCACTTGAATTTTGGAATGATAACTCTGCTTCCTAAGAAAACAGAGGCTGTGAGAATTGAGCAATTCAGGCCGATCTGTCTTCTTAACGCTAGTTTCATAATTTTCACCAAGGTAGGGACTAATAGGCCCACACAGATTGCACATTCTGTGGTGCAGCATTCCCAAACTGCTTTCATGCCGGACAAAAACATCCTAGAAGGGGTTGTGGTCCTTCATGAAACGCTCCACGAAATTCACACGAAAAAAATCGATGGAGGTTTTTTCAAGGTGGATTTCGAGAAAGCGTACAATAAAGTCAAATGGCCTTTTCTTCAATAGGCCTTGCGTATGAAAGGTTTTGATCAAGCCTGGCGTCACCAGGTAGAATCTTTCACGCAAAAAGGGAGCGTTGGAATTAAAGTGAATGACGACATAGGTCATTATTTCCAGACACATAAGGGCCTGAGACAAGGTGATCCAATGTCTCCTATTTTGTTCAACATTGTAGTCGATATGTTGGCGATTCTAATAGGAAGGGCTAAGGAGGCTGGTCAAGTAAGTGGACTGGTGCCTCATCTTGTTGATGGAGGTGTGTCTATCTTACAGTACGCCGATGATACTATCATCTTTACGGAGCATGACTTGGCAAAAGAGAGAAACATGAAGCTGGTGTTATGCTTATTTGAACAATTGACCGGGTTAAAGATTAACTTTCATAAGAGCGAATTGTTCTGCTTTGGCAGGGCCAGGCTTATAGGCAATTGTTTGGGTGCTAATTGGGGGATTTATCTTTTACGTATTTAGGTATACCAATTCATCATCGTAAACTGACAAACAGAGAATGGAAGTGCATTGAGGATCAATTTGAGAAGAAACTGAGCTGCTGGAAGGGCAAGCTCATGTCATACGGAGGCCGATTAATTCTTATTAATTCGGTTCTCACGAGTATGCCTATGTTTCTCTTGTCATTTTTCGAGGTTCCAGTTGGAGTTAGGAAAAGGCTGGACTTCTATCGATCCCGATTCTTCTGGTAGAGTGATGAACTAAAACGTAAATACAGACTCGCCAAATGGGACATTATTTGTAGATCAAAAGACCAAGGGGGTCTTGGCATTGAAAATCTTGAAGTCAAGAACAAATGTCTTCTCAGCAAGTGGCTATCTAAGTTATCTGTAGAGACGGAGGCCACATGGGCGCAGATTCTCCGTAGTAAGTACCTCCACTCCAAAACTCTGTCCCAGGTGACAGCGAGGCCGACAGACTCGCCTTTTTGGAAAGGGCTGATGAGAGTTAAATCAGCTTATTTCAATAGGACAAAGTTTATAATCGGAAATGGCACCACCACGTGATTCTGGGAGGATACTTGGCTAGGGGAAACACCCCTTGCGCTTCAATATATGTCTCTCTATAGCATTGTTCAACGAAGAGACGCTTACGTTGCAACAGTACTTCAGGCCATCCCTCTCAATATTCAACTCAGGAGGACGCTTGTCGAAAATCGTTGGGAAGCTTGGCTCCATTTAGTGAGTAGACTGATGGAGGTCCAAATGTCTCAATAGCCTGATCACTTACTGAAGCTTACTAGGACTGGAGAGTTCACAGTTAAATTGATGTATCTCGATGTTATCAATTCTAACTCCATTCCTAGTTCCAAATATGTGTTGGGATCTACGGTAGGGTGCGTCGACTGCAAATTAAAATTTCCTACGCGCAGAACAACCAAGAACATGCTACGGGAGATGGATCACAGATCATTACCACTAGACGCGCAGTGCCGTGCAGCGGAAGAAGAGTTGGGGCAGCGCGTCCGCGTGGATCGTCTCCTCCTCGTCCGATCTCCCTCGAACAGCCGGTCATCCGATCCCACGTACAAGTTCGCCGGAGCGGCGCAAGTGCACCGCCTCTAACGGTATCCGCGCGTGCAGGAGGAACACCGTGCGGCGGACTGCTAGGTCCGATCACATAGTCGGCAGCGAGTGGAGGTGGCTATTCGCAACACATGCAAACCCTAGTCGCAGCCAAGCGATCAACCACATGAGTGTGCCACACCTCCACTTTATATAGGCGTCCGTCGCAGCTCAACACTTGGGCCTTGCACGGACCCTAAAGTTTGAAAGTCTACTCGGTCACGTTTGTAGTCGATTCGGATCACATCCGACCAAAGGTCCTCTGAACCGACCTCGTAGGTTCCTTCCCTTATGCGCGTGACCCCTTAGGTTCAAGTCGGCTTGGTCACAGTTCGGATCACCTCCGACCTGCACGGTTGGTAGCGGCCTCTAGCAAGACGTGCCAACCACCAAGCAGACTATGAAGCTGGTTAGGCGAACTCAGCATAATGTGTCACACTTACATTTCCCTTTGCCACCACGATATATGTTGTCGGGCTCAAGGCGAGACTGTCATCCTTGTGCTAGCCCGACCTCTTTCTCGTTCCAGTGATACCGACCACTATCCGGATTATCTCATAATCCTTGTCGCATGGCCATGCTTATCCCGGTCGGATCACACGAGGGGCCCAGAGTATATCTCTCCTGATCGAAGGGGCAAATCCCATCTTGCTCGACCATGTCTCGCAGCATGGGACTGGACAAACCCGAAACCTACCTTTGTAACTACCCAGTCATGGAGTAGCGTTTGGTCGGCCCAAAGCAAGTGTGTCACCATCCCGAGTACACGCGTCAGCTCAGGTCTTAGGACATAGAACATATGTTGTAATAGAGACTCACAGATGACATATCGCTGCGTCTCATAGTTGGATCTGTCCGACTCGGATCTTATCTCGACTCGGATCCGACTACGTCGAATCCGACCAGACCTTTCCAAGTCCATATTATCCGGTTAGCATCCAATGCTCCATGGCTAGTGAGACCGAGCCATCGACCGTCTCATATGCTAGTCTAGTCGGTCACAAGGCGTCCACACGGCCCTTTCGACTAGGGACCTTTTAGGACAGTTACCATACAATGCATAGTCCCACAAACAAGTCACGTACTTGCTGATACACATCATTGATAATGTCCAAGGACTATCTTTATTCATAACACATAGGAAATATAATCATACATGATTGCCTCTAGGGCATATCTCCAACAATATGTTTGGAAAGTCAATGTTCGTTTGAAAGTTAAAGTGTTTATGTGGTTTGTACATAAACAAGTCATTTTAACTAAGGACAATTTGATAAAGCGTAACTGGACAGGACCTCCTAGATGTAGTTTTTGTGATCGGAATGAAACTATCAAACACCTTTTTCTTGACTGCCCGTTGGCAAAAGTTCTATGGCGGACGGTACACATAGCCTTTAACATTACTCCTCTGAACTCTGTCAGCACGTTATTTGGGACGTGGTTTAACGGAATTGAGTCCGAAACAACAAGACACATTCGAGTAGGAGTATGTGCTTTATTGTGGGCAGTCTGGAACTGCAGGAATGATTTGGTTTTTGACAGAACAACAAATATTCAATTTTTGCAGGTTATCCTCCGAGCCACTGCGTTGATCCGTATGTGTTCGCTACTCACTCCAACGGAGGCCGGGGAGCGTTTGGTTACTGGATCTATCCGATGGGAGATGATAGCACGGGATATTTTCAACCGGTTTGGATGGCGGTCATGTAATAGGATAGGCAACTAGTTTCTCTATCTTTCTTATACCAACCGGTTGTGGCTTTATGTCTACTTTTTTTGGCTCTCTGTGAGCTTTTTTTTACTTTTGTTGAGACTTGAAGACCCTTGTTGAACCTATTTACTATTTAATTAACTTGGGCGTATGCATCGTTCTGATGCAGAGGCTGGGGTGACCCCCCCCCCTTTCGAAAAAAAGCAATGAACATGAACAGTCGACCAACACTTACGTATAAATTCTAAACATGGGAGAAAAAATAGTTTCATGTGAAAACTGAAGGGAAGGCACATGATGTGAACTTCTGACAATATAAACAATATTCTCATTCATGGAATTCTGAAGTTACCACCACCTATACGAATAGGATGGCATTGGTTAGGTACACTGTACTTCCAAAGATGATCGGAAAAAAATATAGGATGAGAGAGATACCTTGTCAATTGAACAAGCTCAGCCAAGATAGTTAGATGATATCTCCTAGTTCTCTACAAAATGCAGGGTGAAAAAAATATGCACCGCTTGTTATAGTTCTCAATTTCTCAATATGAACTAGAAATGCTAAAATAGACCATCTGATGCTGAAAAATATACAGTCAGATGCATGAGAAGTCGTTCCTTAAACAAACACTATGAGAATGGGAGGACAAAACAAATTTTATCCTTATACAAATACTATGAGCATGTAATTCCAAAGTAAACACACACTTTGTCAAAACAATAGAAACAAGATAGGATGTAATGCCAAAATAAATCCACATAATGCCAAAACTGTAGGATCCAAAAAAGGCAGTCACCTGCGCAACTAAGCAATGTGAGCTATCCTCAAAGAGCCACAACTTATTCATTGCAAGAGGAAGAACACTCATCGGCGCAAGAGGAAGAACACTACCGGTCACTAACCAGCAAAAACAAATCCTAATGACGTCTCCGCCAAACAGCAAAAATGGACCTAGGTAATCATCGAATCAGGGCGGGAAGGAACCAAAGAAAGGTAGCATTGTATTAGGGAAGGGACCAGAACAGTACACTCTTCAACGACACGCCGGCGGCCAAGGTGACGGCAAGCAAACCGCCGCCAAGATTTCACACCCTCGAACTACCTGCAAGACAACAAATGAAAAAGGAAAAGAGGGGAAGTGAGGTTCAGCCAGAAGAACGCCTCGAAGGAGCCAAGACGAGATCGCGAGGACCATCACCTGACCGACGAGGAGGACGAGATCACGGTGAAATCCCCCTAGTACCCTCGCCGGTGCACCCGGGCTCGAGCTCGGCCACGGCCGCCGCCGCGCTCACCAACGCGCCCACATGACCCGGCATGAGCTCTTCCATGGCAGCCGCCGCGCTCACCAATGAGCCGTCACGCCCGGATCCTGCGTGCACCTCGACCCCGACACCGGATCCGGCATCCTCATGAGCCGCTCGACGCCGAGGGGGAGAGGGCCGAGCAGCGGCGGATCCCCTTCGGGTGACGCAAGAGGATGAGCGACGGGGGAAGGGGGCAATGGGGAGGGAGGCAGGTGCTGGTCGATTGGGAGGGAGGGAGGCAGGCGCGGGACGATGGGGAGGGAGGGAGGCAGGCGCAGAGGAGAAAGAGAGGAAGGAGAGGGGCGGCGTGAGCGCGGGAGGAGCAGGACGGCTAGGTCGTCTCCACGGGAGCTGCTAGCTTTTATATCCCTGGTTCTGAAATGACGAAAATGCCCTCGGCGGGGCAGTGAAACTACATGCGATGATACACTGGAGAGGACGCCGTCGAACCACACAAGACACAATCACAGCCACAGTCGCTGACCGACGTGGCCCACCAGCGAGGGACCCCACACGTCAGTGAGGCAGCAAAGTAATTCCGGAGTAAGAAAAGTCAGTAAGGAAAATCGAATGAAACCTACTATTCATTGTAGCAGTGTCGCTTCTTGATCCAACGGCCGATATCATCTAAGGGCGTGATCGGACGGCCCAGAATGCATCAAAAAACCGATCCAACGGCCAGGAGCGTCGAGCGGTGAGAAGGCTGGGTGGCTCCCAACATGCTTATTTCTGGATGCTAGCGTGTCCAATTAAAAAACTTAGCGTAAAACTCTTGATTCGTACATGATGAATCTCTCAATAGATACTATGGGCGTGTTTGATTGCCTGGGTGGCGATAGACTGCATCGCATGAGGGATCCTGGGTGAGCTTGGCCTGGTTGAATTGATGCACAGATGAGCTAAGATGTGTGTTTGGTGGACTGTATGGTATGGATGCATGAGAGATGCTATATACAATAGATGTTGTTTGGTAGGCTGTGTTTGAGATTCGTTCCGTGAACTTTTCTCTTTTAATTTTAAGCATTCCAACTGAATCTGGACCATTTCATGGACAAAAAAAAACAGTTATGATGAAATCTGAACCAAAACAATCAAAACATTTTCTCCAAATCTGACAATTAGATGGTAGTGAAGGGGGAGACAGCAACCAGGAGGAGATGTCGGTGGCGGAGACAGCAAGACGACGCTAGTTGCCGGTCGCGGCGTGCAGGTGCTTCCCTTCCCTCCCCTTCTTCATCTCGATGTGTGGCGGGCAGCGTGGCTAGCTCCGGCGAACTCGTCCGCAGGCGTGGCGAGCTCCGGCGTGGCCATCGGCGTTGTTCGGCGGCGGCGGCAGATCCCGGCGATGTTGAAGCAAGGTGGCGAGCCCTTGACGCGGGCGTGGAGGAGCACCGGCGGATTCGATCTCCGGCGAGGGAGTTTGCACCGGTGGCGGACGAGGGGATCAGAAGGCGGCCGCGGCGGTGGGTTGGTGTGCTTGATGGGATCTGAAGTGTGAGAGATAGAGAAAGGAAAGGGCGGAGGGATGCATGCGCGGGCCTGGCTGCGGGATATGCCCGATTCTCGCGTTTCACTCAGCCTGGTTGAGAGGGCCTCTTTTGCATCTGACAGGCCAGGCTGAGAGGGCCGCACAGGAAACCAAACACGTCGAATTTTGCACCTCGGGTGCGAGACAGGTGCGACGCACCCATCCAAACACGTCCTATATGTACGATGATGATTTTGCCAGCACTCAGGAGAAAAGGCAAAGACCTTATAGAGCTTAAATATATACGTATATATTACTTGCGTTGAAACCTTCATATGTGATGACTAGACGATGCTTCCTATAAGAAAATAAAACGCTCAGAAATGGGGTAGCTAGGGCAGAAGTTGTAGGCCCCGTTTGATATCAAAGTATTTTTAAAGTATTCTAACAATACTGTAATTTTCTAAAATACTATGGTTTTAATTACTGTGAGGTGTTTGACAATCCAGGAAACTGTGCTATTAATATTACAGTATTCCCAAAACCACTGTATTTTCTCTGTCTAAAAAAATGAATTACAGACCTCTTTTTTTAAAGGTAAACATTTAGGACCGGCGGACCGGACAAATGTTCAGCCGGTCGCACCGCTCGCTCCCCTAGCGCAGCTACCATAGCACCACTCGTCGTGACCTTATCCTTTCCCGTTCGTCATCATTGACCACTCGTCCCCCTCCTTTTTCCTTCACGCACCTGCTGCTGCTCCCCATCCCCACCTCCTTCTATCTCCACACATGCTGCTTCCCCATCCATCTCCACCTCCCTAGCTCCCTCCCTCCATCCCTCCCCTGGCTCCCTCCCTTGAGCGTGGCCGCCCAAGCCTACTTTACCGCTGCGAGCTACGATGAGGATGGCAGCTTCCTGGAACAACGACCACGGCTACTCCGCGGCGAGCTGCAACGGCGACGCCCATGGCCGCCGGCTGCGGGGACTACTGGCGCCAGAAGTTGCAACCTCGTTGTGGGAAGCTGCAACCGGCAACGCCGGGAGCTACAACCTCCTGTTGGCGGAGCACCAGGGCTCGCTGGTCATCATCGATTCTTTGCTACAGCCGGTGTCAAAATTTGCTACAACCAGTCATGCTGCAACCAACGGCCATGTCCTTTGCATCTCCGGCGACTCCCTGCCTCAGTTAAATCCCTACAGTACCAGTTCAAATCAATGGTTGCAGCTTTTTTACAAGCCGGTTGCATATTTTCCAATCATCAGTTCCAGCATTTTTTTATCACTGGTTCCAGCTTCTATTCAACTCGTTTGCATCTTTTTTTACCACCGGTAGTAGCTTTCCGAATTGCCGGTTGCAGCTTTTCGACAAGCCGATTGCATCTTTTCTAAACACCAGTTCCAGCATTTTTAATCGCCGGTTTCCAGCTTAGCTCGTTGCATCTTTTTTTATCGCCGGTAGTAGCTTTTCGAAACGCTGGTTGCAACTTTCGTTTCAGCTGGTTGTATCGTTCTAAACTGCCGTTTCCAGCTTTTGAAAATGTCACCGGTTGCAACTCGCCGGCCGGCGTTTTTCTTGCTACACCGGTGACCTGGCGGTGCTAGAAAAGCATCCCATGCGGGCACCTTTTTTTTCTGCAACCGCTCAGCGCAAAGTTACAACCAGCACACACGACGGTGGAACCGGTTCGTGCTGACGGAGCTCCGGTGTTGCCTGTTTGTCGTTGGTGAAGCGAGCCGTGAGCAGCATCCGGAGGGGGGTGGGGGTGGGGGGAAGGGAGCGGCGAGCTCTCCGGGAGCGCACGCACAGGGCCAGGGAGGAGAAGTGGCTGCGAGGTGGGGGGCAATTTTTCTGTAAGCTTTGATCAGAGGAAGAAGAACGAGTTGGGGTTGAGTGCCAGATCGTACGGTCCCTGCTCGCTGCATCGGGCCGCTTTTGTTCGACCGGCCCAACTGTTGGACCGGTGCACCGGCGCAGATAACCGCCCTTTTTTAAAACAGAGCACCCGAAAGAAACGGATGCTGTTATCTTCTTCCTTGGTCCAAGCCCGTCTCCGCTCTGTTGTCCCTCGAGATCTTCTTCTTCGGCGGCCATGGACAAACCAAGAGACGGCAAAGAAAAAATAACAGTGAATACGCTGATCTTCATCCTCCCGCCTCTCCCCGCAGGCCGCCCGTGCCGTGTTGACCTACAAAGCTACAATAGAAGCTAGCACAAGGGATTTAGTCCAGTTCACCACGCATGATTTAGCCACAAGTGCACGCTAGCAAAACGACGAATGCCGATGCTGGCACCCTGAAGCCTTGGAACGCAGTTATGGTGGAGGTGCTGCAGAGAAGCACCTGCGCGTGGCGGGACGACAATGCACGAGGAGTCACTATTAGAGAAGGCAGGCTTGCAGCAAGCTGTGGACACGACGAACGCCATCTTGGGCGCGTGGTTAGAGTTCACGGCCAGCTCCTAGTGCCCCTCCACGTCGGTGTGGATGAAGGCCAGGCCGTTCCAGTCCACGCACACTCGCGTAGCTTTGTCCCATGGTGCACCACCAGCAATGCCATACTGCAGTGCGTCAAGTGGTCGATCTACCATGACTCAACGCTGACACAGAAGAAGGCCAAACAGTCTCATTGTGCGTCGTGGGCTATGTCGTGTTGCCGAACGTCGTCCATGGAAAGGTACAAGCTTTGTGCATGGCCATGCAGTGCCGTTCAATTTGTGCATGCAACGTCTAGCTAGGCGCTAGCTAAAACCCATTTTACGTCGCTGCATACGGCACTGCCAAACAGGTCGCTGTATCGTCAATACTCTAAAATAGTTTGATATGTCAATACTGTGGTATCTTATGCCAACGGGCTAAAATACTACGGTTTTTCATTACTCTGTTTTTTTTGCAGTACTTTGTTATCAAACACAGCCGTACACTTTCTTATAGAAAATAGACCCGTCTGATTGCCGTGCTCGATCTCCGCAGCAGGTGGCTAATCTTTTTGTTTACAGTTGGGAATTGTGGAGATGGAGACAATATGATGCCAACAATCTTGCACTTCTGTTGTTGTTCTGAATTTCTGGTCAGCAGTTTGGTTCCTCCGCTCGTCGCCCTCGCATACCCCACACAAAAGGCACTAATTTAATGTAAAACGAAGAAAACCAGGCGAAGACCCAAGAAAACCAGGTCACTCTAAGAACCTTGACAGGAAGATGGCCACTCTAAATCAAAGAAAAGGACAGCAGGAGGGCCACTCAACCCTGTCTATCTTTTTTCATCAGAAAATTCCATGGTCCTGTCGAAATGTTTATTCAGATAACCATTCTCCTATCCAAATGGTGATCTCATATGCATATTCATATATTTTGAGCATACATAGCTCAAACAATATTTGGGTCTTACTCGGGTAGAATGTTTGTCTGTTCATTTCCATTTGCGGGTTTACGGGAACGTGTATATACAACCCATATTATCACCCAATCATCGTATGATTTGGTTCATCTAAAAATCATCATATAGACTAGATGACATATACGTCACTATGTGGGGCCAACGTACTATCAGTTGTGATGTTTGACTCTACTCGTCCTCACGATACGAAACGGCACATGCTCATGCACATGCCCGAAGCCCCAATCCACATCTGATCTATACGAACTTCACCCTTCGCCGAGAAGCAAGCGACTGAGATTCCTGACTTTGTTTCTCATCAGCTTCTAAATGATATGATGATTATATCAAGAATAAAGTCTATTTATCGTTAAAAAAAGAACAAAAGAAAGCAAAGGACTGAGAACTACACCCTCCGCTCTATATAATAGGTGGACGGCGTGCTCTCGACGGACCACGAGATCATGGCTGGTGCTGTGGACTCCTTCACCCAGCTGCTTGGGGAAACCACCGAGCGTGAGTTCACGCTGGATCTGGAGCAAATTGGCGTCCCTCGCAAGGATCTATCCCACCTCGATTATGATTTCACCGAGGAGGAGGTGCTGGCGGCTGTGCGCGCGCAAGGGCTGGACATAGCGCCGGGGCCCGACGGGTTCCCGGCCAGATTTTATGTGGCTTGCTGGCCGATCATCAGAGATGATGTGATGGAGGCGTTTGCCTCTCTTCAAAGACTGGACTTCCGTGGGCTTACCTCCATCAACCAGGCGTTCATCACATTGCTTCCCAAGTACCCCGCCGCCTTGAAGATTCGTGAGTTTCGGCCGATCAGCTTGATCCATAGTTTTCCTAAGCTGGCGGCCAAGGTGTGTTGGCGATGCGGCTCGCGAATGAGATGCCGGGTCTGGTCGGGCCTCACCAGAGCGCATTCATCAGAGGACGTTGGTTGCACGACAACTTTATGATGGTGCAAGGGATGGCCAGGAAATTGCATGCATCTAAGAAAGACGCGGTGATGCTCAAGCTCGACATTACTAAGGCCTTCAATACGGTGGACTGGGCTTTCCTGCTGGATGTGTTGCGACACATGGGCTTCGGGGCCAAGTGGATTTCGTGGATAGCTGGCCTGCTCGCCTCCTCATCTACTAGGGTTTTGCTGAACGGCTTACCTGGGGATGTCATCTTCAACCGACAGGGTTTGCGACAAGGCGACCCGGTCTCGCCGCTCTTATTTGTCCTTGTCATGGAGGCTCTTCACCATCTGCTAGGCTCGGCCACGACGGAGGGTGTGCTGCAGCCCCTTGCGGCTGCAGGTTTCCGGCAACGCGCCTCCATCTACGCCGACGACGTGGTCACTTTCATCAAACCGGACCTGCAAAGCCTTAGGGCTTGCTCTATGCTGCTACGTGATTTCGGGACGGCGTCTGGCCTGCGCACGAATCTGATCAAAAGCTCTGCCCATCCCATTAGATGCTCAGAGGAGCAAGTTCAGCAGATTGCCGCCGAGCTGGAGTGTCAGGTTATGGACTGGCCCTGCAGGTATCTTGGGCTTCCGCTTTCCTTGCGTAAGGTCTCGGCAGCGCAGCTGCAGTACATGATAGACAAGATGGTTGTTAGAATAAATCCGAGGCATACCGTTGATCATCCGAGGACCAAGCAATCACACAAGCACGACACCGAGATTTGTTAACGAGGTTCACCGATATGGCTACATCCCTGGGGCTTGACTACGGGCGCTCCTCCCGTGACACCGTCACAATACCGCACCCGGTCGCCCTGGACACCGGCACATGCCGCCGGCTTCCCCTGCGTTCCGGTGCTATTATGTTGGCATAGGTTACATCGTGTGTCTACCCCGCTATATATGAGAGGCCTAGGATACAAGTGTCCTATTAGGACACGAGTCCACATCCTATGTAAACACGATACAACTACAAGTCCAACTGTAACCTACCTTGTACACTATATTCGACACAACTCTAACAAACTCCACCTTGGCGAATATTCTCCACCACCTTGAATTCGTCAATGGGTCAAACTTCCATGTACATTGGACTTGAGCTTATCCCATGAGCACCACCGCTGCTACTCCAAAGACTCTATGTGACTCCACCTGCAACTTGCAGTCCCTTCTTTTCTTGACCACAGTCAATACTCGAGCAAAATTAAGTTCCTTGTTACTCTAGTTTGTGCTCCCAACTTCCAGAGTATCCGTCCAACACCATCACACACTGATCACTGACCAAGCGTGAAAGTGAACAACTCACATATTGGGTGTCACACACAAGAATTACTGACTCAACATCACTTTGCTCCTTTCTTGACCGCTTTATGCGAAACTTGAAGGAATTTCACCATTGCTTGTAGTCATCCCGAGTCAAATTCGCGGTTGTCTCACCACATGTATGACCACGAGCCACAGCCCGTCTCCATGTCCCGTGCATACCACACGCCTCGTCGCTATTACTGCGTCGAGCCTCCGCTGTCCCGGTCGAGTCTCAAGGGTCGCGAACCCACACCACTCAACCTCCACTGCAGAGTACCATCGATCATCACCGACCGATGACGAGTTTCATGCTTCCATCAGTCCACTGGGCTCCGGTCCCGAACTACGTGTCACTCGCTTTTTCCACTTCTTTGAATAGGCTTCGATTCCTCGATCCTTATATCGTAGCCCCTCAATCCAGCTCCACCTTCAACATGACTCCATGGTAGATGATCACCCACCCTCGCGCCCGTCGATTTCAAGCTCGTGTGCACCGTCTTGAATCAACCCCGCGCCATAGTCTTGTCGAAGCCACACAAAACCCTCGGGGCCCGCGCCACGTATTTCCACGCCTAAAAGTCGGTCACCATCAAGATCACGATCCTATGTCGCCCTCGCCGATCCCACCACCGTCTTCTGTACCAACCGACTCACGTCGATCCGTCGACCGACCCGACCGACCCAAATTAACTTGTTAGACTATATGACACGCTTCAAGGCTCCCAAATCGTCTTCCGCGAATTTCCAGCCATCACATCACAACTCCATCCTAGCTGAATTGACTTCCCGCAACGCCTTCAAGCATCCCTGTCGTGCCAACAAGTTTTCACCCTTGTCTGCCATAACTCAAGGTTTTCAGCCCATTGAACTTCTCCACCTCAAACCAGGTATCCGTTGACGCCATGGTTCTTCGTACGGTTGACCTTGTGAAAAATACATGAGCAATCTCCCTATGATGCACAAGTACACAAACACATCCGTGTACTACTAGCAATTCCAACCAAAAAACTTTTGATCTTCACGTGGAGTAGCTCTAGCTCAACCTCTCATGCTGGCTGTTGCTTTGTCACGATGCTTTTCAATGGATGCGTATCTTCCGCCGAATTGATCTGGCTGCCTCCGTCCGCGTCGTATACGAGGTCTTGGTCCTCTTTTGTTCTTCAAACAAATCTCGTGAACACTCCCCAGATTGCTCCTCCGACCGCTGGTTTCACCCGTCTTTCTTGGGCCGCCACAACAGCTCAACGTCCGCACGCTGCTCGTGCCACGGGCCGTTGCCTCCCGCGATCCACAACCCTTTAGCCAGCCCCGCATGGGCCTCGACCACTGCTGCTGACTGCGCTAGTGCGAGCTGCACGTGCACGGTTCCAACACCAATCCGATCTCGATGAGACTTCATCCAGGACGCCCCCGCCGCTAGCTTCGACTGCTACGCGCCTTTAGATCGCTGCTTCCAATGCAAATCACACAATCGCGATCATCAGCACAACCAACGGAAACAACCAGCCAACGAGTTATCCTCTGGATCAACAGCCAACTGCCTCGTAACCCAAATTTCATGATACCACTTGTTAGAATAAATCCGAGGCATACCGTTGATCATCCGGGGACCAAGCAATCACACGGCACGACACCGAGATTTGTTAACGAGGTTCACCGATATGGCTACATCCCCGGGCTTGACTACGGGCGCTCCTCCCGTGACACCGTCAATACCGCACCCGGCCGCCTGGACACCGGCACATGCCGCCGGCTTCCCCTGCGTTCCGGTGCTATTATGTTGGCATAGGTTACATCGTGTGTCTACCCCGCTATATATGAGAGGCCTAGGATACAAGTGTCCTATTAGGACACGAGTCCACATCCTATGTAAACACGATACAACTACAAGTCCAACTGTAACCTACCTTGTACACTATATTCGACACAACTCTAACAATGGCCGATCGTTTGCCCGCATGGCAGGCCAGGCTCCTCTTCCGCACGGGCAGATTGGAGCTTCTGCGCTCTACGTTGGCTTCCATGCCAATCCATGCTATGATGGCGATTGACCTGCCGGTTAAGACGATCACCGCGGCCAACAAGATCTATCATGGATTTCTATGGAAGGGGCGTCGGGATGTGCATGGTGGACACTGTTTGGTGGCCTGGACAGAGTTTGCGCTCCTAAGGACCTCGGGGGCCTCGGGGTGCCCAACTTGAGGTTGATGAATGCTGCATTGCGCGCCAGATGGCCGTGGCTCCAACGGACCGATCCCCTCAGACCCTGGGCTGAGTTTAACATGCATGTTTCGCATGAGTCCTTGGGCTTATGCAAGGCTGCCACGAGATGCACTATTGTGGATGGTGATTCTGTGCGCTTCTGGACGGACTGGTGGCTGTGGGATGGTAGACTAGAGGACCTGATGCCCAACCTCTACGCCTTAGTGAGACGGTCTGGCCGGCTGAAAACTGTTCGACAGGCCATGACAGAGGGCTGGTGGCTCGACATCTCGCCGGACATGTCCGCACAAGCGTTGCGCGAGTTCATGGTGCTTGTTGACAAGACGCGGGATGTGGTCCTCACGCAAGGCTCGGATGACAGGATCTACTGGGCATGGGAGAGCTCGGGGTAGTTTTCGGTTAGGTCTGCTTATAGGGCTTTCTTCGCTGGCATGATCGAGGCGGACGGTGCCACCCAGATTTGGAAATCGAGAGCTACTAATTCTTGCAAGTTCTTCGTCTGGCTCGCGGCAAGGAATAGGTGCTGGACGACGGATAGAATGGAAAGAAGGTTGCGCCCTCACCCCTCGGCATGCCTCTTCTGTGATCAAGAGCAGGAATCGATCGATCACTTGTTGCTTGGCTGCGTGTTAGCTCGTCAAGTGTGGACCGGCGTCACCAATGCTTGGGGCAGACCTTCCTCGATGCCGGCGATGGATGCGACCTTGGTGAAATGGTGGACGTCCCTCAACCCATAGAAACACCTATGGAAGGAAACATGGACGGTGGTAACGCTCGTGGCTTGGATGTTATGGAAGCACAGGAACGACATCGTGTTCAATGATGCCTCGCCTTCGGCAGACGCCGTGCTTAGGAGGATCGAGTTAGAGGGTCAGGATTGAAGGGCTGCTGGTTTGCTTAAGGAATTGGGCTCTCTCCCTTGTTCAGTAGATATGTTGGATAGTGGCGAGTGATCCGCATGTGAACATTTTTGGTTGTGTAACTGTGGCTTGTAACAACACCTTTCCCCATCTTGGGCACTTCTATCTATGCTGCTGATGCGTCAATCTTTGGCGCATCCTTGAAAAAATATAAGAGTGTTTTTCTTTTTGATGTGAAAAAATATATAAGAGTGTTTTTAATACTACACTAATGTAAAAAACACTATTATATTATAGAACGGAGGGAGTAAAAGATTCACATAACCTTTGTGTTTACTTTGATTTCTAAGTGAAAATTAGTCAAGCGAAGTCACAGAATGACATCTCTCTCCTTTTTATTTCTTCCAATGAATCAATAAACACGTGTACATGTAACTACTATGTAAATATAGCTGCACGCTGACAAAATTAAAGTACTCTGGCAATTACATGGTCCGGCAGTTGCTGGGCTGTTCCTCGCAGACTACCATGTGCGGCGGCTGGTACTGGTGGTGGAAGTAGCTGGGCTGGTAGTAGTACGGCGGCGGGTACGTCGGCAGGGCCGGCTTCGGTTCATCCTTCTTCTCCTCCTTTTTCTCCTCCGGCTTCTTCACCTCCTCCACCTTGATGATGTGCGCGTGGCCGAGCTTCTTGCGGAGGCAGCTGACGAGGCACACCGGGTCGACGCCGTCACCGACCACCTCCAGCTGGTCCCTGGCGTCGCCGGTTATCCCCATGGACGTTACCCCGGCTGCTCTGGCGGCCATCGTCAGTGCTTTGGCCCGGCTCTTGTCGCACGACATGCTCAGCTGGATGACAATCTTTTGCTGCAAGAGCAAGGAGGAGAAAAGCCATGGATCAGTCGATTGCTTCTGCTTCAGAGTAATGTATCGATAGCTCGAAATTAAGCTGCTACACAAAACAGCACGAGAAGTCTAGGAGCAGAAACTCACCTTCATGGCTTGCTGCTGGGGTTGCTAGATGCCTACGAATGAGAAACAGAAACTCTATGTATTGGAAAATGTTGGTGTTGTAGGCTAGAATGGTTTGCCTAGCAACTGATCGATCTTTGGCAGATGCAAGTGTCTAGTGGCTTGTGATGATTTGGTGAAGGGGATAGCTGCCTTATATACACGCGCATGCAGTGGGTGCGGGTGTGGGAGCAGAGAAGTTGAGTTATCAGTATCAGGAGCGATACCAACGAAGCTAGTCGTAAGAAGATTCATAGGAGAGGCAATTGAGCTCGGAGTGAGTAGACTAAGACAAGTGCCCAACTGTGATCAGGAGTAGATGTAAGCGCGTCCTGATCACAGTCACATGCTCTCCTTCAAGTTTTCTATCGGCAAAGCTACCCCATAGAGAGACATTAAACAATGACTTGTGACGAGATCTGAATTCCAGGACGACACGACCCAATTATTGTTGATTAGCCACGTTGATGGCTTCCCACGTTGATGGCTTCTCCGAAGACGCGGTTGCAGCGAAGTGATGGTCCTTGGCTATAACCCGGACGAAGCCTCGTCCATTGCGGACCGGCTTAACTACCGTCTGGGCACCTTCCCCACCACTTACTTGGGGGTGTCCATTAGTGACTCCAGACTCACCGTCGCGGATCTGCGACCGACGGTGACTAGGATCTGTGTGAGGTTGAACCTGGAGGGTCATTGGCTATCGAAAGCCGCCAGGGTGATCCTTATCAATTCCTCGCTTGCGAGCCTCCTCTGGTTCCTCTTGAGCTTCTACTGCCTTCATGAGACCCTTCACCGGAGGTGGACAAATACCAGTCGAGGTTCTTCTGGGCTGGCAAGGACGACAAACAGAAGTACCATATGGTGAGCTGGTCCGACATCTGCAAGCCCAAAGACCAGGGGGGTCTCGGGATCCTCTCTTCCCGACGCATGAACATTGCCCTCGTGACTCGCTGGTTGTGGCGTATTGCCAAAGGGGAGGGAGGCCTCTGGCTCACCATCATCCGCAATAAATACCTTCGTGGCCAATCTCTTGCCTTTTGCCAACGTCTGAGCGGTTCTCGATTACGGCAGTCCGTGATCCAGCTCCTGCCCGTACTACGCATTGGCACTTCTATATTTGTTGGCTCCGGAGCCTCGGCCCTGTTTTGGTTCGACCGTTGGCTAGGGGACGCCCCCCTGGCGGTGCGTTTCCCTGAGCTCTTTGCCATTGCGGCTGACCCTAGGGTCTCGGTCGAGACAGCCCTTATTGACTTAGGGCGTCTCGCCTTCCGGCGCCCGTTTGGCCCCCCCTGAGGTGGCCGCCTGGGACTCCCTCCTCCAGGACATTGCTCTTCTGCCGATGGATGTGGCGGAGGACCGGGATGTTCTGTCCTGGCACCTCGAGCCTTCTGGACGTTTCTCCACGAAGTCCTTATACGGCGCCATTGCCCCATCGTCGGCCCCGGAACCATTTAGCCTGATCTGGGATATCCGTCTCCCGCTGAAGATCAGGATCTTCCTGTGGCAATGGATCCGTGGCCGGCTCCCCTCCGGTGTTGAGGTCCTCAAGCGGAATGGCCCGGGTGATGGGAGGTGCCCCATCTGTGGCACCATTGAGGATGCTAACCACATCTTTTTCTCGTGCCACTCGCCCGGTTCCTTTGGGCCTGCTTTGAAAGCGGTTGGTGGACGGTGGTGTAATACCAACTTCCCCGACCGCTTGCCGAGCTTAACGCCGCTTCGCCGCTACCGCCATATTAGATGGCTGTGCGTGGTGGTTCTCGCCGACGCTTTGGAACATTCGTAATAAGCTTGTTATTGAAGGTGCCCTTCGTCAGGCGATCGACGCAATCTTCAAATTGTGTGGTTACTGCAGCTTTGGCGGCCGCTTAGCCGCCTCAGACCGGACGTCATCACCGCCCTCCTCTCCGATCTCCGCTCCATGGCGCTCCGCGTGGCTCCCCCGCTGTCGCCCCCTCCTCCTGAGCCTGACTAGTCCGCCTGCCGACTATGTGGACTATGTGGTGTGCGTTTTTTGGGTGTAGGGCTTGTTGTGCCGTGCCCTCAGCTGTGACCCTTTGTTGTACTCTTTTGGCTCTTGTGGACCTCCGTGTGTGTGTGTGTCTGTTGTGTGTTGGATCTTGTTGGATGCTTATTGTGCGGTTGGCTTTATAATATAAAGCGGGACGAAAGCCTTTTTCGGTAAGACGCGGTTGCAGACATACCCACGTAGACCCAGTCGATCGGTTTGTTAACATATCAGCATGAAACGAAAAAATACACACATGGATACAATAGCTCAAATTCAACTGATCAGCAGTCCTCGATCAGCTACGAGTGACATTTTATTTTATCTTAGCCTTTGAAATATGCTTTTACCCTGGTTTATGTATAAAGCAACAACCGGACGAAGTACACGGTTGAACAATACAGGATGATGAGGTAACCCTTCAAGGATAACCGGACCATGTAAGACGCATGTGACTATGCCGTCGAGAGAAAGCACATGAGGAGTTGATTACAACGCCACACTACGCCATATAACACCTAAACTTCACGATAACGCCCCAGGAAGGAGAACAATGCTATCGCCAATGTCGAGTTCACAATGAACAAAGTTACTCACCCGGAACTCGGACACGAAGAGGAGCACCATGATGATGTCTTCAAGAAGGTATGGCCATCAACAATTCCAAGGATAGAATTTCTTTAAGGGGTAGAGGTTGTCATGACCTGTAGTTTAGACGAGAGTGGGGATATTTTTTTTCGAATGTGCGTTGCATTCATGCATACAAACTTTGGGGTAATTTCAAAAAAAAATTACTTAAGCTTAGTTCAATTTAGATTCAAATGAAAAATGGACACGACCTTTGCTCATATTTGAGTTTTGGCACAATTCAAAAGTACAATTCATTTATGAATTGAGAATTCATTTAAATAACAAAAATAAGATCCAAACAGATCCACCAACACCAGCATCGATTGAAACCCGCGAGATCTGACGTAGACCCACCACGATACGCCCTTCAACGACGCTAGACGCACCACCGGGACAAGGATTGAGTATGGGAGATATTATTCCTACTAAGGGACAACACCGCCACCACAGCCCCAACCGAGACGCTGAACCAAACAAGAATGAGAGCGGGATCCCTCCTGCAGGCGAGGGGCCGAGGTCATCCGCTCCTCCACGGCCCAAAGGCCATGGGAGGCGAGGCGGACCGACGAGGGCGGTGGCGGCGATGGAAGGAAAAGAAACCCTGGTCACCTGAGAATAGTTTGGCATGCGAGATTGTCCTTGTTTACGATCACACCTCGGCAAAGGCACCACACATTTAAAAAAATATTCGTACCTTTGAATTTTAATTTTTGTTGTTGTTGCCCATTGAAACATCTGAGTACGTAGAATCTACTGAAATAGTAGTACATAGAATGTATGTAGAATCTACCAAAATAGTAGTACATTGAAATCTCCAAGTATGTAGAATCTACTAAAGGTTCCAAGAGGGTGTTCCATAGCGCAAGGCGGAGTTTGATCAAATCCCGCTAAAAACGAATATTAAGCGACGATGTGCTCAAAAATTGCGCAAGGATATCATTTTTTTCGTGAGCAACACATTAGAAGGCTGAATATTGTTTTCATAGAGCGGCATTACCAACCCCGTATCTTTGCAGAAATAAATGTACATCTGACAAATCTGGTTAAACAAATACGGCAGCTCATTTCTTAGAAAAACCATTTCTTTTCTTACATGGGTATATGGGGTACATATATGCCAGTACTTATTCGTCAATTTATTGTTGTATGCTTGATTGTGTCATGTATAATTATCTATCATTGTGTTCTTTCAATGATTTAAGCATCGAAGCAATCGTGTCATCACCGGTGAGACAACCACGGACCGTTCTTGGACTCGTGGGACTGATATTGTCAATCAATATATGATGACTTAGCGGTCATAATATGTAAATAATCAATATATGATCTATGACCTACCTATCATAATCTGCAAATTCTGATAGTCCAGAAACACAAGTCTATTGCAGACAGCGATACGTTCTTATCAAACAATAGGAAACGTTGCCATCTCTCGCCATTAAATTGGCTTCCTACGGGCCATTGTGTTCAGCGGTGTCATTTTCATGAAGACGTACGTGAACGAACTAATTCTTCTTTAAGCCCTGAAGTTAGTTGGCTGATTGACAACTTTGACCATCTTACTGCTTCTTTGCACAGATACGGTTGTAAATAGGCTACTAGGATTATACAATAGAAAGAAATGCAGACTAGGTCACTAGCGACTACTTCAGTACTGGTTTACAGTCTTAGTCTTCTGACGGTTAATTTGTCCAGATGTAGCTCTATTTCTGCTGTAAATGTGAATGTAGAGCAACTCCAACTACGTAGCACTCTAATTATTGTGCGGTCTGTCATTTTCTGGCTCCTAGTTGTGTTGTGGAATTAGTTGCTCTGGTCGTATTTGGATTTCAAACTTATCAGTAAAGCTAGTATGAAGAGCTCGAAGTTTACTCCACAGAGCAAACATTCATATGCAAACCTTTCAAATATCGGTGCAGAAGCGCCAAGAGAATTCTAACGATCTAGTATTCACTAGAACAATTCCTAAATCCCGGTAGACCAGTCTCGTTGCCGTGTTCTATATCTGCAGTTGGTGGCCAATACTTTTGTTTAGAATTGGGAATTGTGGGGATGTGGACAATCTGATGCCAACAATCTTGTATTTTTGTTATTGTCACAAACTTCTGGTCAGCAGTTTGGTTACTCTGCTCTCGTCATTGACCCGGCCTACTCGCACTCGACTAACTGATGTAGCAGGACCAAGAAAACCAGGCCACCTAAGAAAACGAAGAAAACCAGGCCACCTAAGAACACTGAATGGAAGACGGCCACTCAACTGCCGTAAAATCGCTGCTGAATTTTGACAGTGGAGACGACCATTGCACGGTGCTATGTTTTTTCAGATATTTTGAGAACACCCGATCATATTCAGATCTTATTCAGCTATACGGATCGACTCGAATTATCACCCGATCATATGATTAGATGACAGTCGTCACAATGTGGGGCTGAGGGCATAATGGTGTGACGTCCAACCTTTTATTGCAGGTGACGCACTATGCATGTATCGTGCTGTCCCTCTCGTCGGCACATGGCCCAGCACCAAACCACATGTGGTTTATGAATGAACTTCACCTTCACCAAGAAGCAAGCGCCTGAGAACTGAGATTCATATAACCATGGCGTTTACTTCGATTTCAAACTGGAAATTACCGAAGCGAACTCGTAAATAGATCGATAGAGTATCTCTCGTCTTTTTCATTTCCTTCAATGAATTAATAAACTCGCGTATGCAGCCATTTGTAGTCGCTGACAAAATTAAAGTTACATGGTCCGGCAGTTGCCGGGCTGTTCGTCGCAGAAATGCGGCGGGTAGTGGTGTGGGTAGTAGGAGCTGGGCGGGTAGAAGTACGGCGGCGGGTGCACGGGCACGGGCATGGGCGCCGGCGGCTTCGGGTCCTCTTTCTTCTTCTCCTCCGGTTTCTTCACTTCCTCCACCTTGATGATCTGAGCGTGGCCGAGCTTCTTGCGGAGACAGCTGACGAGGCACACGGGGTCGACACCGTCGCCGACCACCTCCAGCTGGTCCCTGCCGTCGCCGGTTATCCCCATGGACGTCACCCCGGCTGCCCTGGCGGCCAGCGTCAGTGCTTTGGACCGGCTCTTGTCGCACGACATGCTCAACTGGATGACAATTTTTTGCTGCAACATCAAGGAGGAGGAAAGCGATGGATCAGTCGTATGCTTCAGCTTCAGAGTAATGTATTGCTTGCTCAAAATTAAGCTAGGTGCTAAACAAAGCAACACGAGAAGTACACAGAAACTAGGAGAAGAAACTGAATAGGGTTCCTCACCTTCATTGCTTGCTGCTGGGTTGTAAGATGTCTAGCTATCAAGGAGAGACCGAAATTTGGGAAATGCTCGTGTTCGAGCGAGGCTAGATTGGTTTGAGTAGCTACTGATCAATCTTCGGCAGATGCAAGTGTCTAGCCTGTGATGATTTTGTGAAGGGGATAGCCGCCTGCCCGCCTTTTATATACGCACGCAGTGGGGGCGGGTGTGGGAGCGGAGAAGTGGAGCCATGTCAGTATCGGGAGCGATCCCAACGCACTATCTAACGAGCTGTAAGACATCTCCAGCCGGTTCGAAAAATCGCCGCTTAAGGATGAACCGGCAGTAAAATCGGTCTGGGGGGATTGGGTTCTCAGCCAACGCCCCAAGATCGGCCTCAGGCGCCTGTTTTAAACTTTTTTGAACATTTTTATTTACTAAAATTTGACAAACAAAACAAATATTCTACGAAACAGTACATTACTTCGACAAACTGAAATAGTTTTTTACATAGATAAAATATTTTTAAAAAATAAACACAATTACAGGCTGAATAACGCGCTGAGAGAGGCGAAGTCGCCGCCGTCCCTGCTGGACCCCTGCCCGGGGTCGCCCTAGCGGAGCAGTGGCGGCGCGTCATCGTCGCTGTCATCGTCGAGGACGACGACGCCTCCCTCATCGCGGCCTCGGCGCCGAGCGGCGAACTGCTCCAAGGCGAGGCGTTGGCGCTCCAGCTCCATCCGCGCCCAGTCTTCACGCGCCCACTTCAAAGCCGCCGCGTCGTCGAGCTCTGGCTCCGTCTTCACGCTGGCGACGGCGAGCCCTGGCTCCGTCTTCATGGCGGCGAGCCTCGGCTCCGTGTTCGGCTTGACAAAGTTGGGAGGAGCCGAGGAGGAGACGCGCCCGCCCTCGTTGATGATGATGCGGGCGCTGGCGCTGGCCGAGCGGCGTCTCCGCGGTCTCCGCGGGCTCGGCCTTGACGCCGAACAACGCCGACGACCCGGAGGACTGGGAGAAGAAGCGGGAGGAGGAAGAAGAGGAGCTGGCCCTCCTCGGCATCCACTGGCCGTCGCTCTCCGGCGGGGGACCGGGGCAGCAGGGTACGTCAACGGCGGGTCGTTGCCGCCCTTGAGGTGCTGGAGGACGGCGTGGAGAGTGCGGCCGGGGGGCGCCCCACCACAGGCGGCGGCCCTCACAGTTCTTGGTCCTCCGCACCACCGGCGCCCCGTTGGTGGAGGCCAGTCGCTCCGCCTGCCGGCGCTGGAAGTATGCCACCCACTCCTCATGGTTGGCGGCGGCGTACTGTGGGAGGGCCCACTGCTCCTCCGTCAGCGACTCCCGCACGCGGTTCACCTCGTCGGTGAAGTAGTCGGCGCGCGCGGTGACGTCGGGCAGCGGGGGAATGGGGACGCCACCGGCGCTGAGCCTCCACCGCTGCAAGACGCGATGTCGGGAGGCGCCGAGACGCTGGCCTCAAGCAAGAAAGTGGGCTTCCCACTCATGCGGCGGCGGCGGCCGGGTTATTGGCCGCCGCCTATCATTGGGAACCTCTCGCTCATCGCCGCGGATGGGCACGGGGAGAGAGGAAGGAATGTCGATGGCATGCAGCGGTGCACGGGGAGAGAGAGAGCTCGGGGCTATGGGCGGGGTGCGGTCAAAGGCGAGGGGAGGCGTTGCTTTATATAGCGGCGGGGAGGGGGGTGTGGGCGCCGTGTGTACGCGTGGCGGGGAGGTGGTGCCTCGCCGCACCGTGCCGCCCGTGAGGAATCAATAGAAGGCTGACCAGCGGCAGCCTTGGCATTGATTCCCCGCGAGAAACCGAGGCGATAAGGATGAAGAGGCGCGCGGTCGCTGACTCGGCGGGCCCGCCGCTCTTCTTCGGTTAAAACCGATTGCTTCGGCGCCGGCTGGTTCGACTGGTTCACCGACGCCAGTTTCAACCTAAATCGATGGAAACAGGCTGCTGAGGACGTGACTGGACCGATTTTTGGACGCCGGTGCTAAAAAATCGCATAAGGACCCGTTGGGGGCGATGCTATAAGAAGATTCGTAGCAGCAACGGTGGCAGGCAGCAGTTGAGCTCTCTCAGTGAGTAAACAACTGCGCAACTGGGCAGGTAGCTAGCCATGCATGTAAACGCGTCCTCATCAGTCATCACAGTGTCTCGGTTGAATTTTCCCGATCGGCAGGCTACCCATGTGAGAGACATTTTTCAATGACTTGTGACGAGATCTGCCCAATTGTATCACTGATTGGCCACTTTGCACGCTCCACCGAAGACGCGGCTGCGGACATAAGGCCAACTCCACTGCGTGACGCATTTCTACCTTAAATTGTCCGTTTGTGTCTATTTGCGATAAAACGAACAAATCAAACGACCCAACGCATGAAAATATACGGACGTTTTGTCCGACCCGTATCCGCTTTTGCTCCATTTTCAGACCAAATTTGCTCTCGGTTTGGGGCCAAAGTAGACAGAAAACGGACGTCTTCGCGTCCTCGTCGTCCGTCTGTGTCCGCCTCGACCCCCCATGTCACTCTCTCCTTTTCTGTACCTGGCCCACTACGTGCCACGACCACGACGTATGGGGTGAAAATAGGGTAGCAGCGTTGCATAAAGCGAGTTTATGCAGCCTCTGTCCAGCGTTTGTTCTCCCTATTTCTACCCCATACAGACAAAATCCGGACGCAATAGGTGATTTAGAGTCGTGCGGTGGAGTTGGCCTAACTATGTAAGCCGGGTCGATCGGTTAGCGAACATATCAGCATGAAACGGGACAAAAATGGCAGCTCAAGTTCAACCGATCGGCGGTCCTCGATCAGCTCAATCAACAATAATTTTGTCTTAGGAACACGCGGGAGGAGAGGGGGCTCACACGGTCACACCTAACTTTTTCACAACTGCACGCAATTAATAAGCAATTCTTCTGATTTTTCAAGAAAAGAGAGTGCTTACTCCCCACTACGAGCAGCATTGCAAACACTTTTTTTCTCTCGAATATGCACGAGAGTGCATATCAATCTATATCTATATCTATCTATATTTATATTATATTATATACTATACCTACTATTAAAGCAAGGTGATATTCTTAGTTTCGTCCGATGATTAATTTTTTTTCAACCATTAGTTTTGGTCACGTACGAGGTGGCGAGGTGGTACTAAAGTCATGTACGAGGTGGCGAGGAGGTGGTTCGTAACTTCGTATCGCTGTTTTGAGGTCGATCGCTCCATGAGGCTGTGTCTTGCTCCATCTGTACGTACTGGGCCAGGAGCAAAGCAAGCAAGTGGGCCTTCTAATAATTTTTCTCTTGTGTGCTACGAGTATATGGGTGGTCTTTCAGAATAAAAAAAATTACTACCGATTGCATGGTTGTTTGATCTCACGGCCAGCTAACTAGCCAAACGTTTTTGGAAAAAAAAACTAACTATACCAAGCAAAAAAAAACAACGTAGCCAGAGCTAGCTGATGATTATGCTTGTCTAAGAAAAGCTGATGACTATGCGAGAAAGAGGTTTGTTTGCCAATAAAATAGTCCCACCTTATTTTTTAACACAAAATCTGACCAATTTATATACCTGCGTGAGGTGCTTGTACAAACAACTAGCCGCTTGAAGAAGTAACAAACAAACGGTAATCCACAAGAATTAACTTGGATTGGGGGCTCCATGAGATAAATAGAGGAAGGAACAAAAAGCCTAGGGTTTCCGCTGCCTTCTGCCGTGTAGCCGCCATGCCGCCTCGTCTCCTGTGGATCCCGGTCCTTATTGACAGGAGGGCTTTGTTTTTAGGTATTTTTTTTTGTTTTGGTAGGGTTCATGTCCTACTCAAAACAACAAGGCGGTGGCAGCTCCCTGAAGATCCCCGACATGATGATGCTTCTAGCATCATCAGAGGACGTGTGTAGGTTTTTCTTCGAAGAATATCGTGGGATTCGATCGGTGTTTGTCTTACGTGGATCAACTTGGATCCGCTCTTTCTTTGTCTATGTCGGTGTGTCTACAAATTGAATTCTTCCAATCTACGCTTTTCTTTATCGGCGGCAGTTGTTGTTTCAGTGGTTGTAGTCGACGCTAGATGGTCTACTGACCTGCATATACATTTAAATGGGATTGGGGGATGTGTCTGAGATACAAGATTTCATGGGATTATAACATAGAGTAATATTTAAAGATGCCCTTCTGCCAGTTTGGTGAACTTTTTGATGGAAACATATTAATTTGTTTTTTCTATTGCAACGTACGGGCATTTGTGCTAGTCTATATCTATATCTATATATATACATATACATATACATACTAATAAAGCAAGGTGACATTCTTGATTTCGTCCTGCTTAAGTAATTTTATATTTATAAAAGATACGCGAGGTGGTACTAATAAACTTTGATAAAGGATCTACCCGTAGTATATATTTTTAAGATCGCTAAAAAGCGCATCGGCCGGCCTGACGAAAATTGCATTTGCTGATGGGCCTGACGAAAATTGCGTGCGAGCGGCGGCTGGGCGCGCGTGGCTTCGAGCGCGTGAAGAGAGGGACCGCGGCGCAACAACGCGAGGAGGACGTGGGGAGGTGCTGCCATGAAGCTCGGCAGATGCTGCGGCGTACGAGATGGCCAGAGGAGGCGTAGGCGACGGCGGTTAGCGGCGCTGGCGAGCAGGAGCGGCCGGTTTCGACGGCCAGCACGGCGGCGCGACAATCGGGCTCACGCGCGTACGATGGAGAGGCATGGGCGCGCGTGGGGGAGGAGCAGAGGGGGCGCGGCGGAGGCGGCCTTCGCTGGCGGCAAGCTTGCTAGCGGAAGCGGCGGTAGGGGTAGCAATGGGGATCAGGTGTTTGCCATGTGATGGCGGCGCTGAGAGAGGACGAGGGGATCGGGGGGATTATACGGGTGGGGCTCGTGAAGCTGGGCCTTGGGCTGGCTGGTTGTTGAAGCGCTGGGTCCTTTTTTCTCTCTGTCTTTTTGCAATTATAGAAATTGAGAATAACAAAGGCAAGGAAAGACCTAACACTTCTGAAAAAAGTTGAAATTTGTTGACAGGGTTTTCTGAAATTTTTCCAAACCCACGGAGGTGTTTCCAGCAATTTTGGATGAAGTTGAATTCAAATCAATGGATTTCAACTAGAGGTATAATTTACATACACACACAATCTTATCTACGCAACATGTATATGGAGCTAGCTATTTTGTTTTCCGCCGTTGCAATGCACGGGCATTTGTGCTAGTTATATATCATGTCTATAATATTAGTGTACAATAACATTATGTTATAAGTTACTATTTTAGGATATTTCATTTGTTATCTTGTTTAACACATAGTAACACATTCTTTGTTTCCAATCGGCATTGCTACCTGTGCAGACCGTACATGCACGAGCAGTTTTAACATGGCCCCTCTTACCTTACCTAATGGAAGTTAAAGATGTATAATAAATCTGAACCGTTGATTGAATTAAGTAGTGGACGCGAGTAATTAGCCTTTGGTAATTAATTTGTTCTAGCCCGTCACCATCTCCCTGTTGCACACTTAGAAGTAGAGAAGGCAGAAAGCTCCATCTCAAACTAAGGAAATTGAGTCACATTATTTCCCAAATCTCTTGCGAAATCGGCCTGGAGTGAGAATCATGGTAAGATGTCCTCTACTGAATCTCTCTCCATCCGAGAAATCCTCTCCCGAATCACCGCTCAACACAATCTCTTTCTCGACGTCTCCTTCTCCATGGCTCTGGTCACAAAGAACATATTTTATGCTTTGGAAATGAGCAAAGATAGTTATCTGCCATCAAAATCTTGGTCGTTGTGCAGGATCTAGCAATTTTATTCATAACTGTGCCACCCATTTGTCATGGATGTGGCTGACTCATGTGTTTTTGTCATCACACTTTCCACGATCCCAATAGCTACATGCGATGTGAGACTGCCGTTGCACAACCATCACTCTGTGTCATGTTGTCATACATAATTTGCATCTCTGCGCCGAAGTCAGCCACCATATCTGGAGAGACGGACCCTCACAAAGACCTTTTGATGGCCACAACAATCCCGAACGAGTCCGCCACCACCTACAGGGGTGGTCACCACAAGGAAAGACACCGTTGGTAGAGCAAACATCACGGACTACCACCTCGCTAGAGAGAGCTCTACCTAGACGTGTCGGTCCTGGTGCCGATATGGCCGAAGCTGGAGTACGACAGGTTGATAACGATCGCCAATGTACGCCTGCGCGGAGCACAATAGCCGCTAGGTCAGGATCACACAAACCAGATTAGCACCACGTCTCCTGACCGAAGCACTGTGCCGCCTCGAGCATGCCCGCCTGAGCCAGCGCGAGAATCCGGCGAGGGGCCCGAGCATCGAACGGGACAAGCAGATGCAGCCGCTACTACAACCATCGTGCCATGACAGGTGGAGAGCCAGCCGGCCTAGCCCGCAGCGGCATCCCGAAGGAAGTGGCCTCGAACCAGCCCATGGAGGCACAGACACAAAAAGGCCTGACGTCATCTGCAGCCACCCCACGGTGCACAACCCCCGAACCGGCTATGCCTAGCGTAACCACACCCGCAGAGAACTAGAGCCCTGTCGCCACCTTCCTCGGGGCCGGTCCGAGCTTCGCTGGTGGGCGCCCTCCGACGGCGGCGAGATGAGGGACAAGGATGATGAACTGGCGATGCAAGGGTTGCTACACCCAAGTCGCCAGAGGAAGGTGACGCGGGGGCGAATTTTCCCGATCCGGTTTTTACGGGCAAGTCCTTACTAAAACACCAAAAGAACAATAATTTAAAGCACGGTTAAACAATACATATTTGTATCAAATATATAAATCTTATGGCAGAACCGAGCGTTATCAAATTTATAAAATTATTATGTGGCCGAGTATCAGTTTTCATGTAGACCTCAGTGATTCCCCTATTTCTATGCCCAGGTGGTGTGAACGATATCAGCGAGCCGGTCCGGTCTCGCCATGTAAAGCTCGTTAACAGGTCATACGTCGACGTCTGACCTAATGAATCAGGTTCAACTATTCCCCGCAGAAATAAAAGTGGAACCAAATAGAATTAAATTATCATTTTGAGCACGTAACCTGGATCTGAATGCATGCATCTACAAATATTGTTACGCTTTTGTACATACACTGTCGTAATTTATTGTTAGATTCTTTATGTACACGTTCGCTATTTTCAACAACTCAACCTTGGATCTTGGAAAGTAATGGTTGCGTTGTCAAAGCTGAAAGGGGACCTTTCATGGACTCCTGGGCTGTTATCCTATATACTACCTCTGTTATTAAATATAAGTCTTTGTAAAGATTCCACTATGAACCACATACATATGTATATAAATGTATTCTAAGTGTAGATTCATTCATTTTATTTCGTATGTAGTTCATCTAGTGAAATCTCTATAAAGACTTATACTCCCTCTGTCCGAAAATACTTGTCCTAGAAATGAATAAAAATTGATGTATCTAAAACTAAAATAGGTCTAGATACATCCATTTCTACGACAAGTATTTTCGAACGGAGGAAGTATTTAGAAACGAAGGGAGTACATAAGAAGTTGATCCTCACTATTCTATTTATCTCAACATGTACACATGCCTCCTTATCAAAAACCCACCACTACATGCATGAAAAAAAGTTTTCCATTATTATTGATCTGATGCACACCTTTCACCTCACCACACATACCTCCTTATCAAAGGTCCACTCCACATGCATGAAAAGGGTTTTCCATTATGCCAAGCCACTTATATCGAAAATATTTTCTGACTACACAATAATTAAATACCCCCTTTGAAAAAAAAGAAATATATAACCCCCCACCCCTAAAAAAGAAATATATAACAATCGATTCCTGTAACAATGCGCGGGGTATTCTTTAGTTTAGCTAGTAGTCAAACGAAATAATCAATATGCGATGACGAGGCAGAATTCGGCCGTAGCTAAGCTAGTCCACAGAGCTGATGGGTCCAGAAACGTTGTAGTAAGCTAGTACGTACTAGTACCATACAACATGAGTTGTACGTACGTACAGGGTCAGTTTGGCGGTCAACAGGACATAGACGTTGCCATTGACTAAACGCTTCAAGTGTCCGACATATCACCCACCAATCTTTGATTAACCGCTTCAAGTGTCAAAGTGTAGAGTGTTGCTAAATCTCAGTAGACAAAGACTTAACCATGCCTAAGTTGATATTACATTCGCGAGATCATGCATGAAAATTAGCGCTTTTTTTTAATCACTTGACCGAGACTTGATAAAAATTCATGATCGTATATATGGATCGACTCGAATTATCACCCGATCATATGATTGGATGACATTCATCACAATTTGGGGCTGAGAGTATCTATCTTTTGTTGCAGGTGTCGTATTATCTACTCCATCTGTCTCAAAATATAAGAACGTAAACATTCTTATATTTTGGGACAGAAGGAGTATCTTTTATAGGTGTTTTGTAGTTGATGGAAACATTTTTTCTCATTGAACGTGCATCGTCGAAAATTCAGAAATAAATTCAGGATAAATACAAGCACCAGACTTGAACCCTACTGAACGTTTCCTCCTACCGAACATGCATCGCCGAAAATTCTAAAATAAATTCAGAATAAATACAAGCATCAGGACTTGAACCCTAGGGATACCACTATCCTTCTAACCATCCAACCACATATTGGTTCGCTATTATCTATCTATGGTGTTGTTTTCTTTGACTCCTCGGCCTCATCGACACATGCACTAGCCCCAAACCACATATAGTACGTTTACGAACTTCACCTTCACCAAGAAGTAAGCACCCCTGAGAACTGAGATTTATATAACCATAGCGTTTTACTTTGGTTTAAAACTAGAAATTAGCCAAGCGAGCTCGTAAATAGATAGAGTTTGAGCTGGTAGAAATTGTGTACCCCTTCCCCTAGGGTTCCCTCCCTCCCTCCCCCGCAGCCACCCGCGAGGCGCCGAGGAGGGTTCCCGATCCCCGCCGCCGTACCCCCTCGTCCTCCCTCCTCCACCCTCGCCGCCGCCAAGGGGTGCGGCCGGGCGATGCCCGGGCGTCGCCGACGGCGGCGGGGCTCCTTCGTTCCCCGCTCGTGGGATATGGCGCGGGCGGATCTCATGGTGGTAGCGCGCCGATGTCGGGCGTGGCGGGCGCCGAGCGGCCGGGGTCGGCGTTCAACGGGTGGCGGGCAGCATGGCGGTGGTGCGGGCCGGTGGTGGTGTCGGCGGTGTTGCTTCGGCGGAGCCATTGTCGCCTCCGGCGCCACGGGTCGTCATGATTGACGGTCGCGGAGCATCCCTCTCGCCGTGGTGCTCACGGTGGGGGTGGCGATCACGGAGGTGGTGGGTTGCTCCCACCCAGTTGGGCCCTCGCGGCTGGGTGGCGGCGCTCGGCTCGGGTGGATCCCCTGGTGGCGTCTTCAGGCGGCGGCGGCGGCAGCTTCGCAACCCTCCCTATCCGGCTTCTGGCGACGGCCGATGTCTCCTGATGCTCTGGGCCTTCGAAGCGGGGGCGGAACACGGTTCCGAGGGGAAGTTGGAGCCGACACGGGTGTCGGTCGTGGCCATGGGCCACTTCTTCGCCTTCCCCTTCCCCCGATCGATGTGGTCACACCCTTCTTGAGGCAGCTTGGCCGGCGGCAGTTCTGGAGGTGGTCGGGGTCGTGGATCTGGACAAAGGCGTGGCCTTTGGGGCTTCAGGGTGGTCTCATGGCGGGGCGGCGGCCCTGGCGGTGGGAGTCGCATTGGTCGTGGGCGGATCGCGCGACTCGGATGCGGGCAGGCAACCATGGTCGCTCGGGAGGCATGGCTGTGGGTGTTAGCGGGCCGGGTTGGCGGCGGGTGAGCTGAAGCACCGGGGTACATCACCTACACAGTCTCGTTCGGGTCGACGGTGACGGCGTTCGTGGACGTCGTGTTCCTCCTTGCAGGCTCCGTCGTGGTGCTTCTTCTCCCTCCATCTTACTCCGGGTGAAAACTTGATCTTCGGATCAGACGATGGCGACGTTCTTGCTCGTGCCTTTCCTGGAGGCACCGTCTTGGAGTCCTCGGTCCGGCGTGTCCGTCGCACATCCTCCCGGATGATCGCTCCTTGGTGGTGCTCTTCGTCGGCTCTTAGTGGATCCTTTTCTGCTCATCTTTTAGATGCTTTGTATCTTGTCTTGGGTTTATGTGGCATGCGTTTATATCGGATGCTTGATGTTGTGGTTGTGCTTTATTATAATATTAAGCAGGGAAATCCTTTTTCATAAATAGATAGAGTTTCCTTCAATGAATTAATAAACACGCGCGCATGTAGCTATTTGTAGTTGCTGACAAAATTAAAGCACGCTCTCTGGCAGCTACATGGTCCGGCAGTTACATGATCAGAAGTACAGCGGGTACTGGTGGGGGTAGTAGGAGCTGGGCGGGTAGAAGAAGTAGGGCGGCGGGTGCACGGGCTCTGGCTCCTCCGGCTTCTTCACTTCCTCCACCTTGATGATTTGGGCGTGGCCGAGCTTCTTGCGGAGGCAGCTGACGAGGCACACCGTGTCGACGCCGTCACCGACCACCTCCAGCTGGTCCCTCGCGTCGCCTGTTATCCCCATCGACGTCACCCCGGCTGCTCTGGCGGCTAACGTGAGTGCTTTGGACCGGCGCTTGTCGCACGACATGCTCAACTGGATGACAATCTTTTGCTGCAACAACAAGAAGGAGGATCAATCGTATGCTCCAGCTTCAGAGTAATGTATCGATTGCTCGAGCTGCTAAACAAAACAAGACGAGAAGTAAACAAATGGTAGGACCAGAAACCCACCTTCATTGCTTGCTGCTGCTGTGAAGGAGAAAGAGCAACTCAATGGGGAAATGTTGGTGTTCGAGGCAAGGCTATAATGGTTTGGGTAGCAACTGATCGATCTTTAGCAGATGCAATGCAGCCAAGTGTATTTATAGCTTGTGATGATTTGGTGGAGGGGATAGCTGCCTTATATACACGCACGCAGTGGGTGCGGTTGTGGGAGCAGAGACCTAGAGTTATCAGTATCAGGAGCGATCCCAACGAAGCTAGTCGTAAGAAGATTCGTAGCAGCGGCTGTTGAGCTCGCAGTAATAAGTAGACTAATACAAGTGCCCTAATGGGCAAGTGGATGTAAGCAGCGGCTGTGTTATGTGTAATCAACACTCCCTGGAAACAAGGGATCATCTCTTCTTCCAATGCCCATATGCCCAGCTCTGTTGGCAATATGTGTGCCCCTCATGGCAGCCCCAGAATACAAATATTCAGGAAGAAGTGGCGCATCTCAAGCATCTTATCAATTTGCCTTTTGCTCTGGAAATCATCATTCTGGTCTCCTGGGCAATATGGACAACGCGGAATGATTTCATTTTTAAAAAGATTCCCCAAAATCTATATACTTCCAGGCGCAAATACAAAGAAGAGATGAAATGGCTCACTCATAGAGCACGAAGACAGGATTATTCTGGCATGGCGGATTGGGTTGCAATGTTCAGATAACTTGCTGATTCAGATGGGTGTTTTTGCTGCTTGTTTTTCTTGTATGTATGTATGTATGTATGTATGTTTGTTCTTTTTTACCTTTCTTAGGTTTTCTTTTTCGTTCTGATGTATAGTTTTTTTTCTCTTACATGGACCTTTTGTATTATTTTATTTAAAAATTAATAAAAATACGCAGCAGAGTCCTGCTGTTTCCCTCAAAAAAAAGTGGATGTAAGCGCGTCCTGATCACAATCACATGCGCTCCTTGAATTTTTCGATGGACAGGCTACCCAGTAATGCAGAGACATTAAACAATGACTTTGTGACGAGATCTGAATTCCAGGACGACGCGACCCACCCAATTATTGTCGATTGGCTTCTCCGAACACGCGGTTGCGGACATACCCACGTAGACCCAGTCGATCGGTTCGTTAACAATATCAGCATGAACGAGACAAAATACCTGGATACAATAGCTAAAATTCAATTGATCAGCGGTCCTCGATCAGCTACTGGTAGTACCATTTTTTATCTTAGTTTTCTAAATAGGCTTTTGCCCCTTTTTAAATATATTAGCAAAAAAGCCCGTGCGTTGCAACGAAAGAAAAAAACTCACTCATATCTCTAGCTGGGTCAGTTGAACAAACTATGCATAGTCGGTTGGCAGGTTATAAGATCGAACCCCTCCCATCGGCAATTTTATTTTTCTCCGGACCTGGCCCACAGTGCGCCGCCAGATGGGCTTCCTCCGTTGGGTCAAAACGGGTGGCAAGTAATGAAACCAAATAGCTTACGTGAAATTAATTAAAGTGGGACCAAACAAAGCGGGACGAAACGAGGAATATCACATCCTTTTAATAGTAGGTATAGAAATCAACACCCGAATAAAGTACACGATCGAATGATACAGGGTGATAAGGTAACCCTCCGAGGATAACCGACCATGTAAGATGCACGCGACTATGCCGTCCAGAGAAAGCACATGCGGAATTGATTACAACACCATACTACGTCCTATAACACCTAAGCTTCACGATAACATCCCCCAGGAAGGAGAACAATGCTAACCATCACCACTGCCAAGTCCACAATGAACAAAAGTTCTCACCCGGAACACAGACATGTAGAGGAGCACCATGACGATGTCTTCAGGAAGGTATGACTATCAACAATTTCGAGGATGGAATTTCTTTAAGGGGTGGAGGCTGTCATGACCCATAGTTTAGACAAGAGAGGGGACATTTCTTTTTCGAATGTGTGTTGTATTCATGCATACAAACTTTGGGGTATTTTAAAACTTTTACTTAAGCTTACTTGTTAGATTCAGATAAAAAAATTGACACGACCTTTGCTCATATTTGAGTTTTGGCACAATTCAAAAGTATGATTCATTTATGAATTGAGAATTCATTTAAATAACGAAAACAAGATTCAAACAGATCCACCAAAGACTAGCACCGATTGAATCCTGCGAGATCTGATGGAGACACGCCACCAAACGCCCTCTGGTGACGCAAGACACATCATCGGGACAGGGATTGGGCGTGAGAGATATTATTCCTACTAGGCAACATCACCGCCCCACACAGCCCCAACCAAGACACTGAACCAAACAAGAATAAGAGCGGGGTCCCTCCCACAGACGAGGGGCTGAGGTCCTCCGCTCCTCCACCGCCCAAAGGCCATGGGAGGCGAGGTGGACCGGCGGCGCCGCCGATGGAAGGAAAAAAAATCCTAATCACCTGAGAATAGTTTGGTGTGCGAGATTGTCCTTGTTTACTATCACACCTCGGCAAAAGTACCACATATCTTTTTTAACTTTTATTGGTACTTTTGACCTTTTTTATTGTTGCCGATTGAAATCTCTTAGTACGTAGGATCTACAAAAATAGTAGTACATAGATGTACGTAGAATCTACAGAAATAGTAGTACATTGAAATCAAGTACATTGAAATCAAGTATGTAGAATCTACCAAAGGTTCCACCGGAATTCATCCTGCATTGTGTCAACTGGACCACGCTAGTCGCCCCAAGAGGCTGTGGCATGGCGCAAGGCGGAGTTGTATCAAATCCCGCCGAAAAGGAACATTAAGCGGCGATGTGCTCAAAAATTGCGCAGGCATATCATTTTTGTCGTGAGAAATACATTACAAGGCTGAATATTTTTTTCAGAGAGAGGCATTACCAACCACATATCCTCGTAGAAATAAATATATATCTGACAAATCTAGTTAAACAAATACGGGAGCTCATTTCTTAAAAAATGGCCATTTCTTTTCGTACATGGGTATATGGGGTACCCATACCCCAGTATCTATTCGCCAATTCATTGTTGTATGCTTGATTGTGTCATGTGTACGTATCTATCATTGTGTTCTTTCAGTTATTTAAGCGTTGAAGCAATTGTGTCATCACCGGTGAGACAACCATGGACCGTTCTTGGACTCGTGGCCCTGATATTGTCAATCAATATATGATGACTTAGCGGCATAATCTGTAAATAATCATTATATGATCGATGACCTACCGGTCATAATCTGCAAATTCTGATAGTCCAGAAACACAATTCTATTTCAGACAGCGGTACGTTCTTATCAAACAAAAGGAAACGTTGCCATCTCTCACCATCTGCACCATTAAATTGGCCATCGTGCGGGCCATTGTGTTCAGCGGTGTCATTTTCATGAACGTGTGATCGAATTAATTCTTATTTAGGCTCTGAAGTTAGTTAGCTGATTCACAAGTTTGACCATCTATAAGAAATGCAGACTAGGTCACTAGAGACTACTTCAGTACTGGTTTAGAGTCTGACTCTTCCGACGGTTAATTTGTTGGGATGTACTCCCTCCGTTCCTAAATAATTGTCTTTCTAGAGATTTTAACAAGTGACTACATACGTTGTAAAATGAATGAATTTACATTCTAAAACATGTCTACATACATCCGTATATTGTAGTCCATTTGAGATGGCTAAAAAGACAAATATTTGGGAACGGGGGAAGTAGTATTTCTGCTGTAAATGTAAACCTAGAGCAACTGCTTAGCACTCTAATTATTGTGCGGTCTGTCATTTTCCAGCTCCTCCTTGTGTTGTGGAATTGGTTGCTCTGGTTGTATTTGGATTTCCAACTAACCAGTGAAGCTAGTACTATTAAGAGCTCGAAGTTTACTCTACAGAGCGAACATTCATATGCAAAAACTTACATATCGGTGCAAATGTCGCCGCCAGAGGGGGTCGCCGGAGCGCCGCGCGGCCGCCGGGGATGGTGGCGGCGAGGATCTGGTCGCTCCGCCCCTGTGGAGGATCTCGGAGCCAAGGTGGCGACCTCGGGCGATGGTGCTGCGTCGTCCTCAGCAAATGGCTGCGGCGGGTGCTGGCCGCCCATCAAGGCCGTGCGGGCGGCACGGTGACGGCGGGCGACGGCTGTGGTGCGCGGTGGCTTCAGGGCACCCGCATCAGATCTGAATGCATTCCTCTTCAACCTCTTGTCACCCTCGTCTCAGATCCGTTCTCCGGCGGCCTCCGGGCACCGTAGCCGTGTCTCCTCTCGAGGTGGGGGTTGGGAGAGGGGACCGGAGAAATCCATGGCTGGCTATTGGCTGCCGTGGCGACGCCCATGGGCGCCCGTCCCCCACCAGAGGCGCCTGGTAAAATGCCCCTTCTCCCTCCTCTTCCTCCCGTGTTGCTCGTGGACTAGGTGAAACCCAAATCCCTCGGGATTGGGCGGCAGCCGTGGTGGCGCCTGGCCACCCTCAAGGGGGTGCCGTCTTTGGTGAGCTTTGGGGGAAATGTGCTTGTTCCGGTTGGGGGTTGCTCGGTCTTCAACAGCCTTGCCGTATAGCTTGCTTCTCCTCGTGTGCAGCTATCATGTATTGCCGATGCTTTCCTTGGATGAGCTCCAAGTAGTTTGGCGGTGGTGTCCTGGTGTGGTCTTCCGGTTGGCAACGACGTCGGTCGCTCTTTAGCCCTGGGGGGCTCCACCTTCGACGGATCGGCGCCGCCGTGCTGTGGCGAGGCAGTGAGCCCCCTTCTGAGGTGGAGGAGGGCGACATCGACGGCCAGAGCTCATGGAGCTGACAACGGAGCTCCTCCAACTACTGTTTGTTTCTTCCCCAAGCTTTGCCGGTGCCCTGCGTGGTGTTCTACTCGCTGTGGAGGGCTTCTTCAACTTCTAGCTGGACTTGTGCTTTAGTTTTCATATCTTTGCTACTCCCTCCGTCCCATAATATAAGACGTTTTTTGACACTACACTTGTGTCAAAAAACGTCTTACATTATGAGACGGAGGGAGTAGTAGTTTGTAGTAGCATGATAGCTTTTACACAGCACCATGTATCGGCTTGTTGTTTTGTTCTTTGTTTCCTTTGTTTGTTCGATGTAATTCTGACCGGTTGAGGGCTTTATTAATTCAAAATCCGGCTTTTCTTGAGCCTTCGTTCTAAAAAAACAATCTATTCATTAGAACAGTTCCTAAATCCCGATCGATACACCAGTCTGGTTGCCGTGCTCGATCTGTGCAGTTGGTGGCCAATACTTTTGTTTAGAATTGGGAATTGTGGGGATGTAGACAACCTGATACCAACAGTCTTGTACTTTTGTTATTGTCACAAACTTCTGGTCAGCAGTTTGGTTACTCTACACTTGTCATTGACCCGGCCCACCCCCACTGACTGATGTAGTAAGACAAAGAAAATCGTGCGTTTAGTTCGGGAACCAAATGGAATGGAATGTAAAAAGACGAAGAAAATAAGACCTTCTCCTGATGTTTTGACACTGGAGACAGGCATTGCACGGTGCTATGTTTATATCCAGATAATTTGAGAATACAAACCTTTAACTATACTTGACGGTGCAGATCTTATTCAGAATTATCACCTGATCATATGATTGGAGGACATGCGTCACAATGTGGGGCTGAGGGCATCATGGTGTGACGTCCCACCTTTTCTTGCAGGTGACGAACTGTCTATCTATCTATCGTGTTTGACGCACATGTAGTTTAGGAACTAGCACCTTCACCAAGAAGTAAGTGCGTGAGAACTGAGATTCATATAATCATAGCGTTTGCTTTGATTTCACACTGGAAATTAGCCAAGCGAGCTCGTAAATATAGATAAGAGTATCTCTCGTTTTTTTTCATTTCCATCAATGAATTAATAAACACGCGTATAGTACGTCAAAATGGATCTCTGGCAGTTACATGGTCCGGCAGTTCCCGGGCTGTTCCTCACCTACTACCATGTGCGGCGCCTGGTGCTGGTGTTGGTAGTAGCTGGGCGGGTAGTAGCACGGCGGCGGGTTCACGGGCACGGGCACGGCCGGCTTCGGCTCATCCTTCTTCTTCTCCTCCGGCTTCTTCACCTCCTCCACCTTGATGATTTGGGCGTGGCCGAGCTTCTTGCGGAGGCAGCTGACGAGGCACACCGGGTCGATGCCGTCGCCGACAACCTCCAGCTGGTCCCTCGCGTCTCCGGTTATCCCCATGGACGTCACCCCGGCTGTTCTGGCGGCCAGCGTCAGTGCTTTGGACCGGCTCTTGTCGCACGACATGCTCAATTGGATGACAATCTTTTTTTTTTTTCGAGCAACTGGCAGGAGCTCTGCTTTTTCATTAAGAAGAAGAGAATTGATCAGTTTATAATGAAAACTGGCCAAAAACCGATACATCTGCGATACACGCACACGCCAGTCCCGAGGCTGCGCACCACTCGAGTCGACGACACTGTCATCCAAGTGACCAGAGACGACACCCTACAATGTAACATCGGGCTCCGGAGCCGCCGCCCGACATCCACACCGCCCCGAGGCCACGCACCAGCCTAGTCGATGGCTCCGCGCCGCCCTAGAGGCCAAAGCCAACACCCAAACGCACACGAGATCTCCGGCGCGCCAAGACCGGCATCCACTCCGCCCCAAGGCCGCGAACCCACTTAGTCGAAGACCATGTCGCCTCGCGACCAAAGCCAACCACCGCACGAAGGAGATACCGAGCCGCCGCTCGACTTCCACGCCGCCCCGAGGCCGCGCACACGCCTAGCCGACGCACGGTTGCAAAGCCACAGAGCCACCGCCAGCAGATGAAGGATCGGACCTCCAAAGGCGCCGCCCCAAGAGGGAAGCGACGAGGAACGCCGCTGACGCCCACTTCGCCAAGGTCAAGTTTGGGTTTTCACCCGAAGAGCCCGTGACTGAGATGATGAGGGAGGTGAAGGGGCTCCACGACGCCGCCTCCAACAAGGGAACGACATCCTAGGACGTCGTCGACGCCGGCATCGACCGAGGTCGAGCTAGGCTTTCACCCGGAGCTCACCAAACCCATGATCACCACAGCCAATCACCACCAGCGGCCGAAAGCACTCTACAATCGAACACCACCGCCAACCACCTCTAACACGGCAAGCAAAACCACCACGGCACCACGCGCCGTCATGGCAGCCCCGCACCATCGCCAAGAGCGGCGCGCCGCGCCGCCATCCTCCCTCCTCATTGTCGTAGCCAACGCCGCAGCGCCGCCCGCAACCCGCCGAACTCGAGGCTGACCACCACGCACGGATCCGGCAGCTCGCCGGATCCGCCTGGACGCACCCCACGACCGCCGCAAAGACATCCACCTACGCGCGGCGCCGCCATCCAGAGCTGCCGCGCGCCCTCGCCGATCCGTGGCACACCGCCACCACCACGGATCCGCAGACGCCACCGGAGCAGCACGCCACGCCCGCCCGCCATGCGCGGAGGCCCGCCATGAAAGCCGTCTGGCCCGCCAGATCCGGGAGAGCACGGACCTCAAACGAGGCCATCCCGTAGCCCCCATGCCCGGATCCGCGGCCACCGCACTCCCCGCCTCCGCGTCGGGCCGCCGCCCGCATGCCGCCCGGGCCACCGCCATCATCGCCTCACCGAGTCCGTCGGCCGCCGCCGCCACCACGAGAAGGAGCCGCACCGGACGCCGCTTTGGCAGCGGGGGCCGCCGCCACCGCGGCGTAGATGCCGGCGGCAGCGGCGGGGAGGGAGCACCGGAGGGGGGGCTTCTAGGCGGCGGCGCGGTTGCGCCCCCGGAGTCGCCTGGGGAGCGACTCGGGGGGTTGGGGAATAGCTGAGTGTATACGTTTAATTGGATGACAATCTTTTGCTGCAACAAGGAGAAAAGCCATGGATCAATCTTCAGAGTAATGTATCAATTGCTCAAAATTAAGATCCTAAACAAGGCAACAGGGGAGGTAAACAAAAAATAGGAGCAGGAACTGAATATGGTTCCTCACCTTCATTGCTTGCTGCTGGGTTGCTAGATGCCTGTGAAGGAGAAGCAGAGACTTGATGGGGAAATGTTGGTGTTCGAGGCGAGGCTAGAATGGTTTTGGTAGCTACTGATCGATCTTCCACAGATGCAAGTGTCTAGCTTGTGATGATTTGGTGAAGGGGATACCCCCTTATATACACGCTAGAAAACTAGAGCTATCAGTATCAGGAGCAATCCCAACGCACTAGCTCGCTAGTAGTAAGAAGATTCGTAGCAGCTGCCGCAGTTGAGCTCCGACTGACTAAACAACTGCCCAATTGGGCAAGTAGAGGCTAAATTTCGTGTTTTAACCCTTTTTCGATACCTATTCAAAATCTGATCCTAGTTTGAATTTTTTTCGAAATCTGACCGTTTTGCTACCGCCAGGGTCCATGACGATAGGGTATAACAGCCTACCGCCAAGGTCCCTGGCGGTAGGGTTGCATGCCCTCCGCAAAATTTTGCTAAGTATTGAACACAATGCGTACTCGTGCCTATCGCCAAGCACCTTGGCGGTAGGGTTGTACATGCTACCGCCATTATGTTTGGCGGTAGGGATGTTTCCTACCGCCAAGGTCCCTGACGGTAGGCTGTTACACCCTACTGCCAATGACCCTGACGGTGCAAGAGGGTCAGATCTTGAATTTTTTTTTTAACTAGGATCAGATCATAAATAGATATCAGAAAAGAGTCAAAACATAAAATTTTGCCACAAGTAGACATGCATGTAAACGCGTCCTCATCCCAAAGGACTCGGTTGAATTTTCCCGATCGGCAGGCTACCCATGAAGAGACTAGACAATGACTTGTGACGAGATCTGCCCAACTTTATCACCAGTTGGCCACGTTGGATGCTCCACCGAAGACGCGGCTGCGTACATAACTACGCAGCAGCTCAAGTTCAACCGATCGGGGGTCCTCGATCAGCTAAATCAACAATAATTTTGTCTTAGGAACACGCGGGAGCAGACACTACTGGAATTTTCATATACGCCGGATGTAATGCTCTTCGCCGAGTGCTAAAACACGGACATTCGGCAAAGCAAGATTTGCCGAGTGTCATTCTTGGCAAACCCACCGTCACGGCAAACTGACACCTTTGCCGTCACTGCCTCACGCCAAAGAGGCACCGCACGGCAAAGTTGCAGACGCCGAGAGCCGCTCACGGCAAAGAGGAGCCACGTGGCATGCCCGTCCGCAACAGACGGCTCCGTCAGTTACTGCGTGCTTTGCCGAGCGTCACTCTCGGCAAAGCATATGCAATATCCTATTTTTTTGTGTTTTTTTAACTGACATGTGGTCCCACTGATCACATTTATCAGTAAAAGTTTTAAATAACTTGCTAAATATTTTTGAAGAAAAATGACGATATCTTTGCCGAGAGCTGCTCTCGGCAATCCTTCTGACCAGTACGACAGCGTGGCCTACATGGGTGCTGACAATTTACATAGCTTTGCCGAGAGCTAGGCTCGTCAATGCTTGCCTTCTTTTCCGAGAGCTGCTCTCGGAAAAGTTGTGGCACAACAGTAGTGTCCCAGACGACCATGTTTCCGAGAGGAGCTCTCGGTAGTATATCGTTTTCCGAGTGTTACTCTCGGAAATCTTTCCCATCCATTCTGTTGTCAAGCTATTTCTTTTCTGATCCCTGCAGATAAAAACAACTGCAGTGCAATTTGATCATATATAAGCATAATTTGATCTAGTCCACACATGTATAGGCATAATTTGATCATATATAGGCATAATTTGATCTACTCCACACATATACAGGCATAATTAGGATAGTCCACATATTGTCACACATAAGTCGAATGTATTATCCTAGTAGACGTCACACACAAGTCGCAAATTCATACATATTGTCACTACTTGCAAAACACGTGCACAACACAATAGAAGTACACTTGTTCATATATAGATCATCTTGAGGAGGAGAGGCCATCGGGTTAACATTCCGGAGGAGGAGGAGGGGCATCACTTGCACTGCTTCGAGATTGCATAAGAACCTATAAGATGAGAGTCACGTGAGGGTGGTTCGTCCATATGTAATGAATCTTCTACTCTAGTTTAGATAATTTTCTACCTGTATTTGATCCTCAAGCAGCTTCAACCTCTTGTTCGTGTCTTCCCGTTCCTTTTCTCTGGACTCCTACTCAGCCTGCTGCCTTTGCTCCTCTTCAACAGCCCGCTGCGTCATTAAATCCTGTAACATGGCATTAGGCTCATATAGGTTGGAACGGTGCTATTTCGAGGCATGGGCATAAATGAAAGGTTAGGATGCTAACCTTGAGATGCGCTATCTCACGTGATGCGGCGGTTGGGCGACTCCGTATGGACGGAGTTGAGCTGGTTCTCGACGCGCGTATCTCGTGCAGCTTGCGATGCGAGGGGGTGGCGATCGCCCCATTACAAAGGAGGTGGCGGCCATGGCCCTTCCCCTTGCCAGCAATGATGAGAAGCTCGGGATCAAGGGGTTGGACGTAGGTTCGGCTTCCTGCCCGTGCACCTCCTGGAAGACCTCTTTGAAGGTCCCCCACTTCTCCTCCGCCGACTCGCTGCAGAACTCGGCACCATCCTTCCCCTTGTGGCCTTCTCTCCAGGCTTCCAGGATGTGGACCGGGCGACCAGCCTTCGCCTCCTGCAAAATTAACCATCAAGTTGAATGAACCAAGATGCATCATGCGAAAAAGTTAACATCTTAATCCACATACCATGTGTTGCTTGAGAGCGGTTAGGTTCCGGCTCCCCTGGACATGAGCCGGGCCTGGCATTTTGGCTCGTTCATTTCCCTTCTCCACATGCTGCGCTTTGCCATGCCGGGTCACACCACATGTCAACCAGGGCCTCCCAACAATCCTCCTTCATCCAGGTTCCTTCACCTAGTCGGACAAAATCGAATAATTGAGGAACAAGAGGGATGAATCAATGTACTAGCAACCGATGTAGTCACTTACCACTGACAGGTATTCTTCTAGCGACAAGTTGGTCTGGCAAGCAGTCTTCCTTGTCATCTTCTCTCCCTTCTCATCGAGCGGCTGACACTGCATCACGGCTTTGTACCGCAGCGTGTGCTTGGTGTCAGAGAGTATCTTTCGGGCAGATTTCACGATGCCTTTGATCGCCTTCTTCTTCTCACCATCCACGCAAGAAAATGTTTGCTACAAGAAAGCATATGGCATCTTCTCACCATCCACGCAAGCAAGGATTTGGATATGGAAAAATGCAGTGGTCGGAGCGAAGATACTTACAAAAAAAGCATTGATGACCCGAGTGGCCATGGTGACATCATGCTCATCCTTGTTGTGTAGATATTGCTCACAGGTTAAACCTGGCGACGGCGGATCATCATCACCCGGCTTGGACAATCCAGGGAAGTGCTTCCTCAAAAGGGAGTCGATGACGTGGTTCGGTGGGCATGCCCCCTTAGGTTGTGTCAGGATAAATTCGCACTAACTGCATGATATAAAAGACAAGCATATGTGAGTGTCAAAGCTGTGGCATCCAAAATATGATGGAAATGAAATGCTTGCTTACCCCTCTCCTGTCAGGCAAATGATGGGCCGGTTGTCAGCAGCGATTGGTTCGGGACCTTCCGGACCACGCCCGGATTTCTTCCTCTTGGAAATGTTGCTCGAGGTAGACCCCGAGCCGTCCGAGGCCTCCATGTCGCCCGACTCGGTAGCAAGCGGATCTGGTCCATCTAACTCCACTCCGACATTGCCATCCGATGATGACTCGTCGTCGGGAGTGGACTGGTGGGAGGCGGACGACTCGGTCCTACCAATCGAGACTCTCCGGTACTTACTAGTGCCCCCATCAGAATATGAAAAACAAAATAAATATGGTGAATATTAACCACACTACTTCAATAGGCATAAAACTTGTTTTTGATTAAAGAAGGGTTTTCCCCTTCCGATTTTCATTAAAGAAAACCAAGTCAACAGGTATTCACTTTGTTGATTAGTTTGCATATCTATGTTAGGGACGATGACTAGTTGGATGCTTGGTTTCATTTCAATATTTCAATATAAAAGTGGAGCCGGCCTATATGTCCAAACTAAAAAAATTGTAAGTTACTTGAAAGAAGAGTATAAGCACAACCAAAATGGTAAATAAAAAGTATTGAAGCATACTCCATGGTTTATTCAAGCTTCATTTTAACCGGATGTAATATATGCCAACAAGCATAATTCATATATGATTCCCACTCTTTATATCTTATCAAATCTGACTTGGATATAGAGTTCGCAACATGCTCCTCTAAATCCCGACACAATAACAACATGTATTTCATTGTTCTTGATGATAGGCGGAGATTAAAGTTCACTCAACATATGTGGATTATGACACCATGGACTTTCAAGTACTCTTAGAAGGACCCCATGATTTGGATAGATGGCTGAAAGCTACAATGCTTAATCGTTGCGGTCTATTCCAAACTTCGTTACACAAGCAAGAAATTTATCCATGGTTCGACTTTGAAACCAAATAATGTATGATTCCTTAATGGTTACACAAGCAAGCATCTAACATTCACTACTGGAATCGCCCTATACCTGCATGTAACATTCACTAATGGCCTGAGAAAGAGGATGACCCCGCCACCACGACTCTCAACGGCGGAGGAGGACAAGATACAGAGAAGAGAGAGGGAGGAGGGGCCGGTTTTGTACTAACCTGAGGGCATCTCCAGCTGCCGCGCTACCCGAGGAGCTCTGCTGTGGCGGCCGTCCTCGGGCCGCATCGAAGAATCCGCTTGGCGTCATGAGCCATGAAGCTTGGTGGCGACGACAGTTGGGGGCGGTGGCCACAGTTGTTGGTGGTGGAGGAGGGGTGGCGGTGGCTGCAGTTGGGGCGATGGAGGAGGGTGGCGGCGGCGATTTGGTCATGCGGCAGTGGTGGCAGTGGTGGTGCGAGGGAATGAGAGGCGGTGGCGCGGTTGGTGGTGGTGGAGGAGGGGTGGCGGTGGCTGCAGTTGGGGCGGTGGAGGAGGGGTGGCAGCGGCAGTTGGTAGTGGTTGAGGGCGGCGGTGGCGATTTCGGCGGCGGCGGCGGTGGTGGCGCAGGGAACAGAGAGGAGAAGAATGAAGATAGAAAGAAAGGGGAACAATTAAGATCTATGTTAGATGCTTTACCGAGAGTGACTCTCGGAAAAAGCGGCCATTACCGAGAGCCGATAATCGACCCTCGGTAACAACTGCTCTCATTTTTTGTTTTCCTTCTCTTTGTGTTTTTGTTTGGCTGTATCTTTTTTGTATCTGATATTTCATATGTTTTTACGACCAAAATTGTAAAATGCCATGACGTTTGATAATTTTTTTTGATAAAAGACTTTTGATGCACTCATAGATATATATATATATGCTTTTTGGGTTAGATTTGTTCAAAACTCAACTTTAAAGAGTGTAAAGTAAAAAAACATGAGAAGAAGCAGTTGTTGACCGCGGACTTCTTCATTGTTGACGTCGTCGTTCTCTTGTCGTGGTGGACAAGGAGGTTGATGAGGTTCATCTTTGTGTACTTCCTCGTTTTCTTCATATTGATGTGTCCCACTCGTGGACGCTTCCATATCAACTCTTCGTTCTCCTTGTCGTGAGGTAGAAGCTTCCACTTGGATACACCCTCTCGGTGCCGAATAATGCCCTAGACCGCCGAGGCCACTGGATGGGTGCTCTATATAGAGGCTGCCCGAGGGGGGGGGGGGAGGGCACCCCTACATGCGTGTGGCCCATGCATGTGCATGCAGGGGTGGTGTGCTATTTGAATAAGCAACGCACGTCCTTGACGTGACATGTGCCTCACAAACCACACACACGGGCGGTAACGCCGAGGACCGGCTGCGTCCGTCCCGAGACAGAATCTTGATTGGGTGATCCCGTGATGTAGCGAGCCTAGACTTGGTGCATCAACTCGCGATGACATGCACTAACACGGAGAAGCAGTTATTCACCGTGGACTACACCCTCTCGGTGCCGAATAACGCCATAGACCGCCAGGGCCACCGGATGGGTGCTCGATATGGAGAGCGCCCGAGGGGGGGGGAGGGCACCCCTACATGCGCGTGACCCATGCATATGCATGCAAGGGTGGTGTGCTATTTGAATAAGCAACGCACGTCCTTGATGTGGCACATGCCTCACAAACCACACACACGGGCGAGAACGTCGAGGACCGACTGCGTTCGTCCCCGAGACAGTCTTCGGTGGGCGATCCCATGACAGAATGGGCCTAGACTTGGTCTGTCATCTCGCGATGACATGCACTAACACGAAGAAGAAGTTATTCCCTGTGGCCTACCCCCTCTAGGTGCCGAACAACACCCTAGACCGCCGGGGCCACCGGAGGGGTGCCGGTCTCTAGAACCGGACGAGGCCCATCCAAAGAAGAAAACACAAGACGGTAATTATGATGTGCTAAGGTTGTTTGCCAAGCATGAAAGAAAACAACAAAAAAAGTATAATACATATTATCGAGAATGGACAAGAAGGAAAGATATCTAGGTTAGATGCTTTACTGAGAGCAACTCTCGGAAAAGGTGGCCATTACCGAGAGCCGAGAATCGACCCTCGGTAACCACTGCTCTAGTTTTTTTCCTTCTCTTTTTGTCTTTGTTTTGCACTATCTTTTTTGTATCTCATATTTCATATGCTTTTACGACCAAAGTTTATAAATTCCATAACTTTTGATGAATTATTTCAAAACTCAACTTTAACGAGTGTAAAGTAATAACATGAGAAGAGGCAGTTGTTGACCGTGGCCTACGCCCTCTCTCGATGCCGGTCAACTTTCTAGACTGGCACCGAGACAGAACTTTAAAGAGTGTAATGTAATAAACATGAGAAGAAGCAGTTGTTGACCGTGGCCTACCCCCTCTCTCGGTGCCGGTCAACTTTCTAGACCGGCAACGAGAGAGAGCTTTAAAGAGTGTAAAGTAATAAACATGAGAAGAAGCAGTTGTTGACCGTGGCCTACCCCCACTCTCGGTGCCGGTCAACTTCCTTGACCGCCGGGGCCACCGGATAGCCCATGCATATACATGTGATGGCCTTCTTTGAGAGCACAAGAAGTTTCGAGGCCAACGGAGCAACAGGACCCGCACTTCCTGCACAAACCGGACACATTCCCTCTCGATACCCATAGACTATCTCGAAGAATGGGCCTAGACTTGGCCTGTCATCTCGCGATGACATGCACTAACACAGAGAAGCAGTTATTCACCGTGGACTTCACCCTCTCGGTGCCGAATAATGCCTTAGACCGCCGGGTCCACATGATGGGTGCTCGATATTGAGACGGCGCTAGGTTGGGGAGGGCAACCCTACATGCTTGTGGCCCATGCATATGCATGCAGGGGTGGTGCGCTATTTGAATATGCAACGACGCCCTTGACGTGAAACGTGCCTCACAAACCACACACACGGGCGGAACGCCGAGGACCGGGCCGCGTCCGGCCCTCGAGATGTAATCTTTGGTGGGTGATCCCATGACAAAACGAGCCTAGACTTGGTTTGTCAACTCGCGATGACATGCACTAACATGGATAAGCAGTTATTCGCCGTGGACTACACCCTCTCGGTGCCGAATAACGCCCTAGACCGTCGGGGCCACCGGATGGGTGCTCGATATGGAGACCGCCCGAGGGGGGGAGGGCACCCCTACATGCGTGGCCCATGCGTATGCATGCAGGGGTGGTGTGCTATTTGAATAAGCAACGCACGTCCTTGACGTGGCACGTGCCTCACAAACCACACACACGGGCTGGAACGTCGAGGACCGGCTGCGTTCATCCCCGAGACAGAGTCTTCGGTGGGCGATCCCGTGACAGAACGGGCCTAGACTTGGTCTGTCATCTCGCGATGACATGCACTAACACGAAGAAGCAGTTATTCCCCGTGGCCTACCCCCTCTAGGTGCCGAACAACGCCCTAGACCGCCGGGGCCACCGGAGGGGTGCCGGTCTCTAGAACCGGACGAGGCCCATCCAAAGAAGAAAACACAAGACGGTAATTATGATGTGCTAAGGTTGTTTGCCAAGCATGAAAGAAAACAACAAAAAAAGTATAATACATATTATCGAGAATGGACAAGAAGGAAAGATATCTAGGTTAGATGCTTTACCGAGAGCAACTCTCGGAAAAGGTGGCCATTACCGAGAGCCGGGAATCGACCCTCGGTAACCACTGCTCTAATTTTTTTCCCTTCACTTTTTGTCTTTGTTTTGCACTATCTTTTTTATATCTCATATTTCATATGCTTTTACGACCAATGGTTATAAATTCCATGACTTTTTATGAATTATTTCAAAACTCAACTTTAAAGAGTGTAAAGTAATAAACATGAAAAGAAGCAGTTGTTGACCGTGGCCTACCCCCTCTCTCGGTGCCGGTCAACTTTCTTGACCGGCATCGAGAGAGAACTTTAAAGAGTATAAAGTAATAAACATGAGAAGAAGCAGTTGTTGACCGTGGCCTACCCCCTCTCTCGGTGCCGGTCAACTTCCTAGACCGCCGGGGCCACCGGATAGCCCATGCATATACATGTGATGGCCTTCTTCAAGAGCACAAGAAGTTTCGAGGCCAACGGAGCAACAGGACCCGCACTTCCTGCACAAACCGGACACATTCCCTCCCGATACCCATAGACTATCTCGAAGAACGGGCCTAGACTTGGTCTGTCATCTCGCAATGACATGCACTAACACGGAGAAGCAGTTATTCACCATGGACTACACCCTCTCGGTGCCGAATAATGCCCTAGACCGCCGGGGAATACCGGATGGGTTCTCGATATAGAGACCGCCCGAGGGGGAGGCACCCCTACATGCGTGTGGCCCATGCATATGCATGCAGGGGTGGTGTGCTATTTGAATAAGCAACTCACGTCCTTGACGTGACACGTGTCTCACAAACAACACACACGGGCGGGAACATCGAGGACCGGCTGCGTCCGTCCCCGAGACAGAATCTTCGGTGGGTGATCCCATGACAGAACGAGCCTAGACTTGGTCTGTCAACTCGCGATGACATGCACTAACACAGAGAAGCAGTTATTCACCATGGACTACACCATCTCGGTGCTGAATAACGTCGTAGACCGCCGAGGCCAACAGATGGGTGCTCGATATGGAGACCGCCCGAGGGGGGGGGGAGGGCACCCCTACATGCGCGTGGCCCATGCATATGCATACAGGGGCGGTGTGCTATTTGAATAAGCAACGCACGTCCTTGACGTGGCACGTGCCTCACAAACCACACACACAGGCGGGAAAGTCGAGGACCGCCTGCGTCCGTCCCCGAGACAGAATCTTCGGTGGGTGATCCCATGACAGAACGAGCCTAGACTTGGTCTGTCAACTCGCAATGACATGCACTTAGACGGAGAAGCAGTTATTCACCATGGACTACACCATCTCAGTGCTGAATAACGCCAAAGACCGCCGAGGCCAACGGATGGGTGCTCGATATGGAGACCGCCCGAGGGGGGGGATGGCACCCTACATGCGCGTGGCCCATGCATATGCATGCAGGGGTGGTGTGCTATTTGAATAAGCAAGGCACTTCCTTGACGTGGCACGTGCCTCACAAATTACACACACAGGCGGGAACGTCGAGGACCGGCTGCGTTCGTCCCCGAGACAGAGTCTTCGATGGGCGATCCTGTGACAGAACGGGCCTATACTTGGTCTGTCATCTCGCGATGACATGCACTAACACGAAGAAGCAGTTATTCCCCATGGCCTACCCCCTCTAGGTGCCGAACAACGCCCTAGACCGTCGGGGCCACCGGAGGGGTGCCGGTCTCTAGAACCGGACGAGCCCCATCCGAAGAAGAAAACACAAGACGGTAATTATGATGTGCTAAGGTTGTTTGCCAAGCATGAAAGAAACCAACAAAAAAAGTATAATATAGATTATCGAGAATGGACAAGAAGGAAAGATATCTAGGTTAGATGCTTTATCGAGAGCAGCTCTCGGAAAAGGTGGCCATTACCGAGAGCCGGGATCAACCCTCGGTAACCACTGCTCTAGTTTTTTCCCCTTCTCTTTTTGTCTTTGTTTTGCACTATCTTTTTTGTATCTCATATTTCATATGCTTTTCCGACCAAAGTTTATAAATTCCATGACTTTTGATGAATTATTTCAAAACTCAACTTTAAAGAGTGTAAAGTAATAAACATGAGAAGAAGCAGTTGTTGACCGTGGCCTACCCCCTCTCTCGGTGCCGGTCAACTTTCTAGACCGGCATCGAGAGAGAACTTTAAAGAGTGTAAAGTAATAAACATGAGAAGAACAGTTGTTGACCGTGGCCTACCCCCTCTCTCGGTGCCGGTCAACTTCCTAGACCGTCGGGGCCATCGGATAGCCCATGCATATACATGCGATGGCCTTCTTTAAGAGCACAAGAAGTTTCGAGGCCAACGGAGCAACAGGACCCGCACTTCCTGCACAAACCGGACACATTCACTCTCGATACCCATAGACTATCTCGAAGAACGGGCCTAGACTTGGTCTGTCATCTCGTGATGACATGCCCTAACACGGAGAAGCAGTTATTCACCATGGACTACACCCTCTGGGTGCCGAATAATGCCCTAGACCGCAGGGGCCACCGAATGGGTGCTCGATATAGAGACCGCCCGAGGGGGGTGGAGGGCACCCCTATATGCGTGTGGCCCATGCATATGCATGCAGGGTGGTGTGCTATTTGAATAAGCAATGCACGTCCTTAACGTGACACGTGCCTCACAAACCACACACACGGGCGGGAACGTCGAGGACCGGCTGCGTCCGTCCCCGAGACAGAATCTTCGGTGGGTGATCCCGTGACAGAACGAGCCTAGACTTGGTATGTCAACTCGCGATGACATGCACTAACACAGAGAAGCGGTTATTCACCGTGGACTACACCCTCTCATACATGCCGTACGATGACTTGCACTTGGTCTGTCAACGCTACAGGGTTAGGCGGGACGGGGGCCCTGGGGGGGGGGGGGGTAGCAATGCCACTGGAGCATCGCACAGGGCCCTCGTACATGTCGTACGGTGTGGTGGCATGTCCGAAGAGGCGGCACGCGTCTCTGAGGTGTGGCCCCCTCACGGACGGCGATGACACAGTAGTAGACGTTCTGCGGTAACGATGCAGCGTGAATATTATTAAATACTCGAAGCGCGATAAAATCATTAGTTTTTACATGACATGGGCACATGTGCTATAGGACTGATGGTAATTTTTCATATTTTTTGGTGATGGAGAAGTATCTGAACACTTCGCTCTCCGCGGATTGCTCTTCGCGTGACTACGAGTGTGGCCGGCGGCCTCCGGGGGCTAGCACATGCCGCCAAATCTTGCGTAGGCGGCCTCTCACAAGTCTGGAAGTGTTGTGGTGGTTGCAAACGCCCGGCCCGCGTCTCCCGGGTGTGGCCCCCCTCACGGACGGCGCCGCCGCCGGCACCTGGAGGCGGGAAACGAACGCGTCGGGTCTACACGGATGGGGTCTTGCTGTGGCTTTGGCCCGTATGTTGCTCCAAAGTGTTCCTATGGGCTGACCTAACACAACTGGGTGGAGAGTTCCACTGGTCAAAGCCCGTCCGTGCAAAGTCAAAGGGCTAGATCCCGTGGTCAAACTCTACAGGGTTAGGCGGGACGGGGGCCCTGGGGGGGTAGCCATGCCACTGCAGCATCGTACCAGGCCCTCATACATGCCGTACGATGTGGTGGCATGTTCGAAGAGGCGGCACGCGTCTCCGGGGTGTGGCCCCCCTCACGGACGACGATGACACAGTAGTAGACATTCTGCGGCAACGATGCGGCGTGAATATTATTAAATACTCGGAGCGCGATAAAATCATGAGTTTTTTACACGACGTGGGCACATGTGCTATAGGACTGATGGTAATTTTTCATAAATTTTGGTGATGGAGAAGTATCTGATAAACTTCCCTCTCCGTGGATTGCTCTTCGTGTGTCTACGACTGTGGCTGGCGGCCTCCGGGGGCTAGCACATGCCGCCAAATCTTGCATAGGCGGCCTCTCACAAGTCTGGAAGTGTTGTGGCGGTTGCAAACGCCCGGCCCGCGTCTCCCGGGTGTCCCTCCCTCACGGACGGCGCCGCCTCCGGCACCTGGAGGGGGAAGCAGACGCGTCCGGGTCTACGGATGGGGTCTTGCTGTGGCTTTGGCCGGATGTTGCTCAAAAGTGTTCCTATGGGCTGACCTAACACAACCGGGTGGAGAGTTCCACCGGTCAAAGCCCGTCCGTGCAAAGTCAAAGGGCTAGATCCCGTGGTCAAACTCTCTGAGGTTAGGCGGGACGGGGCCACAGGCGGGGGTAGCCATGCCACTGGAGCATCGTACCGGGCCCTCATACATGCCGTACGGTATGGTGGCATGTTCGAAGAGGCGACACGCGTCTCCGGGGTGTGGCCCCCCTCATGGACGGCGATGACACAGTAGTAGACGTTCTGCGGTAACGATGCAGCATGAATATTATTAAATACTCGGAGCGCGATAAAATCATGAGTTTTTTACACGACGTGGGCACATGTGCTATAGGACTGATGGTAATTTTTCATAATTTTTGGTGATGGAGAAGTATCTGATAAAGTTCCCTCTCCGCCGATTGCTCTTCGCGTGTCTCACGTGGCGGCTGACCTCGGTTAGCACATGCCGCCAAATCTTGCATAGGCGGCCTCTCACAAGTCTGGAAGTGTTGTGGCGGTTGCAAACGCCCGACCCGCGTCTCTGGGGTGTCCCTCCCTCACGGACGGCGTCGCCGCCGGCACCTGGATGGGGGAAACGAACGCGTCGGGTCTACACGGATGGGGTCTTACTGTGGCTTTGGCCTGGATGTTGCTCCAAAGTGTTCCGATGGGCTGACCTAACACAACCGGGTGGAGAGTTCCACTGGTCAAAGCCCATCCGTGCAAAGTCAAAGGGCTAGATCCCGTGGTCAAACGCTACAGGGTTAGGTGGGACGGGGGCCCTGGGGGGTAGCAATGCCACCGGAGCATCGCACCGGGCCCTCATAGATGTCGTACGGTTAGGTGGCATGTCCGAAGAGGCGGCACGCGTCTCCGGGGTGTGGCCCCACTCAGGGACGGCGATGACATAGTAGTAGTCGTTCTGCGGTAACGATGCGGCGTGAATATTATTAAATACTCGGAGCGCGATAAAATCATGAGTTTTTTAGACGACGGGCACATGTGCTATAGGACTGATTGTAATTTTTCATAATTTTTGGTGATGGAGAAGTATCTGATAAACTTCCCTCTCCGCGGATTGCTCTTCGTGTGTCTACGAATGTGACCGGCGGCCTCCGGGGGCTAGCACATGCCGCCAAATCTTGCGTAGGCAACCTCTCACAAGTCTGCAAGTGTTGTGGCGGTTGCAAACGCCCGGCCCGCGTCTCTGGGGTGTCCCCCCCTCACGGACGGCGCCGCCGCCGGCTCCTGGAGGGGGGAAACGGACGCGTCGGGTCTACACGGATGGGGTCTTGCTGTGGCTTTGGCCCGGATGTCGCTCCAAAGTGATCCGATGGTCTGACCTAACATAACCGGGTGGAGAGTTCCACTGGTCAAACCCGTCCGTGCAAACTCAAAGGGCTAGATCCCGTGGTCAAACGCTACAGGGTTAGGCGGGACGGGGGCCCTGGGGGTAGCAATGCCACCGGAGCATCGCACCGGGCCCTCATACATGTCGTACGTTGTGGTGGCATGTCCGAAGAGGCGGCACGCGTCTCCGAGGTGTGGCCCCCCTCACGGACGACGATGACACAGTAGTAGACGTTCTGCGGTAACGATGCGGTGTGAATATTATTAAATACTCGGAGCGCGATAAAATCATGAGTTTTTTACACGACGTGGGCATATGTGCTATAGTACTGATGGTATTTTTTCATAATTTTTGGTGATGGAGAAGTATCTGATAAACTTCCCTCTCCGCGGATTGCTCTTCGCGTGTCTACGACTGTGGCTAGCGGCCTCCGGGGGCTAGCACATGCCGCCAAATCTTGCGTAGGTGGCCTCTCACAAGTCTGGAAGTGTTGTGGTGGTTGCAAACGCCGGACACGCATCTCCGGGGTGTGCCCCCCTCACGAGCAGTCTGCGTCGCCCGGCACCGGGAGAAAGCAGACGCGTCGGGTCTACACGGATGGGGTCTTGCTGTGGCTTTGGCCCGGATTTTGCTCCAAAGTGTTCCTATGGGCTGACCTAACACAACCGGGTGGAGAGTTCCACTGGTCAATGCCCGTCCGTGCAAAGTCAAAGGGCTAGATCCCATGGTCAAACGCTACAGGGTTAGGCGGGACGGGGGCCCTGGGGGTAGCAATGCCACTGGAGCATAGCACCGGGCCCTCATACATGCCGTACGGTGTGGTGGCATGTCCGAAGAGGCGACATGCGTCTCCGGGGTGTGGCCCCCTTCACGGACGACGATGACACAGTAGTAGACGTTCTGCGGTAATGATGCGGCATGAATATTATTAAATACTCGGAGTGCGATAAAATCATGAGTTTTTTTACATGACGTGGGAACATGTGCTATAGGAGTGATGGTAATTTTTCATAAATTTTGGTGATGCGAAGTATCTGATAAACTTCCCTCTCCGCAGATTGCTCTTCGCGTGTCTAAGACTGTGGCCAGCGGCCTCCGGGGGCTAGCACATGCCGCCAAATCTTGCATAGGCGGCCTCTCACAAGTTTGGAAGTGTTGTGGCGGTTGCAAACGCCCGGCCTGCGTCTCCGGGGTGTGCCCCCCCCCCCCTCACGGACGGCGCCGCCACCGACACTTGGAGGGGGAAGCAGACGGCCGGGTCTACGGATGGGATCTTGCTGTGGCTTTGGCCTAGACTTGGTATGTCATCTCGCGATGACATGCACTAACACGGAGAAGCAGTTATTCACCATGGACTACACCCTCTCGGTGCCGATTAACGCCCTAGACAGTTGGGGCCACCGGAGGGGTGCCGGTCTCTAGAACCGGGCGAGGCCCATCATTTGAAAAATAAAACACAAGACGGTAATTATGATGTGCTAAGGTTGTTTGACAAGCATGGAAGAAAACAACAAAAAAAGTATAATACATATTATGGAGAATGCACAAGAAGGATGCTTTACAGAGAGTTCCTCTCGGAAAATTCGGCCATTGCCGAGTGCTGCTGGACAACCCTCGGTAAATTCTGTCGGTGCGGCTCTCGGAAAAGCCCACGAGATCTAGGTTAATACTTTTACCGAGTGTCGCTAAAAGTTGGCTCTCGGAAATGTTTCCCGCGGGGACTTATGCAAAATTTCCCCCTCGCGCGTGCTCACTCATCTCTTCTCTCTATGTTTCTCTCGCCCCCGCCCCCTCTGTCCGCCGCCGCCCCTTAGTGCCGCCGCCCCATCCAGCGAGCTCTGCCGCCGCCACTAGGAGTGCCTCCCCCCCCACCGCCACCTCCACCGAGCTCGTCCACCGCCACCATCTCGGCCAAGCTTCACCGAGCACCACCGGCGCGGCATCCCCTCCATTGAGCTCTACCTCGTCCGGCATCCACCTCCCCCGCCACCCCCTGCCCCGTTGGTGAGCCCCTACTCATTCTCGTTTTTTTTGAAATAAAAGGGGTTTCCCCCCTCTCCATTACAACAAAAGGTGTATATATATATGCATAGTGAATAATGTGTGTGAGTGTGTGCTTTGTATGTGTGTGTGTCAGTGAGTGATGTTGGTGTATGTGTGCATATATAATGAATGGTTTTTTTATATTTAGGTGTGTATATATGTGCATATATAATGAATGGTGTATGTGAGTGTGTGTGTGGGAGAGGGGTGCTATTGATGTGTGTGTGTGTGCATGTGTGAGTGAGTGTGTGATGTGTGTGTATGGATATGTGAGTGTGTTTGTGTGTGGGGGGGTGTGTGAGTGAGTGTTATTGATGTTTGTGTGTTTGACATATGATTGACACAACTTCATTCTTTCATGCAGGACATGCATCTATTTTGGCAATAGAGAGAGTGAATTCCGCTGCACGCTTCAAGGGTAATCTCTTCCCGTTCATGTGTAGGTTTTCATTATTTATAGATCACCTAAATAGTCGCGTAACCTAGGTGTCCCCCGTTCGGAGGGGTTGTATCTATAAATATGCAAGTCTTTGTATATTTATAACCTCAACTCTTTCGAATTGTCCGCGTTTTCCATGGACAACCCGAGGATGTGTAATGGGGTCGTTTTCATGATGTACTTAGATCCGAGACAGAATTTCGACAGTGTCTTCTTGTTGTTCTCTAGATACACATCCTCTTGGCTTATTGCTGAGACGTGTATTTGGAGAACAGCGGGGAGGTGCTGCCGAAATTTTGTCTCGGGTCGGAGTACGTCATGAAAGCGGACCCAACCTACACATTCTCGGGTGGGATTAGGACCTATCTTTACCTATTACATAGGTCAGTGCATGTCGTAAAACTTGATGGAACCACTTGTTACATAAAAAAAAATTATGTGTGTGTTTCACTTTATATCGAGAGGATGGAAGAACGTGAGTGGATGTACACCGGACATCCCGAACATGGAGGGTATGACCTCGAGTGGAGGTCGAAGACCAATTATTTCCTGGAATTAGTATTTGCTGGAGAAACGCCAGTTCGTGGAATTTGGTGCCCATGCATGGAGTGTGATAACCAGACTGAAAGAGATAAGATTACTATGAGTAAACACTTAGGCAAATATGGGTTTACGCCAGGCTATTACCGGTTGATCTTTCACGGTGAGACAGAACAGTCCAGGGCGGAGGTGGTGCGACAACGCACCGGCGAATATGATACTCAGATTGAAAACCTATTAGATGACATCCGCCGTGCGGATCCGCGGGAGGACCCGAACTCCGAGGAGCTGCCGGAAAGCCCTGAAGAGTATCATGCAGCTTTGTTTGTGGCACAAAAACCCCTTCACGCCCATACATAGGTTACTCAACTAGATGGCATTGCATGCCTAATGTCCCTGAAGGCAAACCATAACATGAGCATAATTTGCTTCAATGAGTTATTGTCAGTTATTGCTAGCCTGTTGCCTAAAGAAAATATATTGCCAAAGAACATGTACGAGTCAAACAAAATCCTCGGTTCACTTAAGATGCCGTATGAGCAAATACATGCTTGTCCAAATGGATGCATGTTATTTAGAAATGAACATAAAGATACGAATTATTGTGTCAAGTGCAAATCCTCTAGGTATATTGAGGTAATAGATGATGATGGTAGCAAGAGGTAGCTCACAATTGCCGTCAATATCCTTCGATATCTTTCATTCATAGAAAGGATCCAGAGGCTTTATATGACCGAGGAAACTGCCCAATATATGAGATGGGCCGCCGAAGGGAAGATGTACAATACAAAAAAGATGCAACATCCACGGGATGGTGAAGCATGGAAGAAATTTGTTGAAATTCATAAGAAAAGCAGATGGTGGAAGAGTGTAGCTGTTGGGATAACAACCGACGGGTTCAATCCATATGGTTTGATGGCTGCCATGTACAGTTGTTGGCCAGTATATGTTATCCCCATGAATCTGCCCCCTGGCGTTTGCATGCAACGACATCACATGTTCCTGACGTTGATAATTCTAGGTCCTAACTATCCTGAGAAGCATATGAGTGTGTATATGGAGCCATTGGTGGACGACTTACTTGTTGCTTGGAACAACGGGGTCCGGACATACGATGCCATTTCAAAGAAGCACTTCAATATGCATATCTGGTACCACACATCGCTACATGACCTACCGGCACGTGCGATATTTTGTGGTTGGTATGTAAAGGGGAAGTGGCCTTGCCCAGTGTGTCGACAGTGTGTGACTTTCATTTGGCTGGCTAAGGGTCACAAGTATGTATGCTTTGACCAACGTCGGCAGTTCCTTCGTCTTGATCACCCATACAGGCAAGACGCTATGCACTTCCAAAAATGTGTTATTGTTGATGACCCGCCACCACCTATTATGACCGGTGCCCAGCTATGTTTGATCTTTATGAAAATTCTTATACTATGGACTTAGAGGATTTTACCACTGCTTGCAAACTTCCACAATGGGGTAGTACTAGTGAGCCTCGCAAATCCGAGTTTAGAGATTTTCTTGCTAGTATAACTGTGGGTGAATCTAGAGACATAGCACAAGCTACCATAGGGAGCATTCATTTTCCTGCTATACATTATTTTGCTCTCTTCATAGGTAGGTGCATAAATGGTAAGGACGAAGCATGTAACATGTGTGTGTCCCTGACCTCAGTGTTCTCAGGAGTGCTGTGTTAGGAGATAAACATTATAATTTGGGAGCCATTGTTTCACGTAGGTTGCATCATAATAGATTTAATGGAGATTTCTTTGGTGGAATTTATGCAACCCGTTTAGCTAATTTTCTTGGTGTGACCATATGTGAGGATGATATTGAGTTGCCTCCTATTTATTTAGACTATGAGGCTATGGTTCGTCATCGTTTTGTTGAGAGGAATGATCAGTTCCTCCAGTACCGACTTATCTTTGACAGACGACGCACCTATCACGTCACTCTCCCTGCTTCTACTTTCTTTGACTTTCAGACAAAAGGGAGATATTTTATTACCAGAGAGGAGGCGGATGAGTATAAGAGGAGGGCTGAGATAGCTCGCCTCCAAGCTGCAGCCCACTATGCAATGACTGCTGCATCACAATACGACCCCAACTATAACTTTGGATATCCGCCAGGCCAGCCGTGGCAATAGACCAACTTAGGCCAAAAGCCTAAGCGTGGGGGAGTACGTATTTCTCACCGACATTACATTTATGTTCACACACTCATTGCTAGATGTCGGTGCTCATACATTTTCATTGTACTATCCATGCTAGATTATTTTCCTTTTTATGCTTTCTTATTGTGTGTTAGATAAACCTTAAGAAAAACAAAAAAATTAGTTGTAGCTTTAGCTAGTTTACTTTTCTTGCTGTAGTAGTAGTAATTAAAAAGAAAACCCAAAAAAAATCATGTTCTTCTTTTGCTTGTTGGGAGCTTTCCCGTGTAAATAGTTTTTTGGGAGCTTTCCCGTGTAAATAGTTTTTATTTCTTTTCTTTCCTTTGGGGGTCGATAGGAGAAGACCATGATTAAATTGTTGAAGTGGTTCTTATATGCATTATTGTTGATTTAACCAAGAGCCCATATTGCCTTGTCTTCTCCTGTATATTGAATGCTCGCAGATTCCAGCTTAGTCCAATGCACGTGCACTATTATTATTATTCACATCGTTCGGTCGTGCAAGTGAAAGGTAATAATGACGATATATGATGGACCGATTGAGATGAGAGAAGCTGGTATGAACTCGACCTCTCTTGTTTTTGTAAATATGATTAGTTCATTGTTCCTGATTCAGCCTATTATGAATAAACATGTTTGCAATGACAATTAGAGATTATAGTTGCCTATGCCATGCTTAATTAGCTAGGAGTTTATAATGGTTTACCTTGCGTGCCAACATGCTATTAAAATGGTTGTGATGTGGTATGATGGGGTGGTATCCTCCTTTGAATGATTTAAGTACTTGGCACATGTTCACACATGTAGTTGAAACAAAATCAACATAGCCTTCATGATATTTATGTGCATGGTAGATTATATCCTACTCATGCTTGCACTCAATGTTTATTAATTTTAATGCATGTTCATGACTGTTGTCGCTCTCTAGTTGGCCGCTTCCCAGTCTTTTGCTAGCCTTCACTTGTACTAAGCGGGAATACTGCTTGTGCATCCAATCCCTTAAACCCCAAAGTTATTCCATATGAGTCCACTATACCTTCCTATATGCGGTATCTACCTGCCGTTCCAAGTAAATTTGTATGTGCCAAACTCTATACCTTCAAATGAAATTCTGTTTTGTATGCTCGAATAGCTCATGTATCAAATAGGGTTGTCCGTATCTTCCATGCTAGGCGGGTTATTCTCAAGAGGAGTGGACTCCGCTCCTCACTCACGAGAAAATGGCTGGTCACCGGGATGCCCAGTCCCATGCTTTATGCAAATCAAATCAAAATAATTGCAAACAAAACTCCCCCGGGACTGTTGTTAGTTGGAGGCACTCGTTGATTCGAGCAAGCCATGGATTGATGCTTGTTGGTGGAGGGGGAGTATAAACTTTACCATTCTGTTTGGGAACCGCCTATAATGTGTGTAGCATGGAAGATATTGCCATCTCTTGGTTGCTATGTTGATAATGAAAGTATACCGCTCAAAATATTATTTATCTCTGCTTTAAAACCGAGCTCTGGCACCTCTACAAATCCCTACTTCCCTCTACGAAGGGCCTGTCTATTTACTTTTATGTTGAGTCACCACCCTCTTATTAAAAAACACCAGCTGGAGAGCACCGCTGTCATTTGCATCCATTAGTATTAGTTTATATTGGGTATGACTATGATTGGATCTCTTTTACCATGAATTACAATGTTTAGTCAGTCCTTGATCTTTAAAGGTGCTTTGCATTTATGTTTTGCGGTCTCAGAAAGGGCTAGCGAGATACCATCTTGTTATATCATATCATGATTCTTTTGAGAAAGTAATGTCATCCGAGATTTATTGTTATTGCTCGCTAGTGGATTATGCCATTGACATGAGTAAACATGAGACCTAAGTGTTATTGTGAATATGGTTAGTCATAATCTTTGCTGAAAACTTGAATGCTGGCTTTACATATTTACAACAACAAGAGCAAACAGAGTTTGTAAAAGTTTTTCTTTATCACTTTTAGTTTGTCTTTGCTTGAGGACAAGCAAAGGTTTAAGCTTGGGGGAGTTGATACGTCTCCGTCGTATCTACTTTTCCAAACACTTTTGCCCTTGTTTTGGACTCTAACTTGCATGATTTGAATGGAACTAACCCGGACTGACGCTGTTTTCAGCAAAATTGCCATGGTGTTATTTATGTGCAGAAACAAAAGTTCTCGGAATGACCTGAAACTCCACGGAGATTATTTTTGGAAATAATAAAAAATACTGGCGAAAGAATCAAGGCCAGGGGCCCACACCCTTTCCACGAGGGTGGGGGGCGCCTGCCCCCCTGGGCGTGCCCCCCTGCCTCGTGGGCCCCCTGGAGCTCCACCGACCTCAACTCCAACTCCATATATTCGTGTTCAGGAAGAAAAAATCAAAGAGAAGGATTCATCGTGTTTTACGATACGGAGCCGCCGCCAAGCCCTAAACTCTCTCGGGAGGGCTGATCTGGAGTCCGTTCGGGGCTCCGGAGAGGGGAATCCGTCGCCATCGTCATCATCAGCCATCCTCCATCACCAATTTCATGATGCTCACCGCCGTGTGAGAGTAATTCCATCATAGGCTTGCTGGACGGTGATGGGTTGGATGAGATTTATCATGTAATCGAGTTAGTTTTGTTAGGGTTTGATCCCTAGTATCCACTATGTTACGAGATTGATGTTGCTATGACTTTGCTATGCTTAATGCTTGTCACTAGGGCCCGAGTGCCATGATTTCAGATCTGAACCTATTATGTTTTCATGAATATATGTGAGTTCTTGATCCTATCTTGCAAGTCTATAGTCGCCTACTATGCGTTATGATCCGGCAACCCCGAAGTGACAATAATCGGGACCACTCCCAGTGATGACCGTAGTTTGAGGAGTTCATGTATTCACTATGTGTTAATGCTTTGGTCCGGTACTCTATTAAAAGGAGGCCTTAATATTCCTTAGTTTCCATTAGGACCCCGCTGCCATGGGAGGGTAGTTATGTCATGCAAGTTCTTTTCCATAAGCACGTATGACTATATTCGGATTACATGCCTACATTACATTGATGAATTGGAGCTAGTTATGTGTCACCCTATGTTATGACTGTTACATGATGAACCGCATCCGGCATAATTCTCCATCACCGATCCAATGCCTACGAGCTTTTCACATATTGTTCTTCGCTTATTTACTTTTCCGTTGCTACTGTTACAATCACTACAAAACCCAAATATATTGCTTTTGCTACTGTTACCGCTACTATCATACTACTTTGCTACTAAATACTTTGCTGCAGATATTAAGTTATCCAGGTGTGGTTGAATTGACAACTCAACTGCTAATACTTGAGAATATTCTTTGGCTCCCCTTGTGTCGAATCAATAAATTTGGGTTGAATACTCTACCCTCGAAAACTGTTTGATCCCCTATACTTGTGGGTTATCACCATGCCGGACGGGAGATCTTTGTCCGGTACGGGGCACTGTGGCCACGCTTGGCCCTGGATTCGGGGGTGGCAGGGCGTGCTGTAGCCACGCCCTGTCTCATCGTATTTATGTGGGCGCAGACTCTAAGGACGCTTGGGGTGCCTGATAGGAGCTGACCTCTCTGGAGGCCGCCTACTAGGAGCCAGCCCACCTCGTGGCCGCCTGCTGAGTCTTGTCGTCTTCTGGCAGGCGGCCGCTTGGACTAGTCGGCTGCGAGAAGGCGGCGCTTTGGTCTTTGGTTTTTCGAGGGGTGCGCTAGCCCCGATGTCTTGAAGCGCCATGGGGGGCCGATGAGGCTACCCATGGCCAATTACTCCGACACACGAGCAGTTTTAACATGACCCCTTTTACCTCTCCTTACCACATGGAAGGTAAGAATATATAATATATTTGAACCGTTGATTTAACTTTGTAATGAGAATGAGTAATTAGCCCGTGGTAATTAGTTGGTTCTAGCCCTTCACCATCTCCCAGTTGTGCACTTAGGGCATCTTCAAGGCGGACCCGCAAACCGCCCGCTTTGTCCGGACCGTACTGTCCGGACCGCAGGAGCCATCCAACGTGGGCCTGTGTCGGTCCGCGGGGCAGTCCGGACGCGATTTCTCCCACAAACCGGAGATAAAAGTGGAAAAGGTTTGCGGGAGTCCGGACACGCGAAACGTACGAATGTGACATCCTGCGGACTGCGGTCCACCCAAAACAATTTTAGGACCCCGCGACTCCATTCTTCTCATTTTCTCTCCTTCCTTCTTTCTCTGTTGCCTTCGCTGCTGCTCCACCACCCCGGCCACCATCCATACCCCTACCGGAACTCTGCGTCTCCGTCACCTCCGGCGCTCCAGCAAGGCTCCCCGCCGCTTCTCCTTAGTCTCCGTTCAACCCCTGTCCTCTGACCGCCCCGCCGGGTACCATCCTCTACCATGCCTGACAACTGTTTGATGAATCACCAGAGCTGAAAACAGTTATCTCTTCTTCTTTCTAGCAGTGGATTCTAATTTGGAGTACATATATGAGTAGCATGTTTAGTCGTCCGATGGCTCATCCGACGAGGAGTACTCCGATGAGACGGCAATGATGAAGTCGGTCCTTGAAGACGTGGAGCGTGCGGAGGAGCATGTTCTCAATTTCAAGGACTCGATCAAGGGTCATCAAGACTACCGCAAAAGGGCGTGCGGGCATTTAACACGGATGCCTGACTATTTTTTCCAGATGCACTATTTGCTGACCATTTTCGCTAGCATTTTCGGATGCACAAGACTGTCTCCGACCGTTTGTACCATGGCGTCTGGTCCTACGATGACTACTTCATCCTGAAGAAGGACGTCGTGTGAATGATTGGCTTCTCTGTTTACCAGAAGTGCACGGCCGCACTCCGGATGCTTGCATATGGCACGGTCGCTGATTCGTGGGACGAGTACCTACAGATGTCTGAAAGCACATACGGAGACGCCATGGTCAGGTTTGCAACTGCCGTGGTCGAGGTGTTCGGACATCAGTACCTGAGAGAACCAACTGTGGCACACACAGAGAGCCTCTTGGCAACCTCAGAAGCAACAGGGTGGTCAGGTTTGCTTTGATCTCTTGACTGCATGCATTGGAAATGGAAGAACTGCTCGAAGGCTTTACAAGGGCAATATCAGGGTCATGTTAAGAAGCCCACTATCATACTTGGAGCAGCTGCATCACAAGATCTTCGGATTTGGCATGCTTTCTTTGGCATGCCTGGGTCTCACAATGACATCAATGTGTTGCAATGAATGTCGTTTTTGCGACGCTGACTAAAGGAAAAGCTCCTCCTTACCACCATACTGTCAATGGACATGAGTACAACATGGGCTACTATCTGGTTGACAGTATCTATCCTCCATGGGCTATCTTTGTCAGCACCATCTCAAACCTAGTTGGCTAGAAAAAGTCTCACTTTGGCTAAAGACAAGAAGCAGCTAGAAAGGATGTTGAGAGAGCATTTGGAGTTCTTCGGGCCTATTTTGTAGTTGTTCGTGGACCTGCAAAACAATTAGATCCGGAGACCTTGTGGGAGGTGATGACATGTTTTGTGATCATGAACAGCATGATCGTCGAGGATGAGGGAGACGATGTGACGGTGCAACAAACATGGGCATTTGCTTCCCTGACTTATGCACAGACATATTGCAGTTCCCCCGGCAAGCATCAAGTTTCATACACATCCAAACCAGAGAAGCCGCTCTTAGTGAGATCAAGGAGCGCATTAAGAAGACCAGCAAGCTATAAAATCCACGACGGAAGCAACTAGCCCGACAAGGAGGAGCCGGCAAGTCGCGGTTCGGCAAGCCCCTCGAGCACGGACTTCCCGCCGAACGCCAGCACTCCACCTCTCTGGCCAGCTGGTCGCTGATCAGTGAGGTGTCGAGCCCGCAGATGATTAGGTGGAGGCAGCCCATACGTGTCAGCTTGATGGCGAGGAGGATTACCTTTATTGGCACCTGTATAAATGGCGTGTAAAACTAACAAGAGGTAAGTCGATAAGCGGTGCATCACCCTTGCCGGGGTTCACCCTCCACACGACACCTAGCAGTGCATTTAATGCACTTTGTCCTAACTAGCAGAGATAGGTATGATAGTTCTGTATCAGTCTAATCACCCTGTAATGACCTTTTTGCCACTGCGGTAACCCCTTGAGCTATAAAAGAAGGGCCAGGGCGACCTTTACAGTGGTTCGAACCCTGGCAACACACACACATAGGTATCTGTGCAGCTGCCCTCTCCTAGCGACTTGCGGGGGAGAGCGCTCCGTGTACTTTCTTCCACATTCACCCAATACACCAAAGCAGGAATAGGGTTTTACGCTTCTCAGCGGCCTGAACCTGGGTAAAACTGTGGCGCCTCCTGTTGTGCTTGCACTTCATGCTAATTGACCCCCAGCCGGACTAGCAAAGGGGCAACCATGCCCCATAGATCGCCGGCTCCACACCGACACGATGTTGCCGCGGCTCTGAAATTTGAGAACATGGGTGATCCTATCCAACTTCCGGACTAGAATCCAACCATATTTGAAGGGTTTATACAAACGCATCGACAAATTCGGCATAAACTAACTCATGGGCGGCTGAAGGAAGATCTAATTGAGCATCAGTGGGCAGTGAAAGGGGAGAACAGTGTTGGGATGTAATATTTGAACATTTTTTTTAATTTTAACTACTATTGCATGTGGCTATTTGAACGTCTATACCCTTTGCATGCGGCTATTTGATCATTCGGACTTGAAAAAAATGAGGAAGGCGCATCTATGCGGCTATGGTTGGATGGCGTCCTCCCGCATATGTGTCCGCGGACTGGTCTCCCCTATCCACGGACGGATGCGGGAGGATTTTTACGGCTTGCCGTTGGAGATGCCCTTAGAAGTGGGGACTAAGTAGGGAAGGCTCCATCTTCCATGAAAGAAAGAAGGAAAGGCTTCATCTTCCGTGAAAGAAAGAAGGAAAGACCCATCTCAAACTAATGAAATTGAATCACATTAATTCCCAAATATCTTGTGAAATCGGCCTGGAGTGAGAATCATGGTAATGTGTCCTCTACTGAATCTCTCTCCCTCCGAGAAATCCTATCCCGAATCACCGCTCATCTAAATCTCTTTCTCCACGTCTCCTTTTCCATGGCTCGGACGGGCATGCTCGGGGCTGCACAGTGCTTCAGTCAAGAGACGCGGTGCCGATCTGGTCTGTGCGCTACGTCTCCTTTTTTTGAACTGGCCAGCAATGCTGGTGTTTCATTGATTTAGCATAAGAGAGCGACAGAGTGGTTGATCAAGTGATCGGTGGATGACAGAAGATGTTGCAAAACTAGGAAAAGGAACTGGAGAAATGGCCTTAGCCTGTTCGCATGTTGATTCCTCACGGCGCGTGCCCAAAAGGGTGCTCAATGCAGGATGCTCCCGCGAGACGCCATTGTTCTAAGGCTGCAGGTGGAAGTGGGCTACAGTGGGACTCATCAACCCATCCCACTTAAAAGTGCTTAGTGGGCACCCGTGGAACACAGAAAAAATTTGATGGGCCCACTTAACCCACCGGGAACCCACTAGACCCACCGGAAACCCCGAATAAGTTTCGTATTAGACGAAGAAAAATAGAGTACTTCCGCACGGGTGGACGGGATCCCCTAATTGCACTACTCGTTGGGGAAACCTCCAAGCGCCCACCCAACCTGGGAGGCCCTGCGGACCCATCGGCGCGACGCGCAGTACACCGGTGTGGTGGATGCCGGGCAGTCGAGCACACTGATGTGGGCGAGCAGCGCCCATAGCTGCATCATAAACTCGCCACCGGCGCCGAGCACCTCGGCGTGAATGTCCATGTTATCCAATAGCGCGAGGAACAGCAGCAGCTCCGCCCAGAACTTGACCATCACTAACCACCGCCGCCTGTCGTCCTGGCCCACGGCCGCCCCAGCTGCTTGCCCAATAGCGCCGCCTTCTCCATTGGTGTTGCTCCCTGCCCTCGCCTCCGCGCTACCCCGGCCTCCATGCTCTCCTTGTACTTTTGCTCGTCGGCCTCGATCTTGTGCAGCCCCACGAGGATCTCATTCTTATTCCTGCAGTCGGTGAGGTGGCACCACGTCTGCCGCACCACCGTGTCGAAGATCTGCTCTGCCTTGTAGCTCGGGTCCGGAAGCATCTCCGGCATGAACACCACCAGGTACGCGAAGTAGTTGGACAGCTTGGTCGCCACCAGCTGGGCGCATAATAGAACGTGTGCGCCTCGCGCGAGGATGACAAGGTCAAGCTCCATGGCATTCTCTTCTCTATCTCTTATATTGGTTCATTTGGCGGGACTCCACTTCTACCCACTTAACTTGTGCAAGTTTTCCTGGGTTATCCCACTGTGCCCACCAACTCCAAATGGGACGGAGTGGGTTGAGGTGGGACACCCACGGGCAGTCCCACCTGCAGCCTGACATTGTTCCATGTCGCTGCGGCATCCCCTGATGATATTCTCCTCGTGTGGTACTTGACCTCTGAATACGGCTTCGTTCCTTTCCATCCAGATGCGCTAGCAGATCAGAGCGATCGTGGATTTGATACCCTCCTGACTGAAGCACCGACCAGAATCCGGTGAGGGGCTCGACCACCGAATGGGACAAGCAGATGCAACCTCTACTACAACCACCATGCCATGACAGGTGGAGAGCCACCCGACCAGCAGGCAGGCATCCACGGCAACCCGAAGAAAGTGGCCTCGAACTAGCCCATGCTGGCACACGCACGAAGAGGCCCACCACCATCCGCAGCCACCCCAGGCCGGATTGACAACGCAACCCTTGCACCGTCTATGCCTAGCATACCCACGTATTCGTCGTCACCAAGATGCAGAGGACCGCCCCGATGTCATGCCGCGCACCATGCGCCCGTGCCACGCCACACCCGCAGAGAACTAGAACCCCGTCGCCACCTTCCTCGGGGCTGCCCAAGCTTCGCTGGTGGGCGCCCTCCGGCGGCGGCGAGATGAGGGACAAGGCGGATGAACCGGCGGCGCAAGGGTTGCTACCCCCAAGTCACCAAAGGATCTCACTCCAGTGCCGCTCGACTGCTTCGGACTATATTGGGCTTTATTTTCCACTTTTATATTACTTTTGGGACTAGCCTATTAACCGGAGGCCCAGCCCAGAATTGCTGTTTTTTGTGCCTATTTGATGTTTCAAGAAAGCGGAATATCAAACGGAGTCCAAACGGAATGAAACCTTTGGGAACGTGATTTTCCAACCAAACGTGATCCAGGAGACTTGGACCCTACTCCAAGAAGTGCCAGAGGCGGTCACGAGGGTGGAGGGCGCGCCCCCCTACCTCGTGGGCCCCCTGACGCTCCACCGACGTACTCCTTCCTCCTATATATACCTACGTATCCCCAAACGATCAGAACAGGAGCCAAAAACCTAATTCCACTACCGCAACTTCCTGTATCCACGAGATCCCATCTTGGGGCCTGTTCCGGAGCTCCGCCGGAGAGGGCATCCACCACGGAGGGCTTCTACATCAACACCATAGCCCCTCCGATGAAGTGTGAGTAGTTTACTTCAGACCTTCGGGTCCATAGCTAGTAGCTAGATGGCTTCTTCTCTGTTTTTGGATCTCAATACAATGTTCTCCCCCTCTCTCGTGAAGATCTATTCGATGTAATCTTCTTTTTGCGGTGTGTTTGTTGAGATCGATGAATTGTGGGTTTATGATCCAACTTATCTATGAATAATATTTGAATCTTCTCTGGATTCTTTTATGTATGATTGAGTTATCTTTGCAAGTCTTTTCGAATTATCCGTTTGGTTTGGCCAACTAGATTAGTAGCTTTTGCAATGGGAGAAGTGCTTAGCTTTGGGTTCAATCTTGCGGTGTCCTTACCCAGTGACAGAAAGGGTTGCAAGGCACGTATTGTATTTTTGCCATCGAGGATAACAAGATGGGGTATTTATCATATTGCATGAATTTATTCCTCTACATCATGTCATCTTGCTTAAGGCGTTACTCTGTTTTAACTTAATACTCTAGATCCATCTTTGGATAGCGGTCGATGAGTGGAGTAATAGTAGTAGATGGAGAATCGTTTCGATCTACTTGTCTCGGACGTGATGCCTATATACATGATCATACCTAGATAACCTCATAACTATGCTCAATTCTGACAATTGCTCAATAGTAATTTGTTCACCCACTGTAGAATACTTATGCTCTTGAGAGAAGCCACTAGTGAAACCTATGGCCCCCGGGTCTATTCTCATCATATCAATCTCCATCACTTTTATACTTGCTTTGTTTTTACTTTGCTTTTACTTTTCACTTTGCATCTTTATACCAAAAATATCAAAAATATTATCTCTATCAGATCTCACTCTCGTAAGTGACCGTGAAGGGATTGACAACCCCTAATCGCGTTGGTTGCGAGTAGCTATCGTTTTGTGCAGGTCACGAGGGACTTGGCGTGGCCTCCTACTAGATTGATACCTTGGTTCTCAAAACTGAGGGAAATACTTACGCTCTTGTGCTGCATCATCCTCTCCTCTTCGGGGAAAACCAACGCAAGCTCAAGACGTAGCAAGAAGGATTTCTGGCGCCGTTGCCGGGGAGTCTACGCAAAATTCAACCATACCAAGTACCCATCACACTATCTCTCGCATTACATTATTTGCCATTTGCCTCTCGTTTTCCTCTCCCCCACTTCACCCTTGCCGTTTTATTCGCCCTCTCTTTCCCAATCTCCTCCTCTTTTTCTCGTTGCCTTTTCCTCGTCCGCTTGTTCGCTCGTGTGTTAGTTTGCTTGTTTGTCGCGATGGCTCTACCTAAATTTGGTGATCTTCACCTTAAAAGGCTAGAGGAGATCGAAAACAATGTAAGAAAGTTTATGGTTTTGCAATTTGAGCATAATAATTTCTTTAGAAACGAGCTTAAGGAACAAAAGAGTTTTATGAGTTATATGAATAAAGAACTCGATGATATGTCTAAAGAATTTGATGGTATAAGAGCCCAAATTGCTCGTCTTGAAAAGATGACCGCTGAAATTTAGGATATGCAAGCTACCTTAGTCAATAAGATGGCCGCTAAACCGAATTCCTATGAAAATCAAGATGAAGATCTAAAAGTTATTGATGTGTCCCCCATTAAATCTTTGTTTTGCAATATGAATTTTGATGAATCTGAATATGATGTTCCTTTACCTAGAAGGCGTTCTAAGAATTTGGAGTTTTTAGATCTGGATGATGAAATTGATAAAAGTGGGATTGAAAGAAATAAAAATCTAGATGTTGCTAACCCACTATGTTGGATCTCAAGAAATTTAATTATGAAAATTGCTCTTTAATTGATTGTATTTCCTTGTTGCAATCCGTGCTAAATTCTCCTCATGCTTATAGTCAAAAGAAGGCTTTTACCGAACACATTGTTGATGCCTTAATGCAATCTTATGAAGAAAAGCTTGAATTGAAAGTTTCTATCCCTAGGAAACTCCATGATGAGTAGGAGCCTACTATGAAAATTAAAATTAAAGATCATGAGTTTCATGCTTTGTGTGATTTGGGTGCTAGTGTCTCTACTATTCCTAAAACTTCATGTGATTTGCTAGATTCCCGTGATTTTGATGATTGCTCTTTAAACTTGCATCTTGCGGATTCCACTATTAAAAAACCTATGGGAAGAATTAATGATGTGCTTATTGTAGGAATTATGTGCCCGTAGATTTTATCGTTCTTGATATAGATTGCAATCCTTCATGTCCTATTATTCTTGGTAGACCTTTCCTTAGAATGATTGGTGCAATTATTGATATGAAGGAAGGGAATATTAGATTCCAATTTCCATTAAAGAAAGGCATGGAACACTTCCCTATATATAAAATAAAATTACCATATGAATCTATCATGAGATCCACTTATGGATTGCCTACCAAAGATGGCAATACCTAGATCTATACTTGCTTTTATGCCTAACTAGGGGCGTTAAACGATAGCGCTTGTTGGGAGGCAACCCAATTTTATTTTGTGTTTTTTGTTTTTGCTTCTGTTTAGGAATAAATAATCCATCTAGCCTCTGTTTAGATGTGGTTTTATCTTTTAGTTAGTGTTTGTGCCAAGTTAAACCTATTGGATCTTCTTGGGTGATAGTTATTTGATCTTGCTGTAATTTCCAGAATCTTTGTGCTCAGCGCCCGAATTGTTAAAAATCACCAGAACGTGATAAAATATTTATTCCAATTGCTGCTGATCAATAAACAAATTTTCCAGGTCGTCTAATTTTGGTAGAATTTTTTGAGTTCCAGAAGTTTGCGTTAGTTACAGATTACTACAGACTGTTCTGTTTTTGACAGATTCTGTTTTGTGTGTGTTGTTTGCTTATTTTGATGAATCTATGGCTAGTAAAATAGTTTATAATCCATAGAGAAGTTGGAATACAGTAGGTTTAACACCAATATAAATAAAGAATGAGTTCATTACAGTACCTTGAAGTAGTCTTTTGTTTTCTTTCTCTAACGGAGCACGAAATTTTTGTTGAGTTTTGTGTTGTGAAGTTTTCAAGTTTTGGGTGAATTCTTTTGATGGATTATGGAACAAGGAGTGGAAAGAGCCTAAGATTGGGGATGCCCATGGCACCCCCAAGATAATCCAAGGACACCAAAAAGTCAAAGCTTGGGGATGCCCGGAAGGCATCCCTCTTTAAATCCACTTCCATCGGTAATTTACTTGGAGCTATATTTTTATTCACCACATGATAAGTGTTTTGCTTGGGGCGTCTTGTATTATTTGCATCTTTGCTTGTTAGTTTACCACAATCATCCTTGCTGCACACACCTTTTGAGAGAGCCATACATGAATTGAAATTTGATAGAATACTCTATGTGCTTCACTTATATCTTTTGAACTTGATAGTTTCCTCATAGTGCTTCACTTATAATTTTTGAGCGTAATAATTTTTGCTCTAGTGCTTCACTTAGATCTTTTAGAGCATGGTGGTGGATTTGTTTTAAAGAAACTTGATCTCTCATGCTTCACTTAGATTATTTTGAGAGTCGTTAATAGCATGGTAATTTGCTTAATGTTAATATACTTGGTATTCAAGATATGTGAAATTTTCTTTTGAGTGCGTTGAATGCTAAGATAAGTTTGATGCTTGATAATTGTTTTGAGATATGAAGATGATGGTATTAGAGTCATGCTAGTTGATTAGTTGTGAATTTAAATAATACTTGTGTTGAAGTTTGTGATTCCCATAGCATGCACGTATGGTGAACCGTTATGTGATGAACTCGGAGCATGATTTATTTATTAATTGTCTTCCTTATGAGTGGCGGTCAGGGACGAGCGACGGTCTTTTCCTACCAATCTATCCCCCTAGGAGCATGCGCGTAATACTTTGCTTTGGTAACTTCTAGATTTTTGCAATAAGTATATGAGTTCTTTATGACTAATGTTGAGTCCATGGATTATACGCACTTTTCCCATCCTTCCACTATTGCTAGCCTCTCTAATACCGCGCACCTTTCGCCGGTATCATACACCCATCATATACCTTCCTCAAAACAGCCACCATACCTACCTATCATGGCATTTCCATAGCCATTCCGAGATAAATTGCCATGCAACTTTCCACTATTCCGTTTATTATGACACGCTCCATCATTGTCATATTGCTAGCATGATCATGTAGTTGACATCGTATTTGTGGCAAAGCCACCGTTCATAATTCTTTCATACATGTCACTCATGTATCATTGCATATCTCGGTACACCGCCGGAGGCATTCATATAGAGTCATATTTTGTTCTAAGTATCGAGTTGTAATTGTTGAGTTGTAAGAAAAATAAAAGTGTGATGATCATCATTATTAGAGCATTGTCCCAAGTGAGGAAAGGATGATGGAGACTATGATTCCCCCACAAGTCGGGATGAGACTCCGGACAAAAAATAAAATAAAAAAAAGGCCATAAAAAAAGGCCCAAATAAAAAATGAGAGAAAAAGAGAGAAGGGACAATATTACTATCCTTTTACCACACTTGTGCTTCAAAGTAGCACCAAGATCTTCATGATAGAGAGTCTCTCATTTCGTCACTTTCATATACTAGTGGAATTTTTAATTATAGAACTTGGCTTGTATATTCCATTGATGGGCTTCCTCAAAATGCCCTAGGTCTTCTTGAGCAAGCGAGTTGGATGCACACCCACTTAGTTTCTTTTGTTGAGCTTTCATATACTTATAGCTCTAGTGCATCCGTTGCATGGAAATCCCTACTCACTCGCATTGATATCTATTGATGGGCATCTCCATAGCCCGTTGATACGCCTAGTTGATGTGAGACTATCTTCCCTCTTTTGTCTTCTCCACAACCACCATTCTATTCCACATATAGTGCTATATCCATGGCTCACGCTCATGTATTGCGTGAAGATTGAAAAAGTTTTGAAAATGTTAAAGTATGAAACAATTGCTTGGCTTGTCATCGGGGTTGTGCATGATTTAAATACTTTGTGTGGGGAAGATGGAGCATAGCCAAACTATATGATTTTGTAGGGATAACTTTCTTTGGCCATGTTATTTTGAGAAGACATAATTGCTTTGTTAGTATACTTGAAGTATTATTATTTTTATGTCAATATGAACTTTTGTCTTGAATCTTTCGGATCTGAATATTCATACCATGATTAAGAAGATTTACATTGAAATTATGCCAAAGTATCACTCCGCATAAAAAATTCTCTTTTTATCATTTACCTACTCGAGGACGAGCAGGAATTAAGCTTGGGGATGCCTGATACGTCTCCAACGTATCTATAATTTTTGATTGCTCCATGCTACTTTATCTACTGTTTTGGATTATATTGGGCTTTATTTTCCACTTTTATATTACTTTTGGGACTAACCTATTAACCGGAGGCCCAGCCCAGAATTGCTGTTTTTTGCCTATTTCAGTGTTTCGAAGAAACAGAATATCAAACGGAGTCCAAACGGAATGAAACCTTCGGGAACGTGATTTTCCAGCCGAACGTGATCCAGGAGACTTGGACCCTCCTCCAAGAAGTGCCAGCGGCGGTCACGAGGGTGGAGGGCGCACCCCCCTACCTCATGGGCCCCCTGACGCTCCACCGACGTACTCCTTCCTCCTATATATACCTACGTATCCCCAAACAATCAGAACAGGAGCCAAAAACCTAATACCACCACCGCAACTTCACATTGTATCCACGAGATCCGATCTTGGGGCCTGTTAGGAGCTCACGGAGAGGGCATCCACCATGGAGGGCTTCTACATCAACACCATAGCCCCTCCGATGAAGTGTGAGTAGTTTACTTCAGACCTTGGGTCCATAGCTAGTAGCTAGATGGCTTCTTCTCTGTTTTGGATCTCAATACAATGTTCTCCCCTCTCTCGTGGAGATCTATTCGATGTAATCTTCTTTTTGCGGTGTGTTTGTTGAGACCGATGAATTGTGGGTTTATGATCCAGCTTATCTGTGAATAATATTTGAATCTTCTCTGAATTCTTTTATGTATGATTGAGTTATCTTTGCAAGTCTCTTTGAATTATCCGTTTGGTTTGGCCAACTAGATTGGTAGTTCTTGCAATGGGAGAAGTGCTTAGCTTTGGGTTCAATCTTGCGGTGTCCTTACCCAAAGGATGTAAAGGGTTGCAAGGCACATATTGTATTATTGCCATCGAGGATAACAAGATGGGGTATTTATCATATTGCATGAATTTATTCCTCTACATCATGTCATCTTGCTTAAGGCGTTACTCCGTTTTTAACTTAATACTCTAGATGCATGCTGGATAGCGGTCGATGAGTGGAGTAATAGTAGTAGATGGAGAACCGTTTCGATCTACTTGTCTCGGACGTGATGCCTATATACATGATCATACCTAGATAACCTCATAACTATGCTCAATTCTGTCAATTGCTCAACAGTAATTTGTTCACCCACCGTAGAATACTTATGCTCTTGAGAGAAGCCACTAGTGAAACCTATGGCCCCGGGTCTATTCTCATCATATCAATCTCCATCACTTTTATACTTGCTTTGTTTTTACTTTGCTTTTACTTTTCACTTTGCATCTTTATACCAAAAATACCAAAAATATTATCTCTATCAGATCTCACTCTCGTAAGTGACCGTGAAGGGATTGACAACCCCTAATCGCGTTGGTTGCGAGTAGCTATCGTTTTGTGCAGGTACGAGGGACTTGCGCGTGGCCTCCTATTGGATTGATACCTTGGTTCTCAAAAACTAAGGGAAATACTTACGCTACTGTGCTGCATCATCCTCTCCTCTTCGGGGAAAACCAACGCAAGCTCAAGATGTAGCACCCAACCCTAGCACGCCTCGGCTCCCCATCACCTCCCTCCTCCTCCGCCGCCGCCGGCGTGTGCCGCGGGGCAAGGCCCGCGCGGTGTCGGCGGCGGTGGGATCTCTCTCTGGCGGCGGGCGGCTCCTCGGCGTTCTAGATCTGCGTGTGGCGGCGTCTGCATGGGGAAAGCTCCTCGGTTCATGGCTGCATAGGGCAACGATGCAGCTCCACTTGCTGTAAGGGCATCCTGCGGCGGCGACTTGATGGTCGGGCGGCACAGCTCTCCCGCGACGGCAAGACTGCCCTCTGCTGGATGGGCACCTTCATGCGACGTCGGCTTGTCTCTTCTTGTGGCTTGGCTCCGGCTTGCTGCAGGGCGTGGAGGCAACGAGGTCGCGGGCTCCGGCAACTCTGGATCGTGGTCTGTTCATGACCGACCCGGCGTGGTTGCTCAACTCAGATCTGGACGTCTTGGTGGTGGTGATCCAGATTCGATCGGTCGAGTGGGGTGACTGCAGACTGTGTTGCAGTGACCTCTTGTGGCTCCATGGTGACGGTGGTCACCGAGGGATCTTCAGGAGGGTTCATATCTCTATGTCCAATGGTTGACTTCGATGGTGAGATGCAAACTATAAACGTCGGCTTGACGCAGAGGAATGATTGTGCAGTGGCGGCGGTCGCATCGTATGTAGCTGCTGGGATCACGGAAAAGTGGTGGCGACAACACTTGAGTGACTTCGAAGGTGGTGCTGTGAGCACCCGGTCGCGAGATCCGGGGTGAAAGCCTAGGTTGACCTGAGCTGGTTATACCTGGCAATGGCGATGTTTTTTTACGTCGTTACCTTGTTGAAGGCATTGCTCGGATATGCTTGCACTGATTCTTTAGGGTGAAAACCTAGATTCAGGCCTTGGTGGTTGGATCCGGTGACGGCAACACTTGAGTGTCGCTTCCTTTTTGAAGGCGTTACTGTTGAAGAACCTCGTCGTCTGTGTGATGTCATGAGATGGCTGGTGCGGATATGGTCGTTGATATAGTTTGCCGATCGTGGATCTGGTCGCTTCGGGTTTTTCTTTTACTCGCTTACACATAGCTTTGGTCTTATATGACTTTGCTATCTGGCATGTTTTTTGTGTGCTTGTGTTGGTATTCGCTGTGTGCATCGTAGCTATGCAGAGGCTGAGTGTGTGCTCTTTGGATTTGTATCCTCTTGATGCTCCTCTTTAAGCCAATAAAAACCACCCTTTAACGGAAAAAAAGTCGCCAAAGGAAGGTGGCGTGGGGGCGAGTTTTCCCGGTCCGGTTTTTCCGGAGTCCTTACAAAACATCAAAGGAACAACAATTTAAAGCACCGTTAAAGAATACATATTTGTATCAAATATATAAATATTATTGTAGAATAGACGGTATCAAATTTATAAGATTATGTGGCCGAGTATCAATTTTTTTAGCTTGACCTCAATGATTCATGTGGTGCCTATTTCTATTGTCAGGTGGTGTGAACGATATCAACAACCCGATTCGGTCTCGCCATGTAAAGCTCGTTCACGGGTCATACATTGATGTCTGACCTAATGAATCAGGTTGAACAAATTCCCGCAGAAATAAAAGTGGAATGAAATCAAATTAAATAATCATTTAGAGCAGGTAACCTGGATCTGATGCATGCATCTGCAAATATAGTTGTGCTTTTGTACACACATCGTCGTAATCTATTGTTAGATTCTTTGTGTACACGTTCGATATCGCCGTGTGTATTTATAGTATTGTGCTATTTTCAACAACTGAACCTTTGAAAGTAATCGTCGCGTTGTCAAAGGGGACTCTTGGGCGGGTCTTTAGTTGGTAGTCAAACCTACGAAATAATCAAATGTATGACGACCATACAGAATTCGGCCGTAGCTAGCGAGTATAGTTTGTAAAGCTGTAGTACCATGCAACATGAGTCGTACGTGCATACGTACAGGGTCAGTTTAGCGATCAACCTGACAGAGACGTTGCCATTGACGCCATGTTCTCGCTAGGTCTAGTACCATGATGCATACTTCCTCCGTCCGAAAATACTTATTTTAAAAATGGTTGTATCTAAACTTATTTTAGTTATAGACACATCTATTTTATCCGTTTTTAGGACAAGTATTTTCAGACGGAGAGAGTATATATTAAGCGCCCTCTTTTTATATGGTTGCGCCTCTCCTTCCTTGTTAGCTTCTTAATTACGTACTATATTTATTAATCATTACATCTGTCTATTTATTAATCGTTACATCGGCTTGACTCAAGTGGTCATCGCAAGCAAGCGCAAGGTCACATGGTAGGTACGAACTTGCCGAAGAAGCAGACGTGAGAAAAGAGATATGCGTTAGGCTTTTGCCTCGATTTCCAACCGGAAGTCCGGAACCTTTCATATTTCCTAGCACGAAATAATAAGCTCACGAATGGTTGTGGGATCAGCGCAAACAGAGCAAATTCGCTCTGCTGTTCCAAGTCGCGAACGAAGCTATCCCTCGGCTGGATTGCGCCAATGATTCCCGTCTGCCCCACGATGAGGAACGCCGTCGCTACAGTTTTTTTTAATGTCTCTTTATATTGATTTTTGGTTTTATTTTTATTTTTCAAGTTTATTATTATTTTTTCTTTCCTTCAATTACGTGTTTACTTTTTTAATACTCCGTATAAGTTGTAAATCTTTCATGTACACGTGGAGCATATTTCTATGTATGTTTGAACATTTTTCTAGGTACAAGATGAACCATTTTCCCCCTTTTTTAAAGACACATTTAAACATTTTTTTCTTATACATGTGAAATTATTTTAGAGCACACTTATAATTCTTGCATGCAGTGATTTAATGCACCTTGATATCTAAGTGTGTGATGTGAAGTAATAGAAATAAGACTTATAAAATAAGAAAACAAAAGTTTTGAGATAAGCCTTATAAACCGGAAAGGAGGTAGTAGAATTTATTATGATACTCAACCCTTTCTTTCTTCATAGTTTTATGCTACCTCATCAAAACTGCCTAGTTGACATGCATGATACTGGCTATGATACTCCCACTACGACCAGCCTAAGAAGACGAAGGAAACAAGGCCATTGCTAGAACATTGGAAAAGGGCCACTCAAATGTTGTGATAACGTTGAAGTTCTTTTTGAAATAGAGGCAAAAAGTTTGCCTCATTCAATAACTACAAGAGTGTAGAGTGTGTTTTAAGGTTCTAGCTTCCTTATTACAAATATCATTACTCTCGCGTCATGATTGTTCCCAGTTTTTCGCCCCCGCGACACCCATAGCTGCGTGTCTTTCTTGATGTTGGCAAGTAAGATCATCGATGGAGCCCTCTTGTGATGGAAAACTCGCATTCCTCTCATCCCATAAAGACCATGAGGTGAGCATGGTGAGCGATGCCAGAGTATTTCTAGTTGGGGCAGAAGTGTCCGACATATCACCTACCAATCTTTTCATTGAACGCTTCAAGTGCCAAGTGGATGCTTTGAAGCTCCCATTTGCATCCAATCCTTGATCATGTTCCTTTGAAATCGCTCGAGACCATCTCATGATGTTTTGACAGTGGAGACAACCATTACACGCGGTGCTATGCTTATTAAGATATTTTGAGAATATTTTTTAAAGAAGGTTAAGACCTCGGCCTCTGCATCAATCGATGCATACGGTTACCTTTATTAATTATTCAACAAAGGCTGACAAAAACATACATCAAGCCACCCGAAGCCACCACTCACATTTACAAACTCGATAACGTGGAGTTCTCTTACTCCCCATATCTAAAACCGGGGTCATCGCTGATCCATCCACATAACGTATCGGAACCTATAGTCGGTGCAGCAAACATAAAGTGTGCTCCACATGCACACGTTTTAGAAGCCACCATCATCATCGAACCGCTGACCCATCTTCAGGAAAGAGATCTGTATCATCCTTGCTAGTCTGGCCGCCCCTCGACGCCACCACGGTGCCCAATGGCACCACCTCCCTGTGCGCAAACTGTTGAGCACGTCGCAGTCGCCGCTGGTACACTGCGGCACCATGCGGTCGTGCACCACCACCCAACACACACTACAAGAAATATGTCAACTTGCGACCATCACTATTGGTCACTGAAAGGTCATTGTTTTTCATTTACGACCTTTTTGTGACCAAAAGCAGAAGGTCAAAAGCTGGCGGTCGTAAACTGAAATTAACGACCTTCTCTGTGAGAAGATCGTGGAATTCCACGACCAAAACAAAAGGTCGTTGATTCTATGACCTTCTATTTTGGTCGCTAGTTCTCTGCCCAGGCCACGTCAGATCCGACGTGGCAATCTGACGTAGCAAAATTGCGACCAATTGAAAATGTCGCTGATAAGAATCGGCTCGGTCCAGTTTGCTGTTTTAGATGGACCGAGCCCAACAATTCAGCCTTTTTATTTATTTTTTTCTTATTAATTTTGGTCAGCTATATGGGCCAAGCCCTACAATTCAGCCTTTTTATTTTCTGGGCCTAGGCCATTTCACAGTATGTTTCGTTAAGCCATTTGTTACCGGTTTTCCATAAATGCACAATATTCCAGCCCACTATTGTTTGGGACATAGCCTTTTTAGAGCCCAAATATTATTTAACCCAATAGAACATTTAATCCTTTTCATTCACAGATTTTAATTTTACACATTTCAACAACAAACAATCAATAATTCTTTCAATTAAATGATCAAATCCAGAAATCTCTCAATGAAACTCACAACAACACATACATGCTTGCATGATCCAACAAGTGTACATACAATCAAAAACAAATACACAGGCACAAAACATGGTGGCAACATCAACTAAAACTATGGTGCACATCTCTAGGCTTCTTCTAATCTTCGGTAAGAGCAGCAGCCACCTCGAAGACATTAGATACTGATCTACATAAATTAGTAGTGAGATAAAGTGGAAGTTAAATGATTGACAATAAAATATATCCATTCAAGAGAATAAAAGCTATACATAAATGCCCAAATGCCTCAGTTCAGTAAACAATAAGCATGCATAGCAAAACTTCTAACCTGATGATGTTCTACTAAGATATTCAAGTTCAGAAAACTTATAGCACAAACTGTAAATCACTACAGAGAACATAAAGGTTCTATTTTAGCTTGAATTTTATTAAGTACCGGACATCTCAATGAAAGCACTATAATCATACATGACACCTTGTTGTGATGTAACAACATGCTACAACTGACTGCTTCCGGAACAAAGTATGGATTATATAGAAGAGTAGAGATCTGTGTCCCTTGGAAGCACATCAAATGTAAAAATCTGGACTAGTTAAATAATAATTGTATCCCTCTCTACAAGCACATGAGTAGTTAATAAGTACTAATCCTATCATGTATGGCAGGCTTGCAAGATGGAGATGCATACATGACTAAACACTAACACATTATGGTATGACCAGGGTGAGAAAATCAACAACTCGGTCGACCCAACATTGAAATCAGACATGATATTCTAAAATAGCAAGAAACATGAAAAGTAGGCTCATACATCAGGACCACATCACAACCATGGTCCAGGCTCATACCATAGTATAGCTGAAAAAAACCCAACTTCAAGGTGCAGGCGATCCTGTGGCGATCGTGACCATCCAGCTGATCATACAGCTTCGTGTACAAGTCACCTGCACCAAAAAACACCCAGCCGCCACAGGCCGTTGTTAGTCAGCAGCTAACACAACATAATTAACAGCCAGCTAAAGCTTAATACAAGATCTTTTCATAGTTGGCATGCATCAATACAGGAATCTACAATGTTGGATAAGGTGATAAAGAAAAAACAGAAATAGTGGAGTTGGAAACATATGCAACATAATGATAGAACAGAACAATGGATTTATTGTGGCATCCATGCAACACACAAGATATGTGATCCCTCATCCAAAAATATACGTAATAATAGTTTCCAAGTACTTGTAGCTAGAGCAAGTATGCAACAGAAGCGACTGCATTACTCCTGATTGCTATCTCTAAAGACAAAGTGCACCTACTATATACAGTACTTTAATACAACAAAAGTCTAGCACTAGAAATACCATCTTTCTTGCTCTGGTCATGGAATATTATACTCTGGACAAGAAATACATAGCACATTTTCTGGACAGAGAAAGAGACTAGTATCTCAGCACAAGTAACTGCAAACTGACAAAAATGCTCAGGGCAGAACTATCAAAGTGTTTTATTAACCTCTAGGTTAAAACAACCACATTTTTATTGTCACTTGTTAGTCGGAAAATCTAGATATCTCTCTTGTGTAAATATGTACATGTTGGCATTAACTGAAAAAAATGGGTATGAACAAGCATGCGCTGCTGCACAATAATGAATGAGACCAATCAGGTACTGGCAGGGGTATATGGCCGCACCATCAGTCAATGCAGGACACTGCCAGGAGCGTAAATGCAGTAGCAACCCTTCTGACGTTTGAGAGCACTCTCACTGTGCTATAATTAACTGCATTTTCATTTTCAGCAACACTTATGGAGCACTTAGTTCTAAATAGCAGTCATGAAACTAGGGAGACCCATCCATGTGAGATTTGGCAAACCAGAAACACAAATAGAGCATCAGTCAACTTTAGGTTTATAGTGAATTACAAAGATACTATACACTGTAACTGACGCATTGCAACATTCAAATTCAAACATACACACGGAACGTTTGACCCGCTACCTCTAAAGAAAGCATACACTTCAAGCAAGGGATCCTTCCAGCGGATTTGAAGAGCTAAAAAACAAGGCAAAAACATGTACACTGATGAACCATGCATGAAATGAATTCCACACACTCACAAGCAAAACCTATGCAAGGTGAAGCGATCATCATCTCAATAGTGTCAACATACATGCAGTTTCTAAATTACAAATCTCTGTTTTGACCGTCCAATAGTCAGACACGATAGCAACATGGCAGGTAGACAACATCATATATGAGACAAACTACTAGAGTATACACACGCATAATCGAACAACACCTATCAATGCTCAAAGGCTGCAACTTGATACACAGAGTGAAAAAAGAGGTAAATCACCTCCACAAACACCGCACCTTGAGAAGGAATTGTACAAGGAATTGTGCCAAAACACGTATTTAATCATGCCTAAAATACATCACATCCACATCGCGCGCACCAAATTAACATAGGAAGCGAGGGAGTAGGTCATTTGTACCAATCCATCACCTTGATGGAGTTAGGGGAAGAGAAGAAGCAGAGGAGGGAGGTCCATGGCGTCCCTCCCAAGCAACATCACAACACATCACGCCTTCATCTCCCATGGCGACGTCCTGGTTCGAAAGAGAGACGAGAAGGGGGTCAGACAGAGAGCGGAAGAAGAAAAGACGAGGGGAGGAGAAAGGGATTCGTACCTTTGAGCCCTGCGGTTGGAGCTACTCGTTCGCCATGGCCCATGGCCGGGGGTAGGAATCCCGAGAAGAAGTACGCGGACGGACAGAGCTGCTCCATGGCGCCGAGGCAGGGGAGGAAGCGGCCATCGTCCATGGCGTCCCGGTGCTCGAGCGAGGACGGCATCCTGGATCTGGGAGGCAAAGACGATGAACTGAGGAAGTTAGGAACGACTGTGAGGAGGAGATGGAGTAGATGGACACACCTGAGTCGTCGGAGCCACGCCGATCGAAACCCAAGCGACGGGAGCCGGTCGCGGTTGGCGCTGGAGAACGCACGCGATAGATCTCGTCGAGGAACGCCAGCCTCCCCAAGCCGCGCCTGTTCGATCCAGAGGGCGGGAGTGGGGGTGGGGGTGATGACCCACAAGTATAGGGGATCTATCGTAGTCCTTTCGATAAGTAAGAGTGTCGAAGCCAACGAGGAGCAGAAGGAAATGATAAGCGGTTTTCAGTAAGGTTTTCTCTGCAAGCACTGAAATAGTAGGTGATAGATAATTTTGTGATAAGATAAGTAGTAACGTGCAAAAAGTAAATAAAGTAAATAAAGTGCAGCATGGCCCAATCCTTTATGTAGCAAAGGATAAGCCTGGACAAATTCTAATAATGAAGAAAGAGCTCCCGAGGACACATTGGGAATTATCGTCAAGCTAGTTTTCATCACGTTCGTAAGATTCGCGTTCGGTTCTTCGATAATTTGATATGTGGGTGGACCGACACTTGGGTACTGTCCTAACTTGGACAAGCATCCCACTTATGATTAACCCCTATTGCAAGCATCCACAACTACAAAAAGGAGTATTAATGTAAACCTAACCACAGCATTAAACATATGGATCCATATCAGCCCCTTAACGAAGCAACGCATAAACTAGGGTTTAAGCTTACATCACTCTAGCAACCCATCATCTACTTATTACTTCCCTATGCCTTCCTCTAGGCCCAAATAATTGTGAAGTGTCATGTAGTTGACGTTCACATAACACCACTAGAGGAAAGACAACATACATCTCATCAAAATATTGAACGAATACCAAATTCACATGACTACTAATAGCAAGACTTCACCCATGTCCTCAGGAACAAACGTAACTACTCACAAAGCATATTCATGTTCATAATCAGAGGAGTAATAATATGCATAAGGGATCTGAACATATGATCTTCCACCAAGTAAACCAACTAGCATCAACTACAAGGAGTAATCAACACTACTAGCAACCCACAGGTACCAATTTGTGCTTTTGATACAAGATTGGATACAAGAGATGAACTAGGGTTTTGAGAGGAGATGGTGCTGGTGAAGATGTTGATGGAGATTGACCCCCTCTCGATGAGAGGACCGTTGGTGATGATGTTGGTGATGATTTCCCCCTCCCAGAGGGAATTGTCCCAGCAGAACAGCTCCGCCAGAGCCCTAGATTGATTCCGCCAAGGTTCCGCCTCGTGGCGGCGGAGTTTCGTCCCGTAAGCTTTCCCACGATTTTTTCCAGGGTAAAAGTGATGATATAGAAGAAGATGGACGCCGGAGGCCCACCAGGGGGCCCAGGAGATAGGGGGCCGTGTCCTCTGTGGGGCGCCCTGCCTCCTCGGACAGGTGTGGGCCCCGGCCTATTTCTTTTGCTCATAAATTCTTAATAAATCCAAAAAGTTGTTTCGTGGAGTTTCAGGACTTTTGGAGTTGTGCATAATAGGTTTCCAACGTTTGCTCCTTTTCTAGCCAGAATTCCAGCTGCCGGCATTCACCCTCTTCATGCTAAACCTTGTAAAACAAGAGAGAATAGCCATAAGTATTGAGATATAGTGTGTAATAACATCCCATAATGCAATAAATATTGATATAAAAGCATGATGCAAAATGGACCTATCAACTCCCCCAAGCTTAGACCTCGCTTGTCCTCAAGCGGAAGCCGAAATCAAAAAATATGTCCACATGTTTAGAGATAGAGGTGTCGATAAAATAAAAATACAAACATGAGGGCATAATGATCATTCTAATAACATCAACATATATGGATTTTGTCATATGATTTCCTATGCTCAAGTAATAAGCAATTCACAATGTCAAGTATGGTTCAAACCTTCATTGGGAAACTAACAAACTATAATCTCAGTCACTGAAGCAATTGAAATTTATCGTAACATCGGAAAGAGTCAATAATAGAGCTTTTTAGCAAGCTCACATACTCAACTATCTCGTAGTCCCCTATAATTATTAATACTCACGCAATACTTGTGGTTATAGAGTTTCAGCCAGACACTGAGAAAGATAGGGGCTTATTGTGTTGCCTCCCAACGTATTCATCTTTTGGTGATGTCAACAATAATAGCATATGCCAACTTACATCCAATTGGATATATGTATCATGATCTTTCAAACACGAGGAACTTGCCAAAGGATAAAAATAAAAAGGGAAAGGTGAGCATCACCTTGACTCAAGCATAAAGTAAAACATAAAGTAAAAGATAGGCCCTTCGCAGAGGGAAGCAGAGGTTATCATGCGCATTTAGGGTTGATGCATAAAGTCTTAGTGCAAAAGAACGTCACTTTATATTGCCCCTTATATGTGGACCTTTATTATGCAGTCCGTCGCTTTTATTACTTCCACAACAAGTTCGTACAAAGTTTATTTTCTCTGCACTAATAAGTCATACATATTTAGAGAGCAATTTTATTGCTTGCACCGATGACAACTTACTTGAAGGATCTTATTCAATCCATAGGTAGGTATGGTGGACTCTCATGGCAAAACTGGGTTTAAGGATATTTGGAAGCACAAGTAGTATCTCTACTTGGTGCAAGGAATTGGCTAGCATGAGGGGGAAAGGCAAGCCCAACATGTTTGGAAGGTCAATGACAATATACTTTAACTGAGATGTCGTAAAACATAAACCATTACGTTGTCTTCCTTGTCCAACATCACTCTTTTAGCATGTCATACTTAATGAGTGCTTCACAATCATAAAAGATGTCCAAGATAATATATTTATATGTGAACCCCTCTTTCCTTATCACTTCCTATTAATTGCAACGATGACCAAGGCTACGTTCATCAACTCTCGACAATTTTTACGCCTCATACTTTCTATATGTGAAGTTATCACTATCCATAAGATCAATATGAACTCTTTTGTCTTTCTACCTTCTCTAGATCATAGCAACATAGCAAAGCCCTTGACTCAACACTAATCTTTATTATAGATAGCACACAGACTCGCTTACATAAAGAGATCACAATGCAAAACTCAAAACTACTTGATATCAAAACTTCAATCTACTAGATCAAGATACTACTAAAAGGATCGAACTAAATAAAGCGGTAAAGATAAGAGTGTGATGGTGATACGATCTTGAGGCACCTCCCCAAGCTTGGCAGTTGCCAAGGGGAGTGCCCATACCCATGTGATTATTTCTCCTTCTTCACGGTTGGTGTTATGATCTTCTTGGCGATTATGCCCTTCAAGATACGGTTCTCCTCCTCGAGCTTATTAACTTGTTGTTTGAGGTCCATATTTTCTTTACGGAGCTTGCCCGTAACGGACAAGGCTCCTTTCACCCAAGGATGCTGCATAGCTTCTGGAGAACAAGTGAAACTCTTTTTCATAATTTCATAAGAAAGAATCTAGAGTCGGAAGGAGTGATCGAAGTAGGGACAGCCAGGCTAGGTAGTTCCCCCATAGTGAATTCTGCTCGAAGACGAGAGGTAACTTCTTGATCCTCCTCTATGGCATCTATCCTTTGCAAATCAGCCTCCATCTCATCCTCCGTTGATGGTCCAAAGTGATAGGCGTCGCTATTTGCTCCTGGACCTGGCGTTGGGTGAGACACCCGGCTCTCCCCAACTGACTCCTGAGAAGACATCTTGCTTTATTCTGCAACAAAAACAGCTCGAAACGAAAACAGAGGATATTTGCGTGATACGGTGGTCAAAACCTTCGGGAGTATATATAATGAATTTTTACAGACCAAAATATGTAACATACAAGAAAACGGAGTCCGGGAGGCACACGAGGTGCCCATGAGACAGGGGGGAGCGCCCTACAGGGGGGGGGGGGGCCTCCTCTCTCGTGGGAGCCTCGTGTCCCTTTAGGACTACTTCTTTCTTCCTAAAATTCTTAAATAATCCAAAACTGATAAAAATTGCCATTAGAGTTGTTTTGGAGTCGGTTTACTTACCGTACCATGTACCTATACCTTTTCGGAATCTGGAACGTTCTGTAAAGTGTCTCTTATGTATTCCTCAGGGGTTATGGTTTCAATAACATTCGTTTCAACATTGATAGGATTACCTGAAATATAATGTTTAATTCTTTGATCGTTTACCACCCTCGGATTTGTGCCTTCGAAGTTGTTGATTTTTATAGCGCCAGAACGATAGACCTCCTCGATAACGTAGGGACCTTCCCATTTTGAGAGAAGTTTTCCTGCAAAAAACCTTAAACGAGAGTTGAACAATAACACATAATCTCCTACGTTAAACTCACGCTTTTGTATCCTCTTATCATGCCAGTGTTTGACTTTTTCTTTAAAAAGCTTAGCATTCTCATACGCTTGGGTTCTCCATTCATCAAGTGAGCTAATATCAAACAACCTCTTCTCACCGGCAAGTTTGAAGTCATAATTGAGCTCTCTAATAGCCCAATATGCCTTATGTTCAAGTTCAAGAGGTAAGTGACATGCTTTTCCATAAACCATCTTATATGGAGACATACCCATAGGATTTTTGTATGCAGTTCTATAGGCCCATAATGCATCATCAAGTTTTTTGGACCAATTCTTTCTAGATCTATTCACAGTCTTTTGCAAAATTAATTTGAGCTCTCTATTGCTCAACTCTACTTGACCACTAGACTGCGGGTGATAAGGAGATGCGATTCTATGATTGACATTATACTTAGCAAGCATCTTACGGAAAGCACCATGAATAAAGTGTGAACCACCATCACTCATAAGATATCTAGGGACTCCAAACCTCGGAAAAATAACTTCTTTAAGCATTTTAATAGAAGTGTTATGATCAGCACTACTAGTTGGAATAGCTTCTACCCACTTAGTAACGTAATCAACAGCAACTAAAATATGTGTATAACCATTGGAGGCAGGAAAAGGTCCCGTATAATCTAAGGCCCACATATCAAACGGTTTAATAACAAGATAATAATTCATAGGCATTTCTTGACGTCTAGTAATGTTACCTATTCTTTGACATTCATCACAATATAAGACAAACTTACGAGCATCTTTGAAAAGAGTAGGCCAATAAAAACCAGATTGTAGTACCTTGTGTGCAGTTTTATCTCCAGCGTGGTGTCCTCCATAGGATTCAGAGTGACACTTGTGTAGGATTTGTTCCTGTTCATGCTCAAGCAAACAACGTCTAATAATACCATCTACTCCTTCTTTATAAAGGTGTGGATCATCCCAGAAGCAATGTCTTAAATCATAAAAGAACTTTTCTTTTCTCGGTATGTGAAACTAGGCGGTATATATTTAGCAATAATGTAATTAGCATAATCAGCATACCAAGGAGCAGTACAAGAAGCATTGACAACCTCTAATTTTTCATCGGGAAAACTATTATTAATAGGCAGTGGGTCATCAAGAACATTCTCTAACCTAGACAAGTTATGCGCAGCGGGTTCTCAGCTCCTTTCTATCAATAATATGCAAGTCAAATTCTTGAAGCAAGAGAACCCATCTAATGAGTCTAGGCTTAGCATCTTTCTTTTCCATAAGATATTTAATAGCAGCATGATCAGTGTGAATAGTAACTTTGGAATCAACAATATAAGGTCTAAACTTATCACATGCAAACACAACTGCTAAGAACTTTTTTTCAGTAGTAGCATAATTTCTCTGGGCATCAAGAGTCTTACTAGCATAATGGATAACATTCAATTTCTTATCGACTCTTTGCCCTAAAACAGCACCTACAACGTAATCACTAACATCGCACATAATTTGAAAAGGTAAATTCCAATCAGGTGGCTGAACAATAGGTGCAATGATCAAGGCTTTCTTAAGTGTTTCAAATGCTTCTACACAATCATCATCAAATACAAAAGGAATATCTTTTTGCAATAAATTAGTCAAAGGCCTAGAGATTTTAGAAAAGTCCTTAATGAACCTCCTATAAAAGCCGACATGACCAAGGAAACTTCTTATACCTTTTATGTCCTTGGGACATGGCATCTTTTCAATAGCATCAACTTTGGCTTTATCAACTTCAATACCTCTCTCGGAGATCTTGTGCCCCAAGGCAATGCCTTCATTAACCATAAAGTGACACTTTTCCCAATTCAGGGCCGAGACTAGTGTCTTCGCATCTCTGCAAAACTTCGATCAAGGTTGCTCAAACAATCATCAAAAGAGGATCCATAGACGGAGAAGTCATCCATGAATACCTCACAAATCTTTTCACAAAATCAGAGACTATAGCCATCATGCATCTTTGAAAGGTAGCAGGTGCATTACATAAACCAAAAGGCATACGTCTATAAGCAAAAGTACCAAAAGGGCAAGTAAAAGTAGTTTTAGATTGATCCTTTGTTGACACAGGTATTTGAGAGAAGCCAGAATAACCATCTAGAAAGCAAAAATGTGTGTGTTTGGATAGCCTTTCTAACATTTGATGAATAAAAGGTAAAGGGTAATGATATTTCTTAGTAGTTTTATTTAACTTACGAAAATCAATTACCATCCTATAACCTGTAATAATTCTTTGCGGGATCAATTCATCTTTATCATTAGGAACAACGGTAATACCTCCCTTTTTAGGGACACAATGGACAGGGCTTACCCATTCACTATCAACAGAACGGGATAAATAATACCTGCCTCAAGGAGTTCTAGTATCTCCTTTCTTACCACTTCCTTCATTTTGGGATTTAATCGTCTTTGAGGGTCTCTAACTGGTTTGGCATCTTTCTCCACTGAAATTTTGTGTTGACATAATGTGGGACTAATGCCCTTAAGATCATCCAGAGTATATCCAATAGCAGCTCGGTGCTTCTTCAGAGTTTTCAATAATCTTTCTTCTTCTTTCTCTGAAAGTTTAGCGCTAATAATAAAAGGATATATTTCTTTTTCATCAAGATAAGCATACTTAATATTATCAGGTAAAGGTTTGAGTTCGAACAAGGGGTCACCCTTGGGTGGAGGGGGATCCCCAAGAATTTCAACGGGAAGGTTATGTTTTAGCATAGGTTCCTGTTTAAGGAACACTTCATCTATTTCTTCCCTCTCCTTCATAAACATATCGTTTTCATGGTCTAGCAAATATTGTTCTAACGGATCAGTTGGAGGAACAACAATGGAAGCAAGACCAATAATTTCATCCTTACTAGGTGGTTCCCTTTCATGAGGTTGTCTACTAAACTTAGCGAAATTAAACTCATGAGCATACCATCTATGCCAACAGTGACAATATTCTTTTCACAATTAATTCTAGCGCTGGCAGTATTCAAGAAGGGTCTACCAAAAATAATGGGACAAAAATCGTCTTGTGGGGAACCAAGAACAAGAAAATCAACAGGGTATTTAATCTTCCCACACAAGACTTCAACATCTCTAACAATCCCAATAGGTTTAATGGTATCCCTATTAGCAAGCTTAATAGTAGCATCAATGTCTTCTAATTCAACGGGTGCAATATCATGCATAATTTCTTTATAAATATCATAAGGTATCGCACTAGCAATAGCACCCATATCACATAAGCCATGATAACAATGATCTCCTATTTTAACAGAAATAACAGGCATGCCTACAACAGGTCTACGTGTCTTAGTATCGGGTCTAGCAATATTAGCAGTCTCACCCAAGAAAGAAATAACATGCCCATCTAAGTCCTCATCCAAGAGATCTTTAACCATAGCAATACTAGGTTCAACATTAATTTGCTCAGGAGGTGTATAAGTCCTAGTACTACTCTTACGAACAACAGTCGAAGCTTTAACATGATCTTTTATCCTAACAGGAAAAAGAGGTTTTTCAACATAAGCAGTAGGAACAATAGGATCACTATAGGTAATAGTATTTTCTTCGACTGTAATAGGTGCAACTACTTTCACTTCAACACGAGGATTATATTTAAACCACTTCTCTTTAGGGAGATCAACGTGAGTAGCAAAAGAGTCACAAAAAGTAGCTACTATCTCAGTCAAGTCCATACTTAGCGCTAAATCCTCGAAAAGCATCGGTATCCATTAAAGATTTAACACAATCGAACTTAGGTGTCATACCTGACTCCTTACCATCGCCGGAACCCCAATCTTCAGAGTTGCGTTTAATTCTTTCCAATAAGTCCCATTTGAAATCAATAGTCTTGACATATAAGAACCAAAGACAAGAAGTATCGAGCAAGTTGCGATTATCAAGAGAAAGCCGAGCATAAAAATTCTGAATAATCATTTCCCGAGAGAGCTCATGATTGGGGCATGAATAAAACATTGACTTAAGCCTCCCCCAAGCTTGAGCGATGCTTTCTCCTTCGCGAGGCCAGAAATTATCTATGTAATTACGATCACGATGAACAAGATGCATAGGATAGAACTTTTGGTGAAATTCCAACTTCAATCGCTTATAATTCCAAGATCCCGTATCATCACATAGCCTATACCATGTCAATGCATATCCCTTCAAAGATAAAGGGAAGACCTTCCTTTTGACAACATCATCGGGAATACCTGCAAGCTTAATTAATCCACAAACTTCATCCACAAAGATATGGTGTAAGTCGGGATGCAATGTTCCATCTCCTGCAAAAGGATTAGCTAGCAGTTTTTCTATCATACCCGAAGGAATCTCAAAGTGAATATTTTCATAAAGTTCAGTAGGTTCAGGAGCATCTCTTTGATCTTCTGGTTGGGGTGAAGATACCCCAAACAAGCCCCTCAAAGGAATAGTTTCCATAGTGACAAGTGACAGAAAATTTCAGCACACTATATAAATGTTTCCTTACCAAGTTCCACTCACCAAAAGCGCTACACTCCCCGGCAATGGCGCCAGAAAAGAGTCTTGATGACCCACAAGTATAGGGGATCTATCGTAGTCCTTTCGATAAGTAAGAGTGTCGAACCCAATGAGGAGCAGAAGGAAATGATAAGCGGTTTTGATGAAGGTTTTCTCTGCAAGCCTTTGAAATAGTAGGTGATAGATAGTTTTGTGATAAGATAAATAGTAACGAGCAAAAAGTAAATAAAGTAAATAAAGTGCAGCAAGGTGGCCCAATCCTTTATTTAGCAAAGGATATGCCTGGACAAATTCTAATAATGAAGAAAGAGCTCCCTAGGACACATTGGGAATTATCGTCAAGCTAGTTTTCATCACGTTCGTAAGATTCGCGTTCGGTACTTTGATAATTTGATATGTGGGTGGACCGACACTTGGGTACTGTCCTAACTTGGACAAGCATCCCACTTATGATTAACCCCTATTGCAAGCATCCACAACTACAAAAAGGAGTATTAAGGTAAACCTAACCACATCATTAAACATATGGGTCCATATCAGCCTAACGGCAACACATAAACTAGGGTTTAAGCTTCATCACTCTAGCAACCCATCATCTACTTATTACTTCCCTATGCCTTCCTATAGGCCCAAATAATGGTGAAGTGTCATGTAGTCAACATTCACATAACACCACTAGAGGAAAGACAACATACATCTCATCAAAATATCGAACGAATACCGAATTCACATGACTACTAATAGCAAGACTTCACCCATGTCCTCGTGAACAAAGCGTAACTACTCATAAAGCATATTCATGTTCATAATCAGAGGAGTAATAATATGCATAAGGGATCTGAACATATGATCTTCCACCAAGTAAACCAACTAGCATCAACTACAAGGAGTAATCAACACTACTAGCAACCCACAAGTACCAATTTGTGGTTTTGATACAAGATTGGATACAAGAGATGAACTAGGGTTTTGAGAGGAGATGGTGCTGGTGAAGATGTTGATGGAGATTGACCCCCTCTCGATGAGAGGACTGTTGGTGATGATTTCCCCCTCCCGGAGGGAAGTGTCCCCGGCAGAACAGCTCCGCCAAAGCCCTAGATTGATTCCGCCAAGGTTCCGCCTTGTGGCGGCGGAGTTTCGTCCCGTAAGCTTTTCCATGATTTTTTTCAGGGTAAAAGTGATGATATAGCAAAAGATGGGCCAGGAGGCCCACGGGGGCCCAGGAGATAGGGGGCAGCGCGCCCTCTGGGGGCCGCCCTCTGTCTCTGGACAGGTGTGGGCCCCTAGCCTATTTCTTTTGCTCATAAATTCTTAATAAATCCAAAAAGTTGTTTCGTGGAGTTTCAGGACTTTTGGAGTTGTGCGAGAATAGGTTTCAACGTTTGCACCTTTTCCGTGAGAATTTCCGGCATTCCCCCTCTTCATGGTAAACCTTGTAAAATAAGAGAGAATAGCCATAAGTATTGAGATATAATGTGTAATTACAGCCCATAATACAATAAATATTGATATAAAAGCATGATGCAAAATGGACGTATCAGGGGGCGGCGGCGCCTGCTCGATCCAGGGGAAGGAGGGATTATTGCTGGATCTGGCCACGAGATGAGTGCATCGAGTCGATCTGGGTGGAGAGGTAAGGGGCATTCGGCGGTGAGGTTGGGGGAGAGTAGGAGGTCGCCGGTGGGGTTCGCGGGTGAATCCTGCTGCGTCCAGCATGGGTCTGGGCATGGGCTCGATGGTGAGGGTCGTCGATGGTGCGACAGGCGGCGGTGGGGGTGGGTGACGGTGGGCGGCGGTGGATTCAGATCAGATCAGAGTGTAGCGACCCGACCTCAGATGGTCAAGTCTCTGTGCTTCAGTGTCATCCCAGGATCGGTAATGCTGACACACACAGTACTCGACTGGACTTATAACAGAGTAGAAATCACACACTTATTACATCGAATGTCTCAAAAGAGAACTTATTACAATATATATGGCTTAAGGCCATCTAACACGTCAACAGCGGAAGGCTTGGAAGATAAACTGAGTCCATCGACTCCAACGGCATAGCTGAGTGCAAGACAACGGCCTAGCAAACCTTACTCCTCGCCTAAAAAGTCTGCAACATAATACGTTGCAGCCCGAAAACGGGTCAGCACATGGAATATGCTGGCAATGTAACCTGATGAGAGCAATGAACTGATAAATGCTATCACTACATGCATATATGGCTGGTGGAGGCTCTATGGTTATATTGTTTTGCGAAAAGCCAATTTTTCCCTACAACAAATAATAAATTTTATTTAACTATCATGGTGGCTGAAACATCATTGAGAAGGTTCCTCCAACTCAATCCCAATTAAGACAATCATTTACAACCCAACAAATTAATTTTAGAGTGATGAGATCAAATCAATAATTCAAGTACGGATACTCAAGATGTCCATAACCGGGACACGGCTAATCATGATTAGTTTATACACTCTGCAGAGGTTTATGCACTTTTCCCCGAAGACTCGATCTCCTTCATTGGATTTCTCACTACATGGTGTTTGAGAAGCGGATGACCGAGACACGATCTTCGTAAGCATTAACTCTTTACTCTGGGTGGACAGTTAAACCTACTTTCCCTCTACATCTGCTATCCCACCACTGAAAGAGGTCACACAACATACTCAACTATGCCAGAGCCCACAATGGCTTGTGGCTGCACACGAAAGTTTCTAGCATGAATAATCTTATGATCCCTTTGAGCCTGGGTGGCAGACCGTAGGATGATCACACGGGTACTCCGGGATATCCTAGGACAACAGTCGATTCTCCAGGTGCTCACAAGCAATCCACCCAGATGTGTATTAAAGTTGCCACCTTAAGTTGAACCATTAATTAATAAACTCACATCTGTCATGGATACACTCACCCAATCCACGTCTACTAGCATAGCATGGCAAAAATAAGCATAACGTAGAAGTAACTCCCAAGGGTTGATAATAAAACAGGTGATAGGTTCTACCTCATCATCTACTTCCCAAATACCCACAAGTTAAACATCTTAATCATGCAGTGTTTGAGGATTGTAGCTAATGCATAAAAACTTGGTTAAACAGAAAGAGGGATTCGAGACGAAGATCTAGCCGCTTGAATCGCCTGATTCCGATAAATGAGCGAGAAGATATACTAGATCGAAGATTAGGGCAGAAATCACGATCGAAAATAATTGCGGAAAAACCCGGGAAAAAGAAAAACTGACGAACAGACTGATGAACAAACATTCGCTGTCTACGGCTAACGGGTGAACGGTGTTCGTTAAAACAAACGTACGGACGAACGACCGCAAAATAAGTAAACCGACGGAAAAACTGAATCGATCTAATAAATTAAGCCGAAACTAAAAAAACCGGGGTTAACCATGGAAAAGCGACCGGTCAACAAAGGGTCAACGGCGAGATCCGACGCGGGCGGCGCTGGGCGGTGGAGGCGGCGGCAGAATAAGTGGGAGGTGGCGCGGCGACGCTGGGTGGCGGCCTTGGCAAAGTAGCGGGCGGGCGGCGCTAGTGTTCGGGAGGCGGCGCGCGGGCGGGTTGAGGCGGCGGCGTGGGCTGCGGGACGGCTTATAAGAGGGGGCCGACCTGGGGAGTCCGGGCCGATTACGGCCCGTAGGTCGTTTTTTTAATAAATTCCGACACGCAGAAAAAGAAAGAAAAGGAATACTAAACAGACTCCAAAAATCCCAAAATAAATTTTCTGCGCCCTCTAAAAATGTGCCGGACAAAGTGAAGATTTATTTGGGCCTATAATGCAATTTTGGACAACGCGTATTTTTCCTAATTCGAATAAACTTTTAATAAAAACCAAATAAAATCATTTATTCGATTTTAATATTTTTCCTCCAATATTTCATTTATTTTGGAGAATTCATATTATCTCCTCTCATATATTTTAATATGAAATATTTTTCGAGAGAAAAACCAATTAAAACCAAAATGATCCTTGTTTCAATATTTGATAGAATTCAATTATGAAAATCGTGAAATCCCCAACTCTCTCCGAGGGTCCTTGAGTTGCTTAGAATTTCGAGGATCGCAAAACGAAAATGCAAATAAAATATGGTATGCACGAATGACCTAAGTGAAGGAAATATGCCCTAGAGGCAATAATAAAGTTATTATTTATTTCCTTATATCATGATAAATGTTTATTATTCATGCGAGAATTGTATTAACCGGAAAGATGATACATGTGTGAATACATAGACAAACAGAGTGTCACTAGTATGCCTCTACTTGACTAGCTCGTTAATCAAAGATGGTTATGTTTCCTAGCCATAGACATGAGTTGTCATTTGATTAACGGGATCACATCATTAGGAGAATGATGTGATTGACTTGACCCATTCCGTTAGCTTAGCACTTGATCGTTTAGTATTCTCGCTATTGCTTTCTTCATGACTTATACATGTTCCTATGACTATGAGATTATGCAACTCCCGTTTACGGAGGAACACTTTGTGTGCTACCAAACGTCAAAAGCGAATCGGGTGATTATAAAGGTGCTCTCTGGTGTCTCTGAAGGTACTTGTTGGGTTGGCGATTTCGAGATTAGGATTTGTCACTCCGATTGTCGGAGAGGTATCTCAGGCCCACTTTCGGTAATGCACATCATTATAAGCCTTGCAAGCATTGTAACTAATGAGTTAGTTGCGGGATGATGTATTACGGAACAAGTAAAGAGACTTGCCAATAACGAGATTGAACTAGGTATTGAGATACCGACGATCTAATCTCGGGCAAGTAACATACCGATGACAAAGGGAACAACGTATGATGTTATGCGGTTTGACCGATAAAGATCTTCGTAGAATATGTAGGAGCCAATATGAGCATCCAGGTTCCACTATTGGTTATTGGCCGGAGACGAGTCTCGGTCATGTCTACATAGTTCTCGAACCCGTAGGGTCCGCACGCTTAAAGTTTCAATGACGATTGTATTATGAGTTTTTGTGTTTTGATGTACCGAAGGTAGTTCAGAGTCCCGGATGTGATCATGGACATAACGAGGAGTCTCAAAATGGTCGAGACGTAAAGATCAATATATTGGACGACTATGTTCGAACACCGGAATGGTTTCGGGGAGTTTCGGACATATACCGGAGTACCGGGGGGTTACCGGAACCCCCCGGGGAATTTAATGGGCCAAGATGGGCCTTAGTGGAGAAGAGGAGGTGCGGCTAGGGCTGGCCGCGCCCTCCCCTCTAGTAATGAATTGGACAAGGAGGGGGGCGGCGCCCCCTTTCCTTCCCCCTCTCTCCTTCCCTTCCTTTCCCCCTCCTACTCCAACTAGGAAAAGAGGGAGCCCTACTCCCGGTGGGAGTATGACTCCTCCCTGGCGCGCTCTCCTCCTTACCGCCGGCCTCCTCCCCCTGATCCTTTATATAAGGGGGCAGGGGGCACCTCTAGATACAACAATTGATCTCTTGATCTCTTAGCCGCGTGCGGTGCCCCCCCTCCACCATATTCCACCTCGATCATATCGTTGCGGTGCTTAGGCGAAGCCTTGCGTCAGTGGCATCATCATCACCGTCACCATGCCGTCGTGCTAATGGAACTCTCCCGTGAAGCTCTGCTGGATCGGAGTTCACGGGACGTCATCGAGCTGAACGTGTGCTGAACTCGGAGGTGCCGTACGTTCGGTACTTGGATTGGTCGGATCATGAAGACGTACGAGTACATCAACCGCGTTGTGCTAACGCTTCCGCTTTCGGTCTACGAGGGTACGTGGACACACTCTCCCCTCTCATTGATATGCATCACCATGATCCTGTGTGTGCGTAGGATTTTTTTTTGAAATTACTACGTTCCCCAACAGTGGTATCCGAGCCAGGTTTTATGCGTAGATGTTATATGCACGAGTAGAACACAAGTGAGTTGTGGGTGATACAAGTCATACTGCTTACCAGCATGTCATACTTTGGTTCAGCGGTATTGTTGGATGAAGCGGCCGGACCGACATTGCGCCAGACGCTTACGCGAGACTGGTTCTATCGACGTGCTTTGCACACAGGTGGCTGGCGGGTGTTAGTTTCTCCAACTTTAGTTGAACCGAGTGTGGCTACACCTGGTCCTTGAGAAGGTTAAAACAGCACTAACTTGACGAACTATCGTTGTGGTTTTGATGCGTTGATAAGAATGGTTCTTGCTCAGCCCGTGGCAGCCACGTAAAACTTGCAACAACAAAGTAGAGGACGTCTAACTTGTTTTTGCAGGGCATGTTGTGATGTGATATGGTCAAGGCATGATGCAATATTTTATTGTATGAGATGATCATGTTTTGTAACCGAGTTATCGGCAACTGGCAGGAGCCATATGGTTGTCGCTTTATTGTATGCAATGCAATTGCCCTGTAATGCTTTACTTTATCACTAAGCGGTAGCGATAGTCGAAGAAGCAAAAAGTTGGCGAGACGACAACAATGCTACGATGGAGATCAAGGTGTTGCGCCGGTGACGATGGTGATCATGGCAGTGCTTCGGAGATGGAGATCACAAGCACAAGATGATGATGGCCATATCATATCACTTATATTGATTGCATGTGATGTTTATCCTTTATGCATGTTATTTTTCTTTGATTGACGGTAGCATTATAAGATGATCTCTCACTGAATTTCAACATAAAAGTGTTCTCCCTGAGTATGCACCGTTGCCAAAGTTCGTCGTGCCGAGACACCACATGATGATCGGGTGTGATAAGCTCTACGTTCATCTACAACGGGTGCAAGCCAGTTTTGCACACACATGATACTTGGGTTAAACTTGACGAGCCTAGCATATGTAGATATGGCCTTGGAACACTGAGACCGAAAGGTCGAGCGTGAATCATATAGTAGATATGATCAACATAGTGATGTTCACCATTCAAAAGTACTCCATCTCATGTGATGATCGGACATGGTTTAGTTGATTTGGATCACGTGATCACTTAGATGATTAGAGGGATGTCTATCTAAGTGGGAGTTTTAAGTAATATGATTAATTGAACTTAATTTATCATGAACTTAGTCCTGATAGTATTTTTGTCGGTGTCAAAACCGGCGGATCTCGGGTAGGGGGTACCGAACTGTGCGTCTAGGCGGATGGTAACAGGAGACAAGGGACACGATGTTTTTACCCAGGTTCGGGCCCTCTCGATGGAGGTAAAACCCTACTCCTGCTTGATTAATATTGATGATATGGGTAGTACAAGAGTAGATCTACCACGAGATCGTAGAGGCTAAACCCTATAAGCTAGCCTATGGTATGATTGTTGTTCGTCCTACGGACTAAAACCCTCCGGTTTATATAGACACCGGAGAGGGCTAGGGTTACACAGAGTCGGTTACAATGGGAGGAGATCTACATATCCGTATCACCAAGCTTGCCTTCCATGCCAAGGAAAGTCCCATCCGGACACGGGACGAAGTCTTCAATCTTGTACCTTCATAGTCCAGGAGTCAGGCCAAAGGTTATAGTCCGGCCATCCGGACACCCCCTAATCTAGGACTCCCTCAGTAGCCCCTGAACCAGGCTTCAATGACGCATTTATTCCAAGACGCAGATTGTCTTCGGCATTGCAAGGCGGGTTCCTCCTCCGAATACTTCATAGAAGATTTTAAACACAAGGATAGTTCCGGCTCTGCAAAATAAGTTCCACATACCACCGAAGAGAGAATAATATTTACACAAATCCAATCTGCTGACGTATTCCACGGCGTGACATCACACCACGGCCAAGCCTTTATTCGAATCGTTTTACTGTCCCCACCTCAACAAGACTTAGCGAGGCGGTTTCCTTAACGCGTCTTGTCGAGCAGAGATCGTGTCCCTTATTCAGGATTCTCATCAATACGGGCGTGGGTAACCCAACCGTGCCATTAATTCTGACGATTGGGAGATAAGCGAGTTTTACCAGCGGTGGGGGCACATAGTTTAGATTCGCCCATATAAGGGGATAAGGATCCACCTTTTCCATCTACGCCTTCTTCCTCCTTTGCTTATCCATTTTCAAGACTCGAGCTCCAGCGCCCAAGTCCGCACATCTTACCTCAACCTTCTCCAGCCATGTCCGGAGGCGGGAGGCAAGTGGATGGTCTCCTCCGTCACGGAGGGACACATCAAGAAGCCGAGGAAAGCTGGATACTTGTCCAATGACATCGCGACCGGCTCCCCGACAAGGGCAGCTCATCCCCACCCCTGTGCCCCATGAGAGGGTGGTGTTCCTCACCCATTTCCTCCGCGGACTAGGTTTCCCACTTCACCCATTTGTCCGGGGACTCATGTTCTACTATGGCCTGGATTTCCACGATCTGGCCCCGAACTTCATCCTCAATATCTTGACGTTCATCGTCGTGTGCAAGGCCTTCCTCTGCATCCAACCCCACTTCGGCTTATGGCTGAAGACCTTCAATGTCAAACCGAAGGTAGTGGGCGGCCGCCAAGCGGAGTGCGGAGGCGCCATGGTGGGAAAGATGCCCAACGTTACATGGCTTGAGGGCTCCTTCGTGGAGGCCATAAAGGGGTGGCAATCGGGGTGGTTCTACATCACCGAGCCGCGTGACCCTGAATGGGCAGCGGCCCCCGAATTCCGATCTGGCTTCCCTACACGGCTCACCTCCTGGAAAGAGACGGGCTTGTCGTGGGGTAATTCGGAGGAGCTGACCGGACTCCAAACCTGCATCCAAAACCTGGTGAGCAAGAAGCTCAAACTCGTCAACGTAGTCCAGGTCATGCTCATCCGTCGGATCCTCCCGTGCCAACAACGGGCTTTCAGTTTGTGGGAGTTTGATCCGGCACAGCATTGAACCCTGAGTAGGCTCTTCGACACTACGTACGAAGACGCCTGGAAGGTGCTGTTCAAGGGCGCCAAGGCCCCCGCATCCGCTACCGAGGATCGCGGATTCAACGCGCAGCATCAAGCCAACGCGGTAAGCTATTTTACCCTTTATGGGATACTTGTTTTTCATAGTTTGACTCTATGCGGGATCTAAGCTCCCGTTCCTTTGACAGGAATGGCAGAAGAAGACCGGACAGATCGACTGTCCGGCTCCTTTGCCCGAAGATCCAGCGGATGCCCGCTTGACGGGGCTGCTGGTTCCAGCACCTTACGTGGTGCCGGAGAAGAAGGCCAAGAAAAAGGCCGCGGGAACTCGAAAGAGTTCCCGGCGCTCGGTGGTGTCGGATTCATCATCTGATGACTCCGAGGCGCAATCCTCACACGAAGACGTGGAGGAGGAAGAAGAGGCCTCTCCCCCTCAAACGGGGGGAGGACAGAAAAGGAAGGCCGCCCAAACTGGGGGGGGGGGGGGCGTAGGGTCCAAGAAGGGAAGGACCCTTCCTCCGGACTACTCCACCAACGCCGACGACGGCAAAGAGGAGTGGCCATCCAGGGCCAAGCCCCTGGCAAAATCGTAAGTATCCGGATACCAGAATAACTCATGGCGTTCCTTTATTGCACAGTATCTTCTGACGCCGAATATAATCATGCAGTCATACGCCTGCCCAGCTCGGCAACCGTCTAGCGGATCCCTGGATTCGTCGGATGTGAATAGCCTTTCACTTTCGACTGCTACCTCCCCTCGTCCTACGGGCGATGCCGAGGTGGAGTCCCAAAAGGGTCCAAGCCAGGAGGGGTGGTCTGGGCGCCGCAAAGCGGCTATCGATGTCAAAACAGCGGATCTCGGGTAGGGGTCCCGAACTGCGTCTAGGCGGATGGTAACGGAGACAAGGGACACGATGTTTTACCCAGGTTCGGGCCCTCTCGATGGAGGTAATACCCTACTCTTGCTTGATTGATATTGAAGATATGGGTAGTACAAGAGTAGATCTACCACGAGATCGAGAGAGGCTAAACCCTAGAAGCTAGCCTATGGTATGATTGTTGTTCGTCCTATGGACTAAAACCCTTCGGTTTATATAGACACCGAATAGGGTTAGGGTTACCTGAGTCGGTTACAATGGTAGGAGATCTACATATCCGTATCGCCAAGCTTGCCTTCCACGCCAAGGAAAGTCCCATCCGGACATGGGACGAAGTCTTCAATCTTGTATCTTCATAGTCTAGGAGTCCGGCCAGTGGTGATAGTTCGTCTATCCGGACACCCCTAATCCAGGACTCCTCGGTAGCCTCGAACCGGGCTTCAATGACGAAGAGTCCGCACGCATATTGTCTTCGGCATTGCAAGGCGGGTTCCAACTCCGAATACTTCATAGAAGATTTTGAACACAAGGATAGTGTCCGGCTCTGCAAAACAAGTTCCACATACTACCGTAGAGAGAATAACTTTTGCACAGATCTGCTGATGTATTCCGCGGCGTGACATCACACCACGGCCAGGCCTTTATACGAATCGTTTTTTACAGTTCCACCTTAGCGCGTTTAGCGAGGCGGTTTCCTTGGCACGTCTTATCAAAGCGGAGATCGTGCCCCCTTATTCCGGGATTCCCATCAATACGGACGTGGGTAACCCATCCACGCCATTGATTACGGCGCTTGGGAGATAAGCGAGTTTTACCAGGCTGGCGGGGGACGCATAGCTTCGTCCGTCCATATAAGGGGATAAGGATCCACCTTTTCACCTCGCCTTCTTCCTCCTTTGCTCATCCATTTCCTTTTCGAGCTCCAGCGCCCAAGTCCGCACCCCACCTCAACCTTCTCCAACTATGTCGGGAGGCGGGAGGCAGGTGGATGGCCTCCTCCGTCACGGAGGGGCACATCAAAAAGCTGCGGAAGGTCGGATACTTGTCCAGCGACATCGCGCACCGGCTCCCTGACGAGGGGCAGCTCATTCCAACCCCCAGGCCCCATGAGAGGGTGGTGTTTCTCACCCACTTCCTCCGCGGACTAGGTTTTCCACTTCACCCATTTGTCCGGGGGCTCATGTTCTACTACGGCCTGGACTTCCACGATCTGGCCCCGAATTTCATCCTCAACATCTCGGCGTTCATCATCGTGTGCGAGGCCTTCCTCTACATCCAGCCCCACTTCGGCTTATGGCTGAAGATCTTCAATGTCAAGCCGAAGGTAGTGGGCGGCCGCCAAGCGGAGTGTGGAGGTGCCATGGTTGGCAAGATGGCCAAAGCCCTATGGCTCGAGGGCTCCTTTGTGGAGACCATAAAGGGATGGCAATCGGGGTGGTTCTACATCACCGAGCCGCGCGACTCTCAATGGGCGGCGGCCCCGAAATTCTGATCTGGCTTCCCCACGCGGCTCACATCATGGAAAGAGACGGGCATGTCGTGGGGTGATTCGGACGAGCTATCCGGACTCCAAACCTACGTCAGAAACCTGGCGGACAAGAATCTCAGGCTTTTCAACGTTATCCAGGTGATGCTCATCCGCCGGATTCTCCCATGCCAACAACGGGCCTTCAAATTGTGGGAGTTCGATCCGGCACAGCACCCAACTCTGAAAAGGCGCTTCAACACTACGCACGAAGATGCCTGGAAGGTGCTGTTCAAGGGCGCCGAGGCTCCCACATCCGCTACCGAAGATCACGGATTCATTTCATGGCGTCAAGCCAGCGAGGTAAGTTATTTTACCCTTTATGGGACTCTTTTTCATAGTTTGACTCTATGCGGGATCTAAAACTACCTAACCTTTGACATGATCGGCTGAAGACGTCCGGACAAATTAATCGTCGGCCCCTTTGCCGAAGACCAATAGACGCCCGATTGACGGGCTGCTGGCTCCGTACCTCACGTGGTGCCGAAGAAGAAGGCCAAGAAGAAGGCCACGGGAACTCGAAGGAGCTCGGCGCCAGTCTTTGTCGGACTCATCGCCTGACACCCCTGAGGCGGAATCCTCCTCTGAGGAAGAGGAGGAGGAAAAAGAAGCCTCTCCCCCAGCGGGGGGAGAGAAGAAAAGGAAGGCCGCCCCAACTGGGGAGGCCGACAACGACGAGGAGGAGTGGCCAACAAGGGCCAAGCCCCTGGCGAGATCGTAAGTGTCCGGATACCCATGGCTTTTTTTTCATTGCATAGTGTTCTCTAATGCCGAACAGTCATGCAGCCCCCCAAGGACTAGCTCGCCCGCCGTCGGCGGGTCCCTGAGTCGTCGGAAGTGGAGAGTACTTCACTTTGGCCGCCTCCTCACCTCATGCTCTTGACGAGCTGAGGTGGGGCCCCAAGGGGCCTGGTCAAGAGGAGGTGGTGCGGAGGCGGCGCAAGGCAGCCTCCCGGACTCAGCGCGAGGAACGAGACCCCAGGGGCTCTAAGCCCGACCCTTGTCCGGACTCCATACCAGAACCTTGGCGGTTCGAAGTCCGACAAGCGGCCCTTCGTAGGAAGGGTAAGACGCCGGTGTCCTCCGTCAACCGGAGGCACGGATAGCTTCTTGAGGCGCTTAACAGCGCCTCCATCGAGGAGGAGCACCGCCTTTATTATGAGTGTGGTGATCCGAGAAAGTTCGATCCGCCAAGAGCGGGCTGTTGAAAGCTTCGCAACGGCCTTCTAACAGGCTTTGAGGTAAGTTTTCAATATATGTAAGAAGATTACCGCATCGACGGTAGCCTGATGCTTAGTTCAGTGTTAGGAAAGAAATGCGGATGAGGATCTAAAAGATATCTGTGAAGTCTAACATAATTATGTCAATATGGGAATGCGAGGCTGCCTGTGACCTCTGCCAGACCGATATGCGGAGGTCAATGCATTGAAGGAGAACCTCGGCGGTCCGAGAACGAGCTCGGCCAAGCCAAGAAGCAGCTCGAGGACAAGGAAGGTAAGTAATACCTTATGGAATTTAAAAATGTGGTTGCAAAGATAACAGGAATAACATGGGTACTGCGGGGGCCACGGCGAGGTGGCGACCACAGAAGGAGGCGGTGTCATGGCCGAAAAACAAAGCGGTCGCGGAGTGCACCAGCGAGAGAAGGGGATGCGCAGCTGGCGGAGAATGCAAGAGCTCCAGACTCTCGTGGAAAAACACGAGGGTTTGGGCGTGACTCGAAGACCCGAGAGTCCGAGCTTGCCTCGGCTCTTGAGAGTGCCAAAGCTGCTAAGGCCGGGGCCCAAAAAGCCCTCCAGGAGATTGAGGCAATAAAGAAGATCGCGGCGGGTAAGGCATTCTTTATGCAGATCAAGAATGTAAAAGTCAATTATCTAGTACTTACCAGAATCCGGAGCTCTCCAGGAGCGTTCGCAGATCTGCCGCGGAGTGTCTCCGATGTCGCCGCTTTCTACCGAGCCGAAGAAGGGAGCTCGACGAAAAAGTTGTTTTGGTCTCAGTATGCTGAGGCCGAACACCCGGTGCCCTTGAGCGACCAACTGAAGCAATTGGTCGAGCTGCACAAGGTCGCCGAACAGGCCATGAAGGGCCTTATAGCTCATTTGTGGCCAAATGAGGCCATGCACAGGAGCTACCGGGCTAGTGCGGCCGCTGGTGGATGCTGTCCATGGATCGAAGTCATCAAAGCGCTCCGTCTGTATTGAAGGTGCCGTGCCCTTGCCCGTGCCAAAGTGCCTTTGGGGCAAGCTGAACCCAGCGGAGAAAATTTGAGTGGCCAGGACGAGTGTCGTGAGCGAAGAACATCATAAGCCCGAGAAGTATTATGAGGGCGTCTGAAGGGTGCCGTCTTATAGCGGTGAATGCTCCAAAGATGTAATATTTGAGTAGACTCGCATTTGTTATCCTGTACATTGAAAACTTTTTCATATGCGCTAAGCAATGCTTTTGAATTTAAAATATTACCTTCTGCGCGGCCGTTTATCAAATTTGAGAGATGGTGAGTCGTTGGCTTCAGCCCCCATGCCACGAGTGCTGGGGTGTTCGGGATAAACTTGAGCGCTCTTGTTCCCATTCTTGGGTCCTTCGAGGGAAGCGCTCAGCATAGCGAACCAGGCAACCGGACTATAATGCTTGAACACTCTCACTTAGCCATAGAATTCTATAATTTTAAATTTCGTGAAGCCCCTAGTATTCGGAAGACCCGAGTTCGGGCGCTATCCACGCCTTGGCCGGATAATGCCGGTTCCTCGCTCTAAGCGGCATAAGTCTTTAGGGACTCGAAGAAACCTCTCGAACAGCGACCGGCTCTCGCCTTATCATGACGGTCAGTTTTAGCTTTCTCCACTAAGGTGCTCAACCCAGCTCAACCGGGGCACAATCGCAGTGGTTCTCCCAGCGCTACCTTAGCCGATATAACGGAACGTAAGGTACCAAAACATAGGAGCCGGGAAAACCCAACTATTGACCCAAGACATGATTCGAGCCGATGCATATAATGCTATAAGTTCGGGGTGTCGCACTTGTGAAAGTGTTAGGACTTGTCACACCATGTTTTTGGGGTACATAAGCCCACGGTGTATTGGCCGTACCAAATTATGCGGTTGCGCAATGTCATAAATGAACATATATAATGGGAAAGAATGCAATAAAAGGCAAGAGCTATATATTGGTTATTAAAAGAAAGCGCAAATAAAAGCGAGCGATACAAATTGTGCGATAAGCAAGGTGCAGGACTTTTGACATGTCCCCCTTCGAGGGTAAGTTTGCGGTGTGGTATGTAAAATAGGTATCTTGCTCGTAATAGAGACCACCTGGACACTCGACGCAGTTTTCTCGCTTCCACAGCTATTGCATCGTGTATTCGCGCGAATGCGGAATGTGGCTTACGGAGAGCAGGAGCCCCTAGTGCGGTCTAGCCGCATTCTGGGTGTGCCGTGGTCGTGGCCCGTCCCCTATGCCCATGGTGCTTCAGAGCGCAATTATGTGCGCGTAGTACCGGCTTCGCGAGTTCGCGAGGGCTGGGGTTGGGGCTGCATTACTACGCTTGTTCAGAACGTGCCAAGCGGTCTTGCTGTAGGTTACTCCGGGTGCGCTTGACAATGTCCAATTGTTTATTGGCCGGACTGGAGAATTGCCTTAAGAGGCTGTTCTGCACTTCTGTTGCAAGGGCGACCGTATGCTCCTCCGTTCGGAGGGAGCGTTCGGTGTTTCCATTGACCGTGATTACGCCTCGAGGGCCTGGCATCTTGAGTTTGAGGTACGCGTAGTGCGGCACCACATTGAATTTTGCGAATGCGGTTCGTCCGGAAAGAAAGGCGTGATAGCTGCCGCGAACGGGACTATGTCGAAGATTAACTCCTCACTCTGGAAGTTATCCGGGATCCAAGACCACTTCAAGTGTAGCGAACTGTGCAATTGGCCTCTACACATGGAATGACGCCTTTAAAGGTCATCTTTGTGGGTTTGATCCTTGACGGGTCTATGCCCATTTTGTGCACTTTATCCTGATAAATCAGGTTCAGGCTGCTGCCGCCGTCCATCAGGACTCTGGTGAGGTGAAATCCGTCAATAATAGGGTAAAGAACCAATGCGCGAAACCGCCGTGACGGATGCTAGTGGGGTGGTCCTTCGATCGAAGGTGATCGGGCGGGAAGACCATGGGTTGAACTTGAGCGTGGCTCCATCGGCGTATATATATGTGCCTTAGTCTGGCGCTTCCGCTCCCTTTTGGGTATGTGGGTTGCGTATATCATGTTCACCATACGCACTTGTGTGGAAAGCCCTTACATCCTCTATTGTTGGCGGCGGGACTCTTCCTCGTCATCGCTATATGCAGCCCCTTGTCGTTGTTTTCGGTAGCTTAGCTTGCCTACTTGCTTGAACACCCAACAATCCCTGTTGGTGTGGTTGGCTGGTTTTTTGGGGGTGCCATGTATCTGGCACAAGCGATCGAGTATTCGGTCCAAGTTGGACGGGCCCTGGGTATTTCTTTTGAACGGCTTCTTCCTCTGACAGGGTTTAGAGCCTCTGAATCCGGCATTTATTGTCGTATCTTCAGCATTATCACCGTTAATGGGGCGTTTATGCTTGTTGCGACGCGGCCTGCCATTGCTGTCATTGGTATCCGAACTACCAGGGTGGTTGGCCAAGTTGTTGCTTTGAGCTAGCCATTGTCCTCTCCGCGCATAGCGGGTCATGAGTGTGGTGAGGGCTGCCATGGATTTCGGCTTTTCCTGTCCTAGGTGCCGGGCTAGCCACTCGTCGTGAATGTTGTGTTTGAAGGCTGCTAGCGCCTCTGCATCCGGACAGTCGACAATCTGATTTTTATTTGTTAGGAACCGCGTCTGTAATTGTGCGGCCGATTCTTACAGGCTGCTGAATTATATGGCTAAGGTCATCGGCGTCGGTGGTCGCACATATGTGCCTGGAAGTTATCAAGGAATGCGGCTTTGTGTCCTCCCAACAACCGATTGACTCTGTTGGCAAGCTGTTGAGCCAATGCCGAGCTGGTCCTTTAAGCTTGAGTGGGAGGTATTTGATGGCATGTAGATCATCACCGTGGGCCATGTGGATATGGAGGAGATAGTCCTCAATCCAGACCGCAGGATCTGTGGTACCATCGTATGATTCGATGTTTACAGGTTTGAAGCCCTCAGGGATTTGATGATCCATTACTTCATCTGTGAAGCATAGTGGGTGTGCGGCGCCTCTGTATTGGGCTATATCACGACGTAGCTCATAGGAGCTTTGTCTATTGTGTTCGGCCCAGCCGGGTTTGCTATATCCGGCGTGACGGTAATCATCCCGAGTCGTTGGGCGCCCACGCGATCTATAGATCGATCTTGTATGCTTTGCCTTATCCTCCAATATATCTCGCAAGTCCGGCGCGTTTTCCCGTGCCTTGGTACTTTTTGAGCGGCGTCGGGGCGTGGCTTGAGCGGAGGGCCGAGAGGCTTCTCTGTCATGACCGCAGGGTGGCCGGTCGGCTGCATCATCTTGCTGGTGATGTAGGTCTAGGTGCTTCCTCCTCTAATCGGGGTAGCAGCCTGCGTTTTAGGTAGCTCTTGGAGGCGTTCGAGTTCAGTACTCTTCGCCGCAAGGACTTGATCCATCCGTCGGCTAGCAAGTCTTGGTCAGCTCTAAGTTGTTGCTGTTTTTCTTGAGGCTGCTCGCCCGTGGCCATAAGCCTGCGTTTGAAACGCTCTTGTTCGACGGGATCCTCAGCACGACAAATTGGTAAATGCCGAGGCTTGCCTAAATCTTCGGAGGGAGGCATGTAATTATCGTCCTCTACCTCTCTGTCGCGCTCTCTCATGAGGGCTGGTTTCTCCATCCTCCTCTGCTGATTCCTCTTTGGAGGGGTTGTCTTCGACCTTTGTCCGGTGTTATTGTCTCCGTCTTTGGAATCACCGTTTTGCTTTGGCAGGATTTAGAGTGGCGCCGCTGACGCAGGCGCTTAGGCTTCTTCTTGGAGGGGTCATCCTCCGTTGTTCCATCGTTGTTCCCTTCTTTTGGGGTGTCCACCATGTATATGTCATATGACGAGGTGGCCTTCCGGTTCTATGGCGCTATTTGGTTCTTGGTAAATCTCCTCGCATCGGCGTCCATACCGTCGATGTCATCGAGTCGAAGTCGAGCATGTCGGTTAAATCATCGACAATGGCTACGAAGTGGGTGGTGGGTGGGCTTTGAATTTCTTCGTCGTCGCATCCCAACCTTTGCCGACCATAGTCCGGCCAGGCTCTCGATAAAGAGAGAGACTTTAGTAAATTCAGAATGTCGTAGGAAGGCGAAAGTCTTTGAAAGATGTCCGCGGTGAACTCCATGATCGGCGCCCAATCGGATTCGATTGGCAGGTAGCGGAAGGTTCGGTCCGGAGGAGTCCGCACCTTGGAGTCACAAGCTTCGCAGCGACAAGGCTGGTGTCGGCTCGATCGCCGTAGAGATTGCAGCCCCGAGGCGGTGTCCAGCCACCGTCCTCGATTAGCATGATCGGCTCCAAGCTAAGGGTCGGGCCGGACACGGTGCGGCCTCTAGGAGCCTTTGTTTGGCGTGAGCTAGATCATGCCCATCTTAACTGTCTTGGCGCTTGGCTGTGGCTCGAACCCGTCGAAGATCAAGTCTTGGCGACGTCGGCCGATGTAGTTCAAACTTCAAATCTGACACGATGGCGGGCGTAGCTTCGATCTGCTCCGGATGGCCAGCGAATTGGCCGCATGATGCAAAAGTCGCCGAATACGAAGATCTGTCCGGGGAGAAAAGTCTCGCCCTGGACCGCATCATTGTTGATGATCGGAGGAGCCATCAGGCCTAAAGGTGACGACACAGAGGAACTCTCAATGAAAGCACCAATATTGGTGTCAAAACCGGGGAATCTCGGGTAGGGGGTCCCGAACTGTGCATCTAGGCGGATGGTCACAGGAGACAAGGGACACGATGTTTTTACCAGTGTTCGGCCCTCTTTATGGAGGTAAAACCCTACTCTGCTTGATTAATATTGATGATATGGGTAGTACAAGAGTAGATCTACCACGAGATCGGAGAGGCTAAACCCTAGAAGCTAGCCTATGGTATGATTGTTGTTAGTCCTCTGGACTAAAACCCTCCGGTTTATATAGACACAGGAGAGGGCTAGGGTTACACAGAGTCGGTTACAATGGGAGGAGATCTACATATCCGTATCGCCAAGCTTGCCTTCCATGCCAAGGAAAGTCCCATCCGGACACGGGACGGAGTCTTCAATCTTGTACCTTCATAGTCCAGGAGTCCGGCCAAAGGTTATAGACCGGCCATCTGGACACCCCCTAATCCAGGAGTCCCTCAATTTTGCTTGTCTATGTTGTTTGTAGATAGATGGCCCGTGTTGTTGTTCCGGTAAATTTTAATGCGTTCCTTGAGAAAGCAAAGTTGAAAGATGATGGTAGCAATTACACGGACTGGGTCCGTAACTTGAGGATTATCCTCATTGTTGCACAGAAGAATTACGTCCTGAAAGCACCGCTGGGTGCCCGGCCTACTGAGGTAGTCCTGGACTAGGGGGTGTCCGGATAGCCGAACTATCACCGTTGGCCGGACTCCTGGACTATGAAGATACAAGATTGAAGACTTCGTCCCGTGTCCGGATGGGACTTTCCTTGGCGTGGAAGGCAAGCTTGGCGATACGGATATGTAGATCTCCTACCATTGTAACCGACTCTGTGTAACCCTAGCCCTTTCCGGTGTCTATATAAACCGAAGGGTTTTAGTCCGTAGGACACAACAACAATCATACCATAGGCTAGCTTCTAGGGTTTAGCCTCTCTGATCTCGTGGTAGCTCTTTTACTACCCATATCATCAATATTAATCAAGCAGGAGTAGGGTATTACCTCCATCGAGAGGGCCCGAACCTGGGTAAAAACATCGTGTCCCTTGTCTCCTGTTACCATCCGCCTAGATGCACAGTTCGGGACCCCCTACCCGAGATCCGCCGGTTTTGACTCCCGAAATTGGTGCTTTCATTTAGAGTTCCTCTGTGTCGTTATCGATAGGCCCGATGGCTCCTTCGATCATCAACAACGACGTAGTCCAGGGTGAGACTTTTCTCCCCGGACAGATCTTCGTATTCGGCAGCTTTGCACTGCGGGTCAATTCGCTTGGCCATCTGGAGCAGATCGAAAGCTACGCTCCTGGCCATCAGGTCAGATTTGGAAGTTTGAACAATATGGACGATGTCCGCGGAGACTTGATCTTCGACGGACTTGAGCCACAGCCGAGCGTGCCGCACTGTCTCGATGGGTACGATCTAGCTCTGCTGCCGAACAGTGCCTTGGAGGCCGCACTAGTGCTCGCTCCGACCCTTAATCCGGAGCCGGATTCCCCGATCGAGGGCGAGTGGTTCGACACCGCCTCGGGGGCTACGATCTCAGCAGCGATCGAGCCGAACTCCATCCCTGTCCTTTGCAAAGACCGTGACTCCAAGGTGCCGGGCTCCTCTCCGGACTCCGAACCCTCCGCGCCCCTGCCTATCGAATCCGATTGGGCGCCGGTCATGGAGTTTACTGCCGCGGACATCTTTCAAAGATTTTCGCCCTTTGGCGACATCCTGAGGTCACTAAAGTCTCTCTCTTTATCCGGAGAGCCCTTGCCAGACTACGATCAGGAAGGTTGGGATTCGGACGACGAAGAAATTCAACGCCCACCCACCACCCACTTTGTAGCCACTGTCGATGATTTAACCGACATGCTCGACTACGACTTCGAAGACATCGACGGTATGGACGACGATGCTGGAGACGACCAAGACACAGCGCCTACAGGCACTGGAAGGCCACCTCGTCATACGACATATACATGGTGGACATCCCAAAAGATGGGAACGGCGATGGAACAGCGCAAGATGACCCCTCCAAGAAACAGCCCAAGCGCCGACGTCAGCGGCGCCGCTATAAATCCCGCCAAAGCAAAAAGGCACAGGAGATAATAACACTCCGGACAGTGCCGAACACAACCCCCTCCAGCAGGAGTCAGCGCAGGAGGAGGGAGAAACAAGTCCGCACGATAGTGCGGCAGAAAGAGAGGAAGAGGACGATAATTATACGCCTCCCTCCGAAGACGAGGCAAGCCTCGACGACGACGAATTTGTCGTGCCCGAGGATCCCGCCGAACAGGAGCGCTTTCAAACGCAGGCTTATGGCCACGGCAAGCAGCCTCAAGAAAGAGCAGCAACAGCTTAGAGCTGACCAAGACCTGCTAATGACGGATGGACCAAGTCCTTGCAGCCAAGAGTATGAACTCGAACGCCCTCCAAAAGCTACCCCAAACGCGGCAGTTGCCTCGATTAGAGGAAGAAGCATCCAAGTCACCGGCGACGACATGGCAGACCGGCCACCCCGTGGCGCGGCGAGAGAAGCCTCTCGGCCCTCCGCTCAAGCCACGCCCCGACGCCGCTCAAAAAGTTCCAAGGCAAGGGAAAACGCGCCGGACTTGCGAGATATATTGGAGGATCAAGCAAAATTCACAAGATCGATCTACGGATCGCGTGGGCGCCCCACGACACGTGATGATAACCATCACGCCGGATACAGTAAACCCGGCCAGGCCGAACACAGTAGACAGAGCTCATATGAGCTACGTCGTGATATAGCCCAATACAGAGGCGCCGCACACCCACTATGCTTCATAGATGAAGTAATGGATCATCAAATCCTCGAGGGCTTCAAACCCGTAAACATCGAATCATACGATGGTACTACAGATCCTGTGATGCGGATCGAGGACTATCTCCTCCATATCCACATGGCCTGCGGTGATGATCTACATGCCATCAAATACCTCCCACTTAAGCTTAAAGGACCAGCTCGACATTGGCTCAACAACTTGCCAGCAGAGACAATTAGTTGTTGGGAGGACCTGGAAGCCGCATTCCTTGATAACTTCCAGGGCACATATGTGCGACCACCAGACGCCGATGACCTTAGCCATATAATACAGCAGCCAGAAGAATCAGCCAGACAATTCTGGACGCGGTTCCTAACAAAGAAAAATCATATCGTCGACTGTCCGGATGCAGAGGCGCTAGCAGCCTTCAAACACAACATCCGCGACGAGTGGCTAGCCCGGCACCTAGGACAGGAAAAGCCGAAATCCATGGCAGCCCTTACCACACTCATGACCCGCTTTTGTGCGGGAGAGGACAGCTGGCTAGCTCGAAGCAACAACTTGGCCAAACACCCTGGTAGTTCGGATACCAAGGACAGCAATGGCAGGTCGCGTCGCAACAAGCATAAACGCCGCATTAACGGTGATAATGCTGAAGATATCTGGCAGTAAATGCCGGATTCAGAGGCTCTAAACCCGGTCAACGGAAGAAGCCATTCAAAAGAAATACCGAGGCCTGGTCCAACTTGGACCGAATACTCGATCGCTTGTGCGGATACATGGCACCCCGAAAAACTAGCGAACCACACCAACAGGATTGTTGGTTGTTCAAGCAAGGTGCAAGCTAATCGCCGAAAACAACGACAAGGGGCTGCATAGCGATGACGAGGAAGAGCCCGACGCCCGAACAATAGAGGACAGAAGGGCTTTCCCACACAAGTGCGGACGGTGAACATGATATACGCAACCCACATACCCAACAGGAGCGGAAGCGTGCGCTAAAGGGACATATACGGCGATGGAGCCGGGCCGCCTCAAGTTCAACCCATGGTTCCGCCTCGCCCGATCACCTTCGATCGAAGGGACCACCCCACTAGCATCCGTCACGGGCGGTTTTGCCGCATTGGTTCTTGACCCAATTATCGACGGATTTCACCCCACCGTAGTCTTGATGGACGGGCGGTAGCAGCTGAACCTCGCTTTATCGGGATACGGTGCGCAAAATGGGCATAGACCCCTCAAGGATTAAACCCACAAGGACGACCTTTAAAGGCGTCATACCAAGTGTAGAGGCCAATTGTACAGGCTCAGTTACACTTGAAGTGGTCTTCAGATCCCCGGATAACTTCCAAAACGAAGATTTAATCTTCGACATAGTCCCGTTCCGCAGCAGCTATCACGCACTGCTCGGACGAATAGCATTCGCAAAATTCAATGCGGTGCCGCACTACGCATACCTCAAGCTCAAGATGCCAGGCCCTCGAGGCGTAATCACGGTCAATGGAAACACCGAACACTCTCTCCGAACGGAGGAGCATACGGCCGCCCTTGCGGCAGAAGTGCAGAACAGCCTCTTAAGGCAATTCTCCAGTCCGTCCAATAAACAACCGGACACTATCAAGCGCGCCCGGAGTAACCTACAACAAGACCGCCTGGCACGATCCGGACATGCGTAGCAATCCAGCCCCAACCCCAGCCCGCGCGAAGTTGCGAAGACAGTACTAGCCGTACATAACCACGCTCTAAAGATACCATGGGCATAAGGGGAGGGGCACGACCACGGCACGTCCAAGAATGCGGCTCAACCGCACCAGGGGCTCCCGATTGTGTCATTCTTTTTCTTTTTATTTTTTATTACTTTCAGGACTCTGTTCTCCGAAGCCATCCGGCGTTCGCGCCGAACTCACGATGCAACAGCCTGTGGAAGCGAAAACTGCGTCAGTGTCCAGTGGTCTCTACTTGAGCATTATACCTGTTTTACATACCATCCCGCAGCGGCACCCTCGGAGGGGACATGTTAAATAGTCCCATCCCTTGCTTATCGCACTATTTGTATCGTTCTGCTTTTATCGCAGTCCCTTTTTGAATAAACAATACATGGCTTTTGCCTATTATTGCACTCCTTTCTTTATTTATATATATGTTCATTTCATGACATGTGGCACCCGTACACTTTGGTACAGCCAATACACCAGGGGCTTAAGTTCCCTAGTGGTGTTAGAAGTCCGAACACTTTCACAAGTGCGGCACCCTGAACTTATAGCATTATATGAATCGGCTCCGAATCATGTCTTGGGTCAATAGTTGGGTTTGCCCGGCTCCCATGTTTTGGTACCTTACGTTCCGTTACATCGGCTAAGGTAGCGCTGGGAGAACCACTGCGATTGTGCCCCAGTTGAGCTGGGTTGAGCACCTCTGGGAGAAAGCTAAAACTGACCGTCATGATAGGGCAAGAGCCGAGCCGCTGTTCGAGAGGTTTTTCGGGTCCCTAAAGACTTATGCCGCTTAGAGCGAGGAGTCGGCATTGTCCGCCAAAGGCGTGGATAGCGCCTCGAACTCGGTCTTCGAATACTAGGGGCTTCACGAAATTTAAAATTATAGAATTCTATGGCTAAGTGAGAGTGTTCAAGCATTATAAGTCCGGTTGCCTTGTTCGTTGCGTTGAGCGCCTCCCTCGATGGACCCAAGAATGGGAACAAGAGTGCTCAGTTTATCCCGAACACCCCAAAGACTCGTGGCATGGGGGCTGAAGCCAACGACTTGCCATCTCTCAATTTTGATAAACGGCCGCATAGAAGGTAATATTTTAAATTAACAAGTGTTGCTTAGCGCATATGAACAAGTTTTCAGCGCACAGGATAACAAATGTGAGTCTATTCAAAAATTACATCTTTGGAGCACTCATCCGCTATACGGCGAGCACCCTTCAGGGGGCCCTCATAGTACATTTCGGGCGTGCGATGCTCCTTGCCCTTCAGTGGCCCGTCCGTCACAAGCTTCTCCGCGTCTAGCTTGCCCCAGTGCACTTTGGCACGGGCAAGGGCCCTACGGACACCTTCAATACAGATGGAGCGCTTGATGACTTCAACTGGCCGACAAAGGCCCACCAGCCGCCGCACTAAGCCGAAGTAGCTCCCAGGCATGGCTTCCAATGGCCACAACAGAACTATGAGGCCCTTCATGGCCTGTTCGGCGACCTTGTGGAGCTCGACCAGCTGCTTCAGTTGGTCGCTCAGGGGAACCAGACGTTCGGCCTCAGCATACTGAGACCAGAACAACTTCCCCGTCGAGCTCCCCTCCTTGGCGCGGTAGAATGCGGCAGCATCACACACACTACGGGGCAGATCTGCGAATGCTCCTGGAGAGCTCCGAATCTGGGTAAGTAATAGGTAATTGACTTTTACATTCTTGCTTTGCATAAAGAATGCCTTACCCGCCGCTATCTTCTTTAATGATTCAATTTCTTGGAGGGATTTTTGGGCTTCGTCCTTAGCGGCATTGGCACTCTCAAGAGCCGAGGCGAGCTCGGACTCTCAAGTCTTCGAGGCACGCTCCAAACACTCGTGTTCTTCCATGAGAGCCTGGAGCTCTTGCCGCACCACCGCCAGCTGCGCCTCCCCTTTCTCTCGCTGCAGCTCCATGGCGCCGCCTTGTTTTTGACCCACGGACACCGCTTCCTTCAAGGTCGCCACCTCGCTCGTGGCCCCTGCAGTACCCAGGTTATTCCTGTTATTTTTTGCAACCAAAACCTTTCTATAAGGTATTTCTTTCATAAGGTATTACTTACCTTCTTTTTCCTCGAGTTGCTTTTTGGCTTGGTCGAGCTCGTTCTCGGACCGCTCGAGGCTCTCCTTCAATGCATTGACCTCCATGATCGGTCTTGGCAGAGGTCAGCAGCGCAGCCTGCATTCCCATATTGACATATTTATGTTAGACTCCTGCGTATATCTTTTTAGATCCTCGTTCCGGCTTTTCTTTCCGAACACCGAACTAAGCATCAGGGGCTACTGTCTATGCGGTAATATTTTTACATATTCTAAACTTACCTCAAAGCCTGTTAGAAGGCTTGTACAGGCTTCGGTCAGCCCGCTCTTGGCGGACTGAACTGTCCGGATCACCGCACTCATAACAGTGCGGTGCTCCTCCTCGATGGAGGCGCTGTCAAGCGCCTCCAGTAAGCTATCCGGTGCCTCCAGTTGGACGGAGGACACGGGCATCTTACCCTTCTTACGAAGGGATCGCTTGCCGGACTCTGGAACCGCTGAAGGTTCCTGCATGGAGTCCGGACGAGGGTCGGGCTTAGAGCCCCTGGGGGTCTTGCCCCCCTCGAGCCTGGAGTCCAGGAGGTTGCCTTGCGGCGCCTCCTGCGCCACCTCCTCTTGACCAGGCCCCCCTTGGGGCACCACCTCGGCGTCGTCCGCAGCGTGAGGCGAGGAAGCGGCCGGAAGTGAAGTACTCTCCATTTCCGACGAACTTAGGGACCCGCTCGACGAGGCGACGAACTCGTCTTTGAGCGGGCTGCATGATTGTTCAGCATTAGAGAACACGATGCAATGATACAAAAGCCATGGGTATCCGGACACGTACGATCTCGCCGGGGGCTTGGCCCTTGTTGGCCACTCCTCCTCATCGTTGTCGATGTTGGTGGAGAAGTCCGGAGGAAGGGTCCTTCCCTTCTTAGACCCTCCAGCCTCCCCAGTTGGGGCGGCCTTCCTTTTCCTCTCCTCCCCCGCTGGGGGAGAGGCTTCTTTTTCCTCCTCCTCATCCTCAGGAGAAGATTCTGCTTCAGAATCGGACAACACCTGGCGTCGGGAGCTCCTTTGAGTTCCCGCGGCCTCCTTCTTGGCCTTCTTCTCCGGCACCACATGGGGTACCGGCGCCAGTAGCCCCGTCAATCGGGCGTCCGCTGGGTCCTCCGGCAAGGGAGCCTGGTAGTTAATCTGTCCGGACATCTTCAGCCAGTCCTGTCAGAGATTAGGGAGTTTTAGATCCCACATAGAGTCAATCTATGAAAAAAGAGTCCCGTAAAGGGTGAAATAACTTACCTCGCCGGCTTGACGCTGCGAGCTGTATCCGCGATCTTTGTTAGCGGATGCGGGGCTTCAGCGCCTTGAACAAAGCACCTTCTGCATCTTTGTACGTAGTGTCGAAGAGCCGGCTCAAGGTTCGGTGCTGTGCCGGATCAAACTCCCACCAATTAAAGGTCCGTTGCTGGCATGGGAGAATCCGGCAGATGAGCATGACCTGGACTACGTGGATAAGCTTGAGCTTCTTGTCCACCAGGTTCCGGACACAGGTTTGGAGTCCGGCCAGCTCTTCCGAATCACCCCACTTCAGGCCCGTCTCTTTCCATGATGAGAGCCGTGTGGGGGAGCCAGATCTGAATTCGGGGGTCGCCGCCCATTTGGAGTCGCGCGGCTCGGTGATGTAGAACCACCCCGATTGCCACCCCTTTATTGTCTCCACGAAGGAGCCCTCGAGCCAAAGGACATTGGGCATCCTGCCCACCATAGAGCCTCCGCACTCCGCCTGTCGGCTGCCCACTATCTTCGGCTTGACGCTAAAGGTCTTCAACCATAAACCGAAGTGGGGTTGGATGCAGAGGAAGGCCTCGCATTACCTGACGATAAACGCCGAGATATTGAGAATGAAGTTTGGGGCCAGATCGTGGAAATCCGTGCCATAATAGAACATGAGCCCCCGGACGAATGGGTGAAGTGGAAAACCTAGTCCGCGGAGGAAGTGGGTGAGGAACACCACCCTCTCATGGGGCCTGGGGGTGGGGATGAGCTGCCCCTCGTCGGGTAGCCGATGTGCGATGTCGTCGGACAAGTATCCGGCCTTCCACAACTTTTTTACTTGGCCCTCCGTGACGGAGGAGGCCATCCACCTACCTCCCGCTCCAGACATAGTTGGAGAAGGTTGAGGTGAGGTGTGCGGACTTGGGCGCTGGAGCTCGAGTGCGCAGAAATGGATGAACCAGGGAGGAGGAAGGCGTAGGTGAAAAGGTGGATCCTTATCCCCTTATATGGACGGACGAAGCTATGTGTCCCCCACCAGCCTGGTAAAACTCGCTTATCTCCCAAGCGCCGCAATCAATGGCGCGGTTGGGTTACCCACGTCCGTATTGATGAGAATCCCGTAATAAGGGGGCACGATCTACGCTTTGATAAGACGTGCCAAGGAAACCGCCTCGCTAAACGGGCTAAGGTGGAACGGTAAAAACGATTCGTATAAAGGCCTGGCCGTGGTGTGATGTCACGCCGCGGAATACGTCAGCAGATCTGTGCAAAAAGTTATTCTCTCTACGGTTGTATGTGGAACTTGTTTTGCAGAGCCGGACACTATCCTTGTGTTCAAACCCTTCTATGAAGTATTCGGAGGAGGAACCCGCCTTGCAATGACGAAGACAATATGCGCGCTGGACTCGTCGTCATTGAAGCCTGGTTCACGAGACTCTTGAGGGAGTCCTGGACTAGGGGTGTCCGGATAGCCGAACTCTCTTTGTACGGACTCCTAGACTATGTAGATTCATGTTTGAAGTCTTCGTCCGTTGTCCGGATGGGACTTTCCGTGGCGTGGAAGGCAAGCTTGGCGTTACGGATATGTAGATCTCCTACCATTGTAACCGACTCTGTAACCCTAACCTATCCGGTGTCTATATAAACCGAAGGGTTTTAGTCCGTAGGACACAACAACAATCATACCATAGGCTAGCTTCTAGGGTTTAGCCTCTACGATCTTGTGGTAGATCTACTCTTGTACTACCCATATTATCAATATTAATCAAGCAGGAGTAGGGTATTACCTCCATCGAGAGGGCCCGAACTCGGTAAAAACATCGTGTCCCTTTGTCTCCTGTTACCATCCGCCTAGACGCGCAGTTCGGGACCCCCTACCCGAGATCCGCGGTTTTGACACCGACACCTGCTGTAGATGCAATCGACGGTTAAGAACGTCTGGCAGAGCAAAGCTGATGACTACTCGATAGTTCGATTATTGCTATGCTTTACGGCTTAGAACCGGGACTTCAACGACGTTTTGAACGTCATGGAGCATATGAGATGTTCCAGGAGTTGAAGTTAATATTTCAAGCAAATGCTCGGATTGAGAGATATGAAGTCTCCAATAAGTTCTACAGCTGCAAGATGGAGGAGAATAGTTTTGTCAGTGAACATATACTCAAATGTCTGGGTATAACAATCACTTGATTCAACTAGGAGTTAATCTTCCAGATGATAGTGTCATTGACAAAATTCTTCAATCACTGCCACCAAGCTACAAGAGCTTTGTGATAAACTATAATATGCAAGGGATGGATAAGACTATTCCCGAGCTCTTCGCAATGCTAAAGGCCGTGGAGGTAGAAATCAAGAAGGAGCATCAAGTGTTGATGGTCAATAAGACCACCAGTTTCAAGAAAAAGGGTAAAGGGAAGAAGAAGGGGAACTTCAAGAAGAACAACAAACAAGTTGCTGCTCAAGGGAAGAAACCCAAGTCTAGACCTAAGCACGAGGCGAAAGTGCTTCTACCGCAAGCGAGACTGGTCCTTTGAAGCGGAACTGCCCCAAGTATTTGGCGATAAGAAGGATGGCAAGGTGAACAAAGGTATATGTGATATACATGTTATTGATGTGTACCTTACGAGCTCGCAGTAGCACTGGTATTTGATACCGGTTCTGTTGCTAATATTTGCAACTCAAAGCAGGGACTACGGATTAAGCGAAGGCTAGCTAAGGACGAGGTGACGATGCACGTGGGAAATGGTTCCAAAGTCGATGTGATCGCCGTCGGCACGCTACCTCTACATCTACCTTCGGGGTTAGTTTTAGACCTGAATAATTGTTATTTGGTGCCAGCGTTGAGCATGAACATTATACCTGGATCTTGTTTGATGCGAGACGGTTATTCATTTAAATCTGAGAATAATGGTTATTCTATTTATATGAGTAATATCTTTTATGGTCATGCACCCTTGAAGAGTGGTCTATTTTTGTTGAATCTCGAAAGTAGTGATACACATATTCATAATGTCGAAGCCAAAAGATGCAGAGTTGATAATGATAGTGCAACTTATTTGTGGCACTGCCGTTTGGGTCATATTGGTGTAAAGCGCATGAAGAAACTGTATACTAATGGACTTTTGGAATCACTTGGTACTTGCGAACCATGCCTCATAGGCAAGATGACTAAAACGCCGTTCTCCAGAACTATGGAGCGGGCAAGTGATTTGTTGGAGATCATACATACTGATGTATGTGGTCCAATGAATGTTGAGACTCGCTGCGGATATTGTTATTTCCTCACCTTCACAGATGATTTAAGCAGATATGGGTATATCTACTTAATGAAACATAATTCTGAAACATTTGAGAAGTTCAAAGAATTTCAGAGTGAAGTTGAAAATCATCGTAATAAGAAAATAAAGTTTCTACAATCTGGTCGTGGAGGAGAATATTTGAGTTACGAGTTTGGTCTACATCTGAAACAAGGCGGAATAGTTTCGCAACTCACGCCACCTGGAACACCACAGCGTAATGGTGTGTCTGAATGTCGTAATCGTACTTTACTAGATATGGTGCGATCTATGATGTCTCTTACTGATTTACCGCTATCGTTTTGGGGTTATGCTCTAGAGACAGCAGCATTCACGTTAAATAGGGCACCATCAAAATCCGTTGAGACGACACCTTATGAACTGTGGTTTGGCAAGAAACCAAAGTTGTCGTTTCTTAAAGTTTGGGGTTGCGATGCTTATGTGAAAAAGCTTCAACCTGATAAGCTCGAACCCAAATCGGAGAAATGTGTCTTCATAGGATACCCAAAGGAAACTGTTGGGTACACCTTCTATCACAGATCCGAAGGCGAAACATTCATTGCCACGAATGGACCTTTCTAGAGAAGGAGTTTCTCTCGAAAGAAGTGACTGGGAGGAAAGTAGAACTTGATGAGGTAACTGTACCTGCTTCCTTGTTGGAAAGTAGTTCATCACAGAAACCGGTTCCTGTGACACCTACACCAATTAGTGAGGAAGCTAATGATGATGATCATGAAGCTTCAGATCAAGTTACTACCGAACCTCGTAGGTCAACCAGAGTGAGACCCGCACCAGAGTGGTACGGTAATCCTGTTCTGGAGGTCATGTTACTTGACCATGACGAACCTACGAACTATGAAGAAGCGATGGTGAGCCCAGATTCTGCAAAATGGCTTGAGGCCATGAAATTTGAGATGGGATCCATGTATGAGAACAAAGTGTGGACTTTGGTTGACTTGCCCGATGATCGGAAAGCAATTAAGAATAAGTGGATCTTCAAGAAGAAGACAGACGCTGACGGTAATGTTACTATCTATAAAGCTTGACTTATTGTGAAAGGTTTTCGACAAGTTCAAGGGATTGACTACGATGAGACCTTCTCAATCCATAGCGATGCTTAAGTCCGTCCGAATCATGTTAGCAATTGCCGCATTTTATGATTATGAAATTTGGCAAATGGATGTAAGGACTGCATTCCTGAATGGATTTCTGGAAGAAGAGTTGTATATGATGCAACCTGAAGGTTTTATCGATCCAAATGGAGCTAACAAAGTGTACAAGCTCCAGCGATCCATTTATGGACTGGTGCAAGCCTCTCGGAGTTGGAATAAACTTTTTGATAGTGTGATCAAAGCATATGGTTTTATACAGACTTTTGGAGAAGCTTGTATTTACAAGAAAGTGGGTGGGAGCTCTGTAGCATTTCTAATCTTATATGTGGATGACATATTGTTGATTGGAAATGATATAGAATTTCTGGATAGCATAAAAGGATACTTGAATAAGAGTTTTTCAATGAAGGACCTCGGTGAAGCTGCTTACATATTGGGCATTAAGATCTATAGAGATAGGTCAAGACACTTAGTTGGACTTTCACAAAGCACATACCTTGACAAAGTTTTGAAGAAGTTCAAAATGGATCGAGCAAAGAAAGGGTTCTTGCCTTTGTTACAAGGTGTGAAGTTGAGTAAGACTCAATGCCCGACCACTGCAGAAGATAGAGAGAAAATGAAAGATGTTCCCTATGCTTCAGCCATAGGCTCTATCATGTATGCAATGTTGTGTACGGACCTGATGTGTGCCTTGCTATTAGTTTAGCGGTGGAGGTACCAAAGTAATCCAGGAGTGGATCACTGGACATCGGTCAAGAACATCCTGAAATACCTGAAAAGGACTAAGGATATGTTTCTCGTTTATGGAGGTGACAAAGAGCTCATGTAAATGGTTACGTTGATGCAAGCTTTGACACTGATCTGGATGATTCTAAATCGCAAACCGGATACGTGTTTATATTGAACGGTGGAGCTGTTAGTTGGTGCAGTTCTAAACAAAGCGTCGTGGCGGGATCTACATGTGAAGCAGAGTACGTAGGTGGTTCGGAAGCATCAAATGAAGGAGTCTGGATGAAGGAGTTCATATCCGATCTAGGTGTCATACCTAGTGCATCGGGTTCAATGAAAATCTTCTGTGACAATACTGGTGCAATTGCCTTGGCAAAGGAATCCAGATTTCACAAGAGGACCAGGCACATCAAGAGACGTTTCAATTCCATCCGGGACCAAGACCAGGTGGGAGACATAGAAATTTGCAAGATACATACAGATCTGAATGTTGCAGACCCGTTGACTAAGCCTCTTCCACGAGAAAAACATGATCAGCACCAAGGCTCCATGGGTGTTAGAACCATTACTATGTAATCTAGATTATTGACTCTAGTGCAAATGGGAGACTGAAGGAAATATGCCCTAGAGGCAATAATAAAGTTATTATTTATTTACTTATATCATGATAAATGTTTATTATTCATGCTAGAATTGTATTAACCGGAAACATGATACATGTGTGAATACATAGACAAACAGAGTGTCACTAGTATGCCTCTACTTGACTAGCTCGTTAATCAAAGATGGTTATGTTTCCTAGCCATAGACATGAGTTGTCATTTGATTAACGGGATCACATCATTAGGAGAATGATGTGATTGACTTGACCCATTCCGTTAGCTTAGCACTTGATCGCTTAGTATTACGCTATTGCTTTCTTCATGACTTATACATGTTCCTATGACTATGAGATTATGCAACTCCGTTTACTGGAGGAACACTTTGTGTGCTACCAAACGTCACAACGAATCGAGTGATTATAAAGGTGCTCTACAGGTGTATCCGAAGGTACTTGTTGGGTTGGCGTATTTCGATATTAGGATTTGTCACTCCGATTGTCGGGGAGGTATCTCAGGGCCCATTCGGTAATGCACATCATTATAAGCCTTGCAAGCATTGTAACTAATGAGTTAGTTGCAGGATGATGTATTACGGAATGAGTAAAGGGACTTTCCGGTAACGAGATTGAACTAGGTATTGAGATACGGACGATCGAATCTCGGGCACGTAACATACCGATGACAAAGGGAACAACGTATGTTGTTATGCGGTTTGACCGATAAAGATATTCGTAGAATATGTAGGAGCCAATATGAGCATCCAGGTTCCACTATTGGTTATTGGCCGGAGACGAGTCTCGGTCATGTCTACATAGTTCTCGAACCCATAGGGTACGCACGCTTAAAGTTTTGATGACGATTGTATTATGAGTTTTTGTGTTTTGATGTACCGAAGGTAGTTCGGAGTCCCGTATGTGATCACGAACATGACGAGGAGTCTCGAAATGGTCGAGATGTAAAGATCAATATATTGGATGACTATGTTCGGACACCGGAATGGTTTCGGGGAGTTTCGGACATATACCGGAGTACCGGGGGGTTACCGGAACCCCCCGGGGAGTTTAATGGGCCAAGATGGGCCTTAGTGGAGAAGAGGAGGGGCGGCTAGGGCTGGCCGCGCGCCCCCTCCCCCTCTAGTACGGATTGGACAAGGAGGGGGGCGGCGCCCCCTTTCCTTCCCCCTCTCTCCTTCCCTTCCTTCCCCCCTGCTACTCCAACTAGGAAAAGAGGGAGTCCTACTCCCGGTGGGAGTAGGACTCCTCCTGCGCGCCTCCTCCTCGCTTGGCCTCCTCCCCCTGATCCTTTATATACGGGGGCAGGGGGGCACGTCTAGATACAACAATTGATCTCTTGATCTCTTAGCCGTGTGCGGTGCCCCACTCCACCATATCCACCTCGATCATATCGTAGCGGTGCTTAGGCGAAGCCCTGCGTTGGTAGCATCATCATCATCGTCACCACACCGTCGTGCTGACGGAACTCTCCCATGAAGCTCTGCTGGATCGGAGTTCGCGGGACGTCATCGAGCTGAACGTGTGCTGAATTCGGAGGTGTCGTACATTCGATACTTGGATTGGTCGGATCGTGAAGACGTACGACTACATCAACCGTGTTGTGCTAATGCTTCCGCTTTCGTTCTACGAGGGTACGTGGACACACTCTCCCCTCTCATTGCTATGCATCACCATGATCCTGTGTGCATAGGATTTTTTTTTGGAATTACTACGTTCCCCAACACTAAGTATAACATTCCAAATTGAAAATTTGGGATGTTACAAACCTACCCCCCTTGAGATGAATCTCGTCCTCAAGATTCGGGTTGGCTAGAAAATAGGTGTGGGTGGTCTTTGCGTAGATCATCCTCTCGTTCCCAGGTGGCTTCATCCTCGGTATGGTGGCTCCACTGAACTTTGCAAAACTTGATAACCTTGTTGCGAGTAACTCGGCTGGCAAATTCGAGAATCTTAACTGGTTTCTCCTCGTAGGTCAAATCACTATCCAACTGTATTGCTTCCAGGGGCACTGTATCTCTCAGAGGTCTGTCGGCCATCTCAGCATGACACTTCTTCAACTGGGAAACGTGAAACACATCATGAACTCCTGACAATCCTTCGGGTAACTCCAACTTGTAGGCTACCTCTCCCATGCGTTCCAAAACACGGTACGGTCCCACAAATCTTGGGGCTAACTTTCCCTTAACTCCAAAACGCTTAACCCCTCGAAGAGGAGACACTCGCAGATATGCTCGGTCTCCGATTTCATAGACTATCTCCTCGCGTTTTGAATCTGCATAACTCTTCTGTCGGGACTGAGCTACCTTCAGTCTATCTCGAATCAGCTTAACCTTCTCTTCAGACTCCTTAATCAAATCTGGTCCAAACAACTGGCGGTCTCCAACCTCATCCCACATCAACGGTGTTCGGCATCTTCTTCCATACAGTGCTTCGAACGGTGCCATCTTCAAACTGGCCTGGTAGCTGTTGTTGTAAGAGAACTCTGCGTAGGGCAAGTTGTCATCCCAACTAGATCCATAACCCAACGCACAAGCTGTTAACATGTCCTCCAAAATCTGATTGACTCTCTCGGTCTGTCCATCTGTCTGCGGGTGAAAAGCGGTGCTAAACTCTATCCTGGTTCCCAAAGTCTTGTGCAGATGGTGCCAAAACTTTGAGTAAATTGTGTTCCTCTATCTGATACGATGGTCCTCGGAACTCCGTGCAGACATACGATCCTAGTCATGTATATCTTGGCCAACTTTGCACTGGTATAGGTGGTTTCCACTGGGATAAAGTGAGCTACTTTGGTCAAGCGATCCACTACTACCCAGATAGAATCATCGGGTCCTGGGTAATCCGGTGATAAAATCCATGCCAAGCTTATCCCACTTCCATTCGGGTATCGGCATAGGCTGCAGTAATCCTGCTGGCTTCTGATGTTCTACCTTCACTCTCTGACATACATCACATATGGCTACATACTCGGCAATATCCTTCTTCATTCCAGTCCACCAGAAACGCTCCTTCAAGTCCAAATACATCTTAGTGTTTCCGGGGTGTATCGAGTATGGCGAGTCATGAGCTTCCTGAAGTATCAACTTCCTGATCTCTGCATTATTGGGCACATATACACGGTCCTCGAACCACAAGGTGTCGTGCTCATCCTCACGAAAACCTTTGGCTTTTCCTTCACTCATCTTCTCCTTTATTTCGGCAATTTCTTTGTCATCCTTCTGAGCTTCTCGAATCTTATCCATCAAAGTAGACTGAATCTCCAATGTTGCTACATAACCTCTCGGAACTATCTCCAAACGTAGCTCCCTGATTCTTCTACCAACTCCTTTGGCATTCCTCCGCTTACGAGGGTATTAACATAACTCTTCCGGCTCAAAGCGTCTGCTACAACATTGGCCTTGCCTGGATGATAGTGCAACTTCATATCATAATCTTTTATGAGCTCCAACCATCTCCTCTGCCTCGAGGTTCAGCTCCTTCGAGTAAAATATACTTCAAACTCTTGTGATCCGTGTACACATCGCAACGATTCCCAATGAGAAAATGTCTCCAGGTCTTGAGCGCATGTACCACAGCTGCTAACTCCAAGTCGTGTGTGGCATAGTTCAATTCGTGCGGTCGAATTTGTCGTGAGGCATACGAAACAACTATTCCGTCTTGCATAAGTACTCCTCCAAGTCCTAAGCGAGAGGCGTCGCAGTACACTTGGAAATCCTTGCGTATATCCCAAGAATCAGCTTTGGGGCTGTAGTCAAACGTATCTTAAACTCCGGAAACTTGCTTCACATTCTTCAAAGATAATGGAACTTGGTGTCCTTCTTCAACAATGTCGTCATAGGCTTCGCAATCTTAGAAAAATTCTCAATAAATCTCCGGTAGTATCCCGCGAGTCCAAGGAAACTGCGGATCTCTCCAACTGAGGTGGGTGCCAACCACTCAGTGACTGACTGGACCTTGGTAGGATCCACTGCTATACCTTCTCCAGATATAACATGTCCAAGAAATCCAACTTCCTTCAACCAAAACTCACATTTACTGAACTTGGCATATAACTGATGTTCCCTGAGCTTCTCGAGAACGAAACGCAAATGCTCCTTGTGTTCCTCTTCATTCTTCGAGTATACCAAGATATCATCAATGAACACCACGACAAACTTATCCAAGAACTCCATGAACACCTTGTTCATCATACTCATGAAGTAGGCAGGGGCGTTAGTTAGTCCAAATGACATAACCATGTACTCATATAACCCGTACCTGATCGCAGATAGATCTTCAAAAACACTTTAGCTCCTTGTAGTTGGTCAAACAAATCATTGATAATCGGCAGTGGGTATTTATTCTTGATTGTTACTTCATTCAATGCACGATAATCAATAACCATTCTTAACGATCCATCCTTCTTCTCGACCAAGAGCGCCGGGGCTCCCCATGGTGATGAACTTCGTCGAATGTAACCTTTTTCCAACAACTCCTTAATCTGCTTCTTAATCTCCTCCAAATCATTTGCGGGCATCCAGTATGGTCTCTTCAATATTGGTCCGGTGCCTGGCAATAGCTCTATCAAAAACTCAATGTCTCGATCTGGCGGCATGCCTGGTAACTCCTATGGAAATACATCTGGGTAATCGTTCACTACAGGCACTTCCTCCTGAACAACTCCCGTGAGGGAATTTACTTGAGTCCTCCTCGGCGCATGCCTGGATACATACTTGATCCTTTTTCCCTCCGGGGTAGTGAGCAAAATCGACTTACTCGCGCAATCGATGTTTCCCCCATTGAGGGAGTCCTGGACTAGGGGGTGTCCGGATAGCCGAACTATCTTCGGTCGGACTCCTAGACTATGAAGATACAAGATTGAAGACTTCGTCCCGTGTCCGGATGGGACTTCCCTTGGCGTGGAAGGCAAGCTTGGCGATACGGATATGTAGATCTCCTACCATTGTAACCGACTCTGTAACCCTAACCCTATCCGGTGTCTATATAAACCGAAGGGTTTTAGTCCGTAGGACATAACAACAATCATACCATAGGCTAGCTTCTAGGGTTTAGCCTCTCTGATCTCGTGGTAGATCTACTCTTGTACTACCCATATCATCAATATTAATCAAGCAGGGTAGGGTATTACCTCCATCGAGAGGGCCCGAACCTGGGTAAAACATCGTGTCCCATGTCTCCTGTTACCATCCGCTTTGGGCCTGATTCGGGACCCCCTACCCGAGATACGTCGGTTTTGACACCGACATTGGTGCTTTCATTGAGAGTTCCTCTGTGTCGTCACCGATAGGCCCGATGGCTCCTTCGATCATCAACAACGACGCAGTCCAGGGTGAGACTTTTCTCCCAGGACAGATCTTCGTATTCAGCGGCTTTGCACTGCGAGTCAATTCGCTTGGCCATCTGGAGCAGATCGAAAGCTACGCCCCTGGCCATCAGGTCAGATTTGGAGACTTGATCTTCAACGGATGTCTGTGGAGACTTGAACTATACGGCCGATGTCTGTGGAGACTTGATCTTCAACGGATTCGAGCCACAGCCGAGCGTGCCGCACTGTCTCGATGGGTACGATCTAGCTCTGGCGAGCGATTGCCACGGAGGCCGCAAAGGCCCGCCCGACCGGAGCTGGATTCCCCGATCGAGGACGAGTGGTTGGACACCGCCTCGGGGGCTATGATCTCAGCGGCGATCGAGCCGAACTCCACCCCTGTCCTTTGTGAAGACCGTGACTCCAAGGTGCCGGACTCCTCTCCGGACTCCGAACCCTCCGCCCCCTGCCTATCGAATCCGATTGGGCGCCGGTCATGGAGTTCACTGCCGCGGGCGTCTTTTCAAAGACTCGCCTTTGAGACATCCCGAGTTCACTAAAGTCTCTCTCTTTTCGAGAGCCTGTCCGGACTACGGTCAGAAGGTTGGGACAGACGACGAAATTCAACGCCCACCCACCACCCACTTTGTAGCCACTGTCGAAAGTTTAAACGACGTGCTCAATTTCGACTCCGAAGACATCGACGGTATGGACAACGATGAAGGAGAAAACCATGAACCAGCATCTATAGGATACTGGGCAACCACCTCATCCCATGATGTATACATGGTAGACACACCTAAAGGAAGTAACGACGGGGAACAACGGGACACTACGAAGGATAAATCCCTCGAAAAGCAATCAAAACGGCAACGCAAACGCCGCACCAAGTCCCGCCTCGACAAAAACCCAGCCATAGAGCAAGACGAACCGGTGGACGGCGAACATACTACCGAACAACCGTCCGAACAAGACAACTTGGACGAACAACCCGTCCCCGGCGAAGATCACAGTCCGGACGATCTCACGCCGGACAAATTGTTGGAGCAAGAGAACCTCCACAAAAGGCTCGCTGCCATCGCGCGTAGCCTGAAAAAAGCGAAGCGGAAGCTCAAAACAGCGGAAGATGCACTCAAAATCAGATGGAGCAAAGTACTCAACACCATGAGATAAGTACGGCGACGATCGTAGAACAAAGAAACTACCCAAAGAGAAAACTACTGCCCAAATTTGATGAGGAGGCCGTAGATCCCCCACAATCAAAGAACAAGAAGGCCACCCGGTCGGATGGACGACCCCACGGCAAACAGAGAGCGGCAAATGGCGCCGCACACAAGCCGGTACGCGATCCACATAAGGATTCGCATCAAAAAGACGACCCAGTTAGGTCATCTATGGGCCGATAAAGCAAGCTCTTCAACGCAATGCAACAAGGCAAATATACGAACATCACGGCACACCCAAATATAGGGGTGCCGCACACCCCCTATGTTTCACCAATGAGGTGCTGGATCACGAATTCCAGCGGGATTCAAACCCGTAAACATAGAGGCATATGACGGAACAACAGACCCTGGAGTCTGGATTGAGGATTACATCCTCCACATACACATGGCTAGAGGAGATGATCTCCACGCCATAAAATACCTACCCCTCAAGCTCAAAGGGCCAGCTCGGCATTGGCTTAAAAGCCTTCCCGAAAACACCATCGGAAGTTGGGAAGAGCTCGAGGATGCATTTCGGGCAAATTTTTAGGGGACCTATGTCCGCCCTCCGGATGCAGATGATCTATGTCACATAACTCAACAGCCCGGAGAGTCGGCCCGGAAATTCTGGAACAGGTTCCTTACCAAAAAGAACCAAATAGTCGACTGTCCGGACGCCGAAGCCTTAGCAGCCTTCAAACACAACGTCCGAGATGAATGGCTCGCCAGACACCTCGGCCAGGAAAAGCCGAGAACAATGGCCGCACTAACAAGCCTCATGACCCGCTTTTGCGCGGGAGAGGATAGCTGGCTAGCAAGACGCAGTACCAGTGACCCAAGTACATCCGAAGTCAGGGATGGGAATGGGAAACAACGACGCAGCAAGGACCAACGCCGGATTAAGGGGGACGGTCCAAAGAGCGCGGCGATAACGCCGGATTCAAAAGCTCACGGCAGAACAACAAAAACTGCCCTTAAGGACAACAGCGATGAGCTATTCAACTTAAACAAAATCTTGGACAAGATATGTCAAATCCACAGTACTCCGGGAGGCACGCAAACCATACCCACAGATTGCTTTGGGTCTTCAAGCAGTCCGGCAGACTCAACGCCGAACACAAGGGGCTCGGAACACCAAGTGAGGATGATGACGAGCACCACAAGCAGAGCCCCGGAAAACAAAAGAATTTCCCACAAGAGGTTAAAACAGTAAACTCACTTCACGTGATAAGAGGGAAAAAGAGCGCGGCGCCCACTAAACTACGCGCCGCACAGACTACCCTAGCGGAGTATCAACACTGGTTGTCAAAACCAATCACCTTCGACCATCAGGACTACTCCGAAAGTATCCGGAACGCAGGATGGACTGCCTTGATATTGGATCCCATAATTGACGGATTTCAATTTACACAAGTCCTCATGGACGGCGGCAGTGACATAAACCTGATATATCAGGACACAATCCGCAGGACGGGGATAGACCCAACCAAAATTCGCCATAGCAACACCTCCTTTAAGGGGGTAATGCCAGGCCCATATACCCATTGTACGGGCTTCCTACAGCTAGAAGTTTTGTTCGGCTCATCCGACAACTTCCGCCGCGAAAAGTTAACCTTCCACATCGCCCCATTCGAAAGTAGCTATCAAGCACTACTGGGGCGTGAAGCTTTCGCCCGCTTTAACGCAATACCGCATTATGCATCTCTTACACTTAAAATGCCCGGTCCACGCTGCATCATCTCATTAAAAGGGAGTATTAAGTGTTACTCGAGCTCGGAGGAGTGTGAGGCTGCCTTGACAGCCCCACATCAATCCGGCTCCGCTAACCAAAGCACCTGAATAGGTAATTCGAACCCCGGACACGGCTAGACGAGTCCGGCGCCTACTAGCGGCATACCCCCGTACAAGGGGCTGCACGCATGTACAACAAGAGACTATAAAGCTCAATGTTCTTTACTTTTTGAACCATACTCTGCTTATTTCACATAGAGTGCATTTTTTGCACGATTCTTTTTCTTTTTAACTAAGTTCCTCTATCTTACAGATGAACAACGTGCTACACCCGTCCAGGATACGGCACAACGGAGACACGGTATGAGGCGTGCAGAGGGACCCGTTGCAAGGATTCTTTTCAGATTAAGACCTGCGTAAACCTTTCTTCTTGTCTCTCGTTGATACACATCCCATGGGTTCTTACTATAACCGAGGAGGAGGTCATGCGTTTGGCATTGGCCGCACCAGAATTTTTGCGTGCACTGGACACGGGGGCTTAGGGCATTATTCTACCCGTCTTTCTAAAGACCGAATACCTTAGGGAGTATTCGGCGTCTCGAGTTAGGCCTTATATGCATCAGCTCCGAATCATGTCTTTGGTCAAATGTTGGTTTTACCCGGCTCCTGTGTTTTGCTGCCTTACGTTCCGTTTTATCGGCTAACGCGGTACCAGGAGAACTACTGCGATTGTGCCCCGGTTGCCCAAGCGAGCACCTCGAGAGAAAGCCGAAACTGATCGTCATGATACAAATGAGACTGGTCAACCACTCGATGACTCACCGGAATGTTTAGAATTCCTCCGCATTACGAAGGACCGTTTTTTGGTCAGGCACATACGCACTCCGAATTCGGGAGAGTGCGGTGCCCCCAGGGGCTATATAGTAGCCCCACCCTCGAACTCCTATGGCTAAGTGAAAGTGATAAAGCATTATAATCCGGTTGCCTAGTTTGCTACGCTACCACCTCCTTAATAGGACCAAGACGTTGGATCAAGTGTGAAAAAGCGACTTCTTTGTAAACACCCCCGCACTATGTGCGTGGGGGCTGAAGCCAAGGACTGCCATCTTTCAGGTTATATACACATATACATCAATGGCCGCACAGGGAGTAGTTTACTACTTGACACGCACAAGTATAAAAAGCTCTTACATCAAATTGAAACGTCGTTTCATAAAATTATACATGTTATTCGAACATAACATCCTTCGAGCACTGCGCCTCTATTAAACGAGCGCCCGAAAGAACTTCCTCAAAATAGTGCTCGGCAGGTACTCAGCTTCTATCCGAGTCTTGGGATGCAACATCGGTGGCCATCATCTCCGCCCAGTATGTCCTGACACGGGCAAGAGCCATCCACGCTCCCTCTATGCATGTTGATCGCTTTATTGCGTCGATACACGGTACCGCACCAAGGAACTGCTGAACTAAGCCAAAATAACTCTTCGGCTGGGGTCCTCCCGGCCACAAATGAGTAAGGACATGCTTCATGGCAAGTCCGGATAATCGATTCAGTTCGGCCCATTCGGCCAACCGATCGGACAACGGAAGAGGACGCTCCGGATTATGGAATTGCGACCAATATAGCTCTTCCCTTTTGTGCCCCTTCTGGCCTCGGAAGTGCTCAAATGCGTCCGCAGCGCTCGCCGCTAAGTCCAGATAAGCATCATCCAAACTCCACAACTTGTCAAACTGAGCATACTTCGGATCCATATACCTCCTCCATGGCGAAAAAGGCCTTCCAAAGGCGACATCCATAGCCCCGACGCAGCTCTTCCTTTGCAGCTCTCATTGCGGAGCGGGCATCCTTGGCTTCGGCGGTGGCCTTTTTTAACTCCTCTTGCTCCGCTTGACGTTCCTTTTCAAGAACCCCACAGCTTTCGGTAGCATTCTTCAACTTCATGGCCATATCGGCCATTTCCTCTTCGCTTCGGCAGTGAGCAGCCCGTTCGGCTTTTAGCTCTTCAGCCGCCCTTAAAGCGGCCGCATTACTATTTCTGGCTTGCTCTTTAGCTCGGGCGAGCTCCGCCCGCAGCTCCTCCGCAGCAGCGGCACCACCTGCATTAAGCATATAAGTAGTAAGGGTTGGGCGTCAAGCTCTCTTACCAGGTGTCCGCATAGAAGTCACATACCTTGTGACTCGTCAAACCGTTTATTGACCAGCGCGATGTCTGCATCCGCCTGGTCAAGTTGCCACTTCAGTTCAGCATATTCATCAGTTCGGCCGGCCACCGGGCACCCCGCCACCTATTTAGGAACGGCGATATGTTATAACTGAGATTATGATCCTCGGCACGCTGTCAATTTTGACAACATACCGAGTCTCAGGGGATACTATCTATACAGGGCGCATTCTATATGCATAATTGTCAGAAGGTACATCATTTTTTGCGTACCTCGAACCCCGTCAGCAAGCTTCTGACGGCTTCATGCAATCCGCTCTCAGCGGATGCAATTCTTTTAATCACCATACCCATTAGAGCACGGTGATCTTCTGAGATAGCCGCCGCCGAGCAGATCCTTCAGCTCCTCCGATCAAGACGCCGATTGGCGCCGGACCTTCGGCCCGCGGACTTGGGGAAACCCTCCGCGAAGACACTTCAGGGTCGTCCGCCTCGCACGAGGGTGCGACAGGTGGAGGCGTTTCGCTCTCCATCATCTCCGGAAGAAGATCCCCCGAAGACGAGCTCTGCTGAGAAGGGCTGAGATCCAAACTACAAGGTACAATTTCAGTTATCTTTAGAATAAATGCAGGGATGTTCCTTTTTTACAAGACCCCTTCTTTTTTACTTACGGCTCGCTGGAGGGCTGATCCCTTTTGGGAAATAGTGCGGCTGGGATACTTCCCAGTGTCGGACTCTCTGACGAAGATCTCTTTCCCCTCTTTGAGGCCTTGACCTCCGGATCTTTCGAAGCGGTCCTCTTCTCTCCTTGGAGGGTGGGACTCTTGATCCCTCCTCGTGAGCCTCCTTCGTGGAGGCAGTTGCTTCCCCGCTCCCCCCTTCGCCTTCCTCAAAAGGCGCGGCCTTCAACATCTTGGTCAGCATGGGATCCAGCGTGGTCTCTGGGAGGGGGCCGGACACCTTATCAACTTTGCTTTCGCTATCTACTCCTGTTTAAGAAAAAGCTCCTTTAAAGAGCATATATATATATATATATATATATATATATATATATATATATATATATATATATATATATGATAAATGAACGGACAGCCTGCTCGGGTACAAGACTACTTACTTGAGCATGCAGGCGATTGCAGCTTAGTCCTGCGTACTCAGTCAGGTCCGGACACTTCTCTTGTGATCCGAAGAACAGTTTGTACATCTCCACGGGCGTCGTACCCATAAAATGTTGGAGAACCCGTGGTCCCTCCGGATTAAATTCCCACAGACGGAGAGGGCGACGTTGGCAGGGCAGAAGGCGCCGAATCAACATAACCTGCGCCACTACGACCAGATTGATCTGTCTTCCTTTGAGGTCTCGAATACGGCCCTGCAACAGAGGAACATCCTTGGACGACCCCCAGTCTAGCCCCTTGTTGACCCATGACGCCACCCAGCTGTGGTGGACTGAACGGAAGATGAGGCGCCACCCATTTGGTGCCCACAGGAGGCGGTGATATAGAACCACTCCCGTTGCCACAAACCAAGCTCCTCTTGAAAAGAGCCCTCGGGCCACGGAGCATCAGCACACCTGCTTATAACCGCCCCTCCGCACTCTGTTTGTTGCCCTTCGATCCTCTTTGGTTCCACCTTGAAGGTCTTGACCCACAGTCCGAAGTGAGGGGTAATACGGAGGAAGGCTTCACATATGACAATGAATGACGAGATATGGAGGATGGACTCCGGATTCAAGTCATGGAAATCCAGCCCATAATAAAACATGAGCCCGCGCACAAAGGGATCCGTCGGGAAGCCTAAACCCCGAAGGAAGTGGGACACAAACACCACGCTCTCGCCGGGCTTGGGAGTGGGAATAACCTGCCCTGGAGCAGGTAGCCTATGCGAAATCTCGTCGGTTAGATACCTGGCGTCTCGCAGCTTTAGCACATCTTCTTCTGTAACGGAAGAAGACATCCATCGGCCAAGCTGATCGGAACCGGACATCATCGAAGGTCCGAAGCGCCTAAGTCTGAAGCTTTGGGTGTTAGAACTCTAAGCGCGAGGCGAACTCGATGGAGGGTGTAAAAAAGAAGAGGGCCTTGGTCTCATTATAAAGAGGTTGAATACCAAGAGCCCTCCCCGTGGCCGATTGGGACTTGCCTTCGATAGAGGAGGCATGCCGACGGGCCCGTTTGGGTTACCCACGTCCGTATTGATGAGAATCCCGGAATAAGGGGGCACGATCTACGCTTTGATAGGACGTGCCAAGGAAACCGCCTCGCTAAACGAGCTGAGGTGGAGCGGTAAAAGCAATTCGTATAAAGGCCTGGTTGTGGTGTGATGTCACGCCGCGGAATACGTCAGCAGATCTATGCAAAAAGTTATTCTCTCTATGGTTGTATGTGGAACTTGTTATGCAGAGCCAGACACTATCCTTGTGTTCAAAACCTTCTATGAAGTATTCGGAGGAGGAACCCGCCTTGCAATGCCGAAGACAATATGTGCGCCGGACTCGTCGTCATTAGAGCCTGGTTCAGGGAGCTCTTGAGGAGTCTGGACTAGGAGGTGTCCTGGATAGCCGAACTATCTTCGTCCAGGACTCCTAGACTATGAAGATACAAGATTGAAGACTTCGTCCGTGTCCGGATGGGACTTTCCTTGGCGTGGAAGGCAAGCTTGGCAATACGGATATGTAGATCTCCTACCATTGTAACCGACTCTATGTAACCCTAACCCTATCCGGTGTCTATATAAACTGAAGGGTTTTAGTCCGTAGGACATAAGAACAATCATACCATAGGCTAGCTTCTATGGTTTAGCCTCTCTGATCTCGTGGTAGATCTACTCTTGTACTACCCATATCATCAATATTAATCAAGCAGGAGTAGGGTATTACCTCCATCGAGAGGGCCCGAACACAGGTAAAACATCGTGTCCCATGTCTCCTGTTACCATCCGCCTAGACGCATAGTTCGGGACCCCCTACCCGAGATCCGCCGGTTTTGACACCGACACCCATACATCATTAGCCAATCCATTCCTAGTATCACATCCAATCCCTGTGGCTCCAAAATTATCAGGTATGAGGGGAAAACATGGTTCCCAATGGTCAATGGCATCTGAAAACATCCTTGACTTGCCATATACTCCACTCCTGGAGAACTTACTAACATGGGTGTCCTAAGTACCTTAGTGGGCAACTTATACTTATCCACGAATCCCCTTGATATGTATGAATGCGATGCACCGGTATCAAAAAGAACGATTGCAGTAAATGACTTAATCAAAAACTTACCGATAACTGCATCAGGCTGCTCCTCAACCTCCTCCATGTTCACGTGGTTCACTTGTCCCCTGTTGAAAAGGTTGGGCTTCTTCCCAGTGCTTCCATTTCCATTCCCATTCTTCGTTTCAGGGCACTCAGTGGCATAGTGTCCAGTCTTCCCTCACTTGAAACAAGTAATGTGACTTAGGTCCTTCTTGGCGGGTGTGGCTGTATTAGAGCGATTCTGATTGCTGCTTGCTCCATTCCCATTCCCATTCTTGGGGCCATTGTGGTTGTGATAACTCCCTCCATTGTGGGTGTGGCCTCCATCGTTATGGGTAAATCCTCCTGAGTTCGGGGTTAAACGAGGCTTCTGCTAAGCTCCCGAGTTGTACCTTCCTTGTACATACTTCCTCTTGCGGCTCTCAATCTGCTGTTGCTTCCCTTCAATCATAAGAGCCTTGTCTACCAACTCCTGGTAGTTGTTAAATGTTGCCACCATCAACTGCATGCTCATCTCATCATTAAGCCCTTCCATAAACTTCTCCTGCTTTGCGGCATCTATGGCCACATCATCAGGGGCATAGCGAGACAGCTTACTAAACTCATCTACGTACTGAGCCATAGTACGATTCCCCTGGCGCAAGTTGCGAAACTCATGATTCTTCATGCTCATACCTCCAGTTGATACATGGGCTACGCAGAATGCTTATTGAAACTGAACCCAAGTGATATTGGCTATTGGGAAGGTGGTTGTGTAATTTTCCCACAAAGATGCTGCTGGTCCATCCAATTGGTGTGCGGTAAACGCACCTTCTCTACATCTGTGCAACCTGCGGTGGTCAACTCCCTTCCAATTTTGCGTAGCCAGTCATCCGCAACTATTGGCTCGGTGGTACTGAAAAACACCGGCGGCTGCAACCTCAGAAAGCAGGCTAAGTTGTCCACTGGAGGCAGGTTGTTGTTGTTTTTTTTGTTGTTGTTGCCTTGGTTCTGGACTAATATTTGCATCAAGGCATTCTGCTGCTGGATCAATTGGGTGAGCTCCGGTGGGAAGACAAATCCGGTGTCACGTCTTGGAGGCATCTGATGGGTGTAGAGGGGAGAGATTAGAATAGAATGAGGTCTAGTGAGAAAGCACTACCCATATGCACATGAGACAAACACAATCATATCATGTCACTCAATCAATCAAGCAAGGGCATACAATCGGTCTAGAACTATCGTTAAAAGTGCTCAGACTACTACTATATACAAGGGGAATACTACTAGTCATATGGTGGTCATCTAGAAATTTTGATCGGTGGAAGACTCCATGATATCCGCTCCAGCTTCGTCTTCGTAATCATCATCACTATTGTCAGGGCCGGAGTCGGTGTCGTCGATGATGATGTAGTTCTCCGGACAAGTGGAATCGTCGTCCTCTCCTCCTGGCGCGGGGTCTCCCATGAAAACTCCTAGCTTCCTTGCCAGGTCGTCATTCTTCTCCACGAGTATCGTCATTTACTCCTCATATCCATCGCGTGTAGACTTGAGTTCCTCTTCTAGCTCGACGATCCTTGTCATCGCCTTCTTCAAATCTATCATGCTTGCGCACATCTGGTTCTCCTGGCGTCAGATGTGCTGGTTTAGCTCCTGGATGAATGCTGCAATGGACATGTCTCTCCTGGTGCTGACTATCTCCCATTGCTCATCTCGGCGCCCACATATCTGGTAGATAGTGTCCTTGAGATCCTTGATGTAGACTTCGTCGATGCGTCCCATGGCGATGCGGGCTGCCATGCTCTTTCCTAGACTCCAGGTTGGTGCATCAAAGGAAAACTCTATGGGCTCCGTAACTGGCGTGAATGTTCTTCCTGGAACTTGAACTCGAATCATCTGGCGCTCCTCTTCTGGTAAAGTAACGGTGTAGGTCCCTGTGAAGCTTGGTATTCAAATGTTCAGGTACCTAGTGACTTCCTTCAAGTGTGTTCCAAAGGGTGTGTCTTCATCCGGTTGTGCAAACTTGTTCCTTGTGTCCACAATCCTAAGGAGTAGAAAAATGGAGAGGAGTCAGAAATGGGTAGAGAAGAGTGACCTATGGCTTTTCTTAGTGGTCGTGTCCTACATTCAGCATGTGCTCTGATACCATCTTGTAGCGACCCGACCTAGATGGTCAAGTCTCTGTGCTTCAGTGTCATCCCTAGATCGGTAATGCTGACACACGCAGTACTCGAATGGATTTATAACAGAGTAGCAATCACATACTTATTACATCGAATGTCTCAAAAGAGAACTTATTACAATAAATATGACTTAAGGCCATCTAACACGATAACAGCGGAAGGCTTGGAAGATAAAGGGAGTCCATCAACTCCAACGACGTAGCTGAGTGCAAGACAACGGCCTAGCGAACCTTACTCCTCGTCTGAAAAGTCTGCAACATCATACGTTGCAGCGCGAAAACGAGTCAGCACATGGAATATGCTGGCAATGTAACACAATAGAGCAATGAACAGATAAATACTATCACTACATGCATATACGGCTGGTGGAGGCTCTATGGTTATATTGTCTTGCGAAAAGCCAATTTTTTCCTACAACAAAGTAATAAATTTTATTTAACTATCATGGTGCTTGAAACATCATTGAGAAGATTCCTCCAACTCAATCCCAATTAAGAAAATCATTTACAACCCAAAAAATTAATTTTGGAGTGATGAGATCAAATCAATAATTCAAGTACCAGATACTCAAGATGTCCATAACCGGGGACACGGCTAATCATGATTAGTTTATACACTCTGCAGAGGTTTGCACACTTTTCCCCACAAGACTCGATCTCCTCCGTTGGATTTCTCGCGCTACATGGTGTTTGAGAAACGGATGACCGAGACATAGTCTTTCAGAAGCATTAACTCTTTACTCTGGGTGGACAGTTACACCTACTTTCCCTCTACATCTGCTAGCCCACCACTGAAAGAGGTCACGCAACATACTCAACTATGCCAGAGCCCATAATGGCTTGTGGCTGCACACAGAAGTTTCTAGCATGAATAATCTTATGATCCCTTTGAGCCTGGGTGGCGGACCGTAGGATGATCACACGGGTACTCCGGGATATCCTAGGACAACACTGGATTCTCCAGGTGCCCACAAGCAATCCACCCAGATGTGTATTAAAGTTGCCACCTTAAGTTGAACCATTAATTAATAAACTCACATCTGTCATGGATACATTCACCCAATCCACGTCTACTAGCATAGCATGGCAAAAATAAGCATAACGTAGAAGTAACTCCCAAGGGTTGATAATAAAACAGGTAATAGGTTCTACATCGTCATCTACTTCCCAAATACCCACAAGTTAAAATCATCCTAATCATGCAGTGTTTGAGGCTTGTAGCTAATGCATAAAAATTGGGTATGAAAGGGTATGATCAAAGTGTTACTTGCCTTGCTTACGATCTGCAAAACATAGTGACTCGTAGTAGCACGCTTTGCACTCTGGAATTCTATCGCAAACAAACAATAGCATACATAAGAAATCAAGCAAAGATGCATGGGTAAAACTCAAATAGGAAGAGCTAACAAGAAAGTTCAACTTAAGAACTCCGGTTTGCAAAAAGAATCAAATCAAACGGAGCAACGAAACTCAAACTGCGAAAGAAACAAGATCCGACTACTAATCTGGACTAAAGTCAAATTTTACAATACCAAAATCTTGTTCAAGTTGGTTAAACAGAAAGAGGGCTTTGAGACGAAGATCTAGGCTCTGGAATCGCCTGATTCCGATAAACGAGCGAGAAGATATACTAGATCGAAGATTAGGGCAGAAATCGCAATCGAAAATAATCGCGGAAAAACCCTGGAAAAAGAAAATCGATTTAATGTGCTAACGAACGAATGTTCGCTGTCTGCGGCTAACGGGTGAACGGTGTTCGTTAAAACGAACGTACTGACGAACGTCCGCAAAATAAGTAAACCGACGAAAAAACCGAACCGATCTAATAAATTAAGCCGAAACTAAAACAACTGGGGTTAACCATGGAAAACCGACTGGTCAACGGCGGGTCAACAGCGAGATTCGACGCGGCGGCGGCTCCGGCGACGGCGGTCGGCGGTGGCAGCATGGGCGGAGGTGGTGGCGCGGCGCAGCGGCAAAGCAATAACGGCGGGCGGCGGGCGGCAAGGGCAGCTTAGGTTCAGGAGGCGGCGCGCGGGCGGGCTGAGGCGGCAGGGTGGGCTGCGGGGCGGCTTATAAGAGGGGGCCGTCCTGGGGAGTCCTGGTCGGTTACGGCCTGTAGGTCGGTTACTTTTTTTAAATAAATTCCAACCCGCAAAAAAAGAAAGAAAAGGAATACTAAAGGACTCCAAAAATCCCGAAAGATATTTTCCCCGTCCTCCAAAAATATGCCGGACAAAGTGAACATTTATTTGGGCCTATAATGCAATTTTGAGAAACACGTATTTTTCCTAATTCAAATAAACTTGCAATAAAAACCAAATAAAATCATTTATTTGATTTTAATATTTTTCCTCCAATATTTCATTTATTTTGGAGAAGTCATATTATCTCCTCTCATATATTTTAATATGAAATATTGTCGGAGAGAAAAATTAATTAAAACCAAAATGATCCTTGTTTCAATATTTGATAGAATTCAAATATGAAAATCGTGAAATCCCCAACTCTCTCTGAGGGTCCTTGAGGGAGTCCTGGATTAGGGGGTGTCCGGATAGCCGAACTATCACCGTTGGCCGGACTCCTGGACTATGAAGATACAAGATTGAAGACTTCGTCCCGTGTCCGGATAGGACTTTCCTTGGCGTGGAAGGCAAGCTTGTCAATACAGATATGTAGATCTCCTACCATTGTAACCGACTCTGTGTAACCCTAACCCTATTCGGTGCCTATTTAAACCGAAGGGTTTTAGTCCGTAGGATGAACAACAATCATACCATAGGCTAGCTTCTAGGGTATAGCCTCTCTGATCTCGTGGTAGATCTACTCTTGTACTACCCATATCATCAATATTAATCAAGCAGGAGTAGGGTATTACCTCCATCGAGAGGGCCCGAACCTGGTAAAAACATCATGTCCCTTGTCTCCTGTTACCATCCGCCTAGACGCACAGTTCGGGACCCCTACCGAGATCCGCCGGTTTTGACACCGACATTGGTGCTTTCATTGAGAGTTCCTCTGTGTCGTCACCTATAGGCCCGATGGCTCCTTCAATCATCAGCAACGACGCGGTCCCCGGACAGATCTTCGTATTTGGCGGCTTTGCACTGCGGGCCAATTCACTTGGCCCTCTGGAGCAGATCGAAAGCTACGCCCCTGGCCATCAAGTCAGATTTGGGAGCTTGAACTATACGGCCGACATCCGCGGAGACTTGATCTTCGAAGGATTCAAGCCACAGCCAAGCGTGCCGTACTGTCTCGATGGACACGATCTAGCTCTGCCGCCGAACAGTGTCCTGGAGGCCGCACCAGCGTCCGCTCCGACCATTAGCTCGGAGCCGACTCCGCCGATCGAGGACGAGTGGTTGGACACCGCCTCGGGGGCTATGATCTCTACGGCGATTGAACCGAACTCCATCCCTATCCTTTGCAAAGACCGTGACTCCAAGGTGCCGGACTCCTCTCCGGACTCCGAACCCTCCGCGCCCCTGCCAATTGAATCCGATTGAGGCGCCGATTATGGAGTTCATCGCGGACATCTTTCAAAGACTCGCCCTTTGGCGACATCCTGAATTCACTAAAGTCTCTCTCTTTATCGGAGAGCCCTGGTGGACTATGGTCAGGAAGGTTGGGATGCGGACGACGAAGAAATTCAACGCCCACCCACCACCCACTTTGTAGCCACTGTCGATGATTTAACCGACATGCTCGACTTCGACTCCGAAGACATCGACGGTATGGACGACGATGTTGGAGACGACCAAGAACCAGCGCCTACAGGGCGCTGGAAGGCCACCTCATCATACGACATATACATGGTCGACATCCCAAAAGATGGGAACGACGATGGAACAGCGGAGGATGACCCCTCCAAGAAACAGCCCAAGCGTCGGCGTCAGCGGCGCCGCTCTAAATCCCGCCATAGTAAAAATGGCGATTCCGGCACGGGAGACAATAATACCCCGGACAGTGCCGAAGACGACCCCCTCCAGCAGGATTCAGCGCAGGAGGAGGGAGAAGCAAGTCCGCACGACAGTGCGGCAGAAAGAGAGGCAGAGGACAATAATTATGCGCCCCCCTCCGAAGACGAGGCAAGCCTCGACGACGACGAATTTGTCGTGCCAGAGAATCCCGTCGAACAAGAGCGTTTTAAACGCAGGCTCATGGCCACGGCAAGCAGCCTCAAGAAAAAGTAGCAACAGCTTAGAGCTGACCAAGACCTGCTAGCTGACAGATGGACTGAAGTCCTTGCAGCCGAAGAGTATGAACTCGAACGCCCCTCCAAAAGCTACCCCAAACGCATGCCGTTGCCTCGATCAGAGGAGGAAGCACCGACGTCACCAGCGCACGACATGGCAGACCGGCCACCCCATGGCCGCGACAGAGAAGCCACTCGGCCCTCCGCTCAAGCCACGCCCCGACGCCGCTCAAAAAGTACTAAGGCACGGGAAAACGCGCCGGACTTGCGAGATATATTGGAGGATAAGGCAAAGCATACAAGATCGATCTACAGATCGCGTGGGCGCCCAACGACTCGGGATGATTACCGTCACGCGGATACAAAGAAACCCGGTCGGGCGAACACGATGAGACAAAGCTCATATGAGCTACGCCGTGATATAGCCCAATACAGAGGCGCCAAGACACCCACTATGCTTCACAGATGAAGTAATGGATCATCAAATCCTCGAGGGCTTCAAACCCGTAAACATCGAATCATACGATGGTACCACAGATCCTGCGGTCCGGATCGAGGACTATCTCCTCCATATCCACATGGCCCGCGGTGATGATCTACATGCCATCAAATACCTCCCACTCAAGCTTAAAGGACCAGCTCGGCATTGGCTCAACAGCTTGCCGCCAGAGTCAATCGGTTGTTGGGAGTACCGAAGCCGCATTCCTTGATAACTTCCAGGTGCATATGTGCGACCACCAGACGCCCGATGACCTTAGCCATATAATTCAGCAGCGGAAGAATCGGCGGACAATTACGGACGCGGATCCTAACAAAGAAAAATCAGATCGTCGATCGTCCGGATGCAGAGGCGCTTAGCAGCCTTCAAACACAACATCCATGACGAGTGGCTAGCCCGGCACCTAGGACAGGAAAAGCGAAATCCATGGCAGCCCTCACGACACTCATGACCCGCTTTTGCGCGGGAGAGGACAGCTGGCTAGCTCGAAGCAACAACTTGGCCAAACACCCTGGTAGTTCGGATACCAAGGACAGCAATGGCAGGTCGCGTCGCAACAAGAACAAGCGCCGCATTAATGGCGATAATGCTGAAGATATGACAGTAAATGCCGAATTCAGAGGCTCTAAACCCAGTCAGCGGAAGAAGTCATTCAAAAGAAATACCCAGGGCCCGTCCAACTTGGACCGAATACTCGATCGCTTATGCGGATACATGGCACCGGAAAAACCAGCCAACCACACCAACAGGGATTGTTGGGTCTTCAAACATGAGCAAGTTAAATGTCAACTCAATGACAAGGGGCTGCATAGCGATGACGAGGAAGAGCCCCGGCCGCCGAACAATAGAGGACATAAGGGCTTTCCCACACAAGTGCGGACGGTGAACATGATATACGCAACCAACATACCCAAAAGGGAGCGGAAGCATGCACTAAGGGACGTATACGCGATGGAGCCAGTCGCCCCGAAGTTCAACCCATGGTCTTCCTGCCGATCACCTTTGATCGAAGGGACCACCCCAGTAGCATCCGTCACGGCGGATTCGCGGCATGGGTTCTTGCCCCAATCATCGACGGATTTCACCTCACTAGAGTCCTGATGGACGGCGGTAGCAGCCTGAACCTGCTTTATCAGGATACAGTGCGCAAAATGGGCATAGACCCCTCAAGGATTAAACCAAAAAAGACGACCTTTAAAGGCGTAATACCAGGTGTCGAGGCCAATTGTACAGGCTCAGTTACACTCGAAGTGGTCTCCGGATCCCCGGATAACTTCCGAAGCGAAGAGTTAATCTTCGACATAGTCTCGTTCGCGGCGGCTATCATACCTTGCTTGGACGAACCGCATTTGCAAAGTTCAATGCGATGCCGCGACCACGCATACCTCAAGCTCAAGATGCCAGCCCTCGAGGAGTAATCACGGTCAATGGAAACACCGAACGCTCTCTCCGAACGGAGAAGCACACGGCTGACCCTCATGGCGGAGGTGCAAAGCAGCCTCTCACAGCAATTCTTGAGTCCGGCCACTAAACGTCCGCCCACCGCAAAGCGCGCCCGGAGTAACCTACAACAAGACCGCTGGCACGATCCAAGCACGCCAGAGTAATCCGCCCCAACCCCAGCCCCTCACGAAATTGCGAAAGATTACGCGTACATAACTACGCCCTGGAGATACCATGGGCATAAGGGGAGGGCACGACCACCAAGCACGCCTGTAATGTGGCTCAACCGCACTGTGGGCTCCCGATTGTGTCATTCTTTTTCTTTTTCCTTTTTCTTACTTTCAGGACTCCGCTTTTCCAGAAGCCTGTCCGCACTAGAATTGCCGTTCTCACGATGCAACAGCGAGGGAATCAGTTTGATACGTCGAGTGTCCTTGTGGTCTCTTATACGAGCTTTATACCTGTTTTAAATACCATCCCGCTGCTTAACCCTGGAGGGGGACATGTTCAATAGTTCCATCCCTTGCTTATCGCACAATTTGTATCGCTCCTTTCATTGCAGTACCTTTTTGAATAAACAATACATAGCTTTTGCCTATTATTGCACTCCTTTCTTTATCTATATATATGTTCATTTCATGACATGTTGCACCCGTACACTTTGGTACGGCCAATACACCAGGGGCTTAAGTACCCCAAAAGTATGGTGTGATAAGTCCGAACACTTTCACAAGTGCGGCACCTCGAACTTATAGCATTATATGCATCGGCTCTGAATCATGTCTTGGGTCAATAGTTGGGTTTGCCCGGCTCCCATGTTTTGGTACCTTACGTTCCGTTATATCGGCTAAGGTAGCGCTAGGAGAACCACCGCGATTGTGCCCCGGTTGAGCTGGGTTAAGCACCTCAGTGGAGAAAGCTAAAACTGACCGTCGTAATAGGGCGAGAGCGGGTCGCTGTTCGAGAGGTTTTCGAGTCCCTAAAGACTTATGCCGCTTAGAGCGAGGAGTCGGCATTGTCCGCCAAAGCGTGGATAGCGCCCGAACTCGGTCTTTCGAATACTAGGGGCTTCACCAAATTTAAAATTATAGAATTCTATGGCTAAGTGAGAGTGTTCAAGCACTATAAGTCCGGTTGCCTTGTTCGTTGCGTTGAGCGCCTCCCTTGACGGACCCAAGAATGGGAACAAGAGCGCTCAAGTTTATCCCGAACACCCCAGCACTCGTGGCATGGGGGCTGAAGCCAACAACTTTCCATCTCTCAAATTTGATAAACGGCCGCACAGAAGGTAATATTTTAAATTAACAAGTGTTTCTTAGCGCATATGAACAAGTTTTGAGCGTACATGATAACAAATGCGAGTCTATTCAAAAATTACATCTTTGGAGCACTCATCCGCTATACGGCGGGCACCCTTCAGGACGCCCTTATAGTACATTTCGGGCTTGCAATGATCCTTGCCCTTCAGTGGCCCGTCCGTCACAAGCTTCTCTGCATCCAGCTTGCCCCAGTGCACTTTAGCATGGGCAAGGGCCCGGCGGGCACCTTCAATGCAGACGGAGCGCTTGATGACTTCAATCCATGGATTCAAGGCCCACCACCGCCGCAGACTAGCCCAAAGTAGCTCCTGGCATGCCTTCCAATGGCCACAGCCGAACTATGAGGCCCTTCATGGCCTGTTCGGTGACCTTAGGAGCTCGACCACCGCTTCACCGGTCGTTAGGGGCACCGGATGTCCGGCCTCGACATCGAGACCGAGAACACCTTTTCCGTCGAGCTCCCCTCCTTGGCGCGGTAGAACGCGGCAGCATCAAACACACTACGGGGCAGTTCTGCGAATGCTCCTGGAGAACTCCGGATTCGGGTAAGTAATGGGTAATTCACTTTCACATGCTTGCTTTGCATAAAGAATGCCTTACCCGCCGCTATCTTCTTTAATGATTCAATTTCTTGGAGGGCTTTTTGGGCTTCAGCCTTAGCGGCTTTGGCACTCTCAAGAGCTGAGGTGAGCTCAGACTCTCGAGTCTTCGAGTCACGCTCCAAATTCTCGTGTTTTCCACGAGAGCCTGGAGCTCTTGTCGCACCTCCGCCACCCGCTCCTCCTGCTTCTCTCGCTCGGCGCTCATGGCTGCTTTGCTTCGTCATGGACACCGCTTCCTTCAGGGTCGCCACCTTGTTCGTGGCCCCTATAATACCCACGTTATTCCTGTCATTTTTTGCAACCGAATCCTTTCTATAAGGTATTTCTTTAATAAGGTATTGCTTACCTTCCCTGTCCTCGAGCTGCTTCTTGGCACGGCCGAGCTCGCTCTCGGACCGCCGAGGCTCTTCTTCAATGCATCGACCTCCGCAGTCCCGGCAGAGGTCAAGAAGCAGCCTGCATTCGCATATTGACATACTTATGTTAGACTCATGCGCATATCTTTTTAGATCCTTAATCCGGCTTTTCTTTCCGAACACCGAACTAAGCATCAGGGGCTACTGTCTATGCGGTAACTTTTTTACATATTCTAAACTTACCTCAAAGCCTGTTAGAAGGCTGGTACAGTCTTTAGTCAGCCCGCTCTTGGCAGACTGAACTTTCTGGATCACCACATTCATAACAGTGCGGTGCTCCTCATCGATGGAGGCGCCGTTAAGCGCCTCCAGCAAGCTATCTGGTGCCTCCGGTTGGCCGGAGGACACCGGCGTCTTACCCTTCCTACTGAAGGGCCGCTTGCCGGACTTGAGAATCATTGAAGGTTCCGGTATGGAGTCCGGACGAGGTCGGGCTTACAGCCCTCGGGGTCTCGCTCCCCTCGCGCTCGAGTCCGGGAGGTTGCCTTGCGGTGCCTCCTGCGCCACCTCCTCTTGACCAGGCCCCCTTGGGGCCCCACCTCGGCGTCGTCCATGGCGTGAGGTGAGGAGGCGTCCGAAGTGAAGTACTCTCCACTTCCGATGAACTCGAGGACCCACTCGTAGCGGCGAACTCGTCCTTGGGCGGGCTGCATGATTGTTCGGCATTAGAGAACACTATGCAATGAAAAAGCCATGGGTATCCGGACACTTACGATCTCGCCAGGCTCGGCCCTTGTTGGCCACTCCTCCTCCTCGTCGTTGTCGGCGTTGGTGGAGAAGTCCGGAGGAAGGGTCCTTCCCTTCTTGGACCCTCTGGCCTCCCGGTTGGGCGGCCTTCCTTTCTTCTCTCCCCCGGGGAGAGGCTTCTTTTTCCTCCTCCTCTTCCTCAGAGGAGGATTCCGCCTCAGGGTTGTCGGGCAATGAGTCTGACAACCCCTGGCGCCGGGAGCTCTTTCGAGTTCCAGTGGCCTTCTTCTTGGCCTTCTTCTCCGGCACCACGTGAGGTGCCGGAGCCAGCCCGTGGCTAATCCAAGGCGTCCGGCTGGTCTTCGGCAAAGGGGCGGACAGTTAATCTGTCCGGACGTCTTCAACCGATCTGTCAAAGGTTAGGGAGTTTTAGATCCCACATAGAGTCAATCTATGAAAAACAAGAGTCCCATAAAGGGTAAAATAACTTACCTCGCTGGCATGACGCTGCGAGCTGAATCCGCGATCTTCGGTAGCGGATGTGGGAGCCTTGGCACCCTTGAACAGCACCTTCCAGGCATCTTCGTACGTAGTGTCGAAGAGCCTTTTCAGAGTTGGGTGCTGTGCGGATCGAACTCCCACAATTTGAAGGCCCGTTGTTGGCATGGGAGAATCCGTGGATGAGCATCACTGGATAACATTGACAAGCCCGAGATTCTTGTCCACTGTGTTTCGGGCGCAGTTTGGTGTCCGGATAGCTCGTCTGAATCCCCCATGTCGTGCCCGTCTCTTTCCATGATGTGAGCCGTGTGGGGAAGCCAGATCGAATTCGGGGCCACCGCCCATTGAGAGTTCTTGTGGATCGGTGATGTAGAACCACCCGATTGCCACCTTTATGGTCTCCACAAAGGAGCCCTCGAGCCATAGGACTTTGGCCATATCTTGCCAACCATGGCGCCTCCGACTCCGCTTGGCGCCCGCCCACCACCTTCGCCTGACATTGAAGATCTTCACCATAAGTCAAGTGGGGCTGGATGCTGAAGGAAGGCCTCGCACCCACGATAAACGCCGAGATGTTGAGGATGAAGTTCGGGGCCGATCGTGGAAATCCAGGCCGTAGTAGAACATGAGCCCCGGACAAATGGGTGAAGTGGAAAACCTAGTCCGCTGGAGTAAGTGGGTGAGGAACACCACCCTCTCATGGGGCCCGGGTGGGAATGAGCTGCCCCTCGTCGGGTAGCCGGTGCGCGATGTTGCTGGACAAGTATCCGGCCTTCCGCAGCTTTTTTATGTGCCCCTCCATGACGGAGGAGGCCATCCATCTGCCTCCCGCTCCGGACATAGTTGGAGAAGGTTGAGGTGGGGTGTGCGGACTTGGGCGCTGGAGCTCGAGTGCGCGGAAATGGATGAGCAAAGGAGGAAGAAGGCGTAGGTGAAAAGGTGGATCATTATCCCCTTATATGGACGGACGAAGCTATGCGTCCCCGCCACTGGTAAAACTCGCTTATCTCCCCAAAGCGCCGTGTCGATGGCGCGGTTGGGTTACTACGTCCGTATTGATGAGAATCCCGGAATAAGGGGGCACGATCTCCGCTTTGATAAGACGTGCCAAGGAAACCGCCTCGCTAAACGCGCTGAGGTGGACAATAAAAACGATTCGTATAAAGGCCTAGCCGTGGTGTGATGTCACGCCGCGGAATACGTCAGCAGATCTGTGCAAGAGTTATTCTCTCTACGGTAGTATGTGGAACTTGTTTTGCAGAGCCGGACACTATCCTTGTGTTCAAAATCTTCTATGAAGTATTCGGAGGAGGAACCCGCCTTGCAATGCCGAAGACAATATGCGCGTTGGACTCGTCGTCATTGAAGCCTGGTTCAGGGGCTACTGAGGGAGTCCTGGATTAGGGGTGTCCAGATAGCCGAATCATCACCGTTGGCCGTACTCCTGGACTGTGAAGATACAAGATTGAAGACTTCGTCCCGTGTCCGGATGGGACTTTCCTTGGCGTGGAAGGCAAGCTTGGCGATACGGATATGTAGATCTCCTACCATTGTAACCGACTCTTTGTAACCCTAACCCTATTCGGTGCCTATATAAACCGGAGGGTTTTAGCCCATAGGACGAACAACAATCATACCATAGGCTAGCTTCTAGGGTTTAGCCTCTCTGATCTCGTGGTAGATCCACTCTTGTACTACCCATATCATCAATATTAATCAAGCAGGAGTAGGGTATTACCTCCATCGAGAGGGCCCGAACCTGGGTAAAAACATCGTGTCCCTTGTCTCCTGTTACCATCCGCCTAGACGCACAGTTCGGGACCCCCTACCCGAGATCCGCCGGTTTTGACACCGACAGTCCTTGAGTTGCTTAGAATTTCGAGGATCGCAAAACGAAAATGCAATAAAATATGGTATGCATGAATGACCTAAGTATAACATCCCAAATTGAAAATTTGGGATGTTACACGGAGTGAGGGAGAGGAGAGACGGGCATCAGTGCGTGGGAGAGAAGGGTGCGAGAGGAGGAGTGCGGGGCGTGGGTGAGACCGGTGACGTGTGGGCCGTTGGATCTAGCAACATCCCACGATGATTTATCCATGATCCGCGTGAGAGGCCTCTGGACAAATCAGAACGCAGTATACAAGGTGTAATATTTTGACCATTTAAATTGGTCGTAATCGACTAAAAGTAAGGTGCTAAATCATGTTAGCTATTTTATTATGACCTGGAAAAAAACTTCTCATTGTGTCAGCAAATTTTACTTTAGTTTTTAGGAATAATCACAAATTGAAATAAGACAAATGTTTTTCAAAGAGTTATGAGAAATGAGTTCTTTTAAATCATTTTTCCATTTTTTAAGTGCCCAAAATAAGTTTTTTTGTGAAGGACTTACCATATATTTGTTGCAAAATTGTACCAAATTAATTTTCTAAAATACTAGGCCATATACAATGCACAATTAACCAAATGGTTAGGTGTCAAAAGTTCCGATGCACCTCTCATGAAAAAGAGAAATTTCCGCTAATTCAGTAGAAAGCGGGTAAAATTTGTACTGCAGCTGCCTCATAGTTTGCTCTTTATTTTTTCCAAAAATCATTTCTAGGTACATAAGTATCTATTTAATCATAGAAACACAAAAAAATTCCAATATTCAACCACTATCTAGGAATGGTCATGCCCGTTGTTTTGACCCCATTTTGAAACGGGCATAAAAAATAAAAAAATAAAAAATTGTAAAACCTTCACATTGTGTCATTATATGTGACCAAGTTATCAGGAAAAATAATAAACTTGTAATACGAAAATTATTTTAAAAAAGTGTTCTCAGAAACGAGCTATCATGTGTGGAGATCAATGGCTTTCAAGCCAAATGATCAATCTTATGGCCACATTCACGTCATAGTTTGTTCAAATGATCTCATATTGTGCACAAGGGTGCATATTGGAATGGCAAACAATGTTGACTAAGGAAATTTTCATTTTCTTTGGACGAAAAAATTATTTTTCATTTTTTGAGTGCCCCAAATGAGGTTTTTCGCGAAGAACCTACCAAACAATTGTTGCAAAATTGGACCAAATCATTTTTCTAAAATACTAGGCCATATTTAATTTACAATTGACAAAATGGTTGGGTGTAAAAAGTTTTGATCCACCTCTGGTGAAAAAGACAAATTTCCATCGATTCAGTAGGAAGCGGGTCAAATTTGAACTGCGGCTGCCTCATAGTTTGCTATTTATTTTTTTCCAACAATCATTTCTAGGTACAAAAGTATTTATTTAATCAGAGAAACACAAAAAAAATTACAAGATTCAACCACTAGCATTGTTTTTGTGTTTCAAAAACTTGGTCATTCCCGCCTTTTTGACCGCCTTTTGAAACGGGCATAAAAAATTTCAAAGAAAACAAAAAATTGGAAAACATTCGCATTGTGTCATTATATGTGACCAAGTTACCAGGAAAAATAATAAACTTGTAATACGATAATTCTTTTAAAAAAGTGTTCTCAGAAATGAGCTATCATGTCTGAAGATTCATGGCTTTCAAGTCAAATGATCAATCTTATGGCCACATTCATGGCATAGTTTGTTCAAATGATCTCATATTGTGGACAATGGTGCATCTTGGAATGGCCAACAATGTTGCCCAAGGGAGTTTTCATTTTCTTTGCACGAAAAATCCATTTTTTTCATTTTTCGAGTGCCCGAAATGAGGTTTTTTGTGAAGGAACTAGCAAATAAATGTTGTAAAAATGTACCAAATTAATTTTATAAAATAATAGGCCATGTTTAATGCACAATTGACACAATGGTTGGGTGTCAAAAGCCTTGATCCACCTCTAGTGAAAAAGACAAATTTTCGCCGATTCAGTAGGAAGTGGGTCAAATTTGAACTGTAACTGCCTCATAGTTTGCTCTTTATTTTTTTCAAAAATCATTTCTAGGTACATAACTATATATTTAATTAGAGAAACATCAAAAGTTTTCCAAGATTCAACAACTAGCTAGGAACAGTCAAGCCCGCTGTTTTGACCGCATTTTGAAACGGGCATAAAAAATTCAAAAAAAATCAAAAAATTGGAAAACCTTCGTATTGTGTCATCATATGTGACCAAGTTTCCAGGAAAAATTATAAACTTGTAATACGGCAATCATTTTTAAAAAGTGTTCTCAGAAATGAGCTATCATGCGTGAAGATTCATGGCTTTCAAGTCAATGATCAATCTTATGGCCACATTCATGGCATAATTTGTTCAAATGATCTCATATTGTGCACAAGGGTGCATCTTGGAATTCCAAACAATGTTGCCTAAGGGAGTTTTCATTTTCTTTGCGCGGAAAATTCATTTTCCATTTTTCGAGTGCCCGAAATGAGATTTTTTGTGAAGGAAATACCAAATAATTGTTGCAAAAATGGACCAAATCAATTTTATAAAATACTAGTCCATGTCTAATGCACAATTGACAAAATTGTCTGGTGTAAAAAAATTATCCACCTCTGGTGAAAAAGACAAATTCCGCCGATTCAGTAGGAAGCGGGTCAAATTTGAACAGCAGCCGCCTTATAGTTTGCTCTTTATTTTTTCTAAAAATCATTTCTAGGTATATAACTATTTATTTAAGCATAAATACATGGTTTGGTGGTGATACGTTGAGGTTTGGACGGTGGCCCAGGGCCCCAACTCCAAAGCGCGTAGACTCGCATGCCCGTCGCGTGGTCACCGCGTGACCGTGGCGTTGCCATGCATTCTGGGAAGCCTAGGCATGTCTAGTAGGTTTGGCACTCCCCATGTAGATGCTTGGAAGAAAACAACAACAGAAGAATCTCACGAGGAGACCGAACAATGCTCAAACATGAATTAGCACACAAGTGTTTAATTAGTGGTACGGGAAATGCACATGGCCAATGGGCCTGAGTTTTGGCCGAGGATGATCATCTACTAAGGACACTATCTTGGAAAATTTGCAACTCAAATGGAGGAGCCTAGGTTTCACTTGCTTTGCAACGTACCACACTGGACAGAAATATGAATGTTGAAGCCACACTCACATGTATTGTTAGATGGGCCTCAAATTTTGTGGAGAGCTATGATTTGGGAATATAGAAGATGTGGCAAAAATTCAGCTCATTAGGATATGCCTAGCTAGTACTTCCTTCACAACAGTTCGAGTTGAACAAAAACTTTAGAAATTTGTCGAGGAAGATTTACCAGGCAAATGGAGTTGAATATTGTCATGGGGCAATGATTTGGATAGTAAAGAATGCCCAATTTTTTTGGGAATTTTGAGAATGACAGAAATATAGGTTGCTTCATAACCTAGGGCAAAACTTGACACATGGACATGACACATAGCCAAAACAGATGCGGTGGCGCCTAGTCATAGCAATCCACCACAACTTACAAGGTTATGACAATCTATATTGGTCGTGATCAGCTAGAAATAAGGCAGCGGACCAGTGCTATCTAATTTATGACCATTTCGTGTAAAGAAATTATGACCTTTATGGACAAAATGGTCGATATAGTTGAGGGTTTGGAGCCTCTCGGGCAGCTTTTGACCAATTGGTCTCAAATGGTCGTAGATCTATGACCAAATCTTCCAGAGTCACTGACAGAAGGTCACTAGTTGACATATTTCTTGTAGTGACAGCTTGAAGCCTTCTGAAGATCTGTCGTGTGTAGCACCTGCCGAACAAGCATGACACAGCGTAGCACCTATCAACCAGGCATGACTTGACATCTCCACCGAAGCTCCGTGCAAGACAAAGTCGTTCCACCTCTCGCCTCTGTCTTCCGGCGCTGCTCCACAAATGATCCTCCCAAGAGTTAAATGACACCGCAGTGCCGTCATCGTCCGATCTGGAAGACCATATCTAGGGTTTACCCCAGAATAGCGCGAGTGGGTCGACGTTAGTTACACGACGATGCGTTCATCAAGGTAATGGCGCAGAACGCCGCCATCGCCCGCCGTCGACTCGGTTTTCACTGGCAACCATGTCTCCCCGACTCGCAGCCGGAACTAGATGACGGATCTGAAGATCCGACCACCCAGCCTCAGGCCGACTACCTATGACAGAGGAGATGACCACCACCGCCAAGTCCCGCCTCCATGCCGAGAAGGGCCGTCGGACTCCACCGCCGTCAGTAGCTGCACCAAACGCTGGGCCAAACACAGCCACCAATAGCACATCACGAGCATCCCGTGGATGCCTCCCCGACCTGCCTCAGCGCGATCTAGAAGGCCGAGCGCAAGCGACAGACGAATCCGGCGAGCAACCAACAAGACTGCACGCACCATTGATGCCAGCCCGAAGGGGATCTCGCCCGGCTCTGCCTACCACAGGTGCCACCACCCCCCACGCCGTCCAGATCCGACAGGTCGACCACCGCCCGCCGTAGCCTTCACCAGCACGCAGCCCACCTCGTGCCGCCCTCCACGCTCGCCACTGTGGCAGCCCAGCGTCTCCGCGCCCCGCACCAAGCCGCGTGCCGCCCTCGTGAGAAGGAGAAAGCGCCTCGCCGTCGCCCTCCGACGGCAAGGGGAGGGAAGGGTGAGGAGGTCGCGGTCTGGCGGCGGCTAGGGTTTCCTCCCCTGCCGCCCGTGGGAGCGCCAGAGGGGTCGCTCGTTGGTACAGACTTGAAATTATATTTAGTAGTGCAGATCTTGTTCAGTTCTTACAGGACCGTGGTTATTTATATGGATCGACTCGTATTATCACCCGATCATATGATTGGATGACATTTGTCACAATGTGGGGCTGAGGGTATCATGGTGTGACGTCCTACCTTTTCTTGCAGGTAGCGTACTATCTATCTATCTATCGTGTTGTTTTCTTGATTTCGAACTGGAAATTAGCCAAGCGAACTCGTAAATAAGAGTTTCTCTCTTTTTTTCATTTCCTCCAATGAATTAATAAACACGCGTCTGTATATTTGTAGTTGCTGACAAAATTAGAGTACTTCAAAATCGCTCTCTGGCAGTTACATGGTCAGAAGTACAACGGGTACTGGTGGTGGTAGTAGGAGCTGGGCGGGTAGAAGTAGTACGGCGGCGGGTGCACGGGTACTGCCGGCTTCGGCTCATCCTTCTTCTTCTCCTCCGGCTTCTTCACTTCCTCCACCTTGACGATTTGGGCGTGGCCGAGCTTCTTGCGGAGGCAGCAGACAAGGCACACCGGGTCGACGCCGTCGCCGACCACCTCCAGCTGGTCCTTGGCGTCTCCAGTTATCCCCATGGACGTCACCCCGGCTGCTTTGGCGGCCAGCGTCAGTGCTTTCGACCGGCTTTTGTCGCACGACATGCTCAACTGGATGACAATCTTTTGCTGCAACAACAAAGAGAAAAACGATGGATCAGTTGTATGCTCCAGCTTCAGAGTACTGTATCGATGACTCAAAATTGAGCTGCTAAACGAAGCAACACGAGAAGTCAACAAAAACTAGCTAGGAGCAGAAACTGAATAGGGCTCCTCACCTTCATTGCTGCCGCTGGGTTGTTAGATGCCTAGCTGCCAAGGGGAGACAGAAACTCCGGAAATGCTCGCGTTCGAGCGAGGCTAGATTGGTTTGAGTAGCTACTGATCAATCTTCGGCAGATGCGTCTAGCCTGTGATGATTTGGTGAAGGGTATAACCGCCTGCCCGCCTTATATACAGGCACGCAGTGGGCACGGGTGTGGGAGCGGAGAAGTGGAGCCATGCCAGTATCAGGAGCGATCCCAACGCACTATCTAACGAGCTGTAAGAAGATTCGTAGCAGCAACTGTAGCAGGCAGCAGTTGAGCTCTCTCAGTGAGTAAACAACTGCGCAACTGGGCAAGTACTAGCCATGCATGTAAACGCGTCCTCGTCATACACAAGCTCTCGGTTGAATATTCCTGATCGGCAGGCTACCCATGGAGAGACAGTAGAGAGTATCAACTTTTAGCAAGACCTCAATGATTTATGTGGTTCCTATTTCTATGACCAGGTGGTGTGAACGATATCAGCGACCCGGTCGGTCTCGCCATGTAAAGCTCGTTCACAGGTTATACGTCGACGTCTGACCTAATGAATCAGGTTAAACTAATTCCTGCAAAAATAAAAGTGGAATCAAATCGAATTAATTAATTATTTTGAGCAGGTAACCTAGATCTGGATGCATGCATTGATAAATACAGTTGCGCTTTTGTACATTTTGTCATAATTTATTGTTAGATTCTTTGTGTACACGTTCGATATCGCCGTGTGTGTTTATATAGTATTGTGCTATTTTCAATAACTGAACCTTCGAAAGTAATCGTCGCGTTGTCAAAGCTGAAAGCGGACCTTTCATGGACTCCTGGGCAGGTATTTAGCCAGTAGTCAAACCTACAAAATAATCAATACATGATGACCGTACAGAATTCGGCCGTAGCTAAGCTAGTCCACAGAGCTGATGGGTCCAGAGACGCAGTACTAGATAGTATGCCATGCAACATGAGTCGTACGTACATACCTACAGGGTCAGTTTAGCGATCGACATGACATAGACGTTGCTATTGACCTGCACAAATAGCCCCAGTAAACCCCATGTTCTCGCTATTGTATGTGCAGCTCTGGTACGTGATACATATATTAAGCGCCCTGTTCTTGTTATGATGTGCCTCTCTTCCTTCGTTACTTTGTTAGGTTCTTACTACTGTATTATTTTGTAAAAGAATCAGATCTATTATAAAGATTCATCGGAAGTAAAAAAAGCAGGTCAAATATAATAAAAATTACAGGAGGTACATAGATCACTAAACGATCATTGTCACTGTCAGAACGAGCCATCAACGCGTCATTATCGCCGCTCCTATACTGGAGCTAGCCTGACTATGTTGATAACAGCTGAAAAGTCTTCAGATCGATCGGCACAAGTGGGCATCACATCTTTTTTTTTTGCGGGGTGACATCACATCTTTAATACATTGGTTTGACTCAAGTGGTCATGAGATCGGCACATGCGCAAGCGCAAGGTCACATGTACGAACTTGCCGAAGAAACAGGCGACCAACGGAAAAACGCGTTCGGTTTTTGCCTCGATTTCCAACTGAAACCTTTCATATTTCCTCCAACTAATTAATTTCTTTTAGATATGGAGGAGGACCCCCGGTCTCAGCATCTGGACGATGCATCCAGCCATTTTATTAATTATTCATAGAGGATCTTACAAAGTCATACAACAGTAAGACTGAAGCCACCGTCTAGGCAACAAAAGTGTCGCTACTCCTATCCAAGTGACGAAGGGATGCTGATAACAGGCCAGTACCAAATAGACCTTGTAGCCAAACCTAAAATCTAAGACACGAGATCCCAACCGGGGCGCTTTATCGGGTATGGGTCACCTACCGATCCGGCAGACTCCTCAACCAGGGGCGCTGCCGGGTCTAAGGCCGCCGCAGCCACCTGCCACCAATCCATCTTGAGTTGTCTTGTTGCATCTACCTTGCTCGGTCTAGGCGCCGTCGACGCCACCACGGCCTTGAACCGCGTCACCCTCCTGCGCGAGTCCATCTCCGTGCATCGGACGCAGAGTCACCACAGCGCCATGCCGCCGAGACCCGCCGCCATCAATGAGTGAGATGACGCACCGCTCCACCAAAGAATTCGTCCTCTGGTCTTGCATCCAGCCGCTGCTCAAAAAACGATACCCCCATGAGGGAAAACGACGCCAAAAGCACTGCCATCGTCTGATTCAGAAACTCCAGATCTAGGTTTTCACCCAGAGCAGCGCAAGCAAGTCGACAGAAGCTGCAGAGGCGATGTCTTCAACAAGATAACGGCGCGAAAACGCCGCCATCGCCCGCCATGACCCGAGTCATAGCACGGTTTTCACCGGCAGCCTCGTCTCCCCACTCTATGCCGAGACTGGATGTGACAATCCACAACCATCTAGCCGACCACCTCCGGCGAAGAAGATGGCCACCACCACCACGCCCAGGGTCGGAGCCCCCGATGTCCTCGTGTCGCGTGCCTAGTCCAGAGGCCGCTTGCCGCGCCGGAACAAAGGATGCGCACAACGGCTCGAGGAACCACCTTCCAGATCGGAAAGGGATCCAGATCGGACACCATAGCCGCTGACGTGATCTCTTCGTCGCCGCTGCCAGCACGACAACCCTGGTCGCCACCGGCCTTGAATCGACCGGAGTGGGTCGCCGCCACCCAGATCCGATCACCGACCGAGGAAGATTGCCGCCGCCGCCGTTACGGCCCGTAGGCTTAGCCTGCGATGCCCTCGGCGGGCGGGCAAGGGAGGAGAGGGAGGTCGGCGGGAGGAGAGGAAGCCCGGCAGGAGGCCCGGTCTTGGCGGCGCCACCACACGAGGGAAGGAGGTCTATAAAATTGGGGGAGAATTTCATTTCCCCGGCCTCTGCACCAACTAGGGATGCATACGGCCTTTTTAATATGAGTACTAGGATTTTTAATCTGCGCCGAGCCTAGTCCAACTAATTAATAAACTCACTAAACACTAAGAGCAACTCCAACGCGGCGATTCATTTCGTCCGTGTGCGTCTATTTTGGTCGGCAGGGACAGAAAAGTCGGCCCAATAAACCCACCCAAACGGGCGCGCGTCCGTTTTTTGTCCGCCTACCGATCCATTCCCCGCCCATTTTTGAGCCAGATTTGCGTCAGCACGGACACAAGACGGACGCGGGCGCGCCCGCCTACTCTTCCTCTAGCCCGCTGGTCGGTGGCAGCCTCCACCATTTCCCTCCACTTTCCCCAAAACCATCCCGCCGCTCACCATGGCCGCCGACCTCGATGCCGCCACCGGCGTCGCCTTCCTCGCCTCGTCCGGCATCACGTCCGCCCCCTCCGGCAAAGGCAAGCCTCGCACCCCCCGCAAGACCGCCGCCGCGCCCAAGCCAAAGAAGAAGCTGACGACCGATAAGCGGGCAAGGGAGTCGACGAAGAGAAAGGGCCGGAGGCACACGGCAGACGCGAGGGAGGAAGCCATTGCGGCGGCCGCCATCGCCGCCGCCGCGCAGCAAGAGGCCACCAACGCCCGCGTCGCGGCAACAACTAGAGAGGCACTGATGTACCTAGGGTTAAACCCTGGCTAGCATGGCCTCGTCGACGCCGTCGTGGCCGCGGCCAGCACCGGCTCATCTGCGTTTCCTCGGATGGTGCTGCCGGAGTTGCCCCGCGCGTCGGTGACGCAGCCGGTGCCCGGCTTCCACGTCTACTCGCAGGCCTCCCGACTCTCCGGGGAGTGCTCGCCAGAGATGAGCGTGGTGGCACCTTCCACGCTCGCGCATGCGCCCATCGACCTCAACGCCACACCGGTGGCTGGTGGCTCGTCATCCGGAGGGCGAGGAAACGCATGCGGCAGATGCCAACCGACGTGTTGCTGGGCGCACACAACCTGTTCGATGGAATGCCGACCTCCGGCGACAATGACTACACGCAGAACATCATCTTCGAGGGTGGTGCGGCGGCCGCTAGCGGTGCCGCCGGGGGTGGCTATGATCCTGACGAGACAGAAAGCCAGGACGGCCGAGGGCCGTTCATGCCGTCCACCTTTGATCAAGATCAGGTCGCCTTCATGCATGATCGGATCGGCATGGACATGGACGTCTTCCCGCTCGACCACGAGTTTCCGAAGGACTACGATCTCGAGGAAGAAGGTGAGTTGGACATGGAAGTGGAGCCTTTGTTCGAGGACGAGCTCGCCAACCAAGCCGCCGGGGGGAAGCCGAAGCGCAAGAGTAGGCGGACGAAGGCGTACACAGCGGCCGAGGACAAACTTCTTTGTGAGTTTGGAGGAACATTGGGCAAGACCCCAAGACCGGCGCCGAACAAAAGGCATCAATCTTTTGGACTCATGTCCATCGTGAGTTCCATGAGCGCAAGAAGTTTCCACCGTACCAAATGCAAAGCACGCGTGGATGGGTGTCCATTTTGAAGCGTTGGAAGGTGATCCAACAAGGGTGCAACAAGTTTTGTGCCGCTCTTGAGAGCATCAAGGCACGCCCCATGAGCGGCATCGGCATGCAAGACATGGTATGCTAGCAAGCAGCCCTCCTTGTGTCATTCCGTTTATGCTTGCATGTCCATGTCCATATTCATTTGCCAATATGCTTGCACGCAATTTATTTGTAGACATTTCAAGCTTTGGAGGCATTCAAGATCCAACACGATGGCAAGTGCTTCAACCTCTCCCATTGTTGGAGGTTCATCAAAGACGAGGAGAAGTTCAAGGCGCAATATGTCGCGCTCAAGTCGCGTGGGGGGAGGGGGGGGGAGAAGGCCGTGGAGGAGGAAGACGGCAAGGAGGCATGGCCGCGGGGGAAGACCAACTCCAAGGAGACAAGCGAGATGCGGCGTTGAACGCCTTGATCGCAAGCGTGGAGGGCATGATGACCAAGAAGGATTTGAGGGAGGAGAACCGCCGGCGATACAAGGAAGAACAAATGAACGCCTTCATGGAGATCCAAAGAAGGAGGCCTGACATGGAGGCAGAGAAGCAAGCCAAGATACTTTAGATGGAGGCGGAAAAACAAGCCAAGATGCTAGAGATCGAGTCCGCCAACGCCAAGACCAAGGCAAAAGAAGTGGAGATCATGAAGGTGGATCTCAACACCGTGTCGCCAAGGAAGAGGCCGTGGTTCAAGAAGATGCAGGCCGACATGCTCAAGTTTGACGATGAATGATATATAGCGGCGAGCGTCATCCTTTTTTGTATGTCGGCAAGTGTACTGGCATGACCACAGCCATGATGGCGTGGTCGAACTCCCGCCCTTTTTTGTATACTGACATGTATGCCGGTCGCTGGCAAGTGCGCCAGCTGAATTGGTGGTGTTTTTCTGAAGCTGACATTGTATGCCGGCGCTGGCATGGTGTCGGTATGAACTTCGGATGTCGACGTGGCCGCTGACATGATCTATGACCACGGGCCTTTTTTAAACTTTGCCGCGGACATGAAATGAATCACGGCCGTTGGACGCACTACCGATCCAAATTTAAAAAAAAAGCGAATGTTAAATGGATGGCCGATCCAAATGGACAAATCCATCATCCGTTTGGGTCGGCGTGTTGAAGTTGCTCTAACAGTTGTGGGGTCAGCGCAAACAGAGCCAATTCGCTCTGCTGTTCCAAGTCGCCAATGAAGCTATAATTAAGCTATAATTCGGCTGGATTGCGGCAAAGATTTCCGTCTGCTTGCCGATGGATGATGCTTGGCGCTGGCTTCTCAGTAGAGGATTAGGCTTCGCTAGCGCCGGTGTCCGTCAGGATTCGAAGTACTCCCACGGTCCCACAACTGCTAGTGGTAAATGCTTTTTTTTTTACAAGGTAATACGTTTTTTATTCATAAAATAAAGATCCAGTTATAAGACACGTAAACACCAACATTACAGTACTGAAAGAATAGGATAATCCTATGCAAAAAAACCAACGCTTGTCCTTCTCCTTCGGCACCACCGAAGCGATCATCAAGAGAGAGAAGACAGATCACCTCTTCACCCAAGCTCGACGCGGCTCCATCACTGATCTGCAGCTTTACGGACCTCCAAAGTAGTTTGCTAAAAGCAAAATCATTGCCGTTGAAAGAATCAGACCGGGGCAACGTGTCCCCGGACACGCCATCAAACTCCAGACCTGACATCCCCACACGACTACAACGCCGGAGGAGAAAACCAAAACTGTCAGCCTCCAACCACACACCCAGCACAGGATGCACCATCTTCCAAGCTGTTAGCTACGCGAGCCACCGTCTGCGCGTACTCGGATGATAAAACCTCCTGCTCCACCATGACGCCGGAGATAACACCGCAAAGAACGGGGACAGGCGAAGGAGACACACTGATGGAGTCGCCACCGCCGCCTCGCCGACACCATCCATGAACCCTAACCGCCCGATCTGAAGGATCGGCAAACCTGAATGCCATCAACTCCGAGACGCCGCCATGAAGGACACCGCCGGTGTGGGAGTGGAGCTGAGGCAGATTTATTCGTCCGAGCGCCGCACCCACCACCCCAACGACGCACCACGACATACAAAACCAAAACCTAACTACAGAGCGGCGGAACGGGGTCCCCCTCCCTCCCTCTGTCGAAGCAGCAGACGGAGGGAGAGAGGACCAGCGATCTCGCCGGTGAAAATCGGTGGTAGACTGGTCGCCTGCTTCGTTGCGTGGCGGCTAGGTCAGGGGAAAACGATCAGATGTGGGATCTGGCCTTCGAGGAAATATATACTAAAGTGAGAAGTAGGCCTGCCCAGTAATAGGAAGTGTACGGTGGAGCTAAACTCTGGTTTTCTGAAGTTTCTAGAAGTTCTATGAGCGATTTTTTTGTTTTTCTTTCTATTTTTTTTCTCTTTCCTATTTCCTTTCGCTTTTTTCATTTCAGAATTCATGAATTCTTTCAACTTCTTAAATATTTTTACAATTCTTATAAATTAGTGTACTAATTTTACAAAATTAGGAATATTTATAAAATCTGTGAATTCCCTTCAAATTTGTGAATTGTTTTTGAAATGCACGGGCTTTTATCAAATCGTGTTTATTTTTCTTACCGGCATTTTTTTATTTTTCCAATTCCCGAACTTTTTTAGAAGTGCACTTACTTTTTTTAAATCCATGATTTTTTTTAATTTGTAAACGTTTCCCATATCTGACGACATTTTCAAAATCATTAACTATTTAAAATTTATAAATTTTTCAGAATTTTAAATTTTCATAAATTTCTGTGCTATGAAAATTTTACTATGTAATTTTTAAAATGCAGAAAAAATCAAATATGTTTTTTTCTTAACCGTGCTGTATTTTAAACTAAAAATGCTACGAGCGAGCAGTGGCTAGCACCAAGAACCAAGAAGACAACAAAATTTAAAGGATTGCAGCCAACATGTGCGCGAGCGCCAAACACTTCAAGCGCTGAATAGGCGCTCCCAGCATTTCTTCCGCGAGAGCTATATCTCGCTTAGTCCAAGACTAGCTTCTGCCTCGCTGTAGGATTTCCCGTTGTATTTCAGTAGCGTGCCGGCCTGTTTCTGCGCGCCCACGGCTCGTTCGCTCGCTGCGTTTTGCTCGTTTTTATGGATTTATTTCATTTTTCTTCCTTTTTTGTATCTTCATGTTTTTTTGTTTCTCCATTGTTTTCTTTGTTTTATTCTGTTTTCACTGTTTTTTCGTTTTTCCTGTTTTCAGTATTTCTTTTGTTACTTTCTTCTTTTTTTTTGTTTTTTCTATTCTATTTTTTATTTTGATATTTCTTAGTTTTCATCGGGTTTCTTTGTTTCTATTCAGTTTGTTTTCCTTTTCTTGGGTTTTCTTTGTTTCCTCGTGGTTTTCATGGGTTTCTTACCGTTTTGCATTTTTTAGGGTTTTCGTTCTTGATTAACATTTTTCAGATAAAAGATTAACGAATTTTGAATACATGGTCAACATTTTTCCTATACATATTTTTACCATTTTCACATGCTTGATTAACATTTTCAAATACAAGATTTTTTTTCATGCATGGTCAACTATTGTGTTATACACAATTAACATTTTTCAAATCCTTTATTAACATTTTTTAAAAGCAAGATTAACTATTTTGAATACATGTTCAATGTTTTTGATATACATTTCCCTTTTTCAAATACTTGATTAACATTTTTTCAAATTCAAGTTTAACATTTAAAAAATATAATACAAGATTTGTTTTTTGAATACGTGACCAATATTTTTAAATACACATTTAACATGTTAAATGCCCGATTGACATTTTTAAATACCTGGTAAACTTTTTTAAAATACATTTTAAATATTACACATTTAACATTTTTCAACTGCTTCATCAACATTTCGACATGATCAATTATTTTTCATGCACATTTTTCTTGTTTTCTGTATATAATTTTTTATACATGAGAAACATTTTCTCTATATGCATTTTACATTTTTCAAATGCTTGGTTAATATTTTTATAAAATTATTTTACATAAAGTGCTTTTTGTAATATATTTATTTAGACTACTTTGGAAGTATGAACAAAGTAAAAAAGAAGCAGAAAGAAAAACGAAAACCATGAAAAACAAAAGAAAAATTGATGGCTCTTGCCTCGGCAGGTTTCGATCCGCCACCGCTGTCGAGGGCGGCCATGGTAGCCAATGTAATAGGTGTGTGTGCTTGGCACAATTGGCAATGCAGCTTTAATGGAGGTGAAGAAGACGAAGTCGTTATGGCCCGCCTGGCTCATGTACAGGGCGCTGCACGGGCGAGTGTTCGTTCCTGCTCGCTATAAGTGATAAATAGACGTGCCGCATGTAGCGCTGCCTTGCCTCTGAAACTGGCTGCGGTCGCTTCAGTGGCCCAGCCAATTAAGATTGTTTTTTTGAGGAATACCCGGCCAATTAAGATAGTTTTAGAAAGGTTCTTTAGATAGTTTGGACAGGTTTTAAAACATTCCGTGCTGTATTTTTTTTGTTTTCCTGTGTTTCTTTCTTCTTATTATTATTTACTTCATTTTCCTTTTTTCAAGTTTTTTGAATACAAACACATGCTTACACTTTTAATATAAATTTTACATCTTGCATGTACATGTGGAATATTTTTCTAAAAACGATTGAACATTTTCTAAATACTAGACGAAGATTGTTTTTTCAAATACACATTTAAACATTTTTTCCTGATATATGCTAACTATTTTTCAAACACATGTTGAAATTTTTTCTCAACGAAACGAATTTTCTTTATTAAATTAGAGAAATATTTTTAAAATTGTATTAACATTTTTATTAAATGCTACGAACATATTTTTAAACATGTGAAAGATTTTTTCAAAAAAAAAATACGTACATTTGTAAGATAGACAAAGCGATGCCCTCTCATCCCTCCTCTCTTGGAGGAAGAAGGCAGAGGGCCTTATTAGTTTTTATTTTTTATGGAATAGAGGGCCTTCTTACTTACCCACGTGATTTACAAACAACATGGACACATATCATGAGCACAACCCACAAAGCACAAACCCATAGTTGAAATTGTTGGTCCAAACATCTGGCCAGGTCCTCGGGTCAAAAAGAAAAAACATCTTGCCATGTACGTGACTGGTGATGATATCTTTCAGTCGCTCAATTTTTTATGTTATTTATACTAGTAATCGTGTACATGCAATGTATGTTAATATTAAGCCAATATATTAATTACATTGCAAATTAATATTTGATGAGATATTAACTATATGTTGTTGTTAGATAGGATAAAACTAATTAGAAGCGCTCATAGTAGGCATGCTATTAATTAGGGGAGTGTCGGAGCTGGATCCGGCAGATCCCTCGATATGGAATCCTAATTAGGCAACTTGGCTACATGGTATCAGAAGCAAGGATCCAGCCAAGTCACCTAGCTAGGATACCCTATCGAGGGATCAGCCCGATCCAGCCTCGACAGCGACAAAGAAATATCTTTTTCATTTTGAATCCTTCGCGATAAAAGATGGGTCGAAAATTCGTTTCTAGAAGGGCAACTGACTAGGCAATGTCATCCTCCGGGAACATATCTAGCTTTGGTCAGTATTGTTCACGATAAGAATGGTACTCTTGCACAGGTGCTTAGTTCATTCCTATCGGATATTTCTTTTAGGCTGGATTTATTTGCCCTCGTCTTAGGTCATAGTAAAATCTTTTACCCCAATTGGAATCGATTAAATTGACACAAAGACGGGATGTGTTTAGTTGGAACCTAATGACATCTAGGCCCTTTACAGACGACTCCATGTACAATGTGCTAATGCATTCAGAGGTTTCAGTGAATAATAACATAAAAATTGGAAGTAAAAGATTTCACTAAAAGTTCAAACCTTCATGTGGTATCTTTGAAGAGGAGTTATCCTAACCAAAGAAAACCTCGTCCATCGCAATTGGCAAGGAAGTAAGAAGTGTAGCTTTTAAACTCATGACGAGGGAATCAAATACCTCTTTAATTTTCCAATTCAAGTTTGCACGTTTTACATGGCCAGTCCTAAAATAAGTGTGTCAACTTATTTTTTTTAAGTGTCTCAACATTGTACTAACTTTAGTAGAAAATTATACTAAACTTGAGACACTTATTAAGAGATGGAGGAAGTATTTAATAATGATGTTTTTCCCTTCCCACCTGCTAGATTTGTTTGGTTGGCAAGACCGTCTCTGGAAAATTACATTACAGAGCAAGCGCCAGACTCCTCATAGACGACCACTTGTGGCCCTGGCGGGCAGTGGTAGTGGTAGCAACCGGGATAACACTGTGGGGCAGGTACATGCAACTTCTTCTCACACTTCTCGGGCTTCTACTCATCTGGATCTGGTTTCTTATCTTTCACTTCCCCCACCTCCAGAATCACGGCGCGTCCAAGCTTCTTGTGGAGGCGGTTGACAAGGCAGACCACATCGATGCCATCACCGACCACCTCAAGTCGGTCGGTATAATCACCGGCTATCTTTATCGAGATCACCCCTGTTCAAGCAACCAATAATTAATACCGTGACTAATGAGCTTCATACATTTAGATACATCGTTTGAGCGAGAAGCAATTCTGGGCGGAGGGATTAGCAGAGAAAGAAACAAGTAACATTGTCAAATTTTGAGTTGCGGACATTACAACATAGTTCACGGGAAAAGCTAATAATATGTCTTTTTTGTTAGAATAAATGGGCTTGGCTTGCCACATGAAGATTTTCTAAAATTCCTAATGTAAATCACAAAGGCCCATGTATAAATGGCAAATGAAGGTGCAATTTTTAGTCCCACCCTGAAAGTGAAGGAGGTGTGAGAAACGTAGTCTACGACTCCACTAAATGGTCGGTATAAAGAGAGAAAGAGAACACCACATGTGAGTTCTCTTATATATAGAGCGACAGAGCAGGTTTTCGAAACCTCTCGCTCTTGTGATCCTGCATCGGGGAATTCTACATGTTTTATCATGATTTCCTATTGGTCTAGTGTATGCTAGATTGTTGTGTGCTAATAATAGTTTAGATCATGATTTATGTTTTGAAATTAATCATGGATTTTCCTAATTATCCAACATTTTTAAGGGAAAAAATAATTGTATGTGAAAAGGCCATGAACAATTGATGAGTTCATGTAATGGTTTAAATCTGGAGGCCGGGGAGAAGTAGTTGCAAAAATCCCGAGGCACAACCAAGGCTCTTTCTAAAAAAATAAGCGAGGCGGTTGGCCTTCGCCTAGCACCTGGCACTTAGGCAACCTAGGCACAACCTAGGTGGACCTATCAGTTTGGCTATCAAGGTGTATCAATATTAATTTTAAGAATACAAGTGAGTAAACTACCATCTATTGAATTGGAATATGACCCATTTGCCTTGTATGTGCAATATTACATGATTTCTTCAGGACAACTTCTTGCTTGCCTTGTCTAGAGATTTGTTTATGACTAGACAAGACATTTGGTCGTCGCCTAATGCCTGAGCGCTTCTTAGGTGCTGTCTTTTCCTAAAGAGAAAAGAAGTAGGGCCACTCAAACTGGCATGCTCTTCGGCCATGTCATGACAAGTTGCTATTTCTGAGCATGATAGCACTAAGTTGGCTTCGAGATTTGTGTGACGCATGTAATAGGGAAATCGATTAGGTCTTACAAGATCACGTAGAAACATACTAAACTAGGCTTTTTTTATTAAAAAAAGGTACATTTTAATCCCTATCGTTGATTGCATATAAATTTGTAAACTTTATCTAGGGGACTGGATTATTGTAATGCCTGGCACTTAGGCATAACAAAGCAAACCTAACACAACATTATTGTAAATACTAAATCATCAGTTATGTCGCACTCTTACAAAATATAAAATTTAGGTGTGGCCAGATCTCAGTCAACTGAGACTTGATCAAGTCTAAGTCAAATAACATAACATGTAAAAACGAAAGAAAAAAACTAAAAGAATTATTTTTTGCATGGATCTCCACGTAAAATTCCACGAATATAGCATCGCTGAGACTTGGTTAAATCCAGTCCCGATAAAGTTTCCTAGGCTCAGTTAGGCCCAATTTACGGTTGCTGAGCTGTCATGCGTATAAAATTAGCCGTAAATATTGTCAAAAGTAGTTTGACAAACCCTAAAATATGCAAAGCAGACGAGGCAAACGGGATTATGATAATCAACGGCAATATCGAATGCAGCCTTAACTTCAATAAGAAGCAAAACAAGCGCATTTACGAGAGCCATATATTCCCGTCTCAACGAGAAGTAACGGCATATAAACGTGTGCAAATGCATACCGGTTGTCTTGGCGGCCAGCTCCATGGCTTTGGACCTGCACTTGTCGCAAGGCATGCTCACCCTGATGACCATCCTTTGCTGCAACAACGAGGACGACAAGAACAACAGTAAGAACAGGCTAAGCAATAACCGTTTAATCATGTAAGTCCTTCAGTCCCATACTGCTCAAAAAGCAGTGGGATAAGTAACTTGAAGCGCCTTGCCTTCATCTGGAAGAAAGATGCTGGGGAATGATCGAGTGATATATGTTGCGACTTGGGAGTTGGGAGATGTTGATCGGCGCAGACGCAGTGCAATCAAAAGGTTGTGTCATGTGATATCCTCAGATTACTCTTATATAGGCGTGCGGAGAGAAGTAGCTATCAACTGCTAGTACTCCTGCTATTTTGCTTAAGAAACTACGTAATGCTCTCTCCGTTCTGACATAGATGACACAATTTTATACTAATTTTAGTATAAAGTTGGATCATTTATTTTGGAACGAAGGGAGTAACAGTATGCATTTGACTATTGAGTTGAGCATGTGTGTTGGTAAAATGATGGTTTTAGGCATATTGATGTATTAGAGCATCTCCAGCCGTTTGGCCCCTAAGAAACCAGCGCTAGATTGGCCCCCTGGGGGCGACCTAGCTCCCAGTCACGTCCCCAGAACGCGGCAATTTCAAATTTGATCGTTCCCGCTCATCATAAAAGACGCCACAAGTCCGGCGATCATAGGCCACAGTCCGGCGATCGTAGGCCACAGTTCGGCGATCGGATAATAAATAGTCCGGCGTACAAAAAAAGAACGCCACAAGTCTGGACGCGTGCATCACTCGGCGGGGTCGGCCTCCAGCGTCGGTAGTCGGCGTCTTGTGAGCTTAGCGGTGTCGGAGCTGCTTACATCTTTGGCGGCGTCGGTGGCAACCGGTCTTCTTTGGGCGTCACGGAGGCATCATCGCTCGGGCTTGGCGGCGGTGTCGGCGTGAGTGCGGGAGTTGGCGGCAGCTGGTTCAGGATGAGGTCGCGCTCCGCCATGTACCACGCCTTGAGCCTCTCGTCAGTGCTCTGGAGCATGTCCGCCCCGCCCATCAGAAAAGCCAGGTTGGTGTTCCTCTTCTTCGCGACGACGTTGGTCTGGAGCAGGTCGAGCTTAACGGCGCTGTTCGTCATCAACGCCGACCACCGCGCCTCGGTCTTCTCTTCACGCAGGGCGGCCCGGGCCTGTGCGTCGGCCAGGCAATGCTAGATGGACTCCTGCACTCGCGCGATCGCCGCGTCGGCGTGTTTCCCCTTCTTGGCCCCTTTGTTGCCGTCCGGCCGCCCTTCTGACGCGCCCGGCGTCAGCGTGTCCGGCTTGTAGGTCTCCTTGGCCTTGGCGAGGGTGCGCCAGACTTCCGCCCACTTCTCGCACTTGTCGATCCGCTTGAAGACGTGGAGGTACTTGAATTCTTGGTCGCTGTTGTCCTAGCGGTACATGGCGAACATGCGCAGCAGCTGCGCCGAGGAACAAACAGTTGGCGGGCGCACACGGCGAAGAGAAGCGGGAGACCGGCGTGCCATACCTGATCCTCAATGTTGGCGCCGCTCTCCGGGCGAGCCGCGATCTCCTCGACGATCCCATGCCATTTGTTGCACGCCGCCTGGATGAGCCCCCAATGGTTCGCCATTCCCTTCGACCTGCGCTGCATGTAGACGCCTTTGAAGTAGGGGTCGACGAGCTTGCGCTCGTCGAACTCGGCCTTGATGCGCTCCTAGTACGTCTCGATGCTCTTGTTTGTGCCGGTGGTCGGGTCGAGGCAGACGACTTTCCACGCTTCGGCGAGGCATTCCTGCTTCTTGGACGCCCACTTGATGCGCGGCTCGCCGGTCCTGGCTGCCCGCTTCTTCTTCTTGCGCCTCCTCGCCGGAACAATCGCCGGTTCCTCCTCCTCCTCCTCGTCCGGCTCCTCCTCGCCGTACTCGAGCTCGCCGTCCATGCCTCCGCTGAGGTCCACCGTGTCGTCCTGGGTAGCGAACCTAGGGGACGCGGCGGCCGCGGCCAAGCCTGCCACGATGATCTCGTCCATGTCGGCGTCGGTCACGTCGGTGTCGCCGAGGTGCGACGTGGAAGCTTGTGAGAAGGGTAGTGCGCAAAGGCAGAGAGGGGGCGTCGGGGAGGACGCGTAGGCCAGCGGCGAGTAGTTGTATGGAGGGCACTGCACGCCGGCGAAGGCAGGCGAGGGTGTGCGCTTGGCCGGGTGTCCATGGGGAAGGTGACGTTGGGGTTGAACCCACCGTGCGCGTCCCCGTCGGCGTAGCTGGCGACGGCGTGCATCCCCATGTTTGCGTCGACGACGAGAAGGCGGCCGGAGAGCCGATGCTTTGCTGGCTCCAGGGCGCGTGCTGGGCGTGGCCGCCGGGTGGATTCATCATCCCCACGCGAGCCGCCTCGGCTTGATCCGCCGTAGCAGCCCGCAGCGTCGCTTGTCCCGAGCCTTTTGGCGATAGCCTGTTCACTTTGTCGTGATGGCGACCTCCGTCGCTGAACTTCCGCCCTCCAGTCGGCGTTGGACATGCCCGGCGGCTTGGACGGCGGCGCCCTCGGCTTCCTCTGCTTCGGCTGGGCGATGGTGGTGGTCGTAGCTGTCGCAGTGCGGGGGGTCACGTACTTCTTCGGCGGCATGGTGGCCTGCTGGGAGGCGAGCGGGAGGGAGATTGGCGGGAGGAATGGAAATAATGAGAGGAAAGTGGGGGAAAAGCGGGAAGAAACGGCAGGAAGAGGCTCTCGACTTCGATGACAGGCGACGCCCGCCTTTTCGTGTGCAAGGCCCCCCAGGAGCCTTGGCATGAGTTCGGTCCGGGCGCCTTGATTCGCCCAAACCGAAAACGAGCTACTGGAGGCCAATGGGCGATTTTGTTCGACGCTAAAAAAAAGCACGAGAAGGACTGTTGGGTGCTTGTTGAAGATCTCTTACTTTGTAAGGTTTTTGTGAATCCTTCTTTAAATATATGTTTTGTGAGACCCTACGAGGAGAGCAACAGTCCGCGGGTGATGACAATATTACTCGAGTGCTAACACCTCTAGCTAGCTAGGCGCCAACGCCATGGCCCTTGGAGTCCACCTTCCGTGGCCCTGCAGACAGCTACGGGGCTGTGGAAATATGGCGTCCGCCTCGTGCGGTCTCATCTCGGCTGCCGCGCATGCCGCTGCCACTAGCGCCCAGTGGGCAACCGAGTAACGGCTGGCGGTGTGGCATGCGTAGGCGAACAGCGCTGAGCAGTCGCTGAGAGCAACTCGTCTCAGCCCAAACGTCGATGGATGAGCAGACCAGCGGCGGTTTTGTTCGACTTGATACTTATTTGTTCGCATAGTGACTTGTTGACGAAAACTTCCTTTGCTACGTGTTGTTGCTAACCAGGTCGCGAAGGTCACGTACATTCAGTAGGTCGAGTGTCCTCTTGTCAAAGTTGTTTAGATTCTGTTTAGGGAAGTGATCACGTGTGAAATGACAAAGTGTTTGTACAGAGTTCGGGTTGCGTTGTGTGGGTTGCCGATTCAGCGACCCGTTGGACGCAACGACGTCTGTATCCCTTTATATATGAGAGCAAATAAACGAAATATGTCTGAGCAAACCGGCAATGATTTTGTCCGACTTAATACGTAATTGTCTGCAGAGTGAACCTGTTGACAAAACATTGCTTCACTATTAGGGAAAACCTTATACACAAAACTTTAGCAATAGTGCACTAGTGCGGGTTAGAAAAGCACGCTGGTGCTAAGTAGCAGTAGCGTGCCTGTGCAAACCGCGCTGCAGATAAAGTTCTAGCAGTAGCGCGTCTTGTTCTAAACACGTTACTACTAAAATTCTCACGCCTTAGCCGATAGGCTACACATAGTAGTAGCGACCTATATCGAACCGCGCTACCGCTACTTTCTTTGTAGCAGCCCGTTTTAATCTAAACTCGCTACTGCTAAAGGATATAAAATTAAATGGAAAGCAAATAGAAAGGTAATTGAAAATAAAAGAAATAGAATAAGGTGAAAGGAAAAAAATAAAATGTGAAGAAACTAAATAAAAAAAGGGGAAAAAGAGAAAGGAGTAGCAATAGCGTGTATCCCAGAACACGATGTAGCTAACGTGGCGATGGCCGCTTTAACGGGCAGCCACTGCTTCGACGTAACCATCGGGTTCGTCCTTCCCGACCACTTCCCCAAATCCAACTCTCCACTCTGCCGCCATTGCCGTGGCCGCGCCTCTCTGCACACCCTCTACGCCACCCCCGACCCCAGATTCAACGCCGCCCCCGCCCCCGACCTCAACGCCGCCCCGGATGCCGCCATCCGCCAAGGCCGAGCCCCGACCCGACCTCGGCGCCACTTTGCCCCTCCTCGTCGCGTAGGCACCCGAGGTGAGCACGCTGCTCCTCTCTCTCCCCTACCTCTGCCTAGGGTTTCTTTATATTTTAGTTGCATCAAATTAGTTAGGGTTCATGTAAGGGTGGAAACAAATCGGATGCGGATGCGGCTCAAATGAGTTAGGGTTCATGTAAGGGTGGAAATGAATCAAATTTCTAAGATGAATCATAAAAGCAGTAAAATTTGACCACTTATTTCACTTTATAGTTGGATAATTGGAATATCCGCTACCACTTTCCACCCCTAGGTTCATCAAATTAGATGGTAATTAGGGCAGTAGTTCCTAGGTACTAATTAGTTCGTAAGAACTAGGTACTAATTAGGTATTAGTTTATTTTTATTTATAGTAAATTTATTTTTAGTAAGAACTAGTTGAATTAATAGAACTAGTTAGTAAGAACTTGTTGCTATTTTTTTAGTTAAAGCAATTTTTTCCGCATCAACGTAGACGATGCCTATCCCGCATCCTCGTCGTCGAGTCGGCGGAGGACGACACCTGCTTGACCAGATGGGCCATGTTCGGGACTGGGCTCCGCCGGTGGTCTTGAGGCGCTACCTACCGGGGCGCATGTTGGTGAGGAGCCAACCTGTCGTTGACCCGAACCTTCTTTGGTGGCGGTCGCGTGGGCCAGTGACGGTCCAGAGGCTCGACGACCCCGCAGAGGTGGTGCGTCACCGTGTCACTGTGGAGGACGCGCACGTCCGTTGCTACTTGTTTGCGTTGGAGCACAGGTTCTCTAATACTGGCAGGTTCACGAGGACTTCACTGGAGCTATGATCCCGTCATGGTTCCTTCTCTGTGGGTGTCCACCGCCCGCGCCAATACCCGTCGTGTGCTAGGGTTTTAGTTGTATTAGTGATGTTATATGTATGACACTAATATTCGGGATGTATTAGTGTTAATATTCAACGATGTACGGACGCATGAGATGATTTACTTTTGCTTATTGAATGCATGCTAATTTGAGTCCTATAAGATACTCCCTCCGTTCCCAAATATAAGTCTTTCTAGAGATTCTAAAGTGACTATATACAGAACAAAACGAGTGAATCTACACTCTAAAATATGTCTACATACATCGGTATGTTGCATTCCATTTGAAATATTTAAAAAGACATATATTTAGGAACGGAGGGAGTATTTTGAAATGTATATCTTGTGTTGCTCAAATAGGATATGTGCTTGCCCAAGTGTTCGGTCGTGTTTGCAGGTTACACCTCCGAGTGGCCTATATTTTGCCGGAGTGTTGATTCATTTCCGTTCCGGCAAATTTTAGGCACTCGATATGTCCTATTTTAGCAAAGGTCATGCCGGATTTTTCCGTGAATTTTGGCATGACTTGTGCCAGAATATGTAGGAAATATCGAGTGCCCGATTTGTGTGTTGAGTATCCTGGTAGTTGTCTTCGATCGATTTTCAATTAATGTTTTAACTATGAACATAGGAAATGTCCGACGAAAAGGATTTCGGTATTTGCAAATACTGCGAAGACGAAGCGTGACCTGTGCGACGGAATCTTCCTAGATGATGATAGGCGCTTCAGCATCAAGCTGGACGAGAACTTCGAAGTGGATACAATAAGTCACAACGACAAGTCTTTTTTCGTAATTAAGCATGACATCTACTTCATTTGCTTCAACTTATATATTTTTTTACTATTCTACTAGCGTATCCCCTGCCATGCAAGAGATTTTGTATTGGATAAGATAGGTTTCAGTCATACTATGGAGGTAAAGAAAATTTACTTGAAGATCGAGCATGGTTATATTTTCCACGCAAAATTATACAATTCAGACGACTACACCTATTTTGGATGCAAAACATGGCGAGCACTATGCAAGACTTATACATTTGAGCCTGATATGGTTATCACCTTTGGTATTCGTCCGGAAGATGATATTGAAGGTAATACCGACATCCGGGTCGATGTGCGACGCCTCTAGTTATACCATTATGTAAGTTTCTCAACCATATTTATGTCTTTGATATTGTTTATTCAAAAATAGTTGACAACTAATTTGTATTGTCAGCTTATTTCGGTGCAAGCAAACATGTCCAGCGCTTGGTAGACATGACCGTATACTGTGCCGGGGCTGAACTCAACTGCGAGGAGCTCAGTCATTATGTTTCATGGCTTGCGGATCTTGATACTGTCAAGACAAATTTTCTTCCTGCATTTAGAAATGTTAGTATTGAAAACGTGCGACCAATAATGCTCGTAATGAACTACGGTCACATCTATTTAGGAAGGATGGTAAGATTTTTACTATTTATCCTCAGTGCATCTTTTTCATACACTATTTTTGAAGCTAAACTTCATTACTAAGTATGTTACCATACGATGTTCTTCAACAGGGACTCCCGATGAATGTTGTGCCTTATGGGATCGAGACTAAAGGTACCATGAGTATTATTAGCTTACGGCCAAGATATCCTATAGATTAATTTAGTGCATTCAACATTAGCGACGGATTCTTAATAGCGCAAGACTGGACCAAATATGTGATGGGGTAGCGCAGAGAAGTACTAGGGGGCAGCAAACACATGCGCTACCCACGATTAGGAGACAGGTTCATCTGCATGCTCCAACTTGATCAAGGAGGAGAGCTCTACATGTTTTATGTTATTTTACCTAAAAGAGAGCAGCAGGAGTGATTAGCTAGCTAGAAATGAGTTTGAAGATAATGATGTGCTACACTATTACTATGATGATAAAATAGCTAGTGTTGATGGTAATGACTATGATGATTATTATTAGCTACTGTTAGTGGTGATTAAATAAATATTATTGATGGTAATGACTATGATGATGATTAAATAGCTTGTCTTTGGCGGATTAGATTCAAGTGGAGGCAACATGTGGTGCACATCGAAAGTACTACTAGTCCAAACTAGATCAAGTTTGGATTAGTAGTATACTTTGACATGCACCACATATTGCCTCCACTTGAACCTAATCCACCTTCATTTGACACACTGTTATGGACATAATGATGTAAACCTCATAACTGGTATTGTACCAATATTTGTACGATGGCGCATAAATACACTAAAAATAAAAATAAAATAAAAATACTAGTAGCGATGGAGAGAAAACACGGTGCCACTAGTTACATTAGCAGTAGCGTGGGAGCGAACAAACGCTGCAGCTATTTGTCCTAGCGATGGCAGCGTGGGCACGCAGCATTCGCTAAGCAATAGTTGTAGCACCTTATTAGTAGCAGGCCCCCGCGCTACTAGTGAGCACAAAACCAGTGCTACTGCTAGGGTTTTCCCTAGCAGTGCTTGTCGTGGGAATGATTCCGACAATAAGAGAGGTATAGGGTAACGGAGCATGATCTATCGAGATGCATATGGGTGACACGGTGGTTTTAGCGAGTTTGGGCCTCTCACAGTGGAGATAACAACCCTACGTCTCGTGCTCCGGAGAGGCTTTGTTTTATCTGAGTATATATCCGGAGATTACAATGTGTGTGAGAGAGAGAGGAACGGATCCCCATGCCTAAGCTAAGTCCTGAGACTAATGGTGAAAAGAGAGAGAGGTGGAAGAAAAATCCCCCAAGTCTAGTGGTGGGGGTGGCTTATATAGAGTACGCCACCCCTCACCTCCTATGTTACAAAGTGGAGCATCAATGCCATAATGTCTGCCCACAACAAAACCGTCATGCTGACTATTGGTCTTCGCATATCCGAGTGAGTTACTTTGCCGAGTGGAATGAGCTCGTTGAGTGGAGTGCCATGCTCCGAGTGGTTGTTGCCGTCCGAGTGACTTTCAAGTTGCGGTACATCTGGACGGCGATCTGGCCCAGGGGCCCAGTACAAAGTGTACGGTGTCCATGGGTAGGGTCTTTAGGTCAGGCCTGTTACCCTACCCCTAATACATGTCCTCGTCATTAGCCCCCGAATCGGTCGAGGTTGAGCGGATCGAGTCGAGGTGTATTCCCAGATGATCGAGTGCTACGGAGGCACTTATGAGCTTCCTCTGGTCACCCGGCGGTCTTATCTCCGCGTGTTGCCTTGACGGATTCCAGACTGCATGGTGTCCGAGTGAAATGAGCTCAAAACGGATCCACGGAGGAGCGTTGAACTCACCTTATAGCAATTTTTTTGGAGTGATTTGGAGCTGGTCCTGCATCGAGTAACTGATTACTCGGAATTTCTTCATGCCTGGAGAGTGTCTTTTTTTGTTGTTTGGCCGTCACTCGGACCGGGCAGACCGTTCTGAGTGGATACCATTCCAGTGGGGGCACGCTGAGTGCACCCACTGGGTGTAGTCCCCGAGACTGCCGTCGATCGCGGCAGTCGGGCGGAGTCTTAGAGCCTATCTTTTTGTTCTTGTTCATCACTCGGACCGTCGTGCCATACCGAGTGGAGATTACTCCGATGGGGCACGCTTAGTGCACCCACCGGTGTGTAGTCCCCGAGATCGCCATCGATTGCGGGCGGTCGGGGTCTGAGAGAACTAAGACTCTTTTTAGCTGGTAATCGATCGAACTTGTTCTTCTCTCGGATTGGTTTACATTTGCTTGATACAACTTCGAAGAGGAATCGGCGATCGGCTAGTTGGGCGATCCTTGAGCAGCATTGATCAGCTCATCGCCAAGGCCCTCAGCAGTGGTCGTGACGTTCCTGTCTCAGCTCACCAGCAAGGTACTCAACAATGGTCTTGACGTTCCTGTCAGCCGTCTTCTTTCGGTTGCAGTCGACCCGCACCATTCAGCGGGGCCGGTCAACTCGTCAACGAGGTATTCAGTAATGGTTTTGACGTTACTGAGTGTGGCTCGCCTTGGCGACACGCTCAATCTCGTCCTTCTTCTTGATGGTACATCTCTGAGGTGGTGGTCGTGGCCGACCCGCACTTTGCTAAGCCCTCGAGTGGGAGGATTACTCACCACTCTGTAAGATTTTTCAAACTTAGGTAGTCTTGGACTGCAGCTAAGCCTCCGAGTGGGAGGATCGCTCACCACTCGGTAGGATTTTTTAAACTTAGGTGAGTACTGGACTGCAGCTAAGCCTCCGAGTGGGAGTATCGCTCACCACTCGGTAGGATTTTTTTAAACTTAGGCGAGTACTGGACTGCAGCTAAGCCCCCGAGTGGGAGGATCGCTCACCACTCGGTAGGATTTTTTAAACTTAGGTAGTCTTGGACAGCAGCTAAGCCTCTGAGTGGGAGGATCGCTCACCACTCGGTAGGGTTTTTAAACTTAGGCTAGCATCTGGACTCTTGCTAAGCCCCGAGTGGGAGGATTGCTCACCACTCGGTGGGATTTTTCAAACTTAGGCGTAGTCTTGGACTGCAGCCTAAGCCCGAGTGAGAGGCGGACTCACCGCTCGGTAGGATTTTTATTACTTAGGCGTAGTAATCTTGGACTGCAGCTAAGCCCCGAGTGAGAGGCACACTCACCACTCTGCAGGATTTTTATTACTTAGTAGTCTTGGACTGCAGCTAAGCCCCAGTGAGAGGCGGACTCACCACTCGGTGGGATTTTTATTACTTAGGCGTAGTCTTGGACTGCAGCTAAGCCCCCGAGTGAGAGGCAGACTCACCACTCGGTAGGATTTTTTATTACTTAGGCGAGTACTGGACTGCAGCTAAGACACCCACTCGGGGATTTTAGAACATGTAAAAAATGAACAACAATCATTCCGAAGACTGTAAAATCATGTCTTTTGATAATCCAACTAAAGGGTACTTCTTTCTGAGTTCGAGTAATTGTGGAGCTGGGTTTGCATCGAGCAAAATGTTTCTTTTTGAGTTCTCTTCCAGTGGGGGCACGCTGAGTGCACCCACTGGGTGTAGTCCCCGAGCCTTCCGGACTAGATGAGTCTGGCAGAGGGTTTAAGTCTCCCGGTAAACCTTCATGCAGTTGGCACGGTAAATATCTTTGTCTGGAATTGAATCAATCGGATGGATGCGTAGCGAGGTGGTTGTACGAACGACGTTCGACAAGTAAGGCCGCCTATACTATTCAGCGATGGCGCTTCATTTTTACCCTTTTGCATGAAAGGGGTATTTATCCAAGTGGACGTGCTTCCCGTCTGATCGGGGTATGTTGACTGCAAGGGAAAACATGGTGGCACTTGTATGTCTCCCGGAGGAGATAGACTAGTGGTCTGACATGGACGTGCCATGAAACCCGAGTGACGAGGCTAGTGTGTGGACTGACTCTCCAGAGAGAGGCCACTCATTATCCCAGGGGGAAACCAGCACATGCCATCTCTGAGTCCAAGTTTGTGAAACTGACGCCTTGGAGCCTAGGATAGGGCCAAGTGTATCCGTAGAGGACCGTTGTTTTCACCCTTTTGCAGTCCTGAAGATGACTTTAGGTAATGATTTGGGCGATCGTCCGAGTGGACAGTACTACCCTTACAGATTTTCGGCAGACCGAGCAAGTATGGTCAGAAAGATATTCCTGATGTGATCAATGGGTTGATTGAATGGGCGTAACCCCTGAGGGCGGCATGGCCAACGGCTGTGCGTATCTCCCGAGTGATGCTCGAAAGAGGCAAGCTTGCTACAGAGTGTGATATGAGGTTTGATCATACGAGTAACTTAGTCGTTCCCGTGTTGGGGGTGTAGAGGTAAAGACATGTCCAACTGATGGTGACGCGCGAGGCGGCCGAGGGGCGATGATGTGTACAACCGAGTGACGACGCGCGGGGCGGCCAAATGGGGAAGACGTGCACAACCGAATGGCGATGCACGGAATGGCCGAGTGGTGAAGACGTGCACAACCGAGAGGCGACGCATGGAGCACCCGAGTGGTAAAGACGTGCACAACCGAGTGGTGTGGTGCGGGACGACCGAGTGAGGATGTGCGAGGTGGCCGAGTGACATATTGCGTGTCCAGCCAAGTGGCTGAAATGGTCTTCGAAGGAGTTAGCCAGATGCTTTCGAAGCTAATGTAACGATGAGGTCGGTGTAGTTTGGTTGCGACACAATAAGACCGGCGTGACAACTGAGTCTGAATAAGAATGAAGATGGTGTGCAGAGCGTCTGGGTGATTATAAAACTTGTCAAAGTGGTGGATTGGATGCACTTGTTGAAGTGAAGGATCTGACTGGTGATGAAGGACTTGACTACTCAGGAGAGTGTCATTCCAAATGAGATGCAGCCTCCAAGTGCGGCATAGCCCCTAGCGCATTACTGTGCCCGACAACGGACATGTCGGAATACGAGAAATATAGATTTCAATGGATGATTTGTAATTTATCGAGTCGGACTCGGGTAAAGATGAGGAGAAGCTTCCGAGTGATGCTCAAAAGAGGCAAACTCGCAAAAGAGTGAAGTGTGTGAAGTTTAATTATAAAAGGGACTTATCTGTCTCATGCCTGACGAGGTCTATATCATTGATACGATGAAAAAGATTCCACAGAGGGGTTGGCTGGATGTGTTTGAAGTCAACAGAATGACAAGGTCGGTGTTGTGGAGCGCTAGGACCGGTACGGTGATCGAGTTTGAGCAGCGATGAAGTTGGTGCATAGGGCCATCGAGTGATCGCGTAACTTGTGTAAAAAATGGCACAAGCCAACGAAATAATTTCTTGAGGACATTTGATGTGTGCTGAAATGATTTGTGTAAATAACACCCATAGACATCCACTGGGAGTGCAAGGGGCTTGCTGGTTCAAAACCAACAAGATTCTAAAAGAGTGAAGGATCTAGTCGAACTTGACGAAGTGAAGTATCCAACTGGACATGTTGGAGTGTTGGCTCAAATAAAATGGAAGTATAGTGTTCCGACTGAGTTGCAGCCCCCGAGGACTGATGCAAACTCGAAATGAAGAACACATGGTGTTCGTGAAGGACGTATGCGTTAAAAATGAAAGTTGGACTCGTGGAGTGAGTACTAAGCAAGTATGTGAAAATAAGAAACCGGCGTGAGGGCACACTTTCGGTGGCGTGGCCTCCGAGTGAACATGATTTGTGAACTACAGGATACTCAAGCACGGGGAAATAATAGAATGTAGTGCTAGAATGACTTAGTTGTCTGAAGGCGCGCGGGGCGGCCGAGTGGTGAAGACGGGCACAACCGAGTGGCGACGCTCGGGGCGGCCGAGTGATGAAGATGTGTTCAACCGATGGCAATGCGAGGGGCGACCGATTGATGTAGATGTGTCCAACTGAGTGGCGACGCACGGGGCGGCCGAGTGGTTATGAGGTGACCAACCGAGTGGCGACGCACGGGGCGGACGAGTGGTTATGAGGTGACCAACTGAGTGGCGACGCGCAGGGCGGCCGAGTGGTTATGAGGTGACCAACCTATGGCGACGCGTGGGGCGGCCGAGTGGTTATGAGGTGACCAACCTATGGCGACGCGCGGGGCGGCCTAGTGGTTATGAGGTGACCAACCGAGTGGCGACGCGCGGGGCGGCCGAGTGGTTATGAGGTGACCAACCTATGGCGACGTGCGGGGCGGCCGAGTGGTTATGAGGTGACCAGCCGAGTGGCGGCAGCGGGCGGCCGAGTGGTTATGAGGTGACCAACCTATGGCGGCGACGCTGGGCGGCCGGTGGTTATGAGGTGACCAACCGAGTGGCGGCAGCGACGGCGGCCGCAGTGGTTATGAGGTGACCAACCGTGTGGCTACGGGCGGGGTTCCCAGTGGTTATGAGGTGACCAACCTATGGCGACGCGCGGGGCGGCCGAGTGGTTATGAGGTGACCAACCGAGTGGCGGCGCACAGGGCGGCCGAGTGGTTATGAAGTGACCAACCTAGTGGCGACGCGCGGGGCGGCCGAGTGGTTATGAGGTGACCAACCTATGGCGACGCGCGGGGCGGCCGAGTGGTTATGATGTGACCAACCTATGGCGACGCGCGGGGCGGCCGAGTGGTTATGAGGTGACCAACCTATGGCGGCGATGGGGCGGCAGTGGTTATGAGGTGACCAACCGAGTGGCGGCAGCGGCCGAGTGGTTATGAGGTGACCAACCTATGGCGACGCGCGGGGCGGCCGAGTGGTTATGAGGTGACCAACCTATGGCGACGCTCGGGGCGGCCGAGTGGTTATGAGGTGACCAACCTATGGCGACGCGCGGGGCGGCCGAGTGGTTATGAGATGACCAACCGAGTGGCGACGCGCGAGGCGACCGAGTGGTTATGAGGTGACCAACCTATGGCGACGCGCGGGGCGGCCGAGTGGTTATGAGGTGACCAACCGAGTGGCGACGCGCGGGGCGGCCGAGTGGTTATGTGGTGACCAACCTATGGCGACGCGCGGGGCGGCCGAGTGATTATGAGGTGACCAACCTATGGCGACGTGCGGGGTGGCCGAGTGGTTATGAGATGACCAACTGAATGACGACGCGCGGGACGGCCGAATGGTTATGAGGTGACCAACCTATGACAACGCGCGGGCGGCCGAGTGATGTAGACGCCTCCGATAGAGTGTCGATGCACGGGGCATCCGAGCGATATAAACATGTCCCGCGGAGTGGTGACGTGCCTTGTCCTCTTACTTGCACTCAGGTACTGGACGAGGAATCCCGTCCGAGTGAACTCGGGTTCATGGCCTAGTGAACTTGAGTCTGTGTCTGAGTGGCTTTATCTGACTGAACTCTGAACCAATCTAGTTCGCTGCCGTCCGACTGAAAAATCCATCGGGTGACCCTGCAAGTTAGTAGCAAGTACGGCCGCAAAGTTGAAGGCCGGACGGTTATACATGCATGCATGCATGAATTTACTGGTGCGGAACCGGTGGGTTGTTGGAATCAATTAGATATCCTTGGCGGTTAATAAGGCGATTAATAATCGCTATCAATTGGCCGGTTAATAAGGCGATTACCTTAACGAAGCTGTCAATCCTTGGTGGAATTATGAGACCGACGTTTATAGGCGTGCATTTAATGATTGCCGGTGAAGCCGCGTATGTGTGGGAGATCCGGAGATATCCTTCTGATTCCGTTTTCCCTGCATGTAGTTAATGCTCGATTAGGTGGCCCACGTTATGCAAGCACTTAAGAGCCATTTATTCCTTCAATCCCGAACAGCCGTCGCTGCCGTAACGCGCCTCCACCATCGAGACCGTCGCAGACGACTAGCACCGGAGGCAGGCAACGGCCGCCGCCGCCGCAGCACGCCTCCACCACTGAGACCGTCGCAGACGACTGGCACCGGAGGCAGGAGCGCTGCCTGCCCGGACCGCCACCGCAGAGGTTGCCGGCGAGCAGCCGAGAACACGAGGCCGGAGTCGATGGCGAGGTGAACGGCGACGACGGAAGTGTGTGCGGCTCAACGACGGGGCTGGAGACGATGATGACGCGGATGCCGCTGGTGGCTGCGCGCGGAGGCACAGTCGGCGGTGCCGAGGTCGGGGACGACAACGGGGCGGATGGCGCCGGAGGTCGTCCATGGAGGCTGATCGGTATCTTTGAGGTTGGAGACGACGACGACCGCGCGTGGAGGCGCAGTCGGCTGTGACAAGGTCGAAGGCGACGATGTGGCGGATGGCGCCGGTGGTCGTCCGTGGAGGCGCAGTTGGTTTCTTGCTTTCGCGCCGATTCAAGCAATTAGCTCATGCTGATGGGAGGCCAGCCAACCTGAAGGCCGATAGTTCTCCTTGTACGTGCTTGGATGGATGTACGTTTTCCTTCTGCTTGCTTGCGATGCTTTGCTCGTTGTGCAGATGAACAATTTAGAAAATGTATTAGAAGATGAAGATCAAACCAAATAGAGGGCACCAGCCGGAACCGATGTGCCGCTGGTGGTAGAAGAAATAACCATCTGCATCATGGCTCGATAGACGCCATGCCCCATGGTGGGCGCCAACTGTCGTGGGAATGATTCCGACAATAAGAGAGGTATAGGGTAACGGAGCATGATCTATCGAGATGCATATGGGTGACACGGTGGTTTTAACGAGTTCGGGCCTCTCACGGTGGAGATAATAACCCTACGTCTCGTGCTCCGGAGAGGCTTTGTTTTATCTGAGTATATATCCGGAGATTACAATGTGTGTGTGTGTGAGAGAGAGGAACGGATCCCCATGCCTGAGCTAAGTCCTGAGACTAATGGTGAAAAGAGAGAGTGGTGGAAGAAAAAGCCCCCAAGTCTAGTGGGGGGGTGGCTTATATAGAGTGCGCCACCCCCTCACCTCCTATGTTACAAAGTGGAGCATCAATGCCATAATGCCTGCCCACAACAAAACCGTCATGCTGACTATTGGTCTTCGTATATCTGAGTGAGTTACTTGGCCGAGTGGAACGAGCTCGTCGAGTGGAGTGCCATGCTCCTAGTGGTTGTTGCCGTCCGAGTGACTTTCAAGTTGTGGTACATCTGGACGGTGATCTGGCCCAGAGGCCTAGTATAAAGTGTACGGTGTCCATGGGTAGGGTCTTTAGGCCAGGCCTGTTACCCTATCCCTAATACATGTCCTCGTCAGTGTTTGCTACGCAGGAACTGATCAGGACGCAGATGTCTGCGATGATTTCGTCAGTCTTAAAATTCATGGGGTCAACCTTTCAGATGAGATCCATATACTAAGATATATGAACATGTCTTTATATATTTTTTTGCGGGAGATGAACATGTCTTTATATAGTGAACGTAAGTAGAGGTTGGATATGTTTAATGTGTTTGTATTTTCTTGATGCTTTATTTTAGACGAATTAAATTCATCTGTTGTCAAAAAAATGATGAACATACGTGCATGTACCATATTTCTAAAAGAACGGGATGAATGAGTGAGACCACTCGATTGCTTTTGTGTTAACACGAGGAACTCACACAACTTGCCAAGCAGGGCTCATGAGTGGGCTAGATACCTAGACGCTGGCGCCGGGAAGTGAGCGTCTCAAGAGGCCTACAGCTAGGTCACGAAAATAACAAAGTGAGCTTGCAACACCTCAAAAGCTCTGTCAATATCCTTCCACGTGAATTCTTGGCACATTCCAAAGTGAGACCTCTTTAATCACCCGTGTAATTCTTCCAATACGCATGTCTATTATTGTCCAGTATGAATTCCTTCTTTTGCTATGCATATCAATACCAAGCATGACAAGGCTCACTTGTACAACTAAAACCGAGCAGGGTGTGTGCGTCAGTAGCAGTGTGTTCACAAATTACATGATCGCATGTGAAGATTTGTTTCTTCTATTGCAATGCACGTGCACTTAGAGCAACTCCAGCACGTGACCCAATCGGACACGGATTTTATCTGTTTGGGTCTCCCGCCTAGCGGACATGCCGCGGACGGGCGCAGACGGAGGATGCATCCAACGCGGGACACAAATGCGGACATGCACGGACGGAGCAATACCAGTCAAGCACCCGCTCTGCACGCGCCCCGTCTCGTCGGCGCCGTCGCCATGCCCCTCCTCGCGCCGCCTGTGCCGGTGCAGGACGCGAGCTCCAGCGCTGATGAGATGGAGCACAAAAAGGAGAAGGCAAAATGCATTGCAAAAGGGCTGAATCTTGGAGCAATAGCAGGTTAGCAACAAGAACTCCAGCCGCAGCTGCAGGGCAGCGGCACCCAGAGCTCCAGCCGCCGTCGCTGCACGACGTGAGATCCAGCCGCCGCCGCACGGCGGAGGCGACGGCGACAGCTTGGCCAGTGACCCGAGGCCTCGCCGGCGAGGACGACGGAGGAGGCGGAGGCCTCGCCGTCGAGGACGGCAGCTCGTGGCGGCGCTCGGCTGGGTGGGGATCTCGGCTGCAGTTCCCGGTCGAGCGGCCCTGCTGTGTCGCTGACTAGTAGGACCAAGGCGGACACGGGAGGGTAGCAGCGGAGGAGAGCGGACGAGGGGAGCGCCCGCTTTTGTCCGTCATAGACCCATTTGTGGCCCAATTTGGGTTCAGTTTGGGTCGGCGCGGATGACAAACTGGCAGCAGACGGACATGCGCGTCTGTTTAGGTCGCCTCGTTGGGCTAATTTTTCTGTCCGAATGACCCAAACGGACAAAATGGGTCGTCCCATTAAAGTTGCTCTTATATGCTAGTAAAGCTAGTTCCAAAACATTTCCTCTAAAAAGCTCGTACATAAATTTTTAGGGCCAAACTTCTCAGCAAAACACCACATACGTTGAGTGAAAGTACGGATTACCTTTTTTACGTGCAATCAACCATCGCTCTTGGTCTGAAAAGACTGTAAATTTGCATGTCACAATCTCTGAATCTGAATGGATCCCGTTAAACTAATACAGTATGGTTTTCTTGCGGTGCATGATTACAGCCGTACGGAAAATAAATGCGGTCAATTTGTTTACTTGGTTTCCCTCTGTGTATTTCTGTAGCACTAATTTTGTTTTTTCCAGTGATTGACGTACTACATAAATCAGTTATACACAAATTATTGATCCACGTCAAATCGCTAGACAAATAATCATAATTTCTTGGACTCCCGGGTGAACTGTAGTCAATAATACCATGCTGACGAGAAATTGGTCAGTCTTCGGATGCTGACTACTCACTTGCTCAGTCCAGAGAAAATGGAGAAAATCATTACACAGCATGTTTATCACTGTTGCCTATCCATCGCTGTTGACTCTACAAACAGCGATAAGATGTCATGGTTGTATATTTCGTAACTTAAGTTGTGTTTTTGTTTACTCTCACACACAACCTCTGAACCCTACCTAACCCTTCTCCCCGATACACTGGTCTTGGAAATCTCACGTGTTTACGAACAAGAGCAAACAATCCGTCTATTAAGTTTCATGAAGGGAGAACCATTCACCAGAAGTCGCCACAAGAACAAGATCCACCTCTGAAATGGTGGAATCTGTTAGCGTCACGGACCACGATTTCCCTTTCGAACAGCTTCGACACTAGCTTGGTGAACTCATGGCAGTCGCCACAAACTCTGAGGTTCTTGGCTATCCTTAGAGGCATGCCTGGACGTGTGCTGATCAGACCAAATGCAATCGCGAGCCTCTCACTGTGCCTGTGCAGAACATCCACCTTCTCTTCTTCACTAACGTCATGCAGAACAAACCTTGTATCCTCAATGTACCCACCTTCTTTTCTCAGTTTTTCTGTTATTTCGGAGAGTTTGAGATGAATTCTCTCCGCGTCTCTGTGTGTATGATCTCTTGCAGTGAAGGTGTGGACATTGTCTCCAATCTCAATCCAGCTGCAGGCCGGGTCTTTCCTCAACCCACGTTCTGAAATCCTGGCTCTGACCTCCTTGGCATTGTTCCACTTGCCCATCTCAGCGAAAACGTTTGATACAAGGACATAATTACCTGGGTTATCTGGTTCCAACTCAAGAAGCTTATCGGCTGCAACCATAGCGAGCTCATGGTTCTTGTGTATACGGCATGCTCCAAGGAGTGCGCACCACACCACCGATTTTGGTTCCAAAGGCATAGACTTGATGAACTCGTACGCATCCTCGGTCTTGCCTGAGCGGCCAAGAAGATCAACCACACAAGCATAGTGTTCCTGCCATGGTTCTAACCTGTACATGGTCTCCATCATATCTAGATAACATTTTCCCTCATCGACAAGCTTTGAATGACTACAAGCATATAGAAGAGCAAGAAACGAAACATGATCAGGAGCAACACCAGTTTCTACCATTCTCTTGAAAAGATCTATAGCTTGCTTGCCATGACCATGCATCCCAGCTGCATTAATCATCGCTGTCCAGAGAACTACGTCTTTACATTTCGCTCCATTAAATACTTTGAGAGCATTGCTCATGCTTCCGCAACCAGAATACATGTCTACCAGGGAACTAACCGCTGCACCTTCCATAAGAAAATTCCTTCTGATGAGAAAGCCATGAACCTCCTTCCCTTTTGCCAAGGATGACAAATCAGCTATAGCCCCGAGAATACTTACTAGTGCTACAGAATCAGGTTGAACATCTGTATTTTGCATCTCTGCAAACAAGGCAACAGCTTCATTTAACAGCCCGCTGTTTGCGTAACAGTTTATCATACTAGTCCATGTGACAATGTCTTTTTCCTCTACTGTTTCAAACATTCTAAGTGAATGGTAAACCTCTCCACACTGCCCATATATATCTAGGATTTTGTTCTTCAGTACCAAATCAAGCAAACCATTTCTAACAGCATATGAATGCAGTTGCTTTGCCAGTAAACTAGTTTTCAAACCACTGCATGCTTCTAAAATACTTCCGATCATCATGGGATCTACCTTAATGCCCTCTTTCCGCGCTTCTCTAAACTTTTCCAGTGCCTCAAAATGCCGAGAACTCCGAGCATAACAAGTAATAATTGTTGTCCATGATATGTGGTCTTTAATCCTCATCCTTTCAAATACATGGGTAGAGTACTCCGTGTACTGACACTTCATGTACATGTCCATCAATGTATTTCCAACCTGTGTGTCTGTATCTAGCCTCTGTTTTATAGCATATGCATGAACCTCTCTGCCATTGAGTAACCAGCCCAATTGGCCGACTGCAGAACACAAGCTCACAATACAGGCATGGTCAGGCTGAAAACCACCTTGAAGCATTTCACCAATAAATTTGATGGCCTCGGCATATAAACCATTTTGGACATAACAGGACAGCATCGAGTTCCATGAAATGTAGTCTTTCTCATTAATCTCACGGAATACTCTATGAGCGCTGTACACATGGCCACATTTTGTGTACATAACAAGCAAAGCATTGCGCTGGATATTAACCTGACTGTCACACTTCAAAATTGCTGCATGTAGCTCCCTGCCAAGATTCAGCTGGGCTAACTCTGTACAGATCTGCAGCACCCCAACAGTTGTGTAAGAATTCATACTTAAACCAGCCCTCTGCATCCCTCGAAACAAGTCCAGAGCTTTCAAGAACATGCCGTTCTGCATACAGCCCGATATCACTGAATTCCACGACGGCATCCCTCCCGCCTTGCAGCCGCTCAAACACCTGCAACGCAGAATCTAGAACACCGCACTTGGCATACATCGCAATGAGCGCATTGGCCACAAGGGTGCTGCTATCAAGCCTGTGCTTAACCGCCAACCCGTGCACCTCCCGCCCGCAACGACCATGCCCCTCCACCCCACACGCCTTGAGCACGGAGGCGAGCGTGCATCCATCAGGCGCCACCCCCGTCGCCCCAGACCACCGCAGCGCCCTGTACACGCCCAAGGCTTCACTGGCGCTCCCGGCCGACAGGTACGCCCCGATAAGGGCGTTCCAGGAGAAGACTGTCCGGGCAGACATTCCGTCGAACAGGCGGCGTGCGTCCTCGACGCGCCCGCACTTGCCATACATGAAGAGCAGCTTGGTCGCGAGGAACCCGTCGTCGCCATCCAAAGAACCGGTGGCCACGGCATGCGCATGGACCTGGGCGCCCTGCGCGGCCGCCTTCTTGGCCGCGACGAGGTCAAGGACCAGGCCGTAGTGGTCCTGGGAAGGGGGGCGGCCCGGCGCTCCGGCGGTGAGCAGTCGGAGGGCTTGCCGCAGGTTGCCTTCCTTGCATAGCTGCTTCAAGGAGGTGTGGTCTGGAGACGAGATGGCGGGTAGAGCGGGAGAGAATTTTCTGTAGGGGATTGGATTTAGTGGGAGGGAGAGTACGGTGGTGGCCATGGCAGCGGTGGGCTTGGAGGCTCTTTGGAGCCGAACGCTCATGTCAGTGTCATCACGAAACACTGGTGTGGATTACAATTTCGATTTAACCTTCAAAAGGGAGCGGATAAAAGTGCGGGTGCTAGAATTTTTTAGATGCTTTTGTACTAAATTTTTCGTAGCAAAAATGCGCTTCTAGATGTAGACGATGAAGTAAAAAAGAACAGAACCACCATTATGACGCAATTAGCAGAAAACCATCACTTTAGAAATCGGTGCACTTCTCATGGCATGGAAAAAAAATTGCACCGGCAAAAAAACACTGACGATCTAACTGTTCGGGCCCACCTGTCAGACTGAGTTGGAAAAAAACTACCACAGGCATATTGACTAGTTCTTCTTGTTCCTCCTCCATTTTTTTCTTTCTTTCTTTGTAGCCTTTTATCAAACATGTTATGTGCAGTCTCGGCGTGGACATGTGCATCACGGTGCATGAGGTCGAAGGCGCCGTCCGGTAAGGGGAGCCGCTTCATGCCCATCATGGTGGAGATGGTTGGGATCCCACACTCAAGTGTGAACTGGATAGTAATGGAGACGCCGGGGGACCGGGGCTACCTCATAGAGGAGTCGAACTGGAGGCCCTAGCCAAGCCGTGCAAGTGGCTGAGGAGCTGGGCAAGAGGTCCCGTCGCCCTGTGCGAGAGAGCTCTTCTAACTAATGCCTTTAGTTCCTTTCGAGCTCAACGTCGTATGGTTCTTCCCAGTAGCTCACGCACCGGACTCTTTCCCCTCGTCTCCCGGCCCTCCTTCTCTTCCCTCGTCTCCCTCCCGAGCGAGAGAGAGACACAGGAGTGTCGTTGTCCCCGCGCGATCCCACGCCCCATGCAGACCTGCTTTTCCCCCATCTCCTCCAGACCTTCAGTGCCTGCCCCACTCGCCTTAGTCGCCTCAGCTGCCCAAGCTCGGGTACAAGGCGCCCACCTCTCGCCTCTGCTGCCTGTGGAGGAAGAAAAAGACAGGTTAACCTACCTACATGGCAGCTTTTTGTTTGCCAATTCAACCTACGGGCGGGGCGGAGAAATTTGTGACATCATCAAAGTCACTAGAACATATCATTAGTGTCTCTTGACAATGACAATTTTTCGGCGTGATGAAAGTGCATAAGTGGTGGTTTTTCTGTTAATGGCGTCACAAATGTGATGGTTTTGTGCTTTTTACTCGTACACGATGAGATATAAATGAACTTGTTTTTCAACCTCCATGGTATTCCTTTTGACAAGATTCACATTCGAATATTCGATCAACCCTTGAGACTTTTGGTATACTTATAAAACATGTACCACTGTGTGTTCCATTTCATAGGGCGTCTGGAGTTTCTCTTGAGGTTATTATGGTCTCCTTTCATTCATAGAATACAAATATCATAGGAATAGAAAAGTTGTACAAATGAGATGTCATGTATCTCGGATTCTATTGAAAATGGATGTCACTACAGAAAAAATTTCATCGGGTCTCAGCTAATGTTGTTTTCATTAAAATATGAAAGGTAAGAACCAATTTTATATAGGAATCTACTATTTACTATATACCACTAAGCTCCCTAGGATTGGAGGTCTCTCATTTACTTAAGGGCATTGGCTTTTTAATTTTGACTTGGTCAACAGTTTTCCAAGAAAACTGTCATTAAAGTGAGGTATTTAATCTTAAATTTGATTCACAATTTTGAATGGTAATGATTTCTCAAATCAACCGCAATAACCAGCTTATAGAAATATATCAGTCTCGTGCACGGTCTCATCACCTAATAAAATTAAATGCCAACATGTAACACTCTAGCACCAATATGATTATGAGTTCCCAATTTTTGACTTGTCAACAATTTTTCAAGGAGCTCTCTTATTCAATGAGGCGTTCAATTTTGAATTTGGTTAATGATTTTGAATGATCAATGATTTCTCGAATCAATTGACAACAACCAACTCATAGATATATCGCTGCTTGTACCCAGCTTTCTCCCCTAGGGTTTTCTAGGGTTCCACCCAGTCCCACGACGACGCCGCCGGTGTCCACGTGTTTTCTACCATTGATCGGCGAGTTTCTCCGGTGATCTGAAGAGAGGAGGGTGCAGTTGACGACTGCGGGGCGGCATGGCGGCAACAACTAGTTTAGGATCGGAGATGGGGAGGGGGGAAGATCAAGCAGAGAAGGCAAAGGAAAGTGTGGCGGCGGCAGGAAGTGGTTTTGGTACCGCGAGGCAGGATGGCGCGTCGCCGGATCCTGTCATGGATGATCGAGAAGAGGAAGAAGAGGGCGACTGGGATCACTTTGGCCCAGATTCGTCGCTGGAAGATATGTTTGAAGGTCTCAAGTTGCATGGTGAAGAGGAAGAGGACCTCGATCTATCGGGGGAGGTAGAAGATTTAATCAGGGATGTGCGCTGGTTGGCCCTGTTTAGGGTTCATACCCTGAGGCCGTTTAGCCACTCCGCGTTGTTGAACTCGATGAGGAACGCGTGGGCTTGTGCACAAGGGATTACTTTCAATATCAAAGGACCTAATCTATTCTTGGCTCAATGCCATTGTTTGGGAGATTGGAAGCAGGTGATGGAAGGTGGCCCATGGCAATTCTGTAGGGATCCAGTTGTGTTAGTTGAGTATGATGGATTCACAAATGTTGCTGAGTATTCGTTGAATATGTACCCATTATGGGCAAGGATAAAAGGGCTACCTAATGGACTGACGAGGAAGAAAGAGTTGGCGGAAAAAGTCGCAAAGAAAGTGGGTGAGCCACCATTTACTGTGATGGTTAAGAAAGGGAAGATAAATACCTCTAGTTATCTAAGGGTGCGTGTGTTTGTGAATGTCAACAATCCCCTGGTAAGGTTTGTTCCCATTACCTTGAAGGAGAGGAAGAAGTACCCGGCCTGCTATGAAAAATTACCTGACTTCTGCTTTGTCTGCGGTTATATGGGGCATGTGGTGGAAGAATGTGGCGATGGTGTGCATGATCCCAACTCTTACGAGTGGGGTGATTTTCTTCACTAGAATAATGAACCGGGAGGGGGAGGAGGTGGAGCAGGTAGAGGCGGAAGATCAGGTGGTAGAGGAGTTGGTGGTGGCGCCGGCAGTCGAGGTAGGGGAGGTAATGAACCGGGAGGGGGAGGAGGTGGAGCAGGTAGAGGAGGAAGGTCAGGTGGTAGAGGAGGTGGCGGTGGTGCCGACAGTCGAGGTAGGGGAGGTAGAAGATGGGGAGGTAATGGTAGAGGTGATTGTTTCAGCGAGATGCCTGACGCAAGTAATCTTGAGACGAGGTATGGTTCTGGTTTTCATGAGAACAAGATGGGTCGTGATAGAGGGGTGTTGCCTGAGGATGAGGGTAACAGGACTCGAAAGAGATTAGTATCTGAAAATGGCACTCTGAATGTGAGAGGGCAAGCTGTTCCTAATATGCTTGGCAAGGTTTCAAACACTGTCTTATAGCTTGAACATGGCGGTACATCCGTTACTGTAGAAGGGGTGGAGAAGGGGAATATCACACCAGACAAAGTGCCAATTGTGAAGAGGAGGAAGCAGGGAGAGGATGGAAGAGAGTTGGATACTGACATGATCACAGAGGCGGCCTCCAAGAGGGAGGACCGCCGGGCCCAATGAATTGCATTAGTTGGAACTGCCAGGGAGGGGGGAATTCCCGAACAATTCGAGAAATAGCGACATTGTCTCAGTCGCATTCCCCCACTTTTATTTTCCTATGTGAGACAAGACAAAAAGCAAGTAAGATGAGGCGAATTCGGGGCCGGCTGGGCCTTAAAGGTTTTGAAGGGATAGACAGTAACGGAATGAGCGTTGGTCTTGCCTTGTACTGGCATGAAGCTTGTTGTGTGGAGATCTTGGACAAGGATGAAAGGTACATTGATGCTCGGCCTAGTCAGATTAACGGAGGGGGGTGAACATTGGAGACTGACATGTGTTTATGCTGAACCTCGAATGGAGAATCATCACCTTATGTGGGTAAAGCTTCAGAATCTTAAGAATACAAATGATCTCCCGTGGCTTATGATTAGTGATTTCAATGAAGCTCTCTGTAGTTTCGAGCATATGTCTGCGGTCCCTAGATCTAAACCGCAAATGGCCGCTTTCAGGGACACTTTGGAGGTGTGTGGATTGGTTGACCTGGGATTTATAGGTGTTCCTTTCACATATGACAATTTGCGTGGTGGACAAAGTAATGCATGTGTAAGATTGGACGGCGCTGTAGCAACTAATACTTGGAGAAACATGTATGCCTTTGCTTCAGTCTGGCATGTGTCGTCGCCATGTTTGGACCATGTTTGTCATGGAATTATCACGGCAGATGTCCTAGTGTGAGGACTTAGTCGTGAGGCCAACGCATCTATGCGGTAGCTTGAGAGGGGTTGATCAGAATGGAGAGACGCAACACAAGACAAGGGTTTAGATAGCTTCGGGCCCCGGGAAACATCATCCGGTAACAACCCTACATGTTGTTTGTGGCTAGGTCTCATTATCATCACGAGGGAGTCGCCGGCTCTCCAGCTCTCCTAGTTGTGTCTAGTCTTAAAGATTATTTTGCTTCTTACTTGTCCCTCTTGGGGTGCCCTACCCCTCCTTATATAAGTTGAAGGGGCGGGTTACATGACTAGTCCTAGTAGGATTAGGATTACTCTATTACAAGTAGAGTCCTAGTCTTGCTTCCTTTATAAGGGAAATATTCCTTATGCCTTTCCTCTTAAGCCGGCCCACCAGAACATAAGCCGGCCTACTGGGCCTTGGGCCTTGTCGTCCGTCTGACCCGCCCGTAGGGTCACCAGTGAGTCGCAATGTTCAGGCGGGTTGCCCGTAAACCGCCCAGTCTTGGGCGGTCGCCATGATGAGTCGCCAAGATCCAAGGTCATACATCCAGCCGGGTTACACCGCGGGGTATATCCCCGACATTAGCCCCCAGTTTAATTTGGATTTATCCATGTTAAACTAATCTGCAACATAAACACAAGAACAAATTTGACAAGTTGTGCTCCAGGTTAAATACTCTTGTAAGTCGGCACCTGATCATCCTTAAGTCCTTGTCATTTCCTCCTTCTAGAAAATCCGGTTCAATAGGCCGGCTTCATAATCAACTTGCTTGTAGAAGAAATATTGTAAATAAAGAATCCATTTGAGCCGGTCTTCAATGCTCCGACTTGAAAAAAATATTGGTCTTCAGATATCCAACTGATATTTAGCCGGCTTAAGATGTAGAGCTTGTCGGTTTATCATTGCCAAAATCGCTAGTTTATAAAAACTGACGATTCCGGGTCATGACTGTTATAGATACCGGTTCATGATTGTTGCCAACGCCGGGTCACACAATTGATCTTCCTGATTTGCTGAAAACTGAGATTTTGAAGATGTTCCTTCTTTATATGCATATTACCTGTAGCCCCCAAATCTTAAGAAGGGAGCGTAGTAACAACTTAAGACTTGCTTCAATATAAATGTTGCAACCTTGAAGAAATCCAGGTTGTTCATCTCAATCATTAGTCAAAACTGAATATTCCACATATATATCCCCCAAGTGCCGGGTTGTCATACTTGCAGCAACCTGGGACTTGTAATTGCCTTATGCTCATAAAAACTTCAACCACTGTAGCCCCCAAGGGCCGGCTCATTACAATGTGATGAGTCGGGTCTTCAATAAGGCAAGTAAAAATGACTTTACATTAGCCCCCAAGTGTCATGGTGCATGCTGGCAGTGACATGGGACTTGCATATTTTGATGTAATCTCAATTTGAATAATGTAGCCCCCAAGTGCCGGGTCGTAAGCCTGCAACGACTCGAGACTATTCCTTCCATTGTAGAATAAATCATATCCATTGATAAAATAATAGCCATTGCACTGAAGCGACTTTGAAAACCTCAATCATAATACTGGTTATTGATAACCATAAAAATCCAGCCATGTTGGCTATTCCAGATTTGAATAATATAATCTGATAGGAAAACCTCAATCATTCAATATCATCATGAAAATCCAGCCAATTTTGGCTATGAAAGATGTGAATACCTTATCAGTTGACAAGTAAATTCGGAGTTTAAATACTCGGCGTCTCTTGGCCGATGGCGACTTAATGTGCATTCATTGTAAGCCGGAATTTTTATAACCCAGCGGCTTATAGCCTTTGAGAAAATCCAGAATGGATAACCCTTTTGAAACATCAATTTTGATGATGAGCTTGAATTTATATGACATAGTTCTGCAAACCCTGCACATAGTTTAAACAACATATACCCTGGCAACTTAACGTCCAAAGCCAGGGCGGGTAACAACCCAAACATAATATAGTCTTATGCAATTATGGAAAAGACTAGCATTAAGGCCATTCAAGCCTAAACATATTGGCAACTTAAAGTTTAAAAGCCAGGCCGGTTTATCAAACCTCGCATAACAAAAATAAATATCATACCTGTGATATGCGATTAAAAAACTGCCGCCTTACCATACCAATGCAGTAAGGGTGATAACCCAAAAACTTAGAAGATGATACTTCCAAGTACTTAATATCATCATATGCTGCCGGTTCACCATATACCTATGTTTGAGCTGTGCTGTGCAACAGACTCTCTTTGGTCTTCTTAACCCGGTCATTAAGCCTCCAAGTAGGTCAGAGCTATGCTCAGATGAAGTTATAATACTGGCTTGATAACCGAAATCCCAAGGTAATCAGAGCTGTGCTCTTATGAGATTATCATATTGGCTTTGATAACCCACAAGTGTAGGGGATTGCAACAGCTTTCGAGGGTAGAGTATTCAACCCAAATTTATTGATTCGACACAAGGGGAGCCAAAGAATATTCTCAAGTATTAGCAACTGAGTTGTCAATTTAGCCACACCTGGATAACTTAATATCTGCAACAAAGTAATTAGTAGCAAAGTAGTATGATAGTAGTGGTAACGGTAACAGAAGAGTAATGAAAGCAAAAGTAATATTTTTGGTGTTTTGTAATGATTGTAACAATAGCAACGGGAAAGTAAATAAGCGTAAACCAGTAGATGGAAAGCTCGTAGGCATTGGATCGGTGATGGATATTTATGCCGGATGCGGTTCATCATGTAACAGTCATAACATAGGGTGACACAGAACTAGATACAATTCATCTATTTTATTTAGGCTTGTATTCCAATTATAGTCATACGTGCTTATGGAAAAGAACTTGCATGACATCTTTTGTCCTACCCTCCCGTGGGAGCGGGGTCCTAATGGAAACTAAGGGATATTAAGGCCTCCTTTTAATAGAGAACCGGAACAAAGCATTAGCACATAGAGAATACATGAACTCCTAAAACTATGGTCATCACCGAGAAGTATCCCGATTATTGTCACTTGGGGTTGTCGGATCATAACACATAATAGGTGACTATAGACTTGCAAGATAGGATCAAGAACACACATATATTCATGAAAACATAATAGGTTCAGATCTGAAATCATGGCACTTCGGGCCCTAGTGACAAGCATTAAGCATAGCAAAGTCATAGCAACATCAATCTCAGAACATAGTGGATACTAGGGATCAAACCCTAACAAAACTAACTCGATTACATGATAGATCTCATCCAACCCATCATTGTCGAGCAAGCCTACGATGGAATTACTCACACACGGCGGTGAGCATCATGAAATTGGTGATGGAGGATGGTTGATGATGACGACGGCAACGAATCCCCCTCTCCAGAGCCCCGAACGGACTCCAGATCAGCCCTCCCGAGATGTTTTAGGGCTTGGCGGCGGCTCCGTATCATAAAACGCGATGATTTCTTCTCTCTGATTTTTTTCTCCCCGAAGGCCAATATATAGAGTTGGAGTTGGCGTCGGAAGGTTTCCAGGGGGCCCACGAGGTAGGGGGCGCGCCCAGGAGGGGGGGCGCGCCCCCCACCCTCGTGGACAGGGCGTGGGCCCCCTGGTCTTCATCTTTGGCAAGGATTTTTTATTATTTTTTCTAAGATGTTCCGTGGAGTTTCGTGTCATTCCGAGAACTTTTGTTTTACGCACATAAAACAACATCATGGTAATTCTCTTTGAAAGCGTCGGTCAGGGTTAGTTCCATTCAAATCATTCAAGTTAGAGTCCAAAACAAGGGCAAAGTGTTTGGAAAAGTAGATCTGACGGAGACGTATCAACTCCCCAAGCTTAAACCCTTGCTTGTCCTCAAGCAATTCAGTTGACAAACTGAAGAGAAAAAGAAAAACTTTTACAAACTCTGTTTGCTCTTGTTGTTGTAAATATGTCAACCAAAGATCCGGGTTTTCAAAGAAAGATTATAACTAACCACATTTGCAATAATTCTTAGGTCTCATGTTTACTCATATCAATGGCATAATCAACTAGCGAGTCATAATAATAAATCTCGGATGACAACACTTTCTCAAAACTATCATAATATGATATAACAAGATGGTATCTCGCTAGCCCTTTACGAGACCATAAAACATAAATGCAGAGCACCTTTAAAGATCAAGGACTGACTAGACATTCTAATTCATGGTAAAAGAGATCCAATCATAGTCATACCCAATATAAATTAATAGTAATGAATGCAAATGATAGTTGTGCTCTCCAGCTAGTGCTTTTAATAAGAGGGTGATGTCTCAACATGAAAGTAAATAGATAGGCCCTTCGCAGAGGGAAGCAGGGATTTGTAGAGGTGCCGGAGCTCAATTTTGAAATAGAGATAAATAATATTTTGAGCGGTATACTTTCATTGTCAACATAACAACTAAGAGATGGAGATATCTTCCATGCTACACACATTATAGGCGGTTCCCAAACAGAATGGTAAAGTTTATACTCCCCCTCCACCAACAAGCATCAATCCATGGCTTGCTCGAAATAACGAGTGCCTCCAACATACATCAGGTCCCAGGAGGAGTTTTGTTTGCAATTATTTTGATTTAGTTTGCATAAAGCATGGGACTGGGCATCCCAGTGACCAGCCATTTTCTCGTGAGTGAGGAGCGGAGTCCACTCCTCTTGAGAATAACCGCCTAACATGGAAGATAAGGACAGCCATAGTTGATACATGAGCTATTCGAGCATACAAAACAAAATGTTTATTTGAAGGTTTAGAGTTTGATACATACAAATTTACTTGGAACGGCAGGTGGATACCGCATATAGGAAGGTATAGTGGACTCATCTGGAATAACTTTGGGGTTTAAGGGATTGGATGCACAAGCAGTATTCCCGCTTAGTACAAGTGAAGGCTAGCAAAAGACTGGGAAGCGACCAACTAGAGAGCGACAACAGTCATGAATATGCATTAAAATTAATAAACATTGGCTATAAGCACGAGTAGGATATAATCCACCATGAACATAAATATCGTGAAGGCTATGTTGATTTGTTTCAACTACATGTGTGAACATGTGCCAAGTCAAGTCACTTAAATCATTCAAAGGAGGATACCACCCCATCATACCACATCACAACCATTTTAATAGCATGTTGGCACGCAAGGTAAACCATTATAACTCATAGCTAATCAAGCATGGCATAAGCAACTATGATCTCTAATTGTCATTGCAAACATGTTTATTCATAATAGGCTGAATCAAGAACAATGAACTCATCATATTTACAAAAACAAGAGAGGTCAAGTTCATACCAGCTTTTTTTTCTCATCTCAGTCAGTCCATCATATATCATCATAATTGCCTTTCACTTGCACGACCGAACGATGTGAATAATAATAAGAGTGCACGTGCATGGGACTAAGGTGGAATCTGCGAGCATTCAATAAACAGGAGAAGACAAGGCAATATGGGCTCTTGGTTAAATCAACAATAATGCAAATAAGAGCCACTTCAACACTTTAATCATGGTCTTCTCCTATCGACCCCCAAAGAAAAGAAAAGAAATAAAACTATTTACACGGGAAAGCTCCCAACAAGCAAAAGAAGAACAGGAAATCCTTTTGGATTTTCTTTTTAATTATTACTACTACAGCAGGAAAAGTAAACTGCTACTAATTTTTTGTGTTTTTCTTAAAGTTTATCAAACAAGCAAAAAAAGCAGAAAAAAGAAAATAAACTAGCATGGATATTACAGTGAAAAAGTATGAGCACCGACATCTAGCAATGAGTGTGTGTGAACATAAATGTAATGTCGGTGGGAAATATGTACTCCCCCAAGCTTAGGCTCTTGGCCTAAGTTGGTTCATTGCCGAGGATGGCTGGCGGATACCCGTAGGTGTAGCTGGGTCGTCTTTGCGATGAAGAGGACTCGATCGCCTTTGGTGGCAGCCACCTTCGGATCCCAAGAATAAACAGACTGGCGTGGAGGCTCATATTGTGGTTCCAGTTTCGGGGCTGGTGCAGGATTCCGATAGGCTTGAATGGCCGCCCACGGAACGACGTAAGGACCTGCAGACAAGTTAAACAAAGAAGGAGCATGCAAAGTGATAGTCTCAGGGTGATGTTTATCAAAGTACAATTTATATTTGAGCTCCCCTTCACGACTCTTAACAATAAAATCATGTGCTAGCATGCTCTTATAATCTAGATAAGCACTAGGCAACAATTTTTCTTCTTTCTCAAAATGCCTAATAGGTATGCTAAAGTATTCAGCTAGGCGTGAAGCATAAATGTCTCCAAAGATGGGGTCCTTAGTATGCAGTTCGGACTTAACCGTCTAGCAACAATTCCACCCATACTAACAGAGTTATTGCGGTATAAACCATGGAACAAAATAATAATATCAGGAACACTAAGGTTTCCACAGTTTCCGCGACCAATCAAGCAACGACTAGCAAATAAGGAAAAGTAGCATAAAACAGGAAAATGTATGCTAGTAATCCTTGCATCAGAAATCTTCCTGGTTTCTCCCACAGTGATAGTGCTAATAAATGCTTCCACTTCATTACGGTGTGGTTCATCTAAGGTACCCTCAAAGGGTATTTTGCAAACCTCGCAAAATTCAGCTAATGGCATCTTCTTAACAACGTCATATAAATGAAACTCTACTGATGGAGGTGATTCCTTAGGAAAATAGTAGAAGTTTTGCACGAAAGTATTAGTGAGTAAGAGATACTGATGACGTTGGTCGCAGAGGAAGTCGGTGAGGCCGGCATTCTCAATTAATAGATAGAAATCCTCATAAATCCCGGCTCTCCTCAAGAAGTCATCGGAAGGCCATTCACACGGCCGGACCTCCACGGTGCGAGGCAAATTATATTTGGGCTTCTGTGCTTCCTCCTTTTGTTTTTCCTTCGAGCTTCGGCTCGACGAGCCCCTCAAAAGTCTCTTCATTATTTTTTGAAATAATCTAAAATTTTTAGTAACTTCAAACAAAAGTGAACCAACTTCAATAAAATTGATAACAACTACTCCTACAAGTGCCCAGAGTCTATATCATGCATTAGAACTACTTGGAACCATATAAATTTGACATGCAAGCTCAAGAACATGGTCACCTATGCAACACAAATTTGCAATGAATAAAGCACTAGAACAAAAACTAATTGGACCAATGGAGGAGTCACATACCAAGGAACAATCTCCCCAAGCAGTTTTGTGAGAGGTGCTTTGAGCAAGGAGATCGAAAATCACAAAGCAGAAATTTGGAACTCGTGTTTGAGCCAGATATTCGTGTGTGTGGAAGGACGAAGACGAGGATGTGTGCAGGAATAAGTGGAGGCGGGCCACCATGGGCCCACGAGGCGCGCGCCCAGGGGGTAGGCGCGCCCTCCACCCTCGTGGCCAGTGGCAGCTCCCCGGTAATTTTTGCACAGTAAATCCTCAAATATTCCCGAAAAAATCATATTAAATTGGCATGACATTCTGAGGACTTTTATTTTCGGGATATTTTTATATTGCATAGATAAATCGGGAAACAGACAGAAAAATACTATTTTTACTTTATTTCAACTAAATAACAGAAAGTATAAAGAGGGTACAGAAGGTTGTGCCTTCTAGTTTCGTGTGTCTCATGCTCATCAAAAGGAATCCACTAGCAAGGTTGATCAGGTCTTGTTAACAAACTCATTCCGACTAACATGGAACCGGAGAAATTTCGAATAACACTATGTTACCTCAACAGGGATATGCACATCCCCTATAATAAGAATATCATATTTCTTCTTGACAGTAGGAAGAGGAAATTCAAAACCTCCAAAAATAATCGATGGAACTTTTCCAATAGAATTGATACTATAAACTTGAGGTTGTTTCCTCGGAAAGTGTACCGTATGCTCATTACCATTAACATGAAAAGTGACATTGCCTTTGTTGCAATCAATAACAGCCCCTCGCAGTATTCAAAAAGGTCTTCCAAGAATAATAGACATACTATCGTCCTCGGGAATATCAAGAATAACAAAGTCCGTTAAAATAGTAACGTTTGCAACCACAACAGGCACATCCTCACAAATACCGGCAATTATAGCAGTTGATTTATCAGCCATTTGCAAAGATATTTCAGTAGGTGTCAACTTATTCAAATCAAGTCTACGGTATAAAGATAGAGGCATAACACTAACACCGGCTCCAAGATCACATAAAGCAGTTTTAACATAATTATAGTGGGTACTCCTGGATCTCCAAGTTTCTTTGGTATTCCACCCTTAAAAGTATAATTAGCAAGCATGGTGGAAATTTCAGCTTCCGGTATCTTTCTTTTATTAGTAATGATATCCTTCATATACTTAGCATAAGGATTTGTTTTGAGCACATCGATTAATCGCATACATAAAAGATAGGTCTAATCATTTCAAAGAAAGCGCTCAAAATCCTCATCATCCTTTTCTTGGATGGTTTGGGAGGAAAAGGCATGGGTTTACAACCCATGGTTCTCTTTCTTTACCATGTTTCCTAGCAACAAAGTCTCTCTTATCATAACGTTGATTCTTTGATTGTGGGTTATCAAGATCAACAACAGGTTCAACTCCTACATCATTATCATTACTAGGTTGAGCATCATCATGAACATCATCATTAACATTTTCACTAGATTCATGTTCATTACCAGATTGTGTTTCAGCATCAGACATAGATATATCATTTGGATTATCAGGTGGTTCAGCAACAGGTTCACTAGAAGTTTGCAAAGTCCTATCATTTTTCTTTTTCTTCCTTTTAGAAGAACTAGGAACATCAGCATTATTTCTCTGAGAATCTTGCTCAATTCTCTTAGGGTGGCCTTCAGGATACAAAGGTTCCTGAGTCATTCTACCAGTTCTAGTAGCCACTCTAACAGCATAATCATTTTTCTTACTATTCATTTCAGCGAGCAATACCTTTTGAGCTTTGAGTACTTGTTCTACTTGAGTGGTAACCATAGAAGCATGTTTGCTAACAAGTTTAAGTTCACCTCTAACATTAGCCATATAATCACCCAAGTATTTAAGTATATCGGAATCGTATTTCAATTGTCTAACAAAATAAGCATTAAAATTTTCTTTGTTTGACAATAAAATTATCAAACTCATCCAAGCATTGTCTAGCAGACTTATAGTGAGGAATATCACCTTCATCAAATATATAGAGAGAATTTACCTTTACTACCTGTGTCGGGTTATCGGGATCAGGAGGTTCTTCAATAGGTAATGGATCAAGATCATATCTTTCTTCAACAGACGGTAGATTAAGACCATGTATTTCTTCAATAGGAGGTAAATTCTTAACGTCTTCAGCTTTAATACCCTTTTCTTTCATAGATTTCTTTGCCTCTTGCATATCTTTAGGACTGAGAAATAGCACACCTCTTTTCTTCGGAGCTGGTTTAGGAATAGGATCAGTAATTGGCTCTGGAGCTGGCTCAGGAAGCGCCCAATTATTTTCATTTGTCAACATATTATTCAATAGAATTTCAGCTTCATCCGGTGTTCTTTCCCTGAAAAGAGAACTAGCACAACTATCCAGGTAATCTCTGTAAGCATCGGTTAGTCCATTATAAAAGATATCAAGTATTTCATTTTTCTTAAGAGGATGATCAGGCAAAGCATTAAGTAACTTGAGAAGCCTCCCCCAAGCTTATGGGAGACTCTCTTCTTTAATTTGCACAAAGTTGTATATTTCCTTTAAAGCAGCTTGTTTCTTATGAGCAGGGAAATATTTAGCAGAGAAGTAATAAATCATATCCTAGGGACTACGCACACAAGCGGGATCAAGAGAATTAAACCATATCTTAGCATCACCCTTTAATGAGAACGGAAATATTTTAAGGATATAAAAGTAGCGAGATCTCTCATCATTACTGAACAGGGTGGCTATATCATTTAATTTAGTAAGATGTTCCACAACATTTTCAGATTCATAACCATGAAAAGGATCAGATTCAAGCAAAGTAATTATATCAGGATCAACAGAGAATTCATAATCCTTATGGGGAACACAAATAGGTGAAGTAGCAAAAGCAGGGTCAGGTTTCATTCTCTCTCTAAGAGATTCTTTACTCCATTTAACTAACAGCCTCTTAAGTTCGTATCTACCCTGGCAGGCAAAAAAAGTTGCAGAAGATTCCATATCAAAAAGATAACCCTCAGGAATAGCAGGCATATCTTCATCATCACTTTCATCAACATACTCAGTTTCAATAGTTTCTCTCTCTCTAGACCTAGAAATTTGTTCATCAAGAAATTCACCAAGGGGCACAGTAGTATCAAGCATAGAAGTAGTTTCATCATAAGTATCATGCATAGCAGAAGTGGCATCATCAATAACATGCGGCATATCGGAACGAATAGAAGAAGCAGGCTTAGGTGTCGCAAGATTACTCATAACAGAAGGTGAATCAAGTGCAGAGATAGATGGCAGTTCCTTACCTCCCCTTGTAGTTGAGGGATAAATTTTTGTCTTGGCGTCTTTCAAGTTCTTCATAGTGTCCAGCAGATATAAATCCCAAGTAACTCAAAGAATAGAGCTATGCTCCCGACATGGCGCCAGAAATTAGTCTTGATAACCCACAAGTGTAGGGGATCATAGCGACTTTTGAGGGTAGAGTATTCAACCCAAATTTATTGATTCGACACAAGGGGAGCCAAAGAATATTCTCAAGTATTAGCAACTGAGTTGTCAATTCAGCCACACCTGGATAACTTAATATCTGCAACAAACTAATTAGTAGCAAAGTAGTATGATAGTAGTGGTAACGGTAACAGAAGAGTAATGAAAGTAAAAGTAATATTTTTGGTGTTTTGTAATGATTGTAACAATAGCAACGGGAAAGTAAATAAGCATAAACCAGTAGATGGAAAGCTCGTAGGCCATTGGATCGGTGATGGATAATTATGCCGGATGCGGTTCATCATGTAACGATCATAACATAGGGTGACACTGAGAACTAGCTCCAATTCATCAATGTAATGTAGGCATGTATTCGAATATAGTCATACGTGCTTATGGAAAAGAACTTGCAAGGCATCTTTTGTCCTACCCTCCCGTGGGGCGGGTCCTAATGGAAACTAAGGGATATTAAGGCCTCCTTTTAATAGAGAACCGGAACAAAGCATTAGCACATAGTGAATACATGAACTCCTCAAACTATGGTCATCACCGAGAAGTATCCCGATTATTGTCACTTTGGGGTTGCCGGATCATAACACATAATAGGTGACTATAGACTTGCAAGATAGGATCAAGAACACACATATATTCATGAAAACATAATAGGTTCAGATATGAAATCATGGCACTTTCGGGCCCTAGTGACAAGCATTAAGCATAGCAAAGTCATAGCAATATCAATCTCAGAACATAGTGGATACTAGGGATCAAACCCTAACAAAACTAACTCGATTACATGATAGATCTCATCCAACCGATCACCGTCCAGCAAGCCTACGATGGAATTACTCACGCACGGCGGTGAGCATCATGAAATTGGTGATGTAGGATGGTTGATGATGACGACAGCGACGAATCCCCCTCTCCGGAGCCCCGAACGGACTCCAGATCAGCCCTCCCGAGAGGTTGTAGGGCTTGGCGGCGGCTCCGTATCGTAAGACGTGATGATTTCTTCTCTCTGATTTTTTTCTCCCCGAAGGCCAATATATAGAGTTGGAGTTGGCGTCGGAAGGTTTCCAGGGGGCCCACGAGGTAGGGGGGCGCGCCCAGGAGGGGGGGGCGCCCCCAACCCTCGTGGACAGGGTGTAGGCCCCCTGGTCTTCATCTTTGGCGAGGATTTTTTTTAATTTTTTCTAAGATGTTCCGTGGAGTTTCAGGTCATTCCGAGAACTTCTGTTTTCTGCGCATAAAACAACATGATGGCAATTCTGCTGAAAACAGCGTCAGTCCGGGTTAGTTCCATTCAAATCATGCAAGTTAGAGTCCAAAACAAGGGAAAAAGTGTTTGGAAAAGTAGATACGACGGAGACGTATCAGGCTTGATAACCGAATTACCAAGGTAATCAGAGCTGTGCTCTTATGAAATTATCATATAGGCTTGATAGCCGAATTACCAAGGTAATCAGAGCCGTGCTCTTTTGAAATTATCATATTGGCTTGATAGCCGAATTACCAAGATAATAAGAGCTGTGCTCTCATGAAATTTTCATATTGGCTTGATAGCCGAATTACCAAGATAATCAGAACTGTGCTCTCATGAAATTTTCATATTGGCTTGATAGCCGAATTACCAAGATAATCAGAGCTGTGCTCTCATGAAATTTTCATATTGGCTTGATAGCCGGATCAAGAGGGTAGTAACGCTTTGTTCTCTTTGGCGAATACACCTATGTTTGAACAGGAAGCCCCCAAGTGATTTGTAAGAATGGCGTTGCGCCGGATCAAGAGGGTAAGCACAGCTATGCTCATTGAGCAGGAAGCCCCCAAGTGACCGATAAGATAAGCCAATAAGGCAGGATACCCATGTTTGAACCGCGCATCATGGCACCAAGTTCTCTTTGGCAACCTTTTAATTTTTTCTGAGAACTCTAACTTTACGAGAAATGGATTCTTTTTGAACTGGAATTTTAAACCGGATATTGAGAGCTTCAAAGCTTCATGAAAAACCCTTGAACCGGATTTTGAACCGGAATTTCTCCATCTTAAGACGGAATTTTTCTGACGGCCTTTAAATTTTCATCAATATAACAGTAATCTCCGGGGCCGGGTTATTTTTCCCTCCAATGACCCGGAGTTCTTGATTCACTGATACTGGCCAATTTTGCCGAGTCATTTCATTGTAGCCCCTGAGTCTTAAGACGACTCGAGGAGTTGTCTTGAGATTCTCCATATTTTACCGTGATAAAAACCGGTATGAGTCATTAAACAGCTCAGTGATATAAAAATCCACTTTGCATTTAGACAACTTGTCCTGCATTGGAATACTTGCAAGCCAGAGTAATTGCTCTTTTAAAGATAGTAATATGTAACATAAAAATATGCTGGATGGATTTCACCTCATATGTCAGGCCGAAAATTATCCACTGCGGAGTTGATGATCACCATGGTGAAGCTGAAATCAATCACAGCCGAGTCGGCCGCGGGAGCAGACAGATGAGCCGACCGCAACATTGTAAGTCGGCACGGACGCGAGCGAGTCGGCCGCAAGCGCGGACGACGAGTCAGTCGTGTGTGTTGATGAAGCGGGGGGCGGCGACTTACTCACGTATCCGTCCAGCAGCACGGCACGGACAAGCGCTAGTGCAAAAATATTATTGGTGCACGCCCCCTGCGACACCTTTGTAACACATAATGGTCCTGTGAAAAAAATACCACACCAGAGTAATTGTTCTCAAACAATTTAATATGTGCTGATAAAATACACAGAAAGGATAGCACCTGATATTTTTCGTCGGATGAACATGGACAGTGGAGTAGCAGTGGTCGGCTCACAGTGAGGCCACAGAGGAGCAGGCCGTGAGGGCGGCTCAGAGCAAGGCCGAGCAGCGGTGGCTTCGAGGTGGGGCGATTCCAGTGAAGCCCGGTGGCTCAGGCGAGTTTTTAAGACCGGGAGACCGGGCGAGGCCGTAGTGGCAGGCGGAACGGGCGGCTCATGGTGGCACCGGCGGCTGAAGACGACTCGAAGGCGAGAGCCACGACAGGAGCGGCGGGTCGAGGCTGTCGGCTCAAGGGCGCGTCCGAGGAAACGGACGGCGGGGCCGTGGAAACCCGTGATGAGCGGCGAGGCACCGGGTGCGCGAAGCAGTCGGAGGCCGCTCAAAGCAATGGAAGCGCAGCCGGCAACAATGGTGAGGGCGTTGCGGAGGCAGTAACCGCGGCGGCGGGTCGATGGAATAAGGGTCCAGCTGTGATGAGCCGGCAAGTAGTGGCTGGCAACAAAGCAGCCGGGGGCGAGGCCAGCGGAGGCAATTCAACGCCGGGTTGCAGAGGCGGGTCAATGTGCATCGGAGGCAGAGGCGGAGACCCGGAGTTCTTGAATGCAGCTCTGTAGAGGTCGGTATGTCAAACTTCTCCAGCTGAACAAAACTCCATAGCAAGCACAGGTTCGTTTGACTACAATAATGGCTTATTCGTTCAGCACTGTAGGAGCAACTCTTGAGAAAAATCAAGGGAACTGAAAACTCATTGTCACCACGACCCGTCATCCTGCAGCTGCTGTGTCTGGGGGTTTTCTCCAATGAGTATTAGCAAGCAGGCAGTGCGCTTCACGATGGACTGACGAGGCATCATCTCGCAGTAGAGGGAGAGGCGAGTTGATTTTATGGGGCAGCTCTTGAACAACAGAACAGCAAGGCGGCTCGTGGCAGCGGGGCCGCACCAGCGACTCGGACGAGGCCGGCGGCTCGCAGACAAGGCCACAGCGGCGCGGGCAGGTCAAAAGTCGGCGGTTTAAAAGGCGCTGTGGCAGAGGCGGGCGCGGCGACTCGGCATTGGCGGCAGCTCGATGACCAGGTAGTAAAGGCGACGATGAACTGATGTCAGTTTGCAAGCATCGGCTCAACAGTATGGAGGCGAGGCCATAGGTAGTAGAAGAAATGAACCGGCGAGGCGGCTCGAGACAGGCCTGATACGTCTCCGTCGTATCTATAATTTTTTATTGTTCCATGCCAATATTCTACAACTTTTATATACTTTTGGCAACTTTTTGTACTATTTTTGGGACTAACATATTGATCCAGTGCCCAGTTCCAGTTCCTGTTTGTTGGATGTTTTTTGTTTTGCAGAAAATCCATATCAAACAGAGTCCAAACGGGATAAAAACTGACGGAGATTTCTTTTGGAATATATGTGATTTTTGAGAAGAAGAATCAACGCGAGACGATGCCCGAGGGGGCCACGAGGCAGGGGGCACACCCTAGGGGGGGTGGGCGCGCCCCTGACCCTTGTGGCCACCACGTAAGGTGGTTGGTGCCCGTCTTTCGCTGCAAGAAAGCCAATATCCGGATAAAAATCGTGTCCAAATTTCAGCCCAATCGGAGTTACGGATCTCTGGGAATATAAGAAACGGTGAAAGGCCATGGAAGCCAAGGACCAGAGGGGAAACCCTTCTCCCATCTAGGGAGAAGGTCAAGTAAGAAGAAGAAGAAGGGGGGCCCTCTCCCCCTCTCTTCCGGTGGCGCCGGAACACCGCCGGGGCCATCATCATCACCGCAATCTACGCCAACACCTCCGTCATCTTCACCAACATCTCCATCACCTTCCCCCATCTATCTACAGCGGTCCACTCTCCCGCAATCCGATGTACCCTCTACTTTAACATGGCGCTTTATGCTTCATATTATTATCCAATGATGTGTTGCCATCCTATGATGTCTGAGTAGATTTTCGTTGTCCTATCGGTAATTGGTGAATTGCTATGATTGGTTTAATTTGCTTGTGGTTACGTTGTTGTCCTTTGGTGCCCATCATATGAGCACGCGCATGGATCACACCATATGGTTAGTTGTATGTTGATAGGACTATGTATTGGAGGGCAACAGTGACAGAAGCTGCAACCTAGCATAGAAATTGATGCATACGGGATTGAAGGGGGACAAGTATATCTTAATGCTATGGTTGGGTTTTACCTTAATGAACATTAGTAGTTGCAGATGCTTGCTAATAGTTCCAATCATAGGTGCATAGAATTCCAAGTCAGGGATGACATGCTAGCAGTGGCCTCTCCCACATAAAACTTGCTATCGGTCTAGTAAAGTAGTCAACTGCTTAGGGACAATTTCGCCACTCCTACCACCACTTTTCCACACTCTATATACTAACTTTATTGCTTCTTTATATAAACAGCCCCTAGTTTTTATTTACGTGCTCTTTATATTCTTGCAAACCTATCCAACAACACCTACAAAGTACTTCTAGTTTCATACTTGTTTTAGGTAAAGCGAACGTCAAGCATGCGTAGAGTTGTATCGGTGGTCGATAGAACTTGAGGGAATATTTGTTCTACCTTTAGCTCCTCGTTGGGTTCGACACTCTTACTTATCGAAAGGGGCTGCAATTGATCCCCTATACTTGTGGGTTATCAAGGCCACGCGGCGAGTGGGTGAGCCTGTGGTTGAGCGAAGGCAGGCCGGGCAGCTCGGAGGCGGGGCCACGCACCACCGCGGCAGAGTAGTCTCGGTCGCAGTCATACCCGCTTCTGGATCGCGGGCGACCTGGTTGACCCACGTCCGCATCCATCTCCAAGCCGTGGCCTTCTTCTTTGGTAAAAATCCTTTGGTTGGTTTGACCTTTCGTTGGTTGTTCTCCACCAGTAGATCAGTGGCCATAACAGATGCCTTTTTTCCTCATTGGAATTTGGTCCGGCTTGTAGTAATAGTAGCAAGGTGTCCTCTCAGACTATCCACAATGGGAGTAACATAGGTAGTAACATCACACATATCTAGATAAAATAAATGATGTGGCAAGCAATAAATGAAGAAAGAGAGGAAAGTGGTAACATAGCTAGTTACTAGTAGTATGAGTAACATCACACATATCAAGGCAAGATGTGTCTATAGCCTAATAAATAAAGTGTTGCATGTTACCGCACATATGTTACTCCCCACTATAAAGGTGGTAACATAGACTAGTAACATAGGCATGTTACTAGTCTATGTCACTACCCATTGTGGCTAGTCTCAGCAGATCGTGTGGAGCAGCAGCACTAGCAACCGATCACATCAGCCCGTGGCCGATCAGTAGGCGGGTCAATTTTACCTTCCCATGAAAAGTAGGAACGACGAGACGCCTTCGGTTTGGCCTTCTGCCGGCCTGTGGAATTTCCTTGGGACTTGTAGTGCCACAGGAAAAAAATTTCTTCTATCTCGGTCTCAGCGAATCTTCATGGTGCGTGCATGATGGACATCTAGTCCGTTCCAGCGACACGCGTCATCGTTCCAAAAAATATTCGATCTGGCTTTGAACTGGATCTCCTGTCGGTCATATCAACTTGGTAACTTTGCGGCGGCGTATCCGACGCAATTCTAGTTTCTCTTGGACCAAAACCTCGTCGTACATCGAGCTCCAAGGTTACTCATGATTCTAAGCATAGCATGGTGAATTCGCCGGCTCTGAGCAAATTTCGTCCCATGCCAGTTTATCTTGCGTAATTGTTCCTACCGGCTCTTCTTTCCTCCGACACATCACGAGCTTCTCGATCCCTAAAGAAATCCCTCCAAGAACTCAACACCACCGTGCGCAGGCCCCATGGTGGGCGCCAACTGTCGTGGAATTGTCACGGCAGATGTCCTAGTGTGAGGACTTAGTCGTGAAACCATCGCACTAGGTTAGCTTAAAGGGGTTAAACGGGACAAAGGACACAAGAGTTTATACTGGTTCGGCCCCTTGCGGTGAAGGTAAAGGCCTAATCCAGTTAGAGGTTGTATTACTTATGCTTCGATTACCAGGGAGCGAATACGCTTGACCTAGCTTTCCATCTGTTCTGTCCTTCCCTAAACCGCCGTCGGGTCGTCCCTTTATATACACAGGTTGACACCCGGCGGCTCATGGAGTCCCGGCGGCTCATAAACAATGTGTCCGGCTCGGTGACTAATTACCCTTGCCTTACAACACAAGTCATACATATATGTCGGTTTATACCTATGGGCCTTAAAACGCCTCCTGGGCTTTGGGCCCTTAGTAAGTCTACTTCATGAACCACCATCTTCAATATCTTCATGGGCTTGTCTTGATGAACCGCCATAGGTATAACCCGACCCCTCCTGGGCGGGTCATACCTAATAGTCATATCCCCAACAACGTTGCCCTGGTCTTGAAAGGGGAGGCTGAACAACAAAAGGTTACAGGAGGTTGTCGACGTTATGAGCTATTTTGGGAGAGAGATCCCGCATTACCAGAAGTTGTAAAGGAGGCCTGGGAATCTGTTGGTGCAATTGGAAACATGGCGGAACTACAAATCGCACTAGGTAAAACTATGTCAGCCCTAAGATCTTGGGGCAAAAAGTTTGGTAATGTAACAAGGGAGCTTGCAAAGTGTCGTTCACAATTGGAGGAATTGATGAATATGAATGCTGACTGACAAGAAATTAGGGAAATAACTGACAAGATGAATGAATTGCTCTACTAGGAGGAGATGATGTGGCTCCAGAGATCAAGAATCGCTTGGCTTAAGGAAGGTGACATAAATACAAAATATTTTCAGTGCAAAGCAATCTGGAGGGCAAGGAAGAACAAAATCCGTGAGTTAACAGACAGTATAGGAGTGGTGCACTGAGATTTCTCAGCCATGGGTAAAATTGCCAATGAATACTTTCATAATATTTTTATGGCAGATCCTAATATTGACCCAAGCCAGGTCGTCAATCTTGTTGCTCCTGTGATTTCAAAAGAGGATAACATAAAGATCTGTGCACCATTTAGCGAAAAAGAGATTTCAGATGCTTTGTTTCAAATAGGCCCCCTAAAGGCCCCGGGCCCGGACGGGTTTCCGGCCCGGTTTTTCCAGCAAAACTGGAGTGTTCTAAAAGACAGTGTGATCACGGTGGTTAGTGAGTTTTTTCGCAACGGGATTATGCTGGAAGGTGTGAACTCTACTTCCATTACTCTTATTCCCAAGGTCTCTAACCCTGTGAGTATGTCTGACTACATGCCAATAAGCTTATGTAATGTAATGTATAAGGTGATCTCCAAGTGCTTAGTGAATAGGCTTCGGCCTTTGTTGGATGATATCATATCACCGGAGCAGAGTGCCTTCATTCCAGGGAGGATGATAACGGAGAATGCTTTAGTAGCTTTTGAGTGCATTCACTATATAAAGCAAGAGAAAGATCCTTCGAAGAGCTTTTGTGCTTATAAGCTAGACCTCTCCAAAGCTTATGATAGGGTGGACTGGGTTTTCTTGAAGAAGGTGATGCAAAAGATGGGCTTCTCAGACCGATGGGTAGACTGGATAATGTCATGTGTCACATCGGTTAGATACTCTGTTAACTTAAATGGAACCCTCTTGGATTCGTTTGCACCGACGCGTGGGCTTCGGCAAGGTGACCCGTTATCACCATTCTTATTCTTGTTTGTGGCTGATGGTCTCTCTTCAATCTTAAGGCAGCAAGTTATGGCTAATGCAATAACTCCAGTCAAAATCTGTCGGAGAGCTCCGGGCATCTCACACTTACTCTTCATATATAACACTCTTCTATTTTTTAAAGCATCACAAGAACAAGCTTTGGAAGTAAAGAAGGCGTTGGATCTGTACAACACAGCCACGGGCCAAAGCCTCAACTACAACAAATGCTCGTTGTTTTTTGGTACATCATGTCCGAAATCAGTTCAAGCTGAAGTTAGGTTGGCTCTTCAGGTTACTAGTACTTCTTTTGAGGAGAGATATCTGGGGCTGCCAACCCCAGAGGGCCGCATGTCGAAGGGTCAATTCTAAAGCTTGCAAACCAGCCTGACAAAGAGATTAATTAAGTGAGGGGATGGACATTTAGCTCAACCAGGCAGGGAGACCTTGATCAAGTTGGTGGCTCTATCGCTGCCAACATATATTATGGGGGTATTCAAACTACCCTACTCGCTATGTGATGATCTTACTAGAATGGTTCGAAACTTCTATTGGGGGTCTGCAAAGGGCAAGAGGAAAGTGCATTGGAAAGGATGGGATCATCTACTGCAGCCGAAATCAAAGGGATGGGTGGGATTCCAAGATCTTCGCCTTTTTAACCAGGCCTTGTTATCAAGGCAAGCTTGGAGATTGATCACTAGACCAGAAAGTCTGTGTGCTCGAGTCCTGAAAGCGAAATATTGCCCAAACGGGAAACTAGAAGATACTGTGTTCACGGGTAACTCGTCATCTTCGTGGCAAGCTATTACTCATGGACTGGACCATTCGAAGAAGGGATTGCTTTGGAGGGTCGGTAATGGTACAAGTATAAGGATTTGGCGAGATAATTGGATACCGAGACCTTTTTCTTACAAACCCATCTCAGCACAAGGGAGGTGTCGAATCCGGTTTGTGGCAGACTTGCTAAACGAGAATGGTTCATGGAAGTATGATCAAGTGTCAAAGTATTTCGCTGCAGCTGATGTGTCTGAAATTCTAAAGATAAGGGCCTCCCCAAGGCAGGAAGATGATGTGGTGGCTTGGGGACCCGGTCGGTTTGGTCGATTCTCTGTCAAGAGCGCATATGATATGGTATTTGAAGAAGCACATAGGAGTAGAGCGGTAGCTAGCAGCACAAATCCCAGTGGAAACAGATCCTTATGGTGGTTAATCTGGTCAACGGAGGTACCTCCCACTATCCGGAATTTTGCATGGAGATTAGTATCAAATAATTTGCCCACTTGGCGGAACAATCACAATATAGGACTAGAAGTGTCCTCACTATGCCCACTCTGTGCCTTGGTGCTGGAGGATAATTTTCATCCAATGGTGAGATGTCCACTAGCTCGACATATGTATGGTGCCATGGCCGAGGTTTGAAGATTACCGCCAATTGAAGCAATTAAGAATTAAGGCAAGGAATGGTTGTTCCAGGTCCTAGAAACACTTGATGAATCACAGCGAAGCATGATCTTATTCACCTTTTGGAGATGTTGGTATGTGGGAATGAAGTGGTGCACCAAAAACCGGCCCCCCTATGGATGCCTCATGTAGATTTCTCCAAAGTTATTTGGATTCCATCATTGCAACCAGATCAAACTCAACTGCTGACCCCAGGAAAGGGAAGGTGAGCTTATCGTATGAGAAAAGGGAGCCGGTGTCCATGTCTGTGTTGAAGGCTGTAAGGTGGAATCCACCTGCTCAAGGGTGGTTCAAGCTTAATACAGATGGATCGTATAATGTGGATGGCACAGCGGGTGCCGGAATGATCCTACATAATGAAGTTGGCGATGTTATTTTCTCGGCGTGCAGACAACTGTTTTCGTGCCGGGATGCGTTGGAAGCTGAGCTTTGTGGCTGCATGGAAGGACTATCGCTGGCTCTTCAGCGAAGCACTGCTCCCATTATCATTGAAATGTATTCGCTCTCTGCGGTTTCCATGATTCAAGGAAAGGAGGTGCATAGATCGGTATATGCTGCACTCATAAGGAGATCAAATTTCTGAGAGGTCTTAGAGAAACGTGTGTTATTCATGTAAGCCGTAGTCAATAATGCTAGTGACTATCTTGCTAGTTTTGCTAGAATTGAGCAGAGAACTATGACCTAGCTAGGCTCAGGCCCGCCCAGGGTTTTAGAAGGGGTACAAGCTGATTGTAAGGATCTTATGAATGAGTAATACAAGTGTTCATACCGCAAAAAAAATGCATAGATATATTAGTCTCGCACCCTCATCACCTATACAACCAGGCTCCCACCGAGTACTATCCCGTGCGTCTAATGTAAAGCATTAACTATGTTCCACACGAGAGCACATATGTGCACTGCTTGAAGCACACATGTGCTCCACGCGGGAGCATACTTACGGTCCATAAAAACAAAAACAAAACACAAAAGAATACAAAAAATCCAAAAGGAAAACTATAAAATAAAATAAATAGCAAATAAATCATTCCTATGAAATAAACATCCAACGCGTGACATGTGATAGCGCGGCATGTGGAGTGCTGAAGCACTCGCTAGGGAAAGTGCCCTCTGTAGGGGGCACTTCTGGGTTGGTTGCCGCAAACCATCGGCTAGCTCATAGAGAGAGACGCTTTTAAAACATTTTATGTTTATTTTTTGGGATACAAAAGTCCTGGATACTTACCAATTAGCATTAAAAACTTTTGTAGACAGTAGGTGGTACTCCCTCTGCATGCATCTTTCGAATGCTAAGGCTGGGGTAAGCCTCCTTTTCAAAAAAAAAAGGTGGTACTCCCATTGATATAATTACTTTTTGCTCAAATGAATGTATCTAGACATATTTTATTGCAAGATACATCTGTTTGAGCAACAACTAATATAGAATGTAGGGAGTAGAGCCAATAGGATTCTACCATGTAAACCGACTCAGGCTCATATAACCCTACCCCTTGTCCATCTATACAAGGAGAGTAGTGGTATGCCAAGTCGGCTTGCTCTGTAGGCTCAACATGCCTCTCTCATACGAGACAACCACCATCAATACAATAAGACATGTATGAGCAAGGTATTACCTCACCTTGGGAGCTAAACACAGGTAATCCTATGTCTCATGTGCACCCAATCTAATACTCTATGGGGAGTCTACCCCATAATGATTATTATCGGAAATTCCACCGACATTGCCCCTTGTGCAAATCTCTAACAACTTGAGCCAGCGAGGGTCGGGAACTCCTAGTCACCGCCTTTAACACGTGGGAACACGCGACTCTACAGACCCATTTGGTTCAGCAAGTCGGCCCTTCGCACCACTTCAGCCATACTGAAACTGGATAGCTCTAGTACAACAGAAAAAAGGCTTCGCTTACTTTTCTCCCCTTGGAAGAAATTATCCCCAATTTCTTTAATGATTTTTAAAATGTTCATGTATTTTCTTAAACTTCATGAATTAAATAAATGTTCACAGATTTTCATGAATATTCATAAAAGTCTTCATGTATTTTACAAATTTATAAATTTACAATTATTCACAAGTTAGAAAAACGTCAATGGATACAAAAAAATATGAACTCTAAAAATGTTCACGTACAAAAATATAAAATTTTGAAACAACATTCATCAATTTGAAGAAAGGGCACCAAATTAAAAAGAAAGTAAAATGGAGAAAAAAATCCAAAGGCAAAGAAATAAGAAGTGAAAAGAAAATAATAAAATGGAGAAAGTAAAATTTCCACAGTAAACTAGTGACTCGGAGAGAACTACTAAAAAGAAACAAAAATATTTGTTTTTTGTAACACAGTACAGAAGCAGACACTCATACATATGTACATACACTCACCCCTATGAACACACACATACCTTACCTCTATGAGCACCTCTAATAAACTAAGTCAGCACATCATCTTAAGATTGACGAAGTCGCCACCAGCATCTTCGTAGTTGATGGGAACGTCTCCTCTCACCGGACGCACATCGCCGGAAGGCCTAGAAGAAACTCATAAAAAATGCGAGCACCAGTGGGCAGGGGATACCACTATCCTCCTGACCATCAAACCACATGTTAGTTCCAAAACTGACGAAGAGGGCCTCCATGGGCCGGCCCATTGGAAGCAACGCCACTGTCACGGGTGAGTATTTTCTACGGATAAGTTGTATGTCCCGCAACAAGCGGGAAATAGGATATTCTGCGAGTGTCATATAAGTTATCACAATCACGCCATGTCTCGCTAGCTGTGAGATGGTAGCTCGCCTCACCTCTAGGGACCTTATTATAGTGGGTCGGCCTTCTAGGAGTTGGTTTTTTGTTCCGTTCATTTCTTCTGATTGTCTTTCGCTTTTGTTTTTCCCTTTTGTTTGTATTTTAAAAGTTATAAATATATATTATGCAAGTTACTTTACTCAATTTTGAACAGCTCATCATGGATTGAAAAATGTTCATGTAAAGTAAAAAAAATGTTCACATAATTATTAGAATATATTCATATCATTCAAAAAATTGTTCGTCTATTTAAAGCATGTTCATGCATTTAAAAAATATGTTTGGTAGTAATATTTAAACAATGTTTACATGATCTTAATTTTTGTTCGCATAATTTTGGAAAACAATTGTACCATTCAAGAAAAGTTGATGGCACTCAAAAAATATATTTTTAACACGTTAAAAAATGTTCACATGTCTACAAAATATTTATGTCCTTTATAAAAAATACTGAAATTGTTTCTAAAAACTGTTCACCATGAATTTTAAAAAATATATTGAATCTGCATTTACAAATGTTCAAAACGTATTTGGGGAAGTGTTTAACATGTATTTGGGAACATTTAACATGTGTAATAAAAATGTTCAATCTATTTAATAAATATGGTCAATGTGCATTTAAAGAAATTCAACATGTATTTGAAAAATGAAAAATATATCATGGCATTTCTGAAAAATTCAATTTGTGTTTTAAGAAATGTTTGGTGTGCATTTTTAAAATATTCAATATAATTTTCAAAAATCTTGAAAATGTATTTGGCAAAATATACAAACAAGTATTTGGAAAATGCCTAACATGTATTTGAAAAATGTTCAGCATGTATACCAAGAATGTTCAACGTGGATTTAAATAAAGTTGACAAGAATAAAATGAAAAAAATATGGGAAACTCTGGAATAAACCGAAAATAATACTAATAAAAACCAACAAAGAAAACACTCAGAAAACAAAAAAAAGATAAAGAAATTAGGGAGGAGGAAATTGCATGGAAGTTCCTAAAACCAGCCTTACCGGTTTGTAAAACCTTCCCAAGACCACTCTATTGGGTCAGCTACCAAGACGAGCGCAAAGCCGTGGGCAGAGGTGAGATGGTGCTACATCTTGCAATAAGTAAGATATAACACTGGCGCGGTTATCATCGTGTTTCCTATTTTCTACTCCCTGTGGTGAATTGTCATTGATTCGAACAACAGGGATACACCCAACAAGTACCTGGCAGGACATTTAGGGGTTGTTTGGTTTAAGCCCCAACTAGTCCCACCAAAATTTTGGTATGACCAATGCAAGGGCATGACCAAATTTTTGGCAAGTCATTGTTGTTTGGTTTGTAGCAATTGTACCATCCCAAAAACTGACAAAATAGCCCTTTGTTTGGTTTGCAACCAATTATATCTTGATGGTAAAAACATATTTTTTTGCAAAATTAATAATTTATATATAGTTCAAAATTAAGATGTAGTCTCCTATAATTTTTAAGAGGCATCCAATAGGAAAAAAAACACGTGATTGTTGTAGTCTGCACTAGAAAGTTTATATGCGAAGACAGCTGCGTGCGTTTGCTAATCGCCGGAGGACCCACCGATTAATTACCAGCTAATGCAATCATAACAGCTGCGTGCGTTCTTCCCTCCTTCACAAGAAAAGCTCTCGTCGTTCCGTCGGTGCCGCCGCCGGTCCGTCCCATCTTCGATGGCCTCTAGGCCATGGAGGTGCGGAGGATCCACCGCCCCCCCTCCCCCCCCACCAGTGGGAGGGATCCTGTTGTCTTTCTTGTTAGAGTCAGCGTCGTCTTGGTTGGGGCTGTGTGGTGGCAACGACGTCCCTTAATAGAAATAATGTCTCCCACATTCTATCCCCGTCTTGATGATGCGTCTAGCATCGTCGGAGGGCGTGTGGAGGTTTGTTTCTGTCGGATCTAGCGGGATTCGGCCAGTGTTGGTCTTCGATGGATCTACTTGGATCCATTCTTCGTTCGTCTTCGTTTAGGTGTCTACAGGTTTAGTTCTTCTGATCTACGATTTTCTTCATCGGCGATGGTGCTACTCTGATGCACTAGTCTTATGGGGCCTTAGTACGACGACTTCCCGACTGTCTACTACAACAAGGTTTGCCCTACTCCGATGAGGGAGGGGCGATGACGGCGGCGTGCCTTCTGCTCGCTCCAGTGCTTGTAGTCGTCGCTAGATGGTCCACGGGCATGGTTGTAAATTTTATTACCTCGGTTGTTCTTTGTATTGACATGATTGAAGATGAATAGATTGAAAATTTCTCAAAAAAAAAAACAGTTGCGTGCATTTGCTAATCGGCGAAGGTTTTCTGCGTCGTGAGCTCGCCCACACGCTGGCGAAAATTACACGGGCGGACCGCGGGTGCTCGTGGCGAGCCAATTTTTTGGTAGGGATCCAAACAATCACCAAATATTGTTTTTTTAGGGAAAAGCATAGCTTTATAACTTAACCGTGCCTAGGCAAATCACTCATAGCACAAGCTGGTACTAGGAATGAAAACGAAGTGGAAACTTTCGGTTTTTCCGGTGGAAAAATGGAAACGAAGAGGAAATATGAAAACGGAACGGGAATTTGCAAAACAGAAGTGGAAATGGAATTTCTATGCGGAAACGGAAACAAAAACGGGACGGTGTTTTCTAGTGGAACAGGCGTGGAAACTGAACTTTCAGTTTCTGTGAATATGGAATTTTCGTTTTTTACTATAGACTATGGCTGCTTCGTAGTCCAACCACCAAACAACACACAATTATACAATGAGTAGAATGGATCATTTGAGCACAAATTCTACTACCACACATGTACTCAGCTTGACCCTATACGCAATTGTCCAGTATACTACAATACTACACTAAGTTGCTAACATAATGATATTATTTTGAAGCTATGTTAACAATTCATTAATTTTGTTTGTATTTTATGTGTATTTCTATATGATTCAAGGGTTTTTTAAGTTCCGTAAATGCCCACTTCTGTTTCCGTGTCTGCTTTGCATTCACTCTGCGTCCGTTTCTGATAGTATCTATTTCCGTATTCATTTTCGGGGTTTCTATATTCATTTCCGCTTCTGCAAAAATATACGAAAATAAATGTGGTAGCACTCAATTCCGTCCGTTTCCGTTACATTTTCATCCCTAGCTGGTACATCAGAATCCCACCATACAGACTGGTTTGGTTCACACCATAAGACCCATACTAGCCAGTTCATGTGCAACAGTGTTTGCATCACGCCTACAAAAAGAAATTACATGACGCAAAAACCAGAGCTTAAGCCGGAGTTTAATGTCCTCGATGACAGCCGAATACGCGGATGAGTCGGCCTTCCACAAGTCCAGGGCATCGGTTAGCAGCTGTGAGTCCGTCTCAAATGCCACTCGGATCATACCCATATCGGCAGTTATAGCGATTGCATGTGCCATAGCATGGACCTCTGCAGCGAAAGCATCCCGAACATTCTCCTGCCTCCCAGCACGGGCAAAAGTAACTTCTCCTTCCACCGATCTTGCCACCACACCCCAACCTGCGTGTGTCTCTCCCGGAACAAAGGATCCGTCCACGTTAATTTTGATCATGTCATCAGTCGGTGGCCGCCACTGCCCGTTGGTTAGCTTGACTGATGGATAGCTGAATATCGTTGTCACTCTAAATATTGTTGGCTAGTCCGTTTCAAAAAAAATATTGTTGGCTAGTCAATATTTTGGTAGGGTCAACATTGGTTGTAATCCAAACAGGCCCTTAGCGCTAGGAAGACCTTGTGGGTTTGGGAATAGTTTGGACCGTTTCAACCTGCTTTTTTGTTTTGGAAAGCTTAAAGAAGGTTCCTGAACCTATTTTTATTTCGTTGTTGTTTTTTGTATTGTTTTACCAGAGCTCTCCTTGGTCATTTATTTTATTTTATTTTTTATTTATTTTATGAGATATTCTAAATTTCATAAAATTTTAAATATCTTAAAAATTGTTGGAATGTCAAAAAGATGCTTTCTAAAAAATAATGCTTGGAGTTGCCAAATTTGATCTTGTTTATCCAAAACAAATTATGTGCACAAAAAAGGGTAAAAATTAAAAAAGGAATATTTTCCAACATATTGCATTGTCAAAAAATATTCACAAATGCAGATGTTTGCCTTTAAAAAAATTGTTGTTCTAAAAATGTTTAGGATTTCAAAAATTGTTGTCATTTTCCAGAAAATGCTCACATTTTCAGAAAGTGTTTATTATTTCATAAAATGGCTGTTTTGAATTTTTTTTTTGTGTTTTCTAATTGCTCAGAATTTTTAGAATGTCCTTTTTATGAAATTCATTCACAAATTTCAAAATAGTGCTGGTATTTTCAAAATATTGTTCATGTGCCAAAAAATTTGGATGTTTTCTAAAAATGTTCAAATATTTGAAAAAATGTTGTTTGCAAAAAATGCTCATGTTTTTTGAAAAGGTTCATGGTTTCATTTTTTTAGAATTATAGTTTTTGTCAACTGACATAAAAAAAGCATGTGCTACAGAGTATCAGTCACTGTAGTATTTTCCCGGTTTGTTCTAGACCGCTACAGTCTTAATGGGACAGGCCAATTCTAGCACTCCTGTGCAAATTGGAGGCAATTTGACGCTTAATGCACTCAATAAGGCCTCCCGGTTACCATTGTTTCCTTGCTTTGTTATGGGCTTGCCTAATCCTCCCAATCATCTCCAAGGGCCACTTCGCATCCGCGCTACACGGAGCTTTCTATAACCGTTGGTTGAGCCCACATGCCGTCATAGCCTTGTTACGAGATTTTCCCTTTTGAGAAGTACAACTGTGTTTCTAGCGAAAGCAAATCTGTGCTTTTATCTTATTCTGAAAGCATAACTTATGCCTCTTGTGGAAAAGAATGCTTAAAAAAACTTTTTTTTCGTCCCAAACCTAGGGAAAACTAGGAAAACCCGAAAACACGGAAAAAATGATTATAAAGGTAATCCACTAGAAACACCCAGTATGCTACACGTGGCAGCAACTGGACGCATCACTTGGGGCGCACTCAGGCAAAAAAAAAAAGAGCCTTGCGGGAGCTCCCAAGGAATGACAAACCATTGCAACACGCTGTACTGGACGTGCTGATTACAAAACAGGCGAAATCACTACTTAAGGAGTACCCTTTACAAAGGTCACTCCCATCTTTTCAGATTGCGACAAGTGGTGCACATTTCCTTTTTCTGTAAATTCATTCAAAATGTTTTGTCTCTTAGATCTTGCGTTCAAATCGTGGACCATTTACATCGTTGGATTTCTCGCACTGAGATCTTCGAAACTAGAACCCATGTTAATAGGTTTCAAAGATTTTTTCTTCACAAAAATATCCGGAATAAAAAATGAGCCGGAAAAATATGCAAATTTGTGCTTCCATGAGAAGCAATATGTGTCTCTCATGGAAGAGAAAAACTAGTTCCGAGAGGCACACTCGTGGAAGCAAAAGTGTGCCTCTCACGTAAGGATTTTTTTCTCTTTTCTGGGTGGCTGAAAGCACAAGTTCTCCCTAGGTGATTTTGGTAATTAATGTCAACCTCTGTTGGAAAAGGTAGTGCCTAGGAGGCGCTTAGGCACGCCTAGGCACTAGGCAATGGCCAAACGCCTCGCCTAGGGCATACATGGAGGTCTAGGCAGGGCAAGCAAGGAATTGCCTACCCAAGCGGGAAATCATGCCACATACCACACTGATATGCCAAACGGGTTATATTCCAATGGCAGTAGACGGTTATTTAACTTATTTATATGCCCTAAACTAATATCAACACCCATATAATAATCGCAAATACACTATGAGTAAAAACTATATTACCGCCTAGGCCGTGCCTAGGACGCTTAGGCACCGCCTAGGCACTAGGCGAAGGCCAACCGCCTCGCTTACGCCTACCGCTTTTTCCAACCTTGATGTCAACATATCTCTTGTTGGACTAATACCTTTATCTAATATATTTCAGATGAGTTCAACAATGGCGTGGCATGGACAAGAGGATATGGAACCCCTTCAAAATGCTAAAGACAAAGATTGACAAAGGCTCAAGACCCTTCTTTTTCACTTTAGTGATCCAAGCTCACATCGAGTCCATAGAAAAGCCAATACTATTAAAAGGGGATGAGGTGTTGCTTAAGGATCTACTTGCTCAAAGTGCTTAGTGATATTGCTCCAAAACCGTTAGCCACTTTCTCATTTCCACATTTGTCCAAAACCTAAAGTCAAACTCGGACCCACCGATTTGATCTATCTGGCGCCACCAAGTTGTTTTGACATAGCCACTGCCAGAAACCCTAGACAATTCGGTCTCACCGATACGGATCTCGGTATCACCGAGATGGCCTTACAAACTCTCTGTTGCCTGTTGTAATTATTTCTGTCTCACCGAAACATGCAATCGGTCCCACCGAGTTTGCCTGACCAACTCTCTGTTAGCTCATTGCTGAAATCTGTCTCACCGAGTTCATGCAATTGGTCACACCGAGATGAGGTTTTGCCCTAGCCCTAGCACATCGGTCCCATCGAGATTCCTAACGTTCACATTTTGAACTGAATCGGTCTCACCGAGTTCTTCTATTCAGTCTGACCGAGTTGGGTCAAATGTGTGTAACGGTTGGATTTTGTGTGGAGGCTATATATACCCCTCCACCCCCTTCTCTATTCAAGAGAGAGCCATCAGAACGTGCCTACACTTCCACTACTCATTTTCTGAGAGAGAGAACCACCTAATCATGTGTTGAGACCAAGACATTCCAATCCAACCACAAGAATCTTGATCTCTGGCCTTCCCCAAGTTGCTTTCCACTCAAATCATCTTTCCACCATACCCAAAACTGTGGGAGAGAGTTGTCTGTTGGGGAGACTATCATTTGAAGCACAAGAGCAAGGAGTTCATCATCATCACACCATCTATTACCTTTTGGAGAGTGGTGTCTCCCAGATTGGTTAGGTGTCACTTGGGAGCCTCCGACAAGATTGTGGAGTTGAACCAAGGAGTTTGTAAGAGCAAGGAGATCGCCTACTTCGTGAAGATCTACCCGAGTGAGGCAAGTCCTTCGTGGGCGATGGCCATGGTGGGATAGACAAGGTTGCTTCTTCGTTGACCCTTCGTGGGTGGAGCCCTTTGTGGACTCGCGCAACTGTTACCCTTCGTGGGTTGAAGTCTCTATCAACGTGGATGTACGATAGCACCACCTATTGGAACCACGCCAAAAATCTTTGTGTATTGCGTTTGCACACTCCAATACCATCCCTTTACCTTCTTGCAATTAGCATGCTTTACACTTTCCACTGCTTATACTCTTGCCATGCTTGCTTCAAATGAACTGTGAATGCTTAAACTTGTGCTAAAACTCCACCTTAACTTGAAGAACTTAAAAACTGCTACTTTTGCTTGTTGAGGGTCTAATCACCCCCCTCTAGACACCTATTCTCGATCCTTTCAATTGGTATCAGAGCTTTGGTCTCCATTGCTTTGGTTTAATCACCATTGGAGGAAGATGGATGAGTCTACGATTGGGAGTATTAGACGTAGAGTGCCTATTCTTATGGGGAGTTCTATAGTGCTTGGGAAAATGAGACGCTTGAGATTTTCAATGAATGTAATTTGAACAAGTATATTACTTGCCCTTGTGCACTTCCTATTGATCCCTTGCATCCTACCCAGGATGAGTATATTTACATGACTCGCAATCTTAGAGTTATTGATCTTATCATTAGAGGATTGCCTAGAAATTTGCTTATATGCTTGCCTACATTTGAATGTGCTTATACTATATGGAGATATCTTGAGGAATGATTTCCAAACTATTGTTTGAAAAATCTAGATGAGATTCTTCAAAAGTCCATTGCTTTTCATAAAATGAAGCCTAGTGATCCTAAATTTGGTGATTGTCTATTTGAGCTTCGTGACCTCATGCATGCCAAAGGAGATGTTGGATTCATTAGTAGCATCATCTCACGGGTCATTAGAATTCATAAAGATGCATATTGTCATGGTCATAAATCTAATGAATCACTCTCTCTAGGTGATGATCAATCACAAGACGATGTTGAACATGGATATTATGACGAGGATGATGATAGTGACTTTGATCTTGATGATTCTATGAGACACTTTGGTCTTATGGCTAACCTTCGTGGTTACATGGCTAGAGGAAAGGAATGGGTTCTTGATAGTGGATGTACCGATCACATGACCGGAGACAAGGATATATGTTTCGTGAGCTTGCTGAGAACGACAACCCCTGAAAGTATGTCATTTTTGGTGATAACTCAAAGGGTAAGGTGGTTGGCCTTGGTAAGGTGGCCATCTCACATGACAGGTCCATCCAAAATGTTATGCTCGTTGAATCTCTTGGCTACAATTTACTTTCCGTGTCTAGACTAGCCGATTTTTGTTTCAATGTTCTATTCACTAAAGTAGGTTGCCAAGTGTTTCAAAGAGATAATCATAATATGGTCTTTACCGGTATACGTAGAGGTGATCTATACATTGTTGATTTCACTAAAAAGGCTCAACTTAGAACTTGCTTAATTGCTAAATCTTCTAAAGGTTGGTTGTGGCATAGAAGGTTAGGTCACGTGGGCATGCGAAAATCTTGATAAGCTTATTAAAAGTGATCATATATCCTTGGTGTTAAAGATGTCATATTTGACAAGGATAGACTCTGCAGTGCTTGTCAAGCAGGAAAACAAGTTGGAGGAAGTCATCCCGTGAAGAACATCATGACTACGAGAAGACCACTCGAGCTACTTCATATGGATCTTTTTGGTCCCAACTCCTACAAGAGTCTCGGTGGTAACTCGTTCGGATTGGTCATTGTTGATGATTTTTCAAGATTTACGTGGGTGCTCTTTCTTGATGATAAATCATGGGTCCAAAAGATCTTCAAGAACTTCGCTAGGAAGACCCAAAATCAATTTGAAGTGAAGATCAAGAAGGTTCGGAGCGACAACGGAACGGAGTTCAAGAACGCCAATATCGATACCTTTCTTGACGAAGAAGGGATTTCACATGAGTTCTCATTTCGTACACACCTCAACAAAATGGAGTTGTTGAGAGGAAGAACCAGACACTTATTGAGATGGCAAGAACGATGCTTGATGAATACAAGACGCCAAAACACTTTTGGGTGGAAGCGGTTGAGACAGCTTGTCATGCAACAAATCGACTATATCTTCACAAGCTTCTCGGCAAGACGACATATGAGCTTCTCACGGGTAACAAACCCCAAGTTGGATACTTTTGAGTATTTGGCTCAAAGTGCTACATTTTCTATAAGCATCGTCGTTCGAAATTTACCCCTAAATCTCATGAAGGTTACCTACTCGGTTATGGCTCAAACTCTCACACTTACCGTGTCTACAACAAATTCACCCGAAAGGTTGAAGAGACGGTAGATGTGAAGTTTGATGAATCTAACGGCTCGCAAGTAGAGCAATTGCCAATTGATGTAGGAGATAAAGATCCCTCAGAAGCAATTCAAGACTCGTCTATTTGCAAGATTCGCCCAACGGAGGTGAATGAGAGTACCACATCCATTCAAGTGGAAGACTCAACTTCACGACAAGGTGAACCACAAGTTGACTTGGAGGCATCCACAAGTGGAACACGTCAAGACGAAGGAAACGAGGAAGTACAACAAGATGAACCTCATCGACCTCCTTCTCCAGCTCCACAAGAGAACAACAACGCAAACAACAATGAAGAAGAACAAGACGAAGAAGACAATGAAGAGGATGTTCCACCCCGACCCAAACAAAAGCTCTCACGAGTTAGAGCAAGAGTCTCAAGATACCATCCCGCCGAACAAATCTTTGATGATATTCAAACCGGGAGAATTACTCGCTCTAAAACTCGTTTGGCTAAATTTTGTGAACATTACTCATTCATTTCTAGTATTGAACCTATGAAGGTTGAAGAAGCTCTTGATGATCTGGATGGTGAAAGCCATGCATGAAGAGCTACATAACTTCAAAAGGAATCAAGTGTGGAAATTGGTAGAAAAGCCGGACAACAACCAGAATGTCATCGGAACCAAGTGGGTGTTTCGTAATAAGAAAGATCAAGATGGACAAGTTGTATGCAATAAGGCCCGTCTCGTCGCTCAAGGCTACACTCAAGTCGATGGTATGGACTATGGTGAGACATATGCCCCCATTGCTAGACTTGAGTCCATACGCATCTTACTTGCTTATGCCAATCACCATCATATCATGTTATACCAAATGGACATTAAAAGTGCTTTTCTAAATGGTGAAATTGAGGAGGAAGTCTATGTTAAACAACCTCCCAGCTTTGTTAATCCCAAGAAACCTAATCATGTTTACAAACTTCACAAAGCTCTTTATGGTCTTAAACAAGCTCCTAGAGCATGGTATAAATGCTTGACTAAGTTTCTTATTGAAAGAGGCTTGGGAATTGGGAAAATTGATTCTACACTTTTTACTAAAAGAGTTAATGGTGAGTTATTTGTGTGCCAAATTTATGTGGATGATATCATATTTGGTTCGACTAACCCTCATTTTAGTGAAAAGTTTGGAAGGCCAATGTCGGAGAAGTTTGAGATGTCTATGATGAGTGAACTCAAATTCTTTCTTGGTTTGTAAATCAAGCAAACTAAGAAGGGTACCATTGTTTCCCAAACAAAGTATACCAAGGACTTATTCAAGAAGTTCAACATGCAAGAAACCAAAGGTATGAAAACACCCATGCCTACTAGCGGACATCTTGACTTGACTAAGGATGGCAAACCGGTTGACCAAAAGGTTTACCGCTCTATGATTGGTTCATTGTTATATCTATGTGCCTCCCGTCCCGATATTATGCTAAGTGTGTGCATGTGTGCACGATATCAAGCGGCCCCTAAAGAATGTCATCTTAAGGACGTGAAAAGGATAGTGAGATATTTAATTCATACACCAAACTTTGGCATTTGGTATCATAAGAGGTCTTCTTTTGATCTTGCTGTCTACTCCGACTCGGACTATGCCGGTGACAAGGTTGATAGAAAGTCCACTTCGGGTACTTGTCAATTTCTTGGCAGATCTCTTGTATCTTGGTCCTCCAAGAAACAAAACTCGGTATCCTTATCCACTTGAAGCGGAATACATTACGTCACGGATCATGTTGTGCTCAATTACTTTGGATGACCCAAACCCTTAAGGATTATGGGATATATGTGAAACATGTTCCATTGCTTTGTGATAATGAAAGTGCTATTAAGATTGCTCACAATCCCGTGCAACATTCTCGAACTAAGCATATTGAAGTTCTTCATCATTTCATTCGAGATCATGGGCGAGCCAAGATCTTATCTTATTTGCAGGTCGTATAAATGAAATGATTGGAAAAATTGATTCTTTTCACACCGCTGGCAAATTCCACCATTTCTCCTGCTTGAATCCTCTACCAAAAGAGAAAGAGTTGAAGATAACGAAGGTTGCTAAAGGAGACATCAATCTTAAGCATGAACAAACCGATAAGCAATTGGCAGATATATTCACCAAACCGCTTGATGATAAAGTATTTTGCCGTTTGCGAGGTGAATTGAATATCATTGATGCCTCAAACTTGGAGTAGAAACTCCATTTGGATACATGCAAGGCATGAGGCTTTTTTACTAATCCTTGATATTTCTCTTATGATGATGGTCATATGTCTTGGATCTATACTTGTACCCTTGCATGTTGTCTAACCCTTGTAGGTACTTGGATGAGCCCAAATCTATGAGATTGCAAGTCATTCACATCTTGAGCAATCTCTACATCACCAAGTTTCTAATATATGGATTTTGAATTCAAGGAAGCACGAATCCACTCGACATATCCTTTGACGATTCCTATATAGAAAATTTCATTTGGTATCAAGTTTCGTGATTGTAATTTTGGATACACAAGTGCTTTTCCTTGCAAGACTAACCCATGTAGGAAGATGGACTCAAACTATAAGTGGTGCTCCAACTCTTGATGAAATACATCAACCTTGAGCATCCAACACAAGTTCGATTACATGACCAAGATCAACACCACCCAAGGTATGTTATTCCATTTTAGAGAAGCTTTACTCCAAGTCATGAGTCAAAGCAACTCTACAAGATGAGAATACATCAAAGTGCTTAAATGAAAAATGGTAACCCCATTTTGAGCTTAAACGGTGAGTATGACCTACGATCAAGTGTTATCACTTGACTCCTCAGTCAATACACTCTAACACATGTGACTTTGTTGCCGACCCCTTCTAGATGAAGTTCTCTAGTGTTTATTTATTTTGTGTTTTGCGTATGTCTCTTGCTATCTTGTTTCCCCTTTTCAAAAAAACTTCATCTAGATCCTTTTTCCTTTTGTATGTTTTTCTCTGTATTCTCTGCATCTAATTCATTGCAAATCATTCAGTAAATTCCTTGCAAACCTTTGTGAGATTTCAATTGCCAAGTGAGCGGAGCTGACAAAACTTTTCCTCTGCATTGAACTCAGCCTCACCAATTCAAGCCTATTGGCTAGACCGAACTACAGGGACTACTTGTAGATAGTTCATCGGAACAACTGATAGGGACTAACCCTGTCTGACCGATATGCATCATCAATGACACTGCCAACTCGGTGTCACCGATGAAAACGGATCGGCGTTGCCGATTTCACTACTGAGAAAACTTTTTATCATTGAAAATTTCATTTCTTCTCCAACTCCACTCGATGACTCTTATCCTCTGCCCGCATCATAATATACATGCTGCTTTGTAGTGTGTCTCGAGGACCAGACCTAGTTGACTCATACTCCAGAAGACCACTTCTTGGAAATTGATGTCAAAGGGGGAGAGAGAGCACATCAAAGCTTATCACATGGGAGATGCTTATTAACAATAGAGGAGAGAAGTCACATGTCTTTAAGAGGGAAAGACATGTTAATATCTGATTGATTGTACCAATTCTTGCTTTGATTTTCTCTTACCCTACCTTCTCCCATTATCCAGTATCAGATTCAGGGGGAGAAAGACTTCATATCTAGGGGAAGAAAATCTTTGGAATTCATTGCATATCTTTAATCTTTGGGGACATGTCTATATCCAAATAGGGTACTAAGTACTCACTCATTACATGTCATCCCGGTCTTGGTACTCTTGTGGTTTCCTAAAATTGCTTTAATTAGAGTGTTCTTGTGTTATCTAACCCTGTTTCCTCAAGTTCACCTCTTCTAAAGCCAGATCAAGACCACAAGGTAAGTATATGCATCACACTCATGTGCATGATGATCTCTTCACTACAAAAAAATACACTTCCGTGATGATACGTGTTTGTCACAGTAGGTCGCGTTTTTTGTCATGCATGTACATCCATGAAAAATTTATGACAGAATCAAGATAGTCATACTGTCTTTGTCGTAGAAGTGTTCCATGACATTACCAAAATTATCATCACGGAAGTGTCCACTTCCATGACGATAAATCCCGCATCACAGAAGTGCTTTCGTCAAGGGTGACCGACACGTGGCATCCACCGTAAGGAACGCCGTTAACCTATCGGGTCGGATTTTGGATCCGATAACCCGTTAACAGCCACGACCAATGCCGATTTTCCACGTGTAAAATTCTCATTGGCTGACGGATCCACGCTTGACTCGCGTTGGCACAGTGTCACTCATCCAACGGTCGAGATGGGCCTATGATATGTTGACATGTGGACCGCCCAACAGAGGCCCACAAAGTTTAAATGGGCCGCCCAACCAAGGCCCATAAGATTTAGCGGACCATAATGGGCGGCGACTAAAGGCCCACAAAATTTAGCGGACCACAATGGGCCGGCCCAGCTAAAGACCCACAAGATTTTGCAGACCATAATGGGCTGGCCCAGCTAAAGGCCCACAAGATTTTGCGGACCACAATGGGCCGGCCCAGCTAAAGGCCCACAAGATTCTGCAGACCATAATGGGCCGACCCAGCTAAAGGCCCAACATTCTTCACACAAATCGGCCCGTCAACTACCTGTCCTAAACTTGCCATCAACGCTGCCCATGGTCACTTCCGGCCCGTTAACGATGCCGCTAAGTAATTGGGCGAATCACGGCCGGTGTATTTCGCCCGTTAAAGGTCCGGCTTCTTTTGGGCCCATTTACAGTCCATCAAAACTTTCGGCCCATATACGACCGTGAAGGATTTGGGTCATATTCGGCCATGTCTGACATTCGGCCTGTTAGAGGCCAACTATAGATTTGGGCCACTTTCTTCCTGTTGTCATTTTCGGCCTGTTAACGCCGGACGTAAACCATGGGCCTATATGTGGCCCAACGTCATATCGGGCCCATTAACGGCCCATATAAAAATGACGATAATCTAGCCCGACCGAAGTTCCGGCCTGTTAAAGGCCCGTGTATTAGGTCGGTGCATTTACGGCCCGTCCGAATTTCGGCCTATCAAAGATCCGCGTCATAAATGGGCCACCATTTCGGCCTGCTAAGTCCAGTGGGTTATTCGACACAATCAGGGCCCAATCTCACTTTCGGTCTATTAAAGGCCCATGTTTTTTATGGGCTCGAGATATTTACACCTGTAAACGGCCTATTTTTACTGAGGGCCCAAATTATGTTTAGGCCTGTTAAAGGCCCACTATGGGAACAGGCCTACCAGGAAAATATGAAAGCTTATGCTGATTTAGGCCCAGATATTTTTGTGGGCTACATGTCGGCCCAGAATCGCTTTTTAGCCCAATTGGAATGGGCCCGATTTAATGTTGGCATGTTGGGCTCCTCTGAAGCTTTTGGTCGAATACATTACTAAGATAAACCTACACTATACAAAAATAGCGTCGTAATTATCGCAGCACTGGGCAGCATCATAAATGTTGTATCACAACAAAATAAATTCCAACCATACAACAAAAGGCCTGTTGGCATAAAGTTTATGATCCTTCCAAATAACAGCACCATCAGATGTATAGAAGCACAGATCATTTGACCTGAGTGCTAATGTTTCAGGCTGTAGAATTTGATGGAGCAGCATGATCTCCACCTTTTTCCGCCATTGCTCTTGAACAACAAAGCGAATGTCTGATAGTCTGGTTTCAAAACCATCCATATCTTGACGACATTTCTCAACCACTATTCTTGTTTCCGAAACAACGTCCATTAGGGATTGGACTTGTGTGGAGCATAGATATATCACCGTCTAGCAGGAAGATTTTGTTCAGTAGGCGATTTGGACGAGGTTACTGTCGGTGTCAAAACCGGCGGATCTCGGGTAGGGGGTCCCGAACTGTGCATCTAGGCGGATGGTAACAGGAGACAAGGGACATGATGTTTTTACCCAGGTTCGGGCCCTCTCGATGGAGGTAATACCCTACTCCTGCTTGATTAATATTGATGATATGGGTAGTACAAGAGTAGATCTACCACGAGATCAAGGAGGCTAAACCCTAGAAGCTAGCCTATGGTATGATTGTTGTTGTCCTACGGACTAAAACCCTCCGGTTTATATAGACACCGGATAGGTTAGGGTTACACGTAGTCGGTTACAATGGTAGGAGATCTACATATCCGTATCGCCAAGCTTGCCTTCCACGCCAAGGAAAGTCCCATCCGGACACGGACGAAGTCTTCAATCTTGTATCTTCATAGTCCGGGAGTCCGCCGTGATGATAGTTCGGCTATTCGGACACCCCTAATCCGGGACTCCTCAAGAGCCCGAACCAGGCTTCAATGACGACGAGTCCGGTGCGTTGATTGTCTTCGCATTGCGAGGCGGGTTCTTCTCCAAATTCCATATACTGTCGAGCAGCCTCCCGCTTCCGATAAATGCTGTGCTCCTTGGCTTCGCGCCAATAATGGCCATCTCCCACGTGTTTGAATGAATGCGAAAGGCCAGGGTATTTTTACAATTACCCCCTTAGCTGCGCAAATGAGCTGCCTATAAAAGGGGCGAGAATCTAGATCTGAGTCATCATCCCTCCTTTGCGAGCTTTCATCGGAGCGCCCCTGACCAAAGCCCATTCCATCATGGACAGTCGACGCGGCTCCTCCTCTCGCGCTCCCAGCCCTTAGCCTGGAAATTGGGAGAGATGCTCAATCCCGCATAGCAAGCTAGTTATACTCCAAACCAAGGGATTTCTTCCCCCGGGCTTCATGGTTCAGGTTCGAGCCGGACTCGCCACCTACAAGGGCGGAAAGCAAGAGGAGAGCGTCCCCGATCCCTCTAAAAGAGAGCGGGTGTGCTTCATCTCTTATCTAGTAAGAGGACTCGGATTTCAATCCATCCGCTTTCTCCGGGGCTCTTGGAGTTCTCGGCCTCCAGTTGCACCACCTTACGCTTTGCCTCCATTTTGCACATTGCGGGCTTCGTGGCCCTCTGCGAGCTGTTCTTGGGCGTCGAGGCTCATTTCGGGCTATGGAAGAGATTATTCTGCCTAGTACCCCGTTCTCATGAGGGGTCAATATATCAAGTGGGCGGAGCCGAGCTATGGCGCATCGCTGGGACCGGATACCTATCCGGAACCCCAAAGAAGGCGTCCGAAGACTGGCCCTCGGAATGGTTTTATATGGAGGACGTCCCGCTGCCGGATCCTATTCGGATCGGCCTTCCGGAGTTCAGCAATGCTCCTCTGAAGAAGCGCCTAAGCCGGGCGCCTTGAAGCCCCGGAGGGAAGATGACAAGGACGCCCTCTATCCGATGAGCCGAATAAGGTTCTTGGCTCATGCCGGATTAACCATGATTGGAGTCATGGCAATCTGCATTATGAGGGGTGCAGCCGCCCAATATAGGGGCCACCCATGTGGGATTTCAACGGGAGGACGACGCCACCCGCCATGGCCGCAAAGGGTCGGGATCGGTCACCGAACCGGTGAAGATCTTGTCTGCTATGTACAAAGGGAGGAGGAGGATTTCCTCGCCAATCCATCAAGGAGTTTTCTTGAATAATCCTCGAAGCTGGGTAAGCAAACATCTTTGTGACCTGTCCGATCCATGTTCCCTTGGTTAAATATCTCATTTCATGGTTTTTGCTAGAACTAGCCGGACTGCGGAGAAGATACGGCCCGCCCCACAACCCGAGGATCCGGAGCGGTCCTCGATCCGACCTCCAAGAAGATCCAGATATCTGTGGAGTTGATCGACGGGTATTCTACCAACTTAGCATCGATAACGCTTTGGTTGCCATTACGGCCGATTACCTCGGAATACTTCCAAATTTCACGGTGTAAATGAGACCGAAATCCCAAAACCCCGATAATGACCCATCCGTGCTTATTTTTGATCACCGTATACCAATGGTGTTTCGCAGGGTGCCTTCGAGGTGAAGCCGATCCCGCAGCCGGCCAACAAAGGGCAAAGGCGGCCCGCAGTTAAAAAAGAAGTGCGGTTCAGATCGAAACTCCGCCAAGAACGGCACGGTGTGTCACCATACTCCCGTGATTGATTCTGGAAGGCGATTAACGCTGATGCTATTTTCCGGAAAAAGAGCGCTCGCCGGACTGAGCCCGGAGAGCCAATCGAACCTTCACCGGCCAAGCTTCAAAGCCGGGTCCGGAGGTTGAGGCGAGCACGAGACGTGCGTCGGATGCTCCTCTGACAGAGGATGCCGACAGGTTGTCCGCCACCAACTCCGAGGTGGAGAGCGCCTTGAATCACAAAGCGCCGCGGACAGTTCTTCGTGACGCATGTTTCTCCCAAGAGGCCTTGAATGCCTTTGATTCGGAGATGCGCACCTCCGTGCCGCTCAAGATGGTCTAGCCAGAGCCACGGAGCGGTATGTAAAGGACATACGGTAAGATAATTTGATAGTTATATATGCCAAGAGCTCCCGAGACTTAAAATAGTTAGAATAAGTGATTTAAGGATCATTTGTTATGCAGGATCTTACAGAGAAGAATACCCGACTGTCCCAGGAGCTTGAAGAGTGCAAGGCCCAACTTGAGGCTGCACTAGCCGCTACAGGGGGAGCTACAGAAACCCCCTCTGGTAATATATGTGCGTTAAAAGATAAATAGTTTATAAAGTGCGGTGGGTGTGTAAATCTGACAAAAACATTGCAGATGGCGCCGGACTAGATCCGGACAAGCAACAGCTTTTGCGCCAGCTAAAGGCCGGCGAGAGCGTGCTTACAAGGGTGCGGCAGGAGAAGAATAACCTCCAAGATGCCAACACCAAGGTGGGTGAGGAACTAAAGGACATTCGTGCCCAGTTGTCTGACTCCGTAAAGGAGAATCGTCGGCTTCGTCGCGGCATTTTCAGTAAGTGCTCTAGCGAACTTTGAAAAGAGTTCGGCGAGGAAGGCCACTAACATAAACATGTATGTAGGTTTGCTCACGTGTCGCCCCGAGGAGGAGATGCCCAAGTACTTTGGGTGATCTTCTTCCCGAATTCAGGCCACCGGTAACGAGTCCGGCGGTGATGAAAGGCATCGGCCAGGCCTTGTGGCCATCTATCTCCCCTGCTCAAGGCATTGGGGAGCTGGCGGAGCGGCTTCAAGGAGCACGGCGGCGCTCCGGCTATGGAAGATATCGGCCTGCCGTCAAAGGCGCCAGTGGAGGCTCGGGCCATGGTAAAGACGCTGATACACGAAGGTCGACCTGCACCACATGGCCGAGGTCGGACTGTGGGGCGGATGGGATGGAGATCCTCAGAAGCAGTGTACGGCCAAGTAGAATTGGCCGCCAAGTATTCCCAGCAAGATTGTAAATTAGATAGCCTATTAGATGGCATTGAGGAGGAATACAATGAGTCGAGTTGACTATGTAAAAAATATGACATGAAAGAATGTCTTCTAGCCGGATTGTAGATCGTTTGTCATAGCGGACCTTTTAAGCCGACCTCCGGACCCAATAGTCCGGAGTGTGTCCAATACCTTCGTGGTTATATAAGAACCGTGGGTATGCATGGAGACAAGGCGTAGGGGTCATTGTTCTTTATGTCAGACAAGTGCCCAACTAGTTATGTCATATTACATGGGTAGTAAGAAACATCTTCCGGGAGAATAGTTACATTAAGGGTTCCTTTATTTGGGATGCATGCCCTAAAGTGCATGTCAAAGCTGCTATGAAAGCGATAAATCATCCGGGGCAGATGGGTAAATAGTTAAAAATCTTCTTTCAGTTCACCGACCGAATATTCCCTTAAGAACGCTTAGCTTTCGGCTTCACCCACCTGAGGTACACATCCGGCTGACCCGGCAAGAATAATCGCAGAGGTGCTCCTTTACCACCAAGCCGAACAATCGGGAACGAGGGGTAAGCACAGGAGCCGTGCAACCCAGCTTGGCCAAAACTTAAGTCATATCGATGCATATGGTGAATAAAAGGTACATGCGGAAGCTTAACGCATGTGTTGGGCATGAAGCTCAGATAAATAAGCTTCGTTAAAGAAGCCCCTGTGTATAATGAGCTGGACAGCGCATCAAGTGTGTGCGAAAAAGCATAAACGAGCCTCTAGAGGCTACAAGAAGAAGAAGGAGGAAGGAGAGAAATAAAAGACAGCACAAAAGCAAAAATAAAGAATGCGGACGGAGGAAGGAGACGAACTTGGAGTCCGCACTTAGGCGTAGAATCTTCATAGACGGGCTGCGCTCCATGGGTTCGGCTCGAGTCGGTTATCCGATGCGTTTCACAGACGGTATGCTCCGCCGGTTAGGACCTGGTCAATGATGAAGGGACCTTCCTATTTGGGCTTGAGTTTGTCCTTTTTCTTGTCCGCATGCGAGAACTAGTTCGCCAACGCGTTATAAGCTTTGGCCCGTGCATTTCCCTGCTTTGATATCTTCGAGCTCGCTTGTTGATAAAATGCGGAATGAGCTTTTGCCACGCCGCGCCCTCCTCCAATGCGTCCAGCAGTCCTGCCGATCGAGCTCGGCTTCTCTTCTTCATTACATGCACACGCCGAGGTGAGTCATGTATTATGTCGCAGGGCAAGATCGCTTTCACGCCGTACACCATGAAGAATGGTGTGAATCCGGTAGTACGATTCGGCATGGTCCGCAGCCCCCGTAGGCACGGAGTCGAGCTCCTCAACCCAGTGCGTGTTAGATTCTTTGAGGGACCGCACTAGTCTGGGTTTAATGCCGCTCATGATCAGACCATTTGCCCTTTCGACTTGGCCGTTGGTTTGAGGGTGATAGACTAAGGCGTAATCGAGCTTGATGCCCATGTTTTTGCACCATAATTTGACCTCATCAGCCGTGAAGTTGGTGCCGTTATCAGTGATGATACTGTGGGGGACACCATAACGGTGCACTACCCCTGATATGAAGTCTATCACTGGTCCGGATTCGGCCGTTTTAATAGGCTTGGCCTCTATCCATTTGGTGAATTTGTCCACCATGACCAATAGGTATTTTTGCTTGTGGGTTCCTCCCTTGAGGGGTCCAACCATGTCAAGCCCCTGCATCATGAACGGACAGGTAATGGGTATAGTTTTAAGGGCGGTGGGTGGCATGTGGCTTTGATTAGCAAAAAGTCGGCAACCGACACATCGTTGGACTAAGTCCTGCAGATTCCGCTGCCGGGTCGGCCAATAAAATCCTCAGACGGAAGGCCTTGCCTACAAGGGCCCGGGCTGCGCGTGGTGCCCACCCAAGACGGCAAGATGAATTTCAGTCGAGGTTTCGCCTTCCTCTTCGTAGATACACCTTTGAAGGACTCGGTAGTGCTTTTCTTATAAAGCTCTCCTCATGGACTTTATAGGCTTTAGGGCGCCCGTACTATGCAAATGAGCCTCATTTTGGTCTTCGGGGAGTTCCTGCCTAGTAAGGTAGGCTAGGAATGGTTCCGTCCATGGGGCAATAACCGCCATTATTTTGTGAGCAGAGGGTGTTATCTCGGGGGGAGAGCCTCCGGTTACGTCAGAGTGTTCGGCATCAGGCAGTGCGGTTGGGTCCGGATTGATATTGCTGGACTCCCCTTCACATAGTACGGATGGCTTGAACAGCCGTTCCAAAAAGATATTGGGTGGGACGGCATCGCGTTTTGCACCGATGCGAGCCAATATATCCGCTACCGCTGGTTGTTATCCGGGCTATATGATGAAATTCGAGCCCTTGAACTGCGGCCGACATTTTTAGGACCGCATTGCGGTATGCTGCCATTTTGGATCTTTGGCATCAAAGTCCCCGTTTATTTGAGATATTGCGAGGTTCGAATCCCCGCGCACCTCTAGGCATTGAATGCCCATGGAGACTGCCATCCGGAGGCCGTGCAGAAGGGCCTCATATTCGGCTGCGTTGTTGGAGTCCGTATAAATTATTTGAAGTATGTATTGGACTGTATCCCCGGTTGGGGACGTCAGGACGACGCCAGCCCCCAGGCCGGCCAACATCTTGGAGCCGTCAAAGTGCATAATCCAATTGGAGTATGTGCCGTACTCTTTAGGGAGTTCGGCTTCGGTCCATTCGGCCACGAAGTCGCCCAAAACCTGCGACTTGATAGCTCGTCATGGCTTGTAGGTTATGTCGAATGGAAGCAGCTCTATGGCCCATTTAGCAATCCGGCCCGTCGCGCCGCGATTGTTTATAATGTCATTAAGGGGTACTTCGGAGGCCACTGTTATCGAACACTCTTGAAAGTAGTGTCGCAGCTTCCGGGATGCCATGAACACCGCGTATGCTATCTTTTGATAGTGTGGGTACCGGGACTTGCATGGAGTTAGGACAGTGGACTCTTAGTAAACCGGTTTTTGAATAGGGAACCGGTGTTCGTCCGCTGCTCGCTCGACAACGAGCACCGCTAACAACTTGATGTGTTGCGGCGATATATAATAGCATTGGTTCGCCCACGCTACGCGGCCAGGACCGGGTTTGTTGCCAAAATGGCCTTTATTTCTTCGAGTCCGGCCGTGGCCTCCGCCCACTCGAAGTGTTCGGTCTTGCGCGGAGGAGGCGGTAAAGGGCAACGCCTTTTCTCCCAATCGGGAAATAAAGCGGCTTAGAGCCACTACGCATCCCGTCAATTTTTGTATTTGTTTGAGGTCTTTGGGATATCCAATTGTGATGAGCTTCGGATCTTCTTGGATTTGCTTCAATTCCTCTACGGACACAATGAAGCCTGGGAGCTTTCCTACCGAACGTCAAGACGCATTTTTCCGGATTGAGCTTGATGTCATATTTTCGAAGATTGTCGAATGTGAGCCTCAAGTCGTCTACTAGAGTTTCGACGTGCTTGGTTTTGAAGACCACGTCATCTACATATGCTTCCACCGTTTTGCCGATCTGGTTTGCGGACATATACGAATCATGCTACCGATATGTTGCGCCGGCGTTTTTGAGCCCAAAGGGCATTGTGTTGAAGCAGAACGGGCCGTATGGAGTGATGAATGCTGTTGAAGCTTGGTCCAGCTCCGCCATCTTGATTTGGTGGTAGCCGGAGTACGCGTCGAGGAAGCACAATGAGTCGTGGTCTGCTCAGAAGGCCAATGATTTGATCAATTCGAGGGAGGGAAGGGATCCTTTGGGCAAGCCTTATTAAGGTCTTTGAAATCAACACATAGGCGCCAGGATTTATCCTTCTTTGGTACCATCACCAGGTTTGCTAGCCAATCCGGATGTTTTATATCTCTGATGAATCCGGCTTCCAAAAGTTTGGCTAGCTCCTCTCCCATGGCCTGTCTCTTGGGTTGGAAAAGCGCCAAGAGCCTGTTTGATCGCTTGAATCCTTTTAGGATATTTAGGCTGTGCTCGCCACCGACGTGGGATTCTGATATGTCCGAAGGGTGCCGTGAAAAGATGTCCCGCTTTTCTTGTAGAAATTCTCGTAGTGCAGCGTCTACATCAGGGTTTAATTGTGCCCCAATGGAGGCCGTCTTTGCAGGGTCCGTTGGGTGGACTTGGATTTTGACTATTTCATCCGCTGGTTTAAAAGAGGTGGACTTGGATCTCTTATCAAGTATCACATCGTCCCTGTTCACCGTGGATCGCATCGCGGTGAGTTCTTCGGCGCTTAGGGCTTTGGATAGTGCCTCGAGGGCTCCGCGGCTGTCTTGTTTTCGCACGGAGTGCTATGTCGGATCACTAGCGAGAGTGATGATTCCGTTAGGTCCGGCATTTTAAGCTTCATGTACCCGTAATGGGGTATAGCTTGAAAAATTGTGAATGCCTCTCGTCCTAATAAAGCATGGTATCCATTTGTTGAACGGGGCCACTTGAAAGGTGACCTCCTCGGACTGTAATTGTCCGGGCGAAATAACACTACGCCCGTGTAATTTTTCCTGTGCAGCATGCTTCCCGGTGGGATGATTCCTCTAAAGGTTGTGCCGCTTTGCTCAATGCGGTTCCAGTCTATTTCCATTTTCGGAGGGTTTCCTCATAGATGAGGTTTAGTCCATCGCCGCCATCCATGAGTACCTTAGTAAGGCGAAGCCCACCTTTGTCGGACCGAGGACCAATGCGGTGGTGCCCGGGCAGTTCGGAATTTAGGTTCACACCGGCATTAGAGGTAATAGCCGTGTCACCCATGGATTTATTGTTGCTACTTGGTAGACTTCGCAAGGTTATGGAGTGTTCGTTTTGCATGTTATTTGATGCGAAAGTCTCGAAGATCATTAACACCATCTTGGTGTTGCCGGGCTGGGATTCTCGAGCTAGAAGCTCTTCGCCACTTTTGGCCACCGTAGTAGTATCCAACATGCTCGAAGGCTATGAGTTGGAGTGGCGCCCTACGTGCTATGAATTTTGCAGGTCCGTGTAGCCAACCCTCCAGGACGGTTCCGTATCCTTTAGGGGGTTTTGGTTTTTGGTATTTAACCCAGGTGCTTGATAATGATGCACCCTTTTGTTTCGGACTAGGGATGTATTCGGGGCCGGATTATCCCAAAATTTACTTTCGGTTGTCCAGGCGCACTCCATCGCGCAGTACTTTTGTACTATGGTCACCAAGTCAGCAAAGCGTGTGATTTCGCGACGACTTATGGCGTTTAAGATTCCCTTGTCCGTGCAATTATTGCAGAAAGCTGGGATTGCGTCCTCCTCTCGGCAGTCCTTTATCCTGTTCAAAACCAGGAGGAATCTGGCCCAGTAATGATGTACTATTTCAGCGGGCTCTTGCCTAATTCGAGAGAGATCGCTCATGTTTGGGTGGACGGGTGGCACTAAATCCGGAACCCCGTCCAATTTAGGACTCAAGGGCCGAGAAGTTTCTGAACTCGGAAGTTTGGATTTTTGAGTGCTATCCAATGAGTCCGACCCGCCGCATGACTTTAAGTTCAGGGCTTGATCGACATCCATCCCTCCGCGGGAATCCGGCATGGAGGGATCGGGAATCCGGACGTAGCTAGTCCTTAAGATAGAAGAAGAATCGCCGCATTGCTCCTCTATCACAGCAACATGATGGGTAGCCTGGGGAGAGTTGATCTCTCTCAGATCAGTTTTAGGCCCGATCCGGTCGTAATCTGTAGCGACTCCCAGGGTGGCGATGCGATCCAAGAGCTCGTTTATGGAGGAGAGCTCGATCAGATCTAACTTTTCGCAAGTTCCGAACCAACATGGAGATTGGTTTCGATGACTCGAGAGGTCTTCATCGGCGCGGCGGCCGAACTAGCGGTCATGAGAAAACCGCCTAGCCGAAGAGTCTGACCAGTGGCCAAGGCTTCTTTGGCGATGGTGTCGTCTTTAAAGACGAGATGAGGCATCCTACCTGATGGCGACGGCACAAAGGAACTCTCAATGAAAGCACCAATGTCGGTGTCAAAACCGGCGGATCTCGGGTAGGGGGTCCCGAACTGTGCGTCTAGGCGGATGGTAACAGGAGACAAGGGACACGATGTTTTTACCCAGGTTCAGGCCCTCTCGATGGAGGTAATACCCTACTCCTGCTTGATTAATATTGATGATATGGTAGTACAAGAGTAGATCTACCACGAGATCAAGGAGGCTAAACCCTAGAAGCTAGCCTATGGTATGATTGTTGTTGTCCTAAGGACTAAAACCCTCCGGTTTATATAGACACCGGATAGGTTAGGGTTACACAAAGTCGGTTACAATGGTAGGAGATCTACATATCCGTATCGCCAAGCTTGCCTTCCACGCCAAGGAAAGTCCCATCCGGACACGGGACGAAGTCTTCAATCTTGTATCTTCATAGTCTTGGAGTCCGGCCGTGATGATAGTTCGGCTATCCGGACACCCCTAATCCGGGACTCCCTCGGTTACCTTGACAACCAACCCGTAATTACGCAGGAAGGTGCTTTTGCAATCGTTAGTGGAGAGATCTTGACACCTTTGCAGCAAGAGGTGACATTGTGCTGTAGTAGCCTCGTCACCTTCGTGTGGTTGTGGCTGTTCAATCATTTGTTCCATAGCTTCCTCGAAAGTTTGAACTTGTAGATTAGTGTACCGGATAAGTTACTAATGAGATAAAAACAAAGTAGGTTAAACGTTTATACATAACTTATTTTGGTGAACTACTGTAATACATTAGCATGTATTGTAGTGCCAACTACATAATAAAATCACTTTCGGAACATATGTCCATGTAGCATGCCTACTATATTGTCTATTTCCTCACATTCGTTGACATCTAAGGATAAAGATACATGGTTTAAAGTAGGATGAACATAGTATGACATCATTCATATCATGGGCAAACAGATATAAAACAAACAACCTATTTTATCATTGTGTGCGCACGTGAACATCACAACTAGATTACAGATCAAGACCAAAAGAATATCCTTCATCTCTTTTAAACCATGTAAGGTGAAATGATACGTTAAGACAACTGTGTATAAAAGTGAACAGAGTAATCGACATTGGCTGCAAACCAAGTAGTTAAATGAACACATCACCGGTACCAATCGGTTCAAGGCGGAGGAGTAAGGACTTACAAGCAGTGGCTTGAACTGGTGTGCTCATGCCCTTCATCTTGCCGGTGTAGCAATCCTTGAAGATTTACCTTTGCATTGGTTCAGGTTCTTTTTGGTCCGCATGTGCTTTCCTACGTATTTGGAACAAGTCAATATAGATACGATAATATGGCACAAAAAAGAAGGAAGTAGCAGCTATTTACAAAAGCCTCGCGATTATGCAATATAGCTACGAGATCATGTTGTCTCGTTGGAATTTCACTTTAGAACGGTTGGTTTTGTTCTTCAAACAGTTAGCCTAGAAGAAGATACACTTGTAAGGCACATACATAAATACAAGTTCAATATGTGGTCCGATCAAATACATATAGCCTACCGACACGTTGGATCGGACCAATGTTTAATGAGGGCTGTCGGTCTTCATCCGTAATATATTCCACTTTGGAGATGTTTGGGCGATTTCATTGTTAGCCTTGCCTTCAAAGTGAGATTTTCTAAGGTGGTACCGACATCTCGTCAGAAAGCGCATCGAAAAACATGAGTGCATGCTTGTTTAGTTGCATCATCTTTCGGATCCAACTTGAACCTCATCTGTTGAAAAAAGAATGTGAGTCTTATTAGGAGGAAGCTAGAAAGTATGGGACAGAGCAAGACAATATTACTAATTGCGATGAATAACATTACTTACGGATAAATGGTCAAGGAACACTAGTAGAAAAAGGGTCAAATGTGACACATTAGTCCCGGTTTGTAACAGAACTGGCACTAATGTGTCCATTAGTGCCGGTTCCAACGGCTAGGCGGGAGGAGCTCTTTAGTACCGGTTCGTGGCGAACCTTTAGCACTGGTTCGTGCCACGAACCGGTACTAAAGAAAGTGGTGGCAGGATGTTGTCAGAGTGGGGACCTTCCAGCACCTTTAGTACCGGTTCGTGGCACGAACCGGTACTAAAGGTCGTCCTATATAAACCCTTCGTCCACCCGCACTCTATTCTTCCCCCTTTCCCCTCTCCTCTCCTCTGTTCTTCCCTTCTTCCTCTCGAGTTCATCACAAAATTTGCCCCAAATTTGTCAAGATTTTGCAGCCCCCATCCATTCAAATGATCACCAAGGTTAGCAACTTTGTCCTTTCATCTCTCATTGCTAGATTAGCTCTTGCATTGGTTTATATAGTGATTAATTGTGGGTTTTAGTAATTTGGGAGAAATTATATGTGGTAGTATTTGATTTATATGCAATTTGAGGTCAAAATAACACTTAGTTTGCATATGTAGGTGTGTTTTATTTAGTGCCTTCTAAATCTCCGTCGTAACCACCGTCGATCGCCCGCACCGTCTCTGTCATTGGCACCACCTTGTGTTGAGCCTCTTGTTCATGAAATTTTATATAAAAAATTGATGTTTGTGTGATTTGGATATATAGTTACTCGTATAGTTATCTTACCCGTACGTTGTTTGTTATACATAGTGCCATGGTTTTGATATCCGTCCCCGTCGGCCCTCGTCCTTGTTATGATTCGGATGTGGTATATTCTATTTTAAAACTATTTGTTGCATTTCGTGTTTATGACAAATTATGCCCATCAAGTTGACATAGATATTTTTATCTAGGAGGTATGTGAACCGGAAATTCCAGCCGACCCTATTGTCGAGAGGTTAAATTTAGTTGAAAGAGAAAACGAGTACTTGAAAGAAAAATTGAAAAGAATTGAGGGCGAGAAGATGGAATTGGAGTTGCATGTTGCCGATGTCGTCGATGATCACAAGATCAAAATGGAGAAAATGCGCCTGAAGATTAGAAAGATTAGAAAATATGCCATTGATAGTGAGGCTTGGTATCATTATGCCGTTGGATCAATTGTTACCTTAGTTGCGATCTTGATCGCATTTGTTGTTGCATTTAAATGCTTTAGCTAGAGAGTTATTTGTTTGTTGCATTTAAGTGTTGTATGAACTTTATGTATGAACTTGTATTAATTTGGTCTATTCGGTGTTGTTAATGAAGATGAGCCGGCAATGGATGTACGATGACCGATGCTCTCCCCAGTTCATTGAGGGCGTGCATACTTTTCTGCTTGTGGCTGAGGCAAACAAGCGAGCGGATGGTTTTATGCCTTGTCCATGTGCTGGCTGTAAGAATGGTCGCAATTACTCTCGCCAAGAACCATTCACGTCCACTGTTTGAGTCCGGTTTCATGCCCCCCTATAAGGTTTGGACCAAGCACGGAGAAAGAGGGGTTATGATGGAAGACAATGAAGAAGAAGAGGACGACGACAGCTATCCTGGCCATGGGTTCCCTGAATACGATGATACAACAATGGGGAAAGAAGCTGAGCCGGCAATGCGGGAAGAAGCTGAGCCGACAATGCGGGAAGAAGCTGAAGAAGAGGCATCAGATGAGCCCGTTGATGATCTAGGTCGGGCCATTGCCGATGCAAAGAGAAACTACGCAAGTGATTTGGAGAAGAAGAAGTTGCAGCACATGTTAGAGGATCACAAAAAATTGTTGTACCCGAATTGCGTAGGTGACAAGAAAAAGCTGGGCACCACAATCTGGAATTGCTGCAATGGAAGGCAGAGAATGGTGTATCCGACAAGGGATTTGGAAAGTTGCCGGTAATGATAAAGGATATGCTTCCAAAGGACAACGAATTGCCCGAGAGTACGTCTGAAGCAAAGAAGGTTGTCCGCCCTCTAGGGTTAGAGGTGCGTAAGATACATGCATGCCCTAATGATTGCATCCTCTACCGCGGTGAGTATGAGGATTTGAACGCTTGCCGGTATGTGGTGCATTGCGCTATAAGATCAGCCGCGATGACCCCGGTGATGTCGAGGGTGAGCGCCCAGAAGAAGATTCCTGCCAAGGTGATGTGGTATTCTCCTATAATACCACGGTTGAAACGTTGTTCCAAAACAAAGAGCATGCCAAGGCGATGCGATGGCACGAAGAAGACCGTAAGAAAGGCGGAAAGTTGAGAGTACACTGCGATGGGTTGCAGTGGAGAAAAATCGAAAGAAAGTATGGGAAGGAGTTTGCGGATGACGCAAGGAGCGTATGGTTTGGTCTAAGCGCAGATGGCATTAATCCTTTTGGGGAGCAGAGCAGCAACCATAGCACCTGGCCTGTGACTCTATGTTTGTATAACCTTCCTCCTTGGTTGTGCATGAAGCGGAAGTTCATTATGATGCCAGTGCTCATCCAAGGCCCTAAGCAACCCGGCAACGACATTGATGTGTACCTAAGGCCATTAGTTGAAGAACTCTTACAACTATGGAATGGAACAGGTGTACGTGCGTGGGATGAGCACATGGGGGAAGAATTTGACCTAAAAGGCGTTGCTGTTCGTGACCATCAATGATTGGCCTGCTCTCGGTAACCTTTCGTGACGGACAAACAAGGGATACCGCGGATGCACGACTGTTTGGATGATCTTGACCGATATATTTGAATAGTTGTAAGAAGAATGTGTACCTAGGACATCGTCCATTTCTTCCGAGCAGGCATCCCGTAAGAAAGAAAGGCAAGCATTTCAAAGGTGAGGCGGATCATCGGACGAAGCCTCGCCACCGTACTGGTGCTGATGTACATGATATGGTCAAGGATTTGAAGGTGATATTTGGAAAGGTCTGGCGGACAACCTGTTACGAAGGACGCCGACGGACGCCAAGCACCCATGTGGAAGAAGAAATCTATATTTTGGGACCTGCCATATTGGAAAGACCTAGAGGTCCGCTTCTGCAATCGGCGTGATGCACGTGACGAAGAATCTTTGCGTGACCCTGCTTGGCTTCTTGGGCGTGTATGGGAAGACAAAAGATACACACGAGGCACGGGAGGACCAGCAACGTATGCACGGAGAGAAGACGGCATACATCAGGGTCATGCAAGCTACGCTCTTACCAAAGATGAGAAGGAAATCTTCTTTGAATGCCTTTCGATATTAAGGTACCGTATGGCTTCTCGTCGAATATAAAGGGAATAATAAACATGGCAGAGAAAAAGTTCCGAACCTAAAGTCTCATGATCGCCACGTGATTATGACGCCTTAGCTGCTTCCGGTTGCATTGAGGGGCTTCTACCGAAAAAGCGTTCGATTAGCCATTGTGAAGCTATGTGCATTTCTCAATGCAATCTCTCGGAAGGTAATCGATCCAGAAATCATACCAAGGTTCTGAGAATGATTTGGTGCAATGTCTTGTCGGTTTCGAGTTGGTGTTCCCACCATCCTTCTTCAACATCATGACACACGCCCTAGTTCACCTATGCAAAGAGATTAACGTTTTGGGTCCTGTATTTCTACACAATATGTTCCCCTTTGAGAGGTTCATGGGAGTCTTAAAGAAATATGTTCATAACCGTGCTAGGCGGAAGGAAGCATCTCCAAGGGCCATCAAAATGAGGAGGTCATTGAGATTTGTATTGACTTTATTCCTGACCTTAAGCCGATTGGTGTTCTGAATCGCGACATAAGGGCAAATTTGGATGGAAAAGGCACGCTAGGAGGAACAAATAATATGTATGGACGGACATTCTCTCACCGAAGCACACTACACAGTTCTACAGAATTCCGCCTTGGTGGCTCCGTATATGGATGAACACAAGAATTTGCTACGCTCCAAACACCGGAGGCGGTCGATGACTGGATTACACGTGAACAAACCAGAAGTTTCGCCACTGGTTGCGGAACGCATACCATGCATGACACCTCTATTGAAGATGACCTGTACTTGCTGTCCCAGTTACCATCTTGAATATAATGACTTTCAAAGGGTACGAGATAAATGGTAACACATTTTACACGATCGCCCAAGATAAGAAGAGCACCAACCAAAACAGTGGTGTCCGCTTTGATGCAGAAACCAAGATGGGAAAGGAAACATATTATGGATATATACAGGACATATGGGAACTTGACTATCGACGTGGTTTAAAGGTCCCTTTGTTTCGGTGCAAATGGGTCAATATGACATGAGGCGGGGTAATGGAAGACCCGCAATACGGAATGACAACAGTGGATCTCAACAATCTTGCGTATGCAGCATTTAACCATTCGTCCCTAGCCGTGATGTGGAACAGGTTTTCTATGTGAAGGACATGTCTACCAAGCCAAGAAAAAGAAAAGATAAGGAAGCGAATGCATTGTACGATGAGCCAAAGCGGCACATAGTTCTTTACGGGAAGAGAAACATCGTGGGAGTGGATGACAAGACAGACAAGTCAGAAGATTATGAAAAGTTTGATGAAATTGCTCCATTCACGGTGAATATTGACCCGAGCATCCTGTTAAATGATGAAGATTTTCCATGGTTACGGCGCAAAGGGACACACTTGAAGAAAAAGTTTCACACCCAAAGATCTGGGATGTGATCGGCTTCACTATCATCACTTTCTTACATGTTTCACACCCAGAGGGGAATCTCTGTAATAGTTAGGGTAGTTATGTGTTTTGGCATTTGAAACGTGAAGAAATTTTATGTGCAAACAAATTCTTTCATGCCTTTACTGATTTTTAAAGTTAAATTATTCACAAACTAGTGATTCACACTAATTTCAAATAATTCAAAATTTAAACTATTCAAATTTGAAAACTACGGGCACTAACAGAAAGTTTGTAATTTTTTGTACATAAAGCAAAAATATTCAAAAAAAACTCTAAATACACAAAAAAACAACACAAAAATAAATAAAGCAAAAATAAAATAAAAAAAGCCCGCCTACTAGGCCAGAGCGGCCTGCATACGACTAGAAACCCAACCTGTTGTTGGGCCAGGATGCAGGCCTGCAAAGGCCAAGTGGGCCTGAGGACAAAGAACACGTAGGCCCAGAGGGCCTGCTTTGGAGAGGAGCTCGAGAGAGCGACCGCACGAGGTTTATAAACCAAAGGTCGCCCCTCGGCTAAGCTGGGACTAAACTTGTCAAGCACTGCGCAAGGCGCACCCCTTTAGTACCGGTCGTGGCACAAACCGGTACTAAAGGGGCCTTTAGTACCGGTTTGTGCCACCACCCGTACTAAAGGGGGTCGCTTCCGCCGCTTGGGCTGGTTAGATCGGCCTTTAGTACCGGTTGGTGGCACAAACCGGTACTAAAGGCCCTCCTATATAAACAACACTTACGAAAATTTCAGTTTCTCATCCGGCTTCGCTCTCGCACTGCCGCCCGCCGCCTCAGACGTCTCCATCCCTCGCCCCCGCCTGCCGCCACCCGTCGTCCCGTGCCCTCGTCCCGCTGCCACCGCCGCCCGCCTCGCCCGTCGCTGCCCCCTGCCCCGTCGTCGGTGCCGCCCCAGACGTCCCGTTGCCGCCGCCTGCCCGTCTGTCCCGTCCCCATCATCGCCGCCTGCCCCTCGTCTCGTTGCCGCGCCTGTCGCCATCCCGTCGCCTGCCTCTGCCGCCCCCCGTCGTCCCTCGCCTCGCCGGTGAGCGCACACACACACATACATTTTTTGTTTGTTTAGTCATACAAATAGTTAGAATTTTTTTTGTTTTTTAGAAATTGTTAGAAATTTTTCTATTTTTCAGAAATAGTTAGAAATGTTAGAATTGTTAGAATAGTTAGAAATGTTAGACTAGTTAGAAATGTTAGAATTGTTATACAAATGTTAGTTTTATATATATAGAAATGTTATAATTTTTTTCTGTTTTTAGTGATAAAAATATTAGAAATGTTATAGAAATGTTAGTTATATATAGCATTGTTAGAAATGTTATAGAAATGTTAGTTATATAGAAATGTTAGAAATTTTAGTTATCAAAATCCAATCATTAAAAAATGTTACTTTTTGCGGGCATATAGCTAGTATTTGTTCTCGACGATGCCCGACCCGCATCCTCGTCGTCGACACGTCCGTGACGACGTCCGGCTGACCCATGTCCGGATCGGGCTCACTGGCCGGCACCGGAGGTGCTGTTCGGAGGGGCACGCCGCTTGATGAAGAACCCGGCCCCGGGTCCCGTCGTCGACCCTGATCTCGTTTGGTGGCGTTCGCGTGGGCCAGTCTCGGTGCGTGGGCCGTGTCAGGGAGGAGGACGAGCACGTCCATCGCTACATGGTTGCGTTAGAGGGCGGCAGGTTCTCCAATACCGGTAGTTTCTTGAGGATCTCACTTCAGCTATGATCTGTGAGGGTTCCTTCTCTTTGGGTGTCCACAGCCAGCGCCGCAGAACCGCGAGTGTCCTAGATTCTTCTGTAGTATTCGATCTTTATTAGCTACCTAGCCAGTGATGTATTCGAGATTATATCTATTATTCGAGACGATGTATTCGAGATTATATCTATTATTCAAGACGATGTTTTCGATATTATATCTATTATTCGAGACGATGTATTCGAGATTATATCTATTATTCGAGACGATGTAATTTGAATACTAAATTGTTTTATATTTCTTTTGGATTAGTAAAAATAAAAGCTATGGCGGACAATACCGGGCAGAGAGGGAGAACAGAGCCATGTTCGATATGATACGCCATCCTCACGGGCCGATGATGATCGAGAATGAAGAAGATTATGACGGCTCAATTTCTAAACAACACCGGAGAGGGTAATATGATATTCGATCGCGACGACCGAATTGATGAAGTCATGAACTATGATTATGATGATGACGAAGAAAATGTTGATCTTGAAACAACAAAGACCGGCGAGGTATATATATTTATATAAGCGAGCATCCGGTGATCATCACATGTTTTAAATGACTTGAAGATATATTAACGAATTGATCTTTTGTTCTTTCAGCCATCCGGATCGAGCAAATCTTCGTGCAAAAGGACGAAATGAGGCCCGAACAAAAAGTTGAAGGAGGGCGTAAAGTACAATATCGAGGCAATCAGACCTAATGGCGAACCATTAGCGCCTAAGAAGATTGCGGACAAGTTCGTTCGTCAGTGCGGTGTTGTTGTGAAGGACCAACTCGATCTCCCTTCAAGAATGGAGAGAGCCAAAGAAAAGACAAAAGACAAAGACAAAAATGACGCTGCTCCACCACCAGATGATACTTATGTCGACAAAAGACAAAAAGAAATGCTATTTGATACTCTCATGGACAATTTCACCCTACAAGATCATTTCAAACAAGCAGAAGTGCAGAAAGACAAGGACGCTGCTCTTAGGAAGATGGCGGTTGCATTCAAGAACCACAAGAATCGTGAATGGGACAAGTACATCAAGGGAGGAAGGAAGACTCCAAAGATTCGAGGGAACACTAGAGAACCAACGTGCTCATTGGGACGATTTCGTGAAATTCAAGGATTCGGAATTAGCTAAGGAACGGTCGAGAATAAACAAGAAGAATGCCAAAAAAGGATAAGTTCCATAAGTGGGGCGGTGGCTATCACGGTGGCAATGCCTAAGTGGGATAAGTCCGAGAAAGAGATGGAGGATGCAGGTGTCACTCCGGTTACTAAGAGCTGGCCCCAGTGCGGGACTTGGTTCTATGCGCATGGGGGAGTTGGACCAAGACAGTCAATGTTTCGACGTGGGCAAGTATGAAGGGAGCCTACGATGCGATACTTGTTGCAATATAAGAGGCACAATCGGGTGTATTCCAGCCCAACAGAGAGAACGACGAGCTTACGCGTGCCCTGGGAAATCCTGAACACCCGGGAAGAACACGAGGCAAGGGCACTATTCCGTGGTATGAGGGGTTTTCAGACTGGAACAACGACTACAAAACCCGTGCTGAAATAAGATTGCGGAGGAGAAGAAGAGGAAGATGGAGGAGGAGCAGAGGAAGCGGGACTATGAACGCCTTCAAGGACTAGAAGCAAGTCAAGCGGAATTGGCAGTCAAATTCCAGCGGCAGCAGGAGCAGATCGACTCACTTAGCCAAAGAAAGGGGTCTCAAAGAATGCAGCAGCTAGCGGATGATCCAACATTGGATAGCACCGCCCCATCCATGCCGAGAAGCAGCGTGGGTTCCGCCCCGGACGACGCAATGCTGGATAGATACCCCGTGGATGACATCACGGATAACAGTAACTGCGAGCTACACGTCAAAATGAAGAACATATCCATGAAGGTGGCGGACGCCGTTGCTTTTACAAATCCCCCCAAGGAAACCTTCCATTGCAACCCGATTCCAGCGGGCTATGCTCGTGTTTTGGTTGATGAGGTGGTGGACCCATATTCGGAGCTACAGCTTGACATTCCTGGAGGTGACGACGAGCACTTTCTCGGAGAGGCCAAACATCGTATCATCCTATGGAAAAGGATTGCATCATCTTCGAAGGCCACCGACACGCGTCGGCCGACTCCTCGTCGAAGTCCGCCACCGAGTCAGCAGACTCCCGCTCCTGCAAGTCCACCAAATCCGGCAAAGTGTCAGCCACTCCTCCTCCAAGTCCGGCAAAGTGTCAGCCACTCCTCCTCCTCCAAGTCCGCCACAGCGTGGGACGTCCCACTCCTCCTCCAAGTCCGGCACAACCTCAGGCCACTCCTCCTCCAAGTCCGGCAAAGTGTCAGGCCACTCCTCCTCCTCCAAGTCCGCCACAGCGTCCAACGACCACTCCTCCTCCAAGTCCGGCACAACCTCAGGCCACTCCTCCTCCAAGTGCTGCCTGACTTCAGGCCCTCCTCCTCGTCCAACTCAGCCCCGTCGGCCGTCTCCGCCACCTCGGCAATCGCAGAAGAGACACCCGCAGCTATGGTGCGTGGCGATGCAAGTCGAGGTAGTATAGGAAGTACAAAGGAGGCAAGTGATATAAATATGGTCCAAGCCTCACGCCTCTTCCGCAGAGGCCTTATGACAAGTCCGAGGAGGAAAATGCAGCCATATCGAAGGCCCAGGTGGAAGCCCATTTTGCACCGAAAACGCCACCGCCGCCAAGGGAGAAAGTGCCTGAGGAAACGATTGACCACTTCATTCGTATGGCTCAACCACCAGCTCCCAAGCCTGTTGACACAGACTATGAGCGCCACATCAAGAAGTTAAATCGAGCACGTCTACGTAAGGAGGCGAGCTCGGGATCGAGCAAACAACAAGCAGCTGTCAAAAAATGCGGGAAAACCATTCCCTAGCTGGGAGAACAGGCGGCGCAATCGATCCCTCGCTTGTTGTGCCAACAACACGTGATAAAGACGCTGCGTGCCCAATATTATTGTGGGCAAACAGTTTACGTTCGAGGTGGGCAATTTGGTAATAACCAAGGACCATATAATGCAGTGAAGTTCTCAACATCATCATTGGACAACTCCTCGAGATCGAGCCCATGCACGTAACTTACAGAGGATGAAATAAAGCGGAAATATGTCCGGGCCAACCTTTGGTCAAGCCGGACAAGGTCAAGAACCTCCCAACGAGAATGTATGAATTGCATCAATGGTACATGAACATTACCAAGATTTCCAATCGATTGTCCCTCATGGTGAATGTCAAGGAGGAGCATTACTTCCATGAGAAAGCTCTGTCTGCTGAGTATACGAACTGTTTCAAGTTATACAATCAAGACGCACTCGACAAATCTATCGGGTTGCTATTGTGCGTAAGTGATTTCTTTATGTAATTTAAGTCTCAAGCTAGCTGTAGTGATCCTTTTGATCAATCATTACCTGTAATTATCCTCACTATATTATTTTACGTGGTATTATGCGGGATGAAGATGTATGAAATGAGAAAAGGTGGACGCTTTGGCATTGGGTTCATTGACCCAAACACCGTTAATGAATACACATGGCTAATAAATCCACATCATCAAAAGGCCGTGAGGACAACATGCTAGAGTTCTTGAAGCGCCTCAAATACAATGAAGATATACTACTTCCTTACAACTTGCGTGAGTCACCTTGTCTTGTACTACAAATTCTCCGTTTTGCCTACTAGCTAGCTACATGTTTTTGCTTACATATGCCCGCTTAATTAAGACATGCAAACGTGTGTGCATGCAGATTTCTTGGATCTTGTGTATCATTAAAGTTGGCCGGAACAGTTGAAATCTTGGACTCACTACTCAAAGCAAATACCGACTATAACATCTTGTTTGGGATAGTCAATGGGTAATTTCAATCATTATTAACTATATATCTCGGCCTATTTAGTTCGTCATTTCATGATATGAACTATTTAATAACCCCTTTATTCATTTTCTTTGTCGACGGGCAGGGCTTGGGCAAGGTTCATCAGCGTCACGGAAGGCGAATGGAAAAAAAAGCTTAAATGGTTTCGACCCAAGGTAAGTAATTAAGTACTAGCTAGCTAGCTAGCTGCCATCTCTTTAATTATCATGCTTGATTAATTATTATCTGATCAAATTCCATTCTCGTAAAAGGCCTCAAGCGGTAGCGCAGGGACTGATCTGTGTGCATTATGCGCTTGCGAGAACATTCGCATGATGGCGTCCAAAGGAGCAGATCTCAAAGACAGGAATGGGTACACTTGTCAGAACACTATTCACAATTTTTACACCATTATTGATATCTAGTCACACAACTAATACACATGCATATTGATCTCCTTCTTAACAGTTCACGGAGGTGCGGGACAAGCTCCTAGAGACGGAGCGCGTAGAAGCACTTCAAGAGGAAATAGCGGGATTTTTGCTCGACCAGGTCATAAATCCGAAGGGAGAATACTATTACCCGCTACCGCCCCCATGAAAACCACTTCCAATTGTGATCGTGTTCAAGGCACCAATTAGGCTAATGCCATCGGGCTCAAGGCAACAAGCATTTGTAGGTGATATTGTATATAGATATAAATTTGTTTATGTGTGTATTCATTAATATGGTGGTTTGTGAGACATTGATGATATATATATGCATGATTGTTTCTACTAGAAATTGTATATATATATATATATATATATATATATATATATATATGCATACGTGTACAATGTGTAGTATCGTAAAATACCGAAAGCGAAAAAGAATTAAAATGGAAACACAAAATTAAATGAAAAAGAAATCATAAAACTAAAAAAACCCCAAACCTTATAGTACCGGTTGGTCTTCCCAACCGGTACTAAAGGGCTCCAGGCCCCTGGAGCTGGCTCGTGCCACGTGGTTGCCCTTTAGCACCGGTTCGTGCTGAACCGGTACTAAGGGGGGGGGGCTTAGTGCCCACACTTTAGTGCCGGTTATGGAAGCGGCACTAAAGGACCTTACGAACCGGTGCTATTGCCCGGTTCTGCACTAGTGGAAAGTGTTAAACTGGGTATTGTCTTTCTCATTCCTGTACTGGATCCACGTTGGGAGGATACATGCATGACACCTAACGACAACGGCTGCCTCTGATACTAACTTGGCTGACTCTGTAGCATCACGTGGCCTTTTTAAACCTGTCTCAAAATGGATCTCCATTCTTCCTCCTTTAGATTTTGTTAATCTGTCAAGCATTATCCCTGATGTCTGTTTCCGCTTGCGCCGTGGTGCTAGTTCAACAACGAATATGGAAAGTGTTAGTGTACATCAAACTGTGAGAGTACATATAAAGGAGCATGCAACCGCAACTTGACTCGGTCAGTACCGCCTTGGTGTTGATGCTCATGAGGTTCATTCGATCTTTCCAAGTCTGTTGTGTCAACAGTGCTTCGGAAGTAGTGTTAGGCGTGAAGGCAGCTTGGGAACGGCGGTTCGAGCAAACGAACGAGTAACTGGTTGAGATGTCGGTACAATTGAAGCGGATGTCGTAGCTGGTGGAGCAGGTGATACTGTGTTTGTAGATTTAGCCGGTGGACTTGGACCTTCTATCGCACTATAAGTACCAGCAGAATCTCGACGGCGTAACCTTTTCCGCTTTCACGGACGAGTAACAACACTCCCTACTATATTATTTTCCTTGCTCTTTTTTGACTTTGCCATGTCAAGCTGTACCCACAACACAAAAGAATAAAATCACTCTTGAGAACTCATTGATGCATGATACAGATAAGCTATACTTTGATGTAAGACAACCGTATGAGGATGGAATATGTAAGAAAAACAGGACGGCATGACATATTCACAGCTACGATGTGCAAACTAAGGTAAGGATTTTCAAGAAAATAGAAGTAATGCAAGCTAGACACCATATGAAAGATGCAACCAATATTACTACGCCAAGTTAAAACTATCTTGTCATAAGTGGCAATTCAAAAAATTAGAAGCGACAACATAGAAATCAATGCAAGATGCAACCACTATCAAACTGCCATGTTAAAAGCATCCAATCATGAGTGGTGATGCGGGATACACAACATCAGTACTTTGATGTAAGAACATGGTATGATAGATAGATGCGATGTATTCTAGACACGTAAAGCCATGTCATATGCACATGTATAACGTATAAACTCAAAGGTGCAATTTAATCAAAATAGAAGAAATACAGGCTAGCCAACATATGCAACATGAAACCAATTATCACCTTTGTCAACTTAGAGCAAGCACCTGCGATGGTGGAGTATGGGAGATGAACTCATCATGTAGACTTGGGACTTCAACTTCATTAGCAGTAGCGGGGGCAAATCTAGAGAGTCTCTGTTTGTGTCGGTGCGGAGGACCACCAACATACCCTAACTTACTCTTTTCCTTCCTATTTTCTGATATTGCCTTATGAATTCAAAACCACAAGAAGATGAATAAAATTAGCTCTGCATAACTGGTTGATGCATGATACGCATTTAACACTACTTTGATGTAAGTCAAGCGCAGGATAGGAGGATGGAATATATACAAAAAAAAGAGTGTTTCATATTCACACGTCTGACGGGAGGATGGAATATGTATGAAAAAACAATAAGCGGAAGGCATTTCAACAAAATTAGAAGAAATGAAAGCTAGGCACCATATGAACATGCAACCAATATCACTCTATCAGGTAAAAAGTGTCTCGTCGTAAGTGCCATTTCAAGAAATTAGAAGTAGTACAAGCTAGAAGACAATGCAAGATGCAACCTACATCACAGTCCCAAGTTAAATGTGTCTTATGGGTAAGTGATTGTTGCAGGTATAAGTTGTAAGCTACGCAGATGCAATTCAACATAATCGAAGCAATACAAACTAGACATCATACGGAAAACGCAACCACGTATAATGGTTCCAAGTAAGAGCAAGCACCTGTGATGGTGGAGTAGGGAGATGTGCTCATCATGTACACGTATGTTCTAGAAAGCAGGAACACGTGTCATATTCACGGGCATTATGTGTAAAGTAAGCGAGATGCAATTCAAGTTAGAAGCAATACAAGCTAGACATCATACGCAACATGCAACCACATATAATAGTGTCAAGTTAGAGCAAGCACTGTGATGGTGGAGTAGGGGAGATGTGCTCATCATCTACACAGCTACGTTGGACTGTCCAAATTTTGTGTTGTCTTGCGAATCTTGTTGGGAGGATGGCGGAGTAGAATCTGTAGGGACCCCTATTTGAGTTGCTCAGAAGGACCACCATCATCCTTCTTGGGACTAATTTCCTTCAGCTGTAATGATTTTGCATTGTGAAGTCAAACCGATAAGAAAAAGGAATAAAATTCGCTCTTCGTAACTCATTCATGCATGATCTTGTGAACACTACTCGGATGAAAGGCAAACACATGATGCGGGATGGAATATGTATGAAAAAGCAGGATGGTGTGACATATTCACACCTATGATGTGGCAACTAAGCGAAGGCATTTCAACAAATTAGAAGCACTACAAGCTAGACACCATATGAAAGATGCAACCAATATCACTCGCCAAGTTCAAACTGTATGATGTTTCAACAAATTAGAAGCGATACATGCTAGAAATCATATGCAAGACACAACCAATATCACGATGGCGACTTAAAGGTGCCTTATCATAAGTGGTGATGCGGGATATGCAAGAATAGTAGTCTGATGTAGAAACAGGAACACATGTCATATTCACAGGCATTATGTGTAAAGTAAGCAGATGCAGTTCAACAAAGTTAGAAGCAATACAAGCTAGACATTATATGCAACATGCAACCACATATAATAGTGCCAAATTAGAGCAAGCACCTGTGATGGTGGAGTAGGGGAGATGTGCTCATCATCTACACAGCTACGTTGACTGTCTAGCCTTGCGTTGTCTTGCGAATCTTTTTGGGAGGATGGCGGAGTAGAATCTGTAGAGAACCTCCGTTTCAGTTGCTCGGAAGGACCACCATCATCCAATGCCTTGCCAATTTCTTTCAGCTTTATTGATTTTGCATTGTGAGGTCATACCGACAAGAAAAAGGAATATCATTCGCTCTTCAGAACTCATTCATGCATGATACTGACGAACACTACTCTGATGAAAGGCAAAGTCATGATACGAGGATGGAATATGTACGAAAAATGGACGGCTTGACATATTCACACCTATGATGTGGTAACTAAGGTAAGGCACTTCAACAAATTAGAAACACTGCAAGACACCATATGGTAGGTGCAATCAATATCACTCTGCCAAGTTAAAACTGTCTCATCATAGGTGGCGTTCATCAAACTAGAAGCAATACATGCTAGAAATCATATTCAATACACAAACCAATATCACACTGCCAACTTAAAGGTGTCCCATCATAAGTGACTGATGCAGGATACACAAGAAGAGTAGTTTCATGTAAGAACATGGTGTGATAGACAGATATAGTATGTACCAAAAACAGGAAAGCGTGTCATATTCACATGTATCATGTGTAAGATAAGCAGATGCAATTTACACTAATTAGGAGCAATACGAACTAGATACCATATGCAACATGCAACCAGATATCACACTGGCAAGTTAGAGCAAGCACCTTGGATGGTGGAGTAGGGGAGCGGAGACTTGGACCTTGTAATGCACTATCAGTACAAGGAGAATCGGTACAGATGTCTCCGTTTACGTTGCTCTGAGAGGACAACCATCATCGCCTTCCTTACTCTTTTCCTTCCTCTTCCTTGATTTTGCCTTGTCAAGTCAAACCCACAAGAAAAAGGAATAAAATTTGCTCTTGAGAACTCATTGATGCATGATCTTGTGAACACTACTTTCATGTAAGGCAGCCGCATGATAGGAGGATGGAATATGTATGAAAAACAGGACGGCGTGACATATTGACATGTATGATGTATAAAATGTAAACTAAGCACAAGGTGCTTGAACTTGTTAGAATCGATGCAAGCTAGAAACCATATGAAAGATGAAACCAATATCACTCGCCAAATTAAAAGGGTGCCCTAACAAATGTATTTGACCAAATTAGAAGCAATACATGGCAACAAAGGCTAGAAATAATATGCAATATGCAACGAATAAAGGTGACTCATCGTAAGTGATTGATGCAGGATCTGAGAAGAGAGGTATTTTCATGTAAGAACAAGGTTAACACATAGATGTAGTGTGTACCAAAAATAGGAAGGCATGTCATATTCACAGGTATAGTGTATAAACTAAGCAGATGCAATTTACCCTAATTAGAAGCATTACAAGCTAGACACCGTATGCAACATGCAACCACATATCACACTGCGAAGTTAGAGCAAGCACCTGTGATGGTGGTGTAGGGGAAGTGCCGTCTTCAGGTACAGAGCTACGTTCAATGTCTTCATTTAGGCTTGATGTTTCTTGAGAATCATGTGGAGAGGATGAAATTGCATTCGTTATAAGAGTATTGCGTCTCATATTAACCCACAGCGTGTTGTCTCATCATTAGCGATAGACGCAGGATACACAAGAACGATGAGTTTGATGTAAGAACATGGTGTGATAGGCAGATGTAGTATGTACCAAAAACAGGAAGGCGTGTCATATTCACATGTATAATGTGTAAGCTAAGGAGATACAATTTAACAAATTAGGAGCATTGATGAGGGATACACAAGAAAAGTAGTTTGATGTAAGAACATGGTTAATAGAAAGACGTAGTATGTACCAAAAACAGGAAGGCATGTCATATTCACAGTATAATGTGTTAACTAAGCAGATGCAATTTACCCTAATTAGAAGCATTACAAGGTAGACACCATATGCAACATGCAACCACATATCACACTGCTAATTAAGAGCAAGCACCTGCGATGGTGGTGTGGGGGAATTGCGGTGATCAACTAGAGAGCTACGTTGACTATCTTCATTTAGCCTTCTTTGTTTCTTGAGAATCATGTGGGGAGGATGACACTGCACTCTTTAAACGAGTAGGGCGTCTCACAGTAACCCACCCAGGTGACTGTCTCATCATAAGTGATTGACGAGGGATACAAAAGAGCATTAGTTTGATGTACGAACATGGTTAATAGACATATGTAGTATGTATCAAAAATAGGAAGGCATGTCATTATGAAAGGTATAATGTGTAAAGTAAGCAGATGCAATTTAACCAAATTGGAAGCAATACAAGCTAGACACCATATGCAACATGCAACCACATTTGACAACAAGAAAGTTAAAGCAAGCACACAGGATGGTTGTGTGTGGCAATTGAGATCATCAATCGCAGAGCTACGCCATCGCTCCAATCACGACATCGCACCCATTAGAGCTGAAACGCTTAGTGCTTGTCTTGAATTACACCGAGCGACTTCTATCTTTTCTTTTACGCATTCATCAACACCACGCCGTAGTCTGAAATACCCATGCATAAAAAACAGTAGTGTGAGTATGGGTGAAGTGTGTGCACAATTAGTACGGTGTAAAGGTAGCAGATAGCAGGTCGGTGAGAAATAAATGACGGGAGACATATGATAGCTCTACAACATGCATGGCACACTAAATTACTACAGGATTCTATGAAAATAACAGTCGACTGAAAGCAAATAGGTCATTCCATTTTTTCTGCACTGTCTAATGTACAAAGAACGGGCAGATCGCCTTCATCTACCTCTAGCCAGTCAGTGTTGACGATCTTCCTCGAAATGCCAGCGACCATCGGCCTAGTATTCGTCCCCTGCCTGCGCCCTCCCCTCGACCTCACTACACCGCCATGCTTGGCACTGCCCCCCCGGCCATCCATTCAAGCCCTGCCGACCTCCAGATCGGGCGCAAGCAGCTCCTGCGCCCCACACCCCTATGATAGACACCGATGCGCCGCTTCCCCGAGGAACAGGCGGACTAGGTGCTTTCGGCGCCTAAGCGGGTGCTGCTTCTTTTAATTGCGGTTCGTGACCACGAATTGAAATCTAGGCGGACTCTTGACCTCTAGCAAAGGTGAAATAGTAAAGGGAGGAAACCTTGTGCATTTAGTATCACGAAGAAGATGCGATGAAGAAGCGCTCAACTAGTTTCTTTCGTGGGATGAATACGGTGTGAGTGGAGACGTAAGATTTGCACGAATAAGGGAAGAGGAGTACCTCTTTCTGCTGGCAGTGTTGTGTCATCCTTCTGTTTTTCCGATGATCTTCTTGTTGTTCGCAGGAAACCAGAAGTTGTGGAGGATGATGCATCCTTGGACGAACCCATGGCCAAGTTGTTGAGTGTGGTGCGGTGGCCGTCTGTCGACGGCGGGGAAGCAGATCCGAGGCGACGAACGATGGCGTAGCGGGAACAGGTCCGGTGCGGTGGACGGTTGCGACAGTGGCGCCGCAGCAGTGAGGCGCAGGACGGCGTGGTCGGAGTGGTTCTAGTACGGTGCACGTCGGCTCGGCATCGTGGAGGCAGCTCTGCCTCGGCTTCAGCTGCTAAGTCCTTGAGCGCATTACGGTTGCGGTTGCGTTGGACGACGACATCGGGGTACCGGATCCGGCGTGATGGAGGAGGGCGGCGGTGGATTGGCCGCTATGGGGAGGAGGACGGACCGACGGAGGAAGCTGGGGTTTCGCGGCTGGTGGAGAGGGTGTTTTCGCGCCCACGGAGTATGAACGGGGAAACGGAGGGAGGCGGGGAACTAAGGGGTAACAATGTTCGGTTAGAGACGCGCTTGTTTGAAATTTGGGGAAAGTTACAAACTTTGCCCCCATCTAAAATTTCGGACATATTGCGGGTTGGGGGTAGGACAGTCATGTCAGGTGTCCCAAATGTGGGCGGGATAGATTTTGGCCGAGCGCGTGAGTGTTTAGGCGCCCACGGCGTATGAATGCTTCCCGGAGGCGGTTGAGATTGGCGTCTTGGTGAAGTTACAAACCTACCCCGGTTTAGACCTTTGGACATCGGGCCGATAGGCTACACGGGCCAGAGTCAGGACAGTAATTTCCTACCACCAAAACATTAGTCTCGCGCGGTTTCAGGTGACTAGAGGCCTATTTGGTGCTTCGTTCTATATTTGGGAGCATAAGCATTAACGTTTTCGGTTCTCTTGAATTGAACTTTCAGGATTTTTCAAACTTCACAAATCTTTACTCTTGAAAATCCTAAAGCTACGATTATTTTGGAATGGAGGGGGCACATTTGAATATACATTGTACACGAGTATATATTAAAAAATATGCAACTTACCTCAGTTCATGCATGGTTCCAGATATAATCTCCTTGGTTGCAAAAAAAAGTTAGATATGCGTATGAATATATATAGCATGTTCAAACTCACAACAAAGATCGATGCCCCCTTTTACATCTGATTTACAAATGTCATTATCTCGGGTTCAAATAGATGAATGCACTTCCTATGAATTCGAATCTTCGAAACCCCCTTTGTGTTGAATTTGACATGTATTCTATTTCGTAGCTAGCAATTTGGAATGTATCCATGCAAGTGACAAATGTATAAAGTGCTTCACACTAACAACATGGAGTGCACTAATTAATGTTTATATATGAATTGCAAAAGCATCCATTGTCGTATTTCAAACCGCTCTCACTCTATGGATCGATAATATGAAATAAACACATGCACATGCTAGAATTCAATAGAGTATGGGTGTCTGATAGACTGATTTTCGTCCATACGCAATTTGCAAAATTCATGATCTCATCCAAAAATAATAAGGCCATTTATATTTTAACTTAATGCGCAGAACCGCCTTTTACACGTAGATGCACTACGCCTCGCCTCGTTCTCACAGACGCGTTATATATCTCTCTATCTAACGCATAAGTGCACACACTTTATATGCATCGGCATTTCTCTTTCACACATGCTCACAATCTCTCTCAGGGTGTCGGGGTGTCTCATGCACATGCTCTCTCTGTTTCTCTCTCTCTCTCTCTCTTTCTGACTACTATGTACCACTCTTTTCACTAATCTCATTTGGAAAACACCATTTCTCTCACATGCATATATACACATGCACGGTCTCTACTAGCCCTCTATACGCACATATATGTGCCTACGTGTCTCCCGCACGCACATTATCTTTAGGCATCTCTCGCACACATTGCCCCCTCCCCCCCGACACACCTCTCTCTTAGTAGTTGGCAGATATGATTTCATCATATCGTCATTCGGTAGGATATCCCTGGTTGTTAGGCTGGATGGTAATACGAGGCAAAGTTTTACCCTAGTTCGGATTGGACCCTTGCAGTTGAAGAAAGAGCCTACTCCTGGTACTGTATATTAGTGATAGGGGTGTGTACAAAGTACATGTGAATACCAGGCATTGTGCGTGTGTGTATACTATCGACGAACTAGCCCCCAAGCTTGTATAACATACTAAGGGCCTAGGGTTACAAATCATATATAGTTGGCTTATCACCAGTGGGGATAGAGTCCTCTGCGACTCTGGTAGCTTTGTGTTGTACGCCGAGTCCTCCACATGGGTCTTCAGATAACACGCCTCGGTCCAACCTATATGTGGCGCAGGATGGAACCGACCCATGAGTCTTGATGTTGACCCACCACAACTAGAAATGATGTGCCCACCACACCACACACGCAATGGGCCACTAAGAAAATAAGCATATACAATAGTACAATGGCATATAGCTCACGATACATGTCCATATTTTGTTGATGACACTAACGGACTTTGCATTTGATGCGTGTACCGTATTTTGTTGACGACACTTACGGTCATTGTATTTGAAGCGAAAGCACGATATGGTCACTGGACTTCAGAATAAGCTCATCACGGTCACCACATACATTTTGTTGTGCTAACCAACATGTGGTTGGATGGTTAGAGGACGGTGGTTTCTCGAGCCCACCAAGGTTAAAGTCCGGTGCTCGCATTTATCTTGTGTTAATTTCAGTATTTTCCAGCGATATGCGTTCATTGGGAGGAGACGTTCCACTTTCGACCACGAGGCACCTATGGTGACTTCGTAAAATCTCAAGATCATATATGCTGGCCCACTCTCGAAGGTGCTCATAGTGGTAGGGTTCGCGTGTGTGCGCTTATAACGGTGAGTGCTTGCGGCGTATATATGAGCCCTTGCGCTCATGTCGTGTTAAACAAATACATGTCATGATTATACGGTCCATCGGCTCACCCGCATAACTCTGTACTATGTTGATGACACAATCAATTGACCAGTCAACGTTTCCACGCGGCGCAACTAGTGTTGCACCATCGGGCGCTGTAACTGCGGGGGCCCACCTGTCATCCCGTATATGAAAGAAAGAAATGGTAGTTTGAGTCTGCATCTGTGTTAATAAAATAGGAGTACATTTTAGGGTGATCATACGGTCACTGGCTCACCATACAACTTCGTAATTTGTTGATAACACGATCAATTGACCAGTCAAATGGTCCAGATTCAGCAGCACACATTACCATAGGGCCCACCCGTCAGCGCGTATATGAAGGACAGAAATGGTAATAAATTAGTGGTCGGTGGGTATTGAAGTCGTGAGACCTCTGGTTGGCGATCACCGCGGTTGGGGGCGTTCATTGGGCGGTGGGGTGGGGATCCCGGAGAAAAAGCTCGGCTGGGGGCTAGAGGGAAGGCTGCGGCGGCGGACCGGCGGTGGGGAGTGGTTTCGGGAGGGCGGGCGGCGGCGGGGGCTGGCGGTTCGGCCGGTGGTGGCTGGCGGCTCGGGGGGGGGGGGTGGAGTTTGATGATAAACTAGAGGCCCTTGATTTCGTATCCAACGGCTAGAAAATCTAATGATTAGAGATGAAAAAGTTAGTCGACTGACGTGTAGCCTCACCCCGCACGTACACATGCACGCACGCAAGACACGCACGCATGTAGGCGTGCAACACTGACACGTACATATAACGTACAGACGCACGCATGCTGGCGTGCAACACTGACACGTACACATGCACTCACGAACACACGCACGTACGCACCCATGCATGCAACAATGAAACGTACCCTTGCACGCACGCAACACTCGCACGCCTGCATGCTCACAGATCACGACGTAAGACACACGCTCAACCTATACGTGCATGCACCCTTTGTTAAGGACATGGATTGTTACGGGTATTAATCAATCTTATCTGTGGTAAGCAGAACATTGATGTTTGCAGCGGTCTTTATGAATCACAACGTATCGAACCGGCTATCAACATAGTTTGCTTATCTACATGAAAAAGATGACGTCACACTCAATGAACAATCATCGGTTTATGAATTGCCCGCTTCTGACCGCCCTGGCCCACCAAAGGTTCCTCTCGTCATTTGCTGCGTTGGGTCACCGACATGCAGGCCATGCACCCAAAGAGCCCACACGTCGCTGGAAGAACGGCGCGGTGTCCTAGGTCGAGTCGAGGGCGCCACTCACGCAGACGCCCGGCCGAACACGCCTGCGGCCGCATTCAAACGCCTCCATGAAACCTGGCCGTGTGGAAGCCGAGAAACCCACTCGACACACGGCGTTCATGACCGGGCCGACGTTAACGCATAGCGCCGAGCTCCTCCCGTCCGTCGTCTATTTAATCTCCTATTTAAACGAGGCCAAACGCCGGCCAAGAATCACACACCTCTGCCGCTCCCCTATCTCCTCCACCATTGTGTCCACTCTTACAATGGCTTACGAAGAGTAGTTATTCCGCATCCAAGCCGGCTGGGTAGCCCGCCGGATACGAGCTATGCAGCTTGCTGATCCACCTCCTTCCTCGCCCGACGGAGCCAGTTGTCGCCCCAAGCCGGCGCGCGGTTCAGCAACTCACCGCTCCAGGCCAGCTCGACGAGGAGCGGCGCACGGGCGTCGTTGCTGCCGTCCACGCCGCCGCCTCGTACCGCGTCTCCCGTTTCTGTGGCCGAGACTCCCATGCCGGCGGCCGCGCCATGCAAGCAGCGACAGAAGCCGGGTGCGCGGAGAGCGACGAGTCGGTGGCCAGCGCCTCCGCGTCCGCCGCCATCATCGAGGAGAAGTAGAACACGGGAGGCTGCCGCCGCTTGGGTCCCATGAAGGCCACCGCGGAGGCGACACCGGCGTACACAACAGGTGTCTTGCCGGATCCTTTTGTTGCGAGGACCTTCGTCGACCCCGCATGGGCTCCACGGAAGAGGGGAATGTTAGGATGAACTCGAGCCGGTGCCGGCCATGGCAAAGTAGTGGCCGGTGATGAACTCGAACCGGTGCCGGCCACCATCATCTTACGGCACCAGCCAATGATATCAGTTCGGCAGTGGGGAAGCGAGCCGTCCTTTGCGCTGAAGCATATACCTCCGGGGCTTCCGGCAGTCCGGTGATCGTCTTTGCGGAGACGGAGGAACACAAATCGATCGGCGGGCGACCATTTAGGCCAGGTATTATATACATGTGCTGTCCAGAACTAGCACCGCATAGTAATGTAATGAAATCCGTCATGTTTGTATGAAAATCCAGTATTTTATATGATTTCCATCGTTGTTTATATGAAATATCAGTTTGTCTACGTGTTTGCGTGAATTTCGTCCGGTTGGTTGAGTTGCTGTCATAATGTGTGCGGCTACGGTTGGATGGCGTAATTTGCAGGTCGCCGGTCGGTCTGCGGGCGGTTCGGCGGCGTTGTGGGACAAAAAACACAGCTCGTGCGAGCTCGTCTCCAACGTGCGTGCTGGAGGATGCATGACAGCATGAGCACCCTAGCCATTCCTCGTTCATCGGTGGCAAAGGCACCGGTGGACAAAAGGGTAGCCAATATTTTGGCTACCCCGGGCAAGATGCAAACAACCCCTCCCAACATATTCAAATCCCTCGTTCGCCGTGGAATTTTGCCATGTGTTGTTTTCATGGACTAGCAAGATGCTTGTGCATTGCACGGAACATCAAGATGCATTTTTTTACCAATTCCCGCATGCATGCAAGGGATAATTAATGTCCTCCTTTGCTAGTACCACGAGGCAAACACCATTAATATTGCATCGATTAGTGTTAGTGGCCTTGTATATCTGCAAATTGTAATTTTGATAGTGGCCCCTTGTATATAAAAATGGAGGGAGAAAGATGAGAGATAAGGTGAGGAGGAGTGGGGCGTGGTGGTGACTGGTGGTCGGACTAGGCGGAGGCATGGGGATGGACGGCGCATTATTTCTAGGTTTGTATCTCTCTCACACACACCCACGTAGGTGGAGGACATGCATGAAGAGAAGAGGTGCACGCACGGCGCACATACTCCCGTCTCTTTCCCAACCACACCTGCAAGGGTACACGGTGGAGCTCATTTCTGCATTTAAAAAAGGCAGCCCACGCGGTAATTTGGCACGATGTCTTGGTTGTCCACTTGGTGGAGGGAGGATCGTCTACCACGGGTGAACAAACAAATTGCGACTTGACGCGTTATGTTAAATTATAAAAAGAGGCAAACCATGTGGGGCCTACCTTAGACGCAAGGCTCTATACACTGGAGTACTTTTGATGTGTCCCGTCAACTCGCAGAATGAGGAGAAGCTTGCTTAGTACGCCGTCTCCCCCGCCCACGGGCGCGATGGCTCGCATGATGAGGTGTAGTTAGCTTACGAGTAGTAGTAGTACTACTACTACGGTACGCCTTTACGCCCGCTCCCTCGCCCACGCGCGCGGTGGCTCGCAGCACGAGGAGAAAATTTTACTACTCCCTCCGTTTACTCCTCGTCCCTACTACGTATACTTTGGTTAGTACTCCCGCCATTTACATATACAAGGCCACTATAAAAAAATACATTTTGCATCTATACAAGGCCACAAATAGTAATCGAGACAAAAGTTACTACTCCCTCCTTTCCAGTTTATGCCTCAATTTCAAAATCTCTCCAACCAAGGTAGACGGTGAGTGGTCGAATTAATTTCGTAGTTTGCACAAGTAATCAGTACGCTCGTTTTTCTCAAGAAGTTATGTTTACCGAGGCATTAATTAGAACGAATGCATGAATGACCACTAAATTTCCATGAACTTGTACATGCATCGGTAAGTATAATAGTGCGCTTTACTACATGGCATTTTGCATATGTGGAGGAAAGAGAGGCAAGGAAAAGCTGGAGAAGTGGGCTCTCATGCAAGAGCCAGCCTCTACTACATGGTGGAGCACTGGGCGAGGCACCTGTATGGAGGTGGTCAGGAATCGGGAGACTCACGCCGGTCGTAGCGCCGTAGTTAAAATGATAATGTCTTGTCAAATCACGGGGCCTCACCTGTCCAAAGAAGAACTTCGCTATCAAATCACACAGCCCTCACGCTTGCAGCAGCCTACTCCCTCGTCTTCTCGCGTCTCTGTCAAATCGACTAGGCGGAACTGCCCCGCCGCCTACCGCGCAGGAAAAGCCCCGCCCTCGACTTTTAAATACAACTACATCCGGTTAAGAATCCAATGATATACTTTTTATAACATAGTAACTCATATTTAGTTAATGGATGACCTAGAACTACGTGCAGGCCCTATAAACCGAGATGCCTAAAAATAAAAAAACCGAGACGGAGAGGGTAGTTCAGCAGGTATCTTTTTAGATCAATATAGTCGGGATTCACCAAGGAGCAAAACCAAGTGGTAGGATGCTCCTGTCGTGTTGGCGTAGCAACTCAAGCAGGGTCAGTCCGCACATGAAATGGCGACACACTTAACAGGACCCCTTTGGCCGACATGTGGCTCATCCACCGTATTGCTCCACGTACGATGCACAAAATTACAGTTCGGAGCAGCGGTTGGAATTGGAGGCACCCGGTCAGAAGCGCCCAAAGATAGTAGAAAATGAGTGATGAGGGTCAAATCACGAGCCCCACCTTTCTGCATTAAGCTAGAGTCTGGACGGACGAAGCAACCATCATTTCACTCTAGGGCGCAAGAGCATAAAGAAAAAGAGAAACAATGATGCGTGCGGCAGCTACCTAGGGCACCCTAGGGTAGGGGTCTCCACTCTGAGATCCTTTTTTAAAGCGCCTCCACTACAAATTGGCTTCTCCCTCGTCCTCTTGAAGAAAACCAATGATGAGTGCGGCGGTAGGGTTTGTAGGAGTACTACAGCGTGCGGGGCCACGTCGTAGTAAACGGGTTCGAGTTGACGCCTTAAATATGTGTGGGCCGCTTGGTTTTACGGGAACGAGGCAACATTTGGTTCGGGGACCAGTGGAGATAGAGTACGTACAAAAAATTGTGGACGTAGATTCGACCGAAAGGCAATGATGCATGGGCCCTGCATTTTGATATACCCGGGGCCGCGTGAAATTTGCTACTCTACTAAAAACTAGTAAGGTACACATGTATTGAACGCATGAGATTTCAAAACCAAATTATGAATAAATACACACTATAGCATATAAAGCTTTGAGTCATATATGCATGATGTAGATGTTCTTTTAGTTCTTATAGTTCATCTCATTCAAAATCAATTAGTTTTATAAAAATGTTAAGATTCATGGGGTTGTGCATTGTAAATCATAAAGTAAAAAACAAATAATGGCAATTCATTTAGAAAAAATAATCAGTTATGATATAGAAGATTCTAGAACAAAGGAGAAGTGCTTGTGTTTTGAGGTTTGTGCATTATGCTTAAGTTCAACCATGGAGTCTTCTAAATTGTACATGTGGCAGATCTGGTGGAATGTTGATGATATCCAACAGCCAGTAGTGCTCAGATTTCCTATCTCTGCACTGTCGGGTTAGCTTCATCCAGCGACCATCTTTCAAAGTTATTGGCACACTATGTAGTTCTTGTGCCATAGTTGCATGTTTTCGAAAAAAAATACTAGTGGGTTGTACTATCTATTTAGGAATATAAGATGTATACATGGAAGTTGTAGGGAAAGAGATGACATGGAGCATCTCAATTCCTATGAGTAGGGATTGGAAAAGAGATGTCATTTGGTTCACATCATAGGAACTTTTCCATTGAATCTAGAGATGACATGTATCTCAATTCCTATGAGGAGGGATTAGAAAAGAGATGTAATTTGGTTCATATCATAGGAAATTTTCTATTGAATATACGCTAATGTTTATTTTCCTTTGAAATTAAGGGAGTATAGGAATCCATTCATATGAACCAAGTGGCTTTAAAGCTATAGAAATGATATCATGTTTATTTCCTTTGAAATGTGGAATATATGAATCTATTCCTATGAACCAATTGGCTCTAAAGGAAAAAATACTATAAAAATCATATCATATAAAGTTCCTATGATATTCCTCGACACTAAAGGATGCTTGAAATTGATGCGGGTGATACGATGGTCTTTCTTTGTAGACTCCTCACCCATCTTTATAGTTACCTCTCGAAGATGAATGAAATGATATATACAGGGTATTCTACATGTGCAATTTGGTACACGAAAACTCGGTAAAAGCTTGCGAGGTTCGAATTTTCAATAAAGCTATATGCATTGCATTTCGGAACGGAGGGAACATACGGCAGTTGCTAACACTCACGTGGAAGATTTGTGTGTAGGAGGAGTGGCTGTTCTGTTAAATGACATGGCAAAACTGACACTGTCGAATGCCGATCTAACGGTTCTTACAACATTCGTCAGGAAAAGGCTTGTGGCGAACATTTGTCGGATAATGATTTACGGACACATGCATTGCATTGATACGTGCCCCCCTCTCTCTCACGCACACGCACCCTCATGAGTCACGACTCTCCCGAGTCCTCTTGCAGACTCAAGACGTCGCACCCACCGCCTATCTGCAGGTAGACGCCACGCACATATGTGCTCTTCACACCCTACCCTCAGAACTTCTAAAAAACGAAAGACGGCACGCACATTTTATTTTAGCTCACACGTCACACACTTATACTATTACTCTTGCGGCGAACGTTCTTTGGGCATAGTATATTGTACTCTCACGAAGATAAGCGGTGCACGCACGCACTAGTTCTCTCACACCCACTCGCGGGTACACATAGGAGCGCATTTTTTTGAAGCTGGTTCAACAAAATCACTCCACTATATATAAAAGCAGGAGCCTTAGCGCTTGCTTTACTAGGGTTCCTCTCGTTCACTCTCTCATGCTATCCAGATCTAAGCAAGACATAGGTGGCCACACTCTCTCTCAGCTCACAGCTGGTCACAAATCCGGCCGGACAACCTCGACCAGGGCAGGGGTGTAGATGCATCGTTCACGCTGTCGGCGGCGGCGAGGGAGGAGACCAACGGCTGCCCGCGCGTCCCGATCGGCGGCCGTGCCGTTATCTCCGAGAGAGCGCCGGCTCGGGAGGGCCTCCGACCCCTTCTTCCTCCCTGCGGTATTGTGGCCAAGATGCGGCCTCCCGACGTCGTCTTTGCCACATGCCGACGACCCTCAGGTATATATTCCTTCGAAACCTGCATTGCTCTACTGCCCCAGATCCCTTCATGTGGATCCTTTTCTACTTCCGTCCGCTGTTCCAAAGCCACCTAGACTTCTACTATTATTAGAAGTAAAGCTAGTTCATCTGATCGACTCAAAGCGTTGGTTCAAATAGGGAAGAAAGTGGGAAAGCTGTAGCATGAATCTAGGACTTGGTTCTAAGAGGAAACGGGGGAAAGTAGTAATATCTGTCACTGTTTAAATAACCGTATTTCGTATTTGCGCAAACAGGGATGTCTGTCTCCATATCGTTTCTATCCGCGCAATCAAAAGCACACACCTCAGTTTTAGTACAACTGCGCAAAATGAGATGGCTATCCCTCTTGCCGTCGTCTAACCTCCCGTCTTCAAGGTATCCCTACATTGGTAGTAGTAACTAAGGTAGAATGACCAACGCAATCTAAAAGAAGCTGATTTGTACGTTTTACTTCCTAATTGCAGTGCAAGGACGAGCGAAAACAGCTGCATCCTAGTCCGGAATGCACTTTCTACCAGTTCATCCATGGACCGAGGACTAGCTGGCATGGCTGCACGGCGGTTTTTTGGACAGGTGCGTGGACAAGAGGCATTGTGGTCTGCTTATTTCTGCAAATAGCGGTGCTTAAATTTAGTGGAATGCACAAGCATTTCAGTTGATCAAGATAATCGCATGGTTCAGCTTTAGCATTCTAGCCGAGACCACAATTATAATCGGTTATTCGGAATGAGAGAACCTAACCCTGGATGGTGGCAACAAGAAAAAACCAGAGTGAACTCCAGGAAATTTAAGCCTGACGGGAGGCCCTTTGCTCAGAGAAGCCTTTTGCTTGTTTTTTCCTGATTTGTAAACCTTCTCACAACTTTGTCTTTGCTGTGAACTAGTATATGTTTGTTATGTTCTATGAATCCTTGAGATGTATAAAATTGCTTAACTTATGCTTTTCAAGTTTTTATGAAGACGAAGTTTAATGTGAGTGTTCCACATGAGTATTTGGACTAGCGTGTGAACGTTTGGAATTTATTACATTGTGGCCTCAATTAACTGCATGAACCACTGTAACAAGATACATAGTTGCTTATATGTCAGACAGCAGATTATTGATTGTTAGCTGGTCGATAGCCTAGTGTTGAAGCAAGCTGAGCCAATGTGCTGTGTTTTGCACAACTGCTTACAAGTGGGGTAGCACCAACAATGTTTACAAGTACTTATGTATACGTCGGCGCATGGTTCTCGAACGAGTGCTCTATTTCATCAAAACACACATTGCTCGTATGATAAACTGTGACAACTTATGTCTTACCATGCCATATTCATGAAAAAACTAGTGAGGACGCATCTGTTTCGGCAACAATTACGATGGTTCTCACATGATTCACAGGCACACAAAAGTAGCGGCCGGTTCCATAGATGGATTCAAACAGAGTACTAGCCCGGAGGGGTCGATAATGCAAGGTTCGGATAATTAGACACAATCCAAACTACTATTAAACACTAGCTGGGGCAACTATTTCATGCCTCGATCTAATTTGGGCTGGACACAAGACGGACCTTGCCATGAACATCATCGAGGACGCCCCCGGCAGCTCAATCTTGTGAACCTTCATGAAGACAACCTTGTGGCCTTGCCATCGATAAACTTGTTTGTGGAGGCATGCCACGTCATCTTCTGTGTAAGCTTGACAAGAACAGTATGCCTCACAAACGAAGGAGTAGCTTTGAACTTCTTGTGCTTCAAAGACACCTCGGACAACACGCCTGGCAATAATGAGGCTGGAATACAACTCTTCATTGGTATAACCGCAAATGGCTTCCAGGATCCAACAGCCTAAGAACTCTGTTTTTCCAGTGCGTATATTCAGGTCGTCCGCCTCATAGCGACTGACATGTACAACCACACAATCCTTATGCGCATCGTGGCTCTAATTGAAATAAAACAAATCCTGAATTACTTTTCAAAGATAAGAAACACAAGTTATTTAAACCACTATGTATAGCATGGCATCGAAGCTAATAAAATTTTGCATTATTAATCACCAAATACTTCCTTTTCTAAAAAAAATCACCACCTACTTAGATGAAAAATCACAATCGAGATCGGCAAAGAAGGAAATCACCTTGGGTAGCTCAGCGAGGGGGGGGGTGCCACATCCTCGAAGGGGAAAACTGCTCTCGCAGTGCTGTGGGTTGTAACCTCAAATGGGGCATTGACCATCTCAGTAGTGGCCATGAGCGTATCTGGGGTCTACTCGTGGTTGCCTCCATCTTCTTGGAGCTCTCTGTCTCGTGGGGATCAGCCTCCCATGTCTGCTCCAATATCGGCAGATCTTTGCCTGGTTCTCCTTGGTCCATCATGAAACTGACGAATACTAGGAGATCACTGAAAGGAAAACACAATCGTGACCGACAATGAAACAAAAAAGAGAGTGAGGATCGGTTCTGCTTTGCAAAATTTCTTTTTTCTCCGAACGAAAATATACCAACATCACGGACCCGCTTACCTTCCCTTTGTTCGAGAGAAGAACAAAGGGCAGATGCGAGTGTTGCCTTTCTTGAAGACGGTGAGGGGAAGGGATTCAGCGAAGAGTGAAATGATGGTTGCTTCGTCCGTCAAACTTAGACTGCGGGAGGTGGGGTTTTGTGATCCGACGGCTCACATCGCCACGCCACGACCGGGTGACTCTTCGCCTACATCTTGCCTTCTAATTTGGTGGATGGCATTTGGGCCAGCGTCTTTGCATGGCCCGCATGTCGGTGAACAAAAGTATAACGACATTCGATGAGAGGGAGACGTTTGAATGACCTAGGAGGAGCCAGAAGCGGTAGAGTGTCTCCACTGTACTAGTAGTAATTGTTTTTCTGGGTAGCGACAGAGTGTCTCCACTGTACTAGTAGTAATTGTTTCTCTGGGCCCAAGACAAAACAGCCCATCCACACTAGTAAATAGTAAAATCAATTCAAAAGCCCATATATTTACTGAATGAGAGGCGCTACCCTCACCCAGCACACCGCCCCCCCTCCCCCAAAAAAACCTGGGTTCTCTTCTTCCTCCTCGCTCCCACCCACCTCACGTCAGCTCGCTCCACTCGTACCCCCAAATTCCTCACCTCACTCCTACAGAAGACCCCAGCTCCCCTTCTTCCTCACTCCTACAGAAAACCCCCAGCTCCCCTTCTTCTTCGCTCGCACTACAACTAGGCTCATCATTCGTTACTCTGCTCAAATATGTGAGAGCGACGCGACGCCCTCAAGGAAAATGGACCAGCTGACCCCAGCGCCAAGAAGATGAGGCTCCCGCCAGTGGCGACGCCTGTTGTAGATCCCACACCCGGCAGCGCAGGGAGAAGCGGCGACCCCGCCCCCACCGTATCCCAGGAATCCGTAGGATCTCGGGTGGACCGCATCAGCGATCTCCCAGATGCCGTCCTTGGGGAGATCATCTCGCTTCTCCCCACCAAGGATTGCTGCCGCACCCAAGTCCTCTCAATTTGGTGGCGCCCTCTATGGCGCGTCGTTCCCCTTAATCTCGACTGTCATCAGCTATCTCTCTTCAATGGTTTTGAAATCCCTAGAGCCATCATCTCCTCCCACCAGGGCTCCGTTCAAAGCCTCTGCATCCCGTCATGCTACCTGAGCAAGCATACCATGCCTCAGACGGTGGACGCCTTTGGCTGAAATCCTCTGAATTCACGTAACTACAGCTGCTTGAGTTCTACTATTCCTCGAAATCACATACCACATACCGAACGCCATGAACTTGTGCCCTCAAAGACCGATGTCCACCTCGCGGTTTCCTCCTCTCTCCACACCGCCACCTTTGCCTTTGCTACCTACTGCATAACTGGTACTAAACCTTCGACTCCCATTTCTCAAGAAACTTTCACTTGTGCGGGTTCAGTATATCGATATGGTTCGCAGACAAAGCATCATCCACTCCAGCTTCCCTGCTTTGGAGTGCTTGGTGCTTGTTTTCACTGATTAGAATCGGTTGTCTCCAAATAAAGTCGCCTAACCTTGTAAGAATTGGAATTTCTTTTGACGGAAGGCAGCTCATCATCCAAGATGCCCTTCACTTCAAAGGTTGATCCTTGATTCTAGTTATTCACCGCTGCAAATAACCGTCCTCTCGCGCCTAAACCGAGACCTTGGGTGTAATACATGATCTCTGCTCATTTCAATATGGTGTTTGGCTCCACAGTTCTTCGTGTACTTTATATTATCATCTACACTTGTAACCATAAGCTGCATTTTAAATTTCTGCGCATAATTTATATATCATCTTGGAGTACACATTTTGTACTAATATTATGTTCTATGCTCAATGAAGAGTTTCTCCATGGATGGCCTATCAATGGTGCTGGATTCTGTCAAGATCTTATATATCCAAATGAATAGTTTTGATCAGAACAAGATTATTGGCTTGCTGCAATGCTTTCCATGTCTGGAGAAGTTGTATATAAAGGTGATAATTTCACGCACATTGGAAGCCCGCATATAGTGTACTAAAATTAACCGTTCAACTGTTGCTCTTTCGACACTCTTCTTTTAGACCTTAACTGTTTTCAATCTTCATGTATATTTAGGCAACAGGACAGGGTAAGAAAGTTATAACCAATCGGTGGATTCGTAAGCATCGGATTTTCTCACTTCACATGAGATTCGATTGAAGACAATAACGCTAGAACGATATGTAGCCAACCGTGCAAACACAAGATTTGTCACATTCTTCCTGCTGAATGCGAGGTTACTATTGTCCATCAGGCTTAAGTTTATCAGCAGCATGGTTTTGACGGATGGGTATGTCGAAGAGCAAAAAAAGGAGTTTCAGGTGGGCAAAAGAGCTTATGAACGTGTCGGGCTTCTATTTACAACATATTGTGGTCATAATCCAGTAAATTTTACGACCCAGGATGTTCATTCTATGGACTTGACCGATCCATTTGACTGCGGATCGCCGAAAACAAAGGCCGGAGTTAGATGTTGTTGCCCTTTTCAACTGGGTTTTTTGTAAACACGATGAACAATTAACCTCGTGATTACATGCGGTTTGTAAGCTGGAGTTAGATGTTCCTGCCCTTTTCAACTCATTTGTGACTATCATATTTTCTTTGAAACAAGGCAAATGGCTTGCCATTCGCTTAATTTATAGTGAAATGTTGTAACAAATCCCAACCAAGGGAAATAACATCACTCTCGCTGGCTGCTTGAGCTCACTTTGTGCATTCTGTAAGCCAAGTGATTAGCCCCCACCAGCACCCACAAACTTATTTCGAACTAGCACATCAAATGGGCTGTAAATTTTCATAGGAAAGGCTGCATGACCGTGACAGATTTGGATTCTGACAGTTGGGACCCGCGAGGAAATAGCCTCCAAGGTGGTGTCGACTTACTAGCCAGTCAACAAATGATTCTGCCTACCAGTCGTTCGATTGACATCCAACATCTGTCGTGTATCTTCTATCTCTTGTCTTCTTCCTCCAGCCGCCCAAACCAAACCACCCCGTCGACTCCGCCTGCTCCCGCCTCCCATGGATGGTCGCGCCTCCGCCGCCCTACCGTACGTACCCTCCAACGTTGGCCAGTCCCTCCCTCTATTTCCCCACACGTCTTGTTATTCTCCGGCGACGTCAGCCCCAACACGCACCCGCGCCCGAACCGATCAACCTCAGATTCTCCGCTGCGATCGACGGCGCAAGTTCAACGACTCTGTTCGTTCCGCTCGAGGCCTCGCCGTCGTCCTTCCGCCTTTGCGGCCTTGGTTCGCTTCGCCATGCGCGGTGATGCGCCGCCCTCTTGCGTTGTCAACATCACAACAACCGAGAGGAACAAGGAGATGATCAGACGTGGAGAGGATGACAAGAGGGACCCACCGGCGTCATGGCAAGACGCAAGCAAGTGCCTCTATAGTACACGCCCAAAAATATGGTTCCTCCTAATGGTTGGACATCCGGGGCTCACGCCATTGTCAACGTAGTCAATAAACGAGAGAATTACACTACGAGCGGTGACACTGTGGACCCGGCAAGTCGCTAGCTTTTTTTTTAGGAACAAGCGGTTGTTATTTATACTAGTTTTAGCGATTTAATCAGGGTAACAACGGGCTGTGCGGGGGTCAGGGGTCTGCCCAGCTGTGGTTTTATTTATGTTTACCACATCATGAGCCCAGTTGTGTTTTCTTCTTGCTGAAAATGGCTAGCCCAGTTCTACTTTTTTTAAAGAAATACCCAAACAAGGCCTACTTGCTTTATCGACCCTGCTGGACTGCAAATCTTTCAAGACGAGGAGAGTTTCATTCGGTTTGCCCAGAAATGGGTGTACATTTTTAAAACACATCAAACCGGGAATTACTTTCAATTTTTTTCATTAGAAGATCTTAAATTCCATTGATTTTATGCGTGGACAATTATTTGTATTTTATATTTATATAAATTATTTATCAAAATAGTTTGAATGTGAATCTATATTTCTGGATTAAAAACAGTTGACCGCACCGAAATATGCAAAATTTCGTATAGTTTTTAACCGTGGCCACAATATGGGGTGTAATGCTAACAAAAAGAAGATAGGCTCCAAAAAAATTCTTAAGAATTAGCAAATGGGCTGTACATTATTAGAAATAATGGCAGATGGGCTGTATGTTGTTTTCCACAGATTTGAGGCTGACTTGTGCGCCTACTACAAGTTGACGCCTATGCTTTCATAAAAAAAGGTTGATGCACACGCAACGCCCTGTCAACTTAGTGAACACATGAGAGCAGTGACTGTTGGATGTCCATCCAACGGTACATCGTCTTCTTCAATCTCTGCTCTTCATGCTCCGGCCCGCTCAAACAAGCGCCGGCGGGACTGCTGCTCCCTCCTCCCGCTGCCGGCTATCTTTGCCACAAGAGCCTCACGGCCCCACCGTAGTCCCATCGCTGGCCTAGCCATCCTCTACTCACCCACACATGCCGTTATTCTCCGGCGACGGCAGACGAACGATAAACCCTCGTACTCCTCGCGTGGGAAAGAAGCGCCAAGTATTCCTCGGCCCGTGTCATTCCCTTCCTAGGCCTCGCCGTCGTCCACCGCCTCGGTGCTCTCGGCGCGGCCTGGTCAACGTGGTCAATGAACGACATCCATCGGAAGTGGATCAGACGTGGAGAGGCCGATACCGGGTCCACGGCCGCACGCAAGGAAATGCCTCCTTATTACGCGCAAAATAATGATTCCTCCACCTGACAGCTAGGACCCACAGGAAGGGCCTCTGTATTTCGCGAAAAAAACGTTCCCCCCGCTGATAGGTCGGACCCACCAGCTATATCTTCGCACGCAAGGAAGTGCCTCCTTATTACGCCCAAAAAAATGAATACCCCTGCTAGCTAGGACCCACCATATTGTTGCACTGACTTGTGGGCCTACTAAGTTGACGGGGCCGGAGGGCTTTGTCAACTTAGTCAATACTCTAGTGACCGTATGATGTCCATCCAACGGCCATAGTGCTTCTTCAACCTCTGGTCTTCTTGCTCCAGCCGCCCAAAGTAGCGTCGATCGTGTCGCTGCTTCCTTCCTCCCGTGGCCGGCTGTGCTATCATGGAGGCCTCACCGCCCCATACTACTCCCACCACTTGGCAGGCCATCCCTCCACTCACCCACACCCCTGTTATTCTGCGGGCGACAAAGACCTCACACCGCACCGAACCGGTGAACGCCGTACTCCTCTCTGCGTGGGCATCCATCGCCGCGTCTTCCCGGCTCCGCGTCATCCCTTCCTAGGCCTCACTTGTCATCCACCGCCGTGGTGCTCTCGTGTGGCGTGGTCAATGTGGTCAACGAACGACTTCGATCGGAGAGAATCAGACGTGGAGAGGCCGATACTGGGTCCATGGCAGCCGCAAGGAAGTGCCTCCTTATTATGCGGAAAATAATTATTCCTCCACCTGACAGCGGAGACCCACCGGACGGGCCACCAGTATTTTGCGAAAAAAATCATTTCCCCCTGACTGCTGGGACCCACCGGATGGGCCACCATATTTTGCGAAAAAAACGTCCCCCCCCCCCGGCTGTGAGCCCGGACCCACCAGAAGTGCCTCCTTATTACACACAAAAAAATGAATACTCCCTCGGCTAGCTGGGACCCACCTTGGTGGGAGGATGACTTGTGGGCCTACTAAGTTGATGGGGACGAAGGGCTTTGTCAACTTAGTCAATATGAACGATTCTAGCTCCAAAGGTGACCGTGACGGTGTCCATCCAACCGCCGTAGTGCTTCTTCAACCTCTGGTCTTCTTGCTCCGGCCGCCCAAAGCAGCGCCCGGTCGTGCCGCATGCTCCTGCCTCCGTGGTCGGCTCTGCTGCCAGAGGCCTCACCGCCCCTACTATTCCCACCGGCTGCCAGCCTGCGGTGACGGCAGCCTCACACCGCAGCCGAACCAGTGAACCCTCGTACTCCTCTCCGCGCGGGCTTCCACTGCCGCGTCTTCCCCGGCTCCGTGTTATCCCCTTTCTAGGCCTCGCCGTCGTCCACCGCCGTGGTGCTCTCTCCGCGACGTGGTCAACGTGGTCAAGGAACGACTTCCATCGGAAGAGTACTGTATGTTGAGAGGCTGACAACTGGGTCCACGACCACAGCCCAGTTTTTTTGTGATTTGCCAAGTAAGTCGCTTTGTCAGGCCTGTTGGGCTGCAAATCTTTCAAGACGAGGAGAGCTTTCATTCGGCTGGCCGAGAAAATGGCCCATCAGTAATGAGAAATTGGCTGTACATTTTTAAAACACATCAAATCGGCAATTAGTTTCAAATCTTTTTTTTCATTTCAAGATTTTAAATTACATTATTTTTTATGCTTGGATAATTTGTTGGATTTTATATCGATATACATTTATTTTTAAAATCATTTTGAATGTGAGTCGAAATTTCGGGATTAAAAACAGTTCGGACCGCACCGAAGTATGCAAAAAATTCGTATAATTTTTTAACCGTGGCCACAATATGAGTTGTAATGCTAACAAAAAGAATATGGGCTCCAAAAAAACCTTAAGAATTAGCAAATGGGCTGTAAATTATTAGAAATAATGGCAGATGGGTTGTATGTTGTTTTCCACAGATTTGAGGCTTTCCTAAAAAGGTTGACGCCTTTAAAGGATCGTTGGATGTCCATCCAACGACCGTCGTCTTCTTCAATCTCTGCTCTTCTGCTCCGGCCGCTCAAACAAGCGCCGTGGATTGCTCGCTCCTCCTCCTCGCGGCGGTTTGTGCTTGCCACAGCCTCAACGCCCCATCGTACTCCCATCGCTGGCCTAGCCATCCCTCTACTCACCCACACCTGCTGTTATTCTCCGGCAACGGCAGACGAACCAGTAAACCCTCGTACAATCGTACTCCCCTCGTGGGAAACAACTGCAAGTCTTCCCTTCCTCCATGTCGTCCCCTTCCTAGGCCTCGCCGTCTTCCACCGTCGTGGTGCTCTCGGCGCGGCGTGGTCAATATGGTCAATGACCAACTTCCATTGGAAGAGTGCTGTGCATGGAGACGCTGACAGCTGGGTCCACGGCCGCAGCAAGGAAGTGCCTCCTTATTACGCGCAAAATAATTATTCCTCCACCTGACAGCGGGGACCCATCGGACGGGCCACCGATTTCAGCGAAAAAACGCTTTCGACCGCTGGGACCCACCGGCTACACCTTCGCACGCAAGGGAGTGCGTCCGGCAAAAAAAAAAGAACAAAAGATTCGCCCGACCGCTGGGACCCACCGGCTACATCTTCGCACGCAAGGAAGTGCGTTGGGCGCAAAAATGATTCGCCCCACGGCTGCTGGGACCCACCAGCTACATCTTCGCACGCAAGGAAGTGCTCGGTCGGGACCCACACGTCGAAGCGTGCGCAGCGTTGTCATTCTGGTCGCGAACGTGTGCGTACATACTGGTCGTTGTAGAGGCGCGCACGTGTCGTAGTAGAGGCGCGCACGTAGCATGTACACGTACGTACAGCGGCCAGGGTGCAAGAAAGAAAATACGGCCACGTATGTGTACATACGGGCGGGGTCTCGAACGCCTACTCGCGCATACGTACAGCCAGGGCTCGTGTACATGGCTGGGTTGGAACGGAGAAACATCGTCGTCGTCGTGTTCATGGGGAGGCAATGGAGTGCGTCGTGTTCATGGGGAGGCAACGGAATGCCTCGTGTTCATCGGGAGGCAACGGAATGCGTCGTGTTCATCGGGAGGCAACGGAACGCGTGGGAGCCAACCGGCTTGGACGGAACAGGCGATGGAAACGAGGCCTCGCGTACCGCACAACGGAGGAAATGGACCTCCTATCTTCGGAACAGGGTCCTGTTGATCGGGAGGGGTGTGGCGTACCGCAAAACGGAGGAAACGGACCTCCTACGGACGTAAGCAGGGGATCCTGTTGATCAGAGGGTGTGGCGTCGCAAAGCGGAGAAGCGGACCTCCTACGGTTGAAACGGGGGTCCTGTTGATCGGGAGGGGTGTGGCATACCGTAAAACGGACGAAACGGGCCTCCTACGGTCGAAACAGGGGTCCTGTTCATCGGGAGGGGTGTGGCGTACCACAAAACGGGACTCCACGGGCTACCGTCGACCTCCTCCAGCCTCCACGCGCTCCTGTTCATCCAGCCTCCACCGCGCACTACTCCACCGGCTACTATTCAACCACCCCTCCACCGTCTACTGTTCATCTAGCCCTCCACACCACGGGGTCCTGTTCAACCACCCCTACACGGGCACCCATCCATCGTCTACTGTTCGTCCAACCCTCCACCACACCACGGGGTCCTGTTCATCCAGAGGCAAACACCACCGCTCACTATTCATCCACCCCCCTGCAATGCTCACTGTTCATCCCAGAGGTAGCATCGATCGGCTTCAGTTAGCAGCAGTAGCGAAGGAATCGCTCGATTGGGTTCAGTTAACAGCCATCGATCGATCGCTCGGGTTCGAGAACGCCAGCGTAACTGCAAAGGTAATCGATCGGGTTCGATTAGAGCCCAACGCCTCGCCGGGTTCGATTAGAGCCAACGCCGCGACACACGCTGCAGCAGCGTGCGTGTCTGAGAAACGCAGATCGCTCGGCCCCGAAGCTCCCAGAACCGGAACTCCCGAAATTTTCCTCCCCTCTCTTCTACCACGGTTTTTCCGTCATGGACGGCCCAAAGAATGTCATGCAGCGTCTCCGGCCTGCCGGACTTAAAAGCCCATTTTCTGTCATGATTTTTTGTCATAGAAGTAGGAGCCCACCACATCTATGATGATATCGGGTTTTGTCACAATTATCGTCATAGAAGTGTCATATGTATGACAGAAAAAAAATTCGTTCGGCCCAAAATGTCACGGATGTGTCTTTTTTTTGTAGTGCTTGCTGCTGCACATATTGTTTGCAAGAAGAATTCATGAACATGAATGTACACTTCCTTTATTTAAAGCATTTGCTCTGATGCATATAGCCAAGATACATGTAAATCATTGTTTGCTCTGACATGCTTATGCATTCACATGCTCTTACATTCTATCTTTACATGATTGCATACATGTAGGGGGAGCCTATGCATGTTACATGCCTTTCCAAAGCTTTACTTGTTACTCTTCATATATTTATCTAAAACTTTGATGTATGTTGTCATCAATTACCAAAAAGGGGTAGATTGAAAGCACAAGTGCTCCCTGGGTGATTTTGGTAATTAATGTCAACATATCTCTTGTTGTACTAATACCTTTATCTAGTATATTTCAGATGAGTTCAACAATGGCGTGCCATGGACAAGAGGATGTGGAACCCCTTCAAAATGCTAAGGACAAAGATTGGCAATGGCTCAAGACCCTTCTTTTTTGATTTTAGTGATCCAAGATCACATTGAGTCCATAGAAAAGCTAATACTATTAAAAGGGGATGAGGTGTTGCTTAATGATCTACTTGCTCAAAGTGCTTAGTGATATTGCTCCAAAACCATCAGCCACTGATACGTCTCCAACGAATCTACTTTCCCTAACGCTTTTCCTCTTGTTTTGGACTCTAATTTGCATGATTTGAATGAAACTAACCCCGGATTGACGCTGTTTTCAGCAGAACTACCATGGTGTTGTTTTTGTGCAAAAATAAAAGTTCTCGGAATGGAACGAAACTTTTGCGAGGAATTTTTATATAATATTTAAGAATTTAGAGCAAAGACCTACGGAGAGGGGCCCCTGGGTGGGCACAACCCACCGTGGCACGCCCCACTCTCCTGGCGCGCCTGTGTGGGTTGTCCCCACTGGTGGCCCCTGAGACCTGAAACCGACGCTATAAAATCCTATTTTTCCAGAAAAAAACAGGGAGAAAGAATTATCGCGATCCACGAGACGGAGCCACCGTCACCTCCTATTCTTCATCGAGAGGATATATCTGGAGTCTGTTTGGTGCTCCGGAGAGGGGGATCTTCGTTTTGTTAGGGCTTGATCCCTAGTATCCACTATGTTCTAAAGATTGATGTTGCTATGACTTTGTTATGCTTAATGCTTGTCACTTTGGGCCCGTGTGCCATGAACTCAGATCTGAACGGTTTATGTTATCATCATTATATCCATGTTCTAGATCAAATCTTGCAAGTTATAGTCACCTACTACGTGTTATGATCCGGCAACCCCGGAGTGACAATAGTCGGGACCACTCCCGGTGATGACCGTAGCTTGAGGAGTTCATGTATTCACTATGTGTTAATGCTTTGTTCCGGTTCTCTATTAAAAGGAGGCCTTAATATCCCTTAGTTTCCAATATGGACCCCGCTGCCATGGGAGGGTAGGACAAAAGATGGCATGCAAGTTCTTTCCATAAGCACGTATGACTATTTACGGAATACATGCCTACATTATATTGAAGAACTGGAGCTAGTGTCGTGTCGCCCTAGGTTATAACTGTTTCATGATGAATATCATACAACAAGTCACGAATACAATGCCTACGAATTTATCTTATATTGTTTCTGCTAAGTTACTACTGCTATCATCACTGTTACACTTGCTACAAAATATTGCTATCATCATATCTGTTACCGTTGCTCTTATTACTATCAAAACTATCATATTACTTTGCTACTGACATTACTTGCTACAGATAATTAATCTCCGGTGTGGTTGAATTGACAACTCAGCTGCTAATACCTTCAAATATTCTTTGGCTCCCCTTGTGTCTAATCTATAAATTTGGGTTGAATACTCTACCCTCGAAAACTGCTATGCGATCCCCTATACTTGTGGGTTATCAAGACCTTTTTCTGGCGCCGTTGCCGGGGAGCATAGCTATATTTGTTGAGTCACTTGGGATTATTATCAATTTATCACTATGAAGAATCTGAAGGATCCTAAGACTAAGATTTATCCCTTTAAGACGAGGGAAGGTAAGGAACTGCCATCCAGTTCTGCTTTAGATTCACCTTCTGTTATGAGTAAACTTGCAACACCACCACATGCTATCAATTCTAATATGTCGCAAGTTATTGATGATGCTACTTCTGCTATGGATAATTCTTATGATGATGCTAGTACCTTGCTTGATAATGATGATGTGCCACTTGGTGAATTTCTTGATGAACAAATTGCTAGAGTAATACAACATGATGTTGTTGAATCGATGATGAGCTTGAAACTGAAACTCCTGAAACACCTGCTAGAACTAGCCTTCCTAGATATGAATTGCCTAAGGTACCGGAAGGTTATGTTATGAATGAGGAGACAACTAGAGATATTCTTTCTTGTAGGGATAGAGATGTTGGAAATATGCCCTAGAGGCAATAATAAAATGATTATTATATTTCCTTGTTCATGATAATTGTCTATTGTTCATGCTATAATTGTGTTATCCGGAAATCATGTAATACATGTGTGAATACATAGACCACAACATGTCCCTAGTGAGCCTCTACTTGACTAGCTCGTTGATCAATGGATGGTTACGGTTTCCTGACCATGGACATTTGATGTCATTGATAACGAGATCACATCATTGGGAGAATGATGTGATGGATAAGACCCAATCCTAAGCATAGCACAAGATCGTGTAGTTCGTCTGCTAGAGCTTTTCTAATGTCATGTATCATTTCCTTAGACCATGAGATCGTGCAACTCCCGGATACCGTAGGAGTGCCTTGGGTGTACCAAACGTCACAACGTAACTGGGTGGCTATAAAGGTACACTACAGGTATGTCCGAAAGTGTCTGTTCGGTTGGCACAGATCGAGACTGGGATTTGTCACTCCATATGACGGAGAGGTATCTCTGGTCCCACTCGGTAATGCATCATCATAATGAGCTCAATGGGACCAAGTGGTTGGTCACGGGACCATGCATTACGGTACGAGTAAAGTGACTTGCCGGTAACAAGATTGAACGAGGTATTGGGATACCGACGATCGAATCTCGGGCAAGTAACGTACCGATTGACAAAGGGAATTGTATACGGGATTGATTGAATCCTCGACATCGTGGTTCATCCGATGAGATCATCGAGGAGCATGTGGGAGCCAACATGGGTATCCAGATCCCGCTATTGGTTATTGACCGGAGAGTCGTCTCGGTCATGTCTGCGTGTCTCCCGAACCCGTAGGGTCTACACACTTAAGGTTCGGTGACGCTAGGGTTGTAGAGATATTAGTATGCGGTAACCCGAAAGTTGTTCGGAGTCCCGGATGAGATCCCGGACGTCACGAGGAGTTCTAGAATGGTCTGTAGGTAAATATTTGTATATAGGAAGTCCAGTTTCGGCCACCGGGAAAGTTTTGGGGGTCAAGATCGCTGTCTTGGGACCACCGGAAGGGTCCTGGGTCCACCGGTGGGGCCACCTATCCCGGAGGGCCCGATGGGCTGAAGTGGGAAAGGAACCAGCCTGGTGGGCTGGTGCGCCCCTTGGGCCTCCCCGCGCCTAGGGTTGGAAACCACAGGGGTGGGGCGCCCACTGACTTGGGGCAAGTCCCCCTCTTGGCCGCCGCCCCCCCCCTTGAGATGGGATCTCTAGGGGCCCGGCGCCCCCTGGACCCCTATATAAAGAGGGGGGAGGGAGGTTGCGCACCCAAGCCTGGCGCCCTCTCCCCGTAACACCTCTCCCTCTCGGCCGAGCTTGGCGAAGCCTGCCGAGATCCTCATTGCTTCCACCACCACGCCGTCGTTGCTTTGGATCTCTATCAACCTCTCCTTTCCCCTTGCTGGATCAAGAAGGAGGAGACGTCTTCCCCAACCGTACGTGTATTGAACGCGGAGGTGCCGTCCGTTCGGCGCTTGGTCATCGGTGATTTGGATCACGACGAGTACGACTCCATCAACCCCGTTCTCTTGAACGCTTACGCTCGCGATCTACAAGGGTATGTAGATGCACTCCTCTCTTTATCGTTGCTAGATGACTCCATAGATTGATCTTGGTGATGCGTAGAAAATTTTAATTTCTGCTACGATCCTCAACAGTGGCATCATGAGCCAGGTCTATGTGTAGTTTCTTTGCACTAGTAGAACACAAGTTTGTTGTGGGCGTCGATATTGTCAATTTACTTGCCGTTACTAGTCTTATCTTGATTCGGCGGCATCGCAGGATGAAGCGGCCCGGACCGACCTTACACGTACACTTACGTGAGACAGGTTCCACCGACTGACATGCACTAGTTGCATAAGGTGGCTAGCGGGTGTCTGTCTCTCCCACTTTAGTCGGATCGGATTTGATGAAAAGGGTCCTTATAAAGGGTAAATAGAAATTGGCATATCACGGTGTGGTTTTGGCGTAGGTAAGAAACGTTCTTGCTAGAAACCTATAGCAGCCACGTAAAAAATTTGCAACAACAATTAGAGGACGTCTAACTTGTTTTTGCAGCATATGCCGTGTGATGTGATATGGCCAAAAGGATGTGATGAATGATATATATGTGATGTATGAGATGGATCATGTTCTTGTAATAAGAATCACGACTTGCATGTCGATGAGTATGACAACCGGCAGGAGCCATAGGAGTTGTCTTACTTTATTGTATGGCATGCGTGTCAATGAATAACGCCATGTAATTACTTTACTTTGTTGCTAAACCGTTAGCCATAGTAGTAGAAGTAATAGTTGGCGAGACAACTTCATGAAGACACGATGATGGAGATCATGGTGTCATGCCGGTGATGATGATGATCATGGCGTCCCGAAGATGGAGATCAAAAGGAGCAAAATGATATTGGCCATATCATGTCACTATTTGATTGCATGTGATGTTTATCATGCTTTTTGCATCTTATTTGCTTAGAATGACGGTAGCATAAATAAGATGATCCCTCATAATAATTTCAAGAAAGTCTTCCCCCTAACCATGCGCCGTTGCGAAAGTTCGTTGTCTCGAAGCACCACGTGATGATCGGGTGTGATAGATTCTAATGTTCACATACAACGGGTGTAAGCCAGATTTACACATGCAAAACACTTAGGTTGACTTGACGAGCCTAGCATGTACAAACATGGCCTCGGAACACAAGAGACCGAAAGGTCCAACATGAGTCGTATAGAAGATACGATCAACATGAAGATGTTCACCGATGATGACTAGTCCGTCTCACGTGATGATCGGACACGGCCTAGTTGACTCGGATCATGTATCACTTAGATTACTAGAGGGATGTCTGTCTGAGTGGGAGTTCATTAAGTAATTTGATTAGACGAACTTAATTATCATGAAATTAGTCTAAAACTTTTGCAAATATATCTTGTAGATCAAATGGCCAATGCTCATGTCAACCTCAACTTCAACGCGTTCCTAGAGAAAACCAAGCTGAAAGACGATGGTAGCAACTATATGGACTGGGTCCGGAACTTGAGGATCACCCTCATAGCTGCGAAGAAAGCATATGTCCTAGAAGCACCGTTAGGTGAAGCACCACCCCCCACGAACCAGGATGTTATGAACGCTTGGCAGTCGTGTGTTGATGATTACTCCCTGGTTCAGTGCGGCATGCTTTACAGCTTAGAACCGGGGCTCCATAAACGTTTCGAGCAGCACGGGGCATATGAGATGTTCCAAGAGCTGAGAATGGTTTTCCAAGCTCATGCCCGGGTCCAGAGATATGAAGTCTCCGACAAGTTCTACAGTTGTAAGATGGAGGAGAATAGTTACATCGATGAGCACATACTCAAAATATGCAGGTTGCACAACCGCTTATCTTAGCCGGGAGTTAATCTCCCGGATGGCCTTGATTGTTGATGTAATCCTTGATCGCTTCCACCAAGCTACAAGAGCTTTGTGATGAATGTCAATATGCAGGGGATGGAGAAAACCATTCCTGAAGTATATTCAATGCTGAAATCAGCGGAGGTGGAAATCAAAAAGGAGCATCAAGTGTTGATGGTGAGTAAAACCACTAAGTTCAAGAATGGCAAGGGTAAAAAGGGTTTCAAGAAAGACGACAAGGGAGGTGCCGCGCCCGGCAAGCAGGCTGCCGGGAAGAAACCAAAGAATAGACCCAAGCCTGAGACTGAGTGTTTTTATTGCAAGGGAAGTGGTCACTGGAAGCGGAACTGTCCCAAGTACTTAGCGGACAGGAAGGCCGACAACACCAAAGGTATATGTGATATACATGTAATTGATGTGTACCTTACCAGTACTCGTAGTAGCTCACTGGTATTTGATATCGGTGCGGTTGCTCATATTTGTAACTCAAAACAGGAGCTGTGGAATAAGCGGAGACTGGCGAAGGACGAGGTGACGATGCGCGTCGGGAATGGTTCCAAGGTCGATGTGATCGCCGTCGGCACGCTACCTCTACATTTACCTACGGATTAGTTTTAAACCTCAATAATTGTTATTTAGTGCCAGCTTTGAGCATGAACATTGTATCTGGATCTCGTTTAATACGAGATGGCTACTCATTTAAATCCGAGAATAATGGTTGTTCTATTTATATGAGAGATATGTTTTATGGTCATGCCCCGCTGGTCAATGGTTTATTCTTAATGAATCTCGAGCGTGATGTTACACATATTAATAGTGTGAATACCAAAAGATGTAAGGTTGATAATGATAGTCCCACATACTTGTGGCTTTGCCGCCTTGGTCACATTGGTGTCAAACGCATGAAGAAGCTCCATGCAGATGGACTTTTGGAGTCTCTTGATTACGAATCATTTGACACGTGCGAACCATGCCTCATGGGTAAAATGACCAAGAGTCCGTTCTCCGGAACAATGGAGCGAGCAACCAACTTATTGGAAATCATACATACTGATGTGTGCGGTCCAATGAGCGCTGAGGCACACGGTGGCTATCGTTATGTTCTCACCCTCGCTGACGACTTGAGTAGATATGGGTATGTCGACTTAATGAAACACAAGTCTGAGACCTTTGAAAAGTTCAAGGAATTTCAGAGTGAGGTTGAAAATCAACGTGACAAAAAAATAAAGTTCTTACGATCAGATCGTGGAGGGAATATTTAAGTCATGAATTTGGCACACACTTAAGGAAATGTGGAATCGTTTCACAACTCACGCCGCCTGGAACACCTCAGCGTAATGGTGTGTTCGAATGTCGTAATCGCACTCTATTGGATATGGTGTGATCTATGATGTCTCTTACTGATCTACCGCTCTCATTTTGGGGCTATGCATTAGAGACTGCCGCATTCACTTTAAATAGGGCTCCGTCGAAATCCGTTGAGACGACACCATATGAATTATGGTTTGGGAAGAAACCTAAGCTGTCGTTTCTAAAAGTTTGGGGATGCGATGCTTATGTCAAGAAACTTCAACCTGAAAAGCTCGAACCCAAGTCGGAAAAATGCGTCTTCATAGGATACCCTAAGGAAACCATTGGGTATACCTTCTACCTCAGATCCGAAGGCAAGATCTTTGTTGCCAAGAATGGGTCCTTTCTGGAGAAAGAGTTTCTCTCAAAGGAAGTAAGTGGGAGGAAAGTAGAACTTGATGAAGTACTGCCTCTCGAAGCGGAAAGTAGCGCAGCTCAGGAAGATGTTCCTGTGGTGCCTGCACCCGCTAGAGAGGAGGTTAATGATGATGATCAAGGTACTTCGGATCAAGTTGCTACTGAACTTCGTAGGTCTACGAGGACACGTTCCACACCAGAATGGTATGGCAACACCCGTCCTGGAAATCATGTTGTTAGACAACGGTGAACCTTCGAACTATGAAGAAGCGATGGCGGGCCCAGATTCCAACAAATGGCTTGAAGCCATGCAATCCGATATAAGATCCATGTATGAAAACAAAGTATGGACTTTGACAGACTTGCTCGATGATCGGCGAGCGATAGAAAATAAATGGATCTTTAAGAAGAAGACGGACGCGGATGGTAATGTTACCATCTACAAAGCTCGACTTGTCGCTAAGGGTTATCGACAAGTTCAAGGGGTTGACTACGATGAGACCTTCTCACCCGTAGCGAAGCTTAAATCCGTCTGAATCATGTTAGCAATTGTCGTATTCTACGATTATGAGATATGGCAAATGGACGTCAAAACGGCATTCCTTAACGGCTTTCTTAAGGAAGAATTGTATATGATGCAGACGGAAGGTTTTGCCGATCCTAAGAATGCTAACAAGGTGTGCAAGCTCCAGTGCTCCATCTATGGGCTGGTGCAAGCATCTCGGAGTTGGAACATTCGCTTTGATGAAATGATCAAAGCGTTTGGGTTTATCTTGGACTTATGGAGAAGCCTGCGTTTACAAGAAAGTGAGTGGGAGCTCTGTAGCATTTCTCATATTATATGTGGATGACATCTTTGTTGATGGGAAATGATATAGAACTCTTGGAGAGCATAAAGGCCTACTTGAATAAGTGTTTTTCAATGAAGGACCTTGGAGAAGCTGCTTACAAATTAGGCATCAAGATCTATAGAGATAGATCAAGACGCCTCATAGGTCTTTCACAAAGCACATACCTTGATAAGATATTGAAGAAGTTCAATATGGATCAGTCCAAGAAGGGGTTCTTGCCTGTGTTGCAAGGTGTGAAATTGAGCTCGGCTGAATGTCCGACCACGGCAGAAGATAGAGAAAAGATGAGCGTCGTCCCCTATGCCTCGGCCATAGGGTCTATCATGTATGCCATGCTGTGTACGGACCTGATGTAAACCTTGCCGTAAGTTTGGTAGGAAGGTACCAAAGTAATCCCGCATGGAACATCGGACAATGGTCAAGAACATCCTGAAGTACCTGAAATGGACTAAGGATATGTTTCTCGTTTATGGAGGGTGACGAAGAGCTCGTCGTAAAGGGTTACGTCGACGCTAGCTTCGACACAGATCTGGATGATTCTAAGTCACAAACTGGATACGTGTATATTTTGAATGGTGGGGCAGTAAGCTGGACAGTTGCAAGCAAAGCGTCGTGGCAGGATCTACATGTGAAGCGGAATACATGGCAGCCTCGGAGGCAGCACATGAAGCAATCTGGATGAAGGAGTACATTACCGATCTAGGAGTTATTCCCAATGCGTTGGGGCCGATGAATCTCTTCTGTGACAACACTGGAGCCATTGCCCTTGCCAAGGAGCCCAGGTTTCACAAGAAGACTAGGCACATCAAGTGTCGCTTCAACTCCATACGTGAAAATCTTCAAGATGGAGACATAGATATTTGCAAAGTGCATATGGATCTGAATGTCGCAGACCCGTTGACTAAACCTCTTCCGCGAGCAAAACATGATCAACACCAGAACTCTATGGGTGTTCGATTCATCACAATGTAACTAGATTATTGACTCTAGTGCAAGTGGGAGACTGTTGGAAATATGCCCTAGAGGCAATAATAAAATTATTATTATATTTCCTTGTTCATGATAATTGTCTATTGTTCATGCTATAATTGTGTTATCCAGAAATCGTAATACATGTGTGAATACATAGACCACAACATGTCCCTAGTGAGCCTCTACTTGACTAGCTCGTTGATCAATGGATGGTTACGGTTTCCTGACCATGGACATTTGATGTCATTGATAACGGGATCACATCATTGGGAGAATGATGTGATGGACAAGACCCAATCCTAAGCATAGCACAAGATCGTGTAGTTAAATGCGCTAGAGCTTTTCTAATGTCAAGTATCATTTCCTTAGACCATGAGATCGTGCAACTCCCGGATACCGTAGGAGTGCTTTGGTGTACCAAATGTCACAACGTAACTGGGTGGCTATAAAGGTACACTATAGGTATCTCCGAAAGTGTACATTGGGTTGTACGGATCGAGATCGATTTGTCACTCCGCATGACGGAGAGGTATCTCTGGGCCCACTCGGTAATGCATCATCATAATGAGCTCAATGTGACCAAGTGGTTGGTCACGGGATCATGCATTGCGGTCTGAGTAAAGTGACTTGCCGTGCGAGATTGAGCGAGGTATTGGGATACCAAGACCGAATCTCGGGCAAGTAACGTCTTGATTGAAAAAGGAATTGTATCTGGGATTGATTGAATCCTCGACATTGTGGTTCATCCAATGAGATCATCGAGGAGCATGTAGGAGCCAACATGGGTATCCAGATCCCGCTGTTGGTTATTGACGGAGAGTCGTCTCAGTCATGTCTGCGTGTCTCCCGAACCCGTAGGGTCTACACACTTAAGGTTCGGTGACGCTAGGGTTGTAGAGATATTAGTATGCGGTAACCCGAAAGTTGTTCGAAGTCCCGGATGAGATCTCGGATGTCACGATGAGTTCCGAAATTGTCCGGAGGTAAAGATTTGTATATAGGAAGTCCAGTTTCGGCCATCGGGAAAGTTTCGGGGGTCACCGGTATTGTACCGGGACCGCCGAAAGGGTCCCTAGGGTCAACCAGGTGGGGCCACCTATCCCGGAAGGCCCCATGGGCTGAAGTGGGAAAGGGAACCAGCCCCTGGTGGGCTGGTGCACCCCCCTTGGGCCTCCCCTGCGCCTAGGGTTGGAAACCCTGGGGGTGGGGGGCGCGCCACTTGACTTGGGGGGCAAGTCCCCCTTGGCCACCGCCTCCCCTTGAGATGGGATCTCTAGGGGGCCGGCGCCCCCCTGGACCCCTATATATAGAGGGGGGAGGGAGGGCTGCGCACCCAAGCCCCTGGCGCCTCCCTCTCCCCCCGTAACACCTCTCCCTCTCGCTGAGCTTGGCGAAGCCCTGCCGAGATCCCCGCTGCTTCCACCACCACGCCGTCGTGCTGCTGGATCTCCATCAACCTCTCCTTCCCCCTTGCTGGATCAAGAAGGAGGAGACGTCTTCCCCAACCGTACGTGTGTTGAACGCGGAGGTGCCGTCTGTTCGGCGCTTGGTCATCGGTGATTTGGATCACGACGAGTACGACTCCATCAACCCCGTTCTCTTGAACGCTTCCGCTCACGATCTACAAGGGTATGTAGATGAACTCCTCTCTCTCTCGTTGTTAGATGACTCCATAGATTGATCTTGATGATGCGTAGAAAATTTTAATTTCTGCTACGATCCCCAACAAGAGATGATCTAGAGAAATTACTATGCAAGTATAAAGAAAAATCTCTGAATGATAGAATGAAATGTGATCCTAAGTTTGCGACTTCACCTATCTTTATTGATGATAAGGATTATGAATTCTCTGTCGACCCAGAGTTAATTACTTTGGTTGAATCTGATCCTTTCCATGGTTATGAAACTGAAACTGTCGTGGCACATCTTACTAAGTTGATTGACATATCCACCCTTTTTACTCATGATGAGAAAACTCGCTATTACTTTATTCTCAAATTATTTCCTTTCTCATTAAAGGGTGATGCTAAAGATTGGTACAATACTCTTACTCCTAGTTGTGTGCGTAGTCCCCAGGATATGATTTATTACTTCTCTGAAAAATATTTTCCTGCTCATAAGAAACAAGCTGCCATACAGGAAATATTTAACTTTGTGCAAACTAAAGAAGAGAGTCTCCCACAAGCTTGGGGGAGGCTTTGCCAATTACTTAATGCTTTGCCTGATCATCCTCTTAAGAAAAATGAAATACTTGATATCCTCTATAATGGACTAACCGATGCTTCTAGGGATTTCCTAGATAGTTGTATTGGTTGTGTTTTCAGGAAACAAACTGTTGGACAAGCTGAGGAACTATTGAATAATATATTGAAAAATCATGATGATTGGACTCTTCCTGAACCACCGGCTAAACCCACTTCGAAGAAGAGGGGTATATTATATCTCGATCCACGAAGATATGCAAGAGGCAAAGAAATCTATGAAGGAAAAAGGTATTAAAGCTGAGGATGTTAAAAATTTACTGCCTAAGGTGGTAGAGGTAAATTCTCTAATGAAGTACAATGATAATGACAATCCTCACAATATGCATCCGAGTCAATGCCTTTATGAGTTTGAAAACTACATTAGAAAACAAGATCACTTCAATGCAAATGTTATGAAACAATTGAAATGCAACTATGATATGATTGCTCGCTTGAGTGACTTGTTATTTAGAATTTCAAATGATGTTAGAGGTGTTGGAAAACATGCTTCTATGGTTCAAACCCAGTTAGAACAAGTTGCTATAATCTCAAAGAGAATTACTTGATGAAATGAATAATAATATACATGACTTTGTTGTTAGAGTTGCAACTAGAGGAGGTAAAATAACTCAGGAACCACTTTATCCTGAAGGACACCCAAAAAGAATTGAACAAGACTCACAAAGAAATAACACTAGTGCACCTAGTCCTTCTAAAAAGAAAAAGAAGAAGAAAAATGATAGGACTTTGCATGCTTCTTGTGAACCTGAAATAGAGAAACCTCCTGATAATGAAAATGAAACTTCTATCTCTGATGCTGAAACTCAATCTGGTAATAGACATCCACCTAGTGATAATGAAAAAGATAATGCTGATGTTCATGAAGATACTCAACCAAATGATAAACAACCAGATAATGATGTTGATATAGAACCATCTATTGATCTTGATAACCCACAATCCAAAAATAAAAGGTATGATAAAAGAGACTTCATTGCTAGAAAACACGGTAAAGAAAGAGAACCGCGGGTTTAAAAACCTATGCCTTTTCCACCAAGTCAACTAAAAAGAAATATGATGAAGAATTTGAACGCTTTCTTTGAGATGTCGAGGCCGATCTTTTATGCGTGCTAACTTGGTGATATCTTGAAAATGCCTCCTTATGCAAAGTATATGAAAGGCATCATCACTAATAAGAGAAAAATACCGGAAGCTGAAATCTCCACTATGCTTGCTAATTACACTTTCAAAGATGGAGTACCTAAAAAACTTGGAGATCCGGGAATACCAACTATACCTTGCTCTATCAAAAAGAAATATGTGAAAATTTCTTTGTGTGATTTAGGAGCTGGTGTTAGTGTTATGCCTTTCTCTTTATATAAAATACTTGACTTGAATAAACCCACACCTACTAAAATATCTTTGCAAATGGCTAACAAATCAACTGCCATACCTATCGGTATTTATGAGGATGTGCCCATTGTTGTTGCTAATGTTACTATTTTGACTGACTTTGTTATACTTGAGATGCCTGAGGACGACAACATGTCGATTATCCTTTGTAGACCCTTCTTGAACACTGCAGGGGCTGTTATTGATTGCAATAAAAGCAAGGTCACTTTTCATATTAATTGTAATGAGCATACGGTGCACTTTTTGAAGAAACAATTCCAAGTGAATGGTATTAATGTTATTGAAAAATCTCCGACAATCACTATTGGAAGTTTTCAAATAACTCTACCTACTGTCAAAAAGAAATATGAAATGCTTATTGTTGGGGACATTCATATCCCCGTTGAGGTAACTTCTTGATTCTGAAAGTTCTTCGGTTTCATGCTAATCGGAAGTGGTTGTTAATAAGACTTGATCAACCTTATTAATGAATCATTTTTGAGCGGTATGAAGTTGATGAATTTAGTAAGCACTACCTTCTGTCATTGCTCTTTGTTTTCTGTTTTTATTAGTTAAATAAAATAAAATGCCATGTTTTGTCTGTTTTTTTATTTTCCCGTGCAATAAAAATGACCCAAAAATAAAAGTTCTCGGAACGCTTTGAAAATTTAATACGATTTTTTTCTGAATATTTCTGAATTTCTGGTGCAAATAATATCAGAGGGAGGTGCACCAGGTGACACAACCCACACAGGCGCCCGGGACCCCAGCGCATACAGTGGGTTGTGGTCCCCACGTGGGCCCCCTCACTTACCTCTTCATCCCACATCATCACTTACCTCCAGAAAAAAAATCTCTACTGCTCTCTCTCCCGTGTTCTTGCTCTCAAACCCGCGGATTTCGATCTCTTTGCTCGAAGCTCCATTTACGAAACTGTTTCGGGGGATTGTTGATTGGTATGTGACTTCACCGTTTGTCCAATTAGTTTTTATTTTAGTGGTTTATATTTTGAATTTAGCTACTCTTGGTGCTGTTATAGATGAGCTTGCATGTTGAGTTCTTAGCGTTCTAAGTAGTTTGAATTCTTGCTATGACCTCTATGTATCCCTATGAGTAGTTGGTATCAATTTTGTGAAGTTTTGTTGAGAAAAATTTGTGGACTAAAATTTCAGATTTTTTATTCATAGGAAAATCAAGAATATCTTTAGGAAGTTTGGCTCTAAGAAGAACGCCAAGGGTGTTATTGGGGAGTCATCTAACAGTGATCTCCATCCTCGGAGGTTGGCGGAGTTGCGGCCGTGTGAATGGCCGCACACCCAGTTCATGGAAGAGGCTGGAATTCTTCAGGAGTTCGCACAATATGCTGCTAATGCCGGCCTCACCGACTTCATCGCAGATGAGTGTGAACAACATCAAATCCTCACAAACATCTTTGTTCAAAGTTTTACTTTCCTGCCTAGAAATAATCCTCCTGAAGCGAGCTTTGATATATATGCTGAAAACCATCAGATACCACTTACTGGATTTTGTGACATTTGCTTGATCCCTTCTGATGGGAGCTTAGCTGAGCCTAGGCCAGCTGGGTTTTGAGGCCTTTTATCGCACTTTGACAGTGGGAGATGAGAGAGGGGTGTCAGCTACCACTGCCACTAGCATACACTTTCCTGCCATACATTATTTTGCTTTATTTGTTGCTAAGTGTTTGCTTGCTAGAAAGAAAGTAGGTGCGCTCAGCGCACCAGACTTTGTTGTTTTACGTCGGGCACTAGAAGGTGACAACACTCATAGCTTGGGGGCTATTGTGGCTCGTCTCCTCCATCTTAATAAATCCTAAGGTGAAATACATGGTGGGATTTTTGCTACTCGTTTGGAGGCTCACTTCAATGTTGATTTACGCCCTCATGATTACCCGCTGACCAAGGTTTACCTAGACCGCGCAGCCATGGATCACCACCATTTCATTGATAACAACTCTCCTGGCATTCCTATTCCTTATAACCTGGTTTTTAGCGTTAAAACTCGTGATATTATTCCTTTGCCTGCACTTGCTTTGTTTGATTCTGTTGCCAGGGGCAGATATAGGATTATGCCTGCGGACATCATCGCCTATCGGAACGCTCATGCTACTGCAGAGGTAGAGGAGGAGCCTCAACAGTGGGATGAGTGGATGCCTGCTCCTCAGGATCCCTACTACCATCCAGGCTACTGATCGACTACCAAGTTAGGCCAAAAGCCTAGGCTTGGGGGAGTACGTGTTCTCACCAACATTACATTCATGTCCACATATCATTTCATTTGTCGGTGTTCACACTTTCTCAATTCGTATCATCCATGCTTAGATTTATTTTCTTGCTTTCTTCTTGTGTGTTCGAAAAACTTTAGAAAAACAAAAAAAAATAGTTGTAGTAGTTTAGTTTCTATGCATGCTTAGTAGTAACACTAAAAATAAAACCCAAAAAGATTTCCTTGTTCTTCTTTTGCTTGTTGGGAGCTTTCCCGTGTAAATAGTTTTCCTCGTTTTTGCTTTTCCCTTTTATTTGCTTGTTCAAGAAAACCAAAAACACCAAAAATATTTCTGTGTGTTTCTCTAAATTTCTTTTCTTTTTATTTGAGTCTTACCAAGGAGAAGACCACAATGAAAATGTTGAGTGGCTCTCATATTAATAAATGTTGATCTAATAAAGAGCCCATTTTACTTTGTCTTCTCCTTTTGAATAAAATGTTTGCAGATTCCAGCTTAGTCCATGGCACTCTTGCACTATTATTATTTTCATATCATTCGGTCGTGCAAGTGAAAGGCAATAATGACGATATTCGATGAACTGGCCGTGGCAGAGAGAAACTGGTATGAACTAGACTTGTTCTGTTTGTGTAAATATGTTTAACCTAGTATCCATGATTCGACCCGTTATGATTAAACATGTTTGCAATGACAATTAGAGATTATAGTTTCTCATGCCATGCATAAGTAGCTAGGAGTGGATAATGATTTATCTTGTATATCAACATAGCATTAAAATGATTGTGATGTAGTATGATGATATGGTATCGTACGGCGGCGCTTCGTCCTGAAAGCTTCCTTCTGATTTTTTTTCTAGGGCGAAAGATTTCATATAGCCAAAGATGGGCACCGGAGGCTTGCCAGGGGGCCCGTGAGGCAGGGGGGCGCCACCAGGGGGTAGGGCACGCCCCCACCCTCGTGGACAGGGTGTGGCCCCCCTCTGGTGCTTTCTTCACCCAATAGTTTTAAAATATTCCAAAACTGACTTCCGTGGAATTTTAGGACTTTTGGAGTTGTGCAGAATAGGTCTCTAATATTTGCTCCTTTTCCAGCCCGTAATTCCAAATTAGGCATTCTCCCTCTTCGTGTAAACCTTGCAAAATAAGAGAGAATAGGCATAAGTATTGTGACATAATGTGTAATAACAGCCCATAATTCAATAAATATCGATATAAAAGCATGATGAAAAATGGACGTATCAACTCCCGCAAGCTTAGACCTCGCTTGTCCTCAAGCGGAAGCCGATAACGAAAAATATGTCCACATGTTTAGAGATAGAGGTGTCGATAAAATAAAATACGGACATGAGGGCATCATGATCATTCTTATAACAGCAACATATATATTTATATATATTGTCATATGATTTCTTATGCTAAAGTAACAATCTATTCACAATGTAAAGTATGAATCAGAAACTTCATTGAAAACTAACAAACTATAATCTCAGTCATTGAAGCAATTGCAATTTATCATAACATTGGAAAGAGCCAATATAAGAGCTTTTCAGCAAGTTCATTCATGATTGCTAACACTCACGCAATACTTATGGGTATGGAGTTTTAATCGGACACAGAGAAAGATAGGGGCTTATAGTGTTACCTCCCAACCTTTTACCTCAAGGGTAATGTCAACAATAATAGTTCATGATAACTTACATCCAATTGGATATATATATATCAGGATCTTTCCAACACAATGTGCTTGCCAAAGGATAAAGTGTAAAGAGCAAAGGTGAAGTTCACCGTGACTCTTGCATAAGGTATAAGTCAGAAATAAAAGACAGACCCTTCGCAGAGGGAAGCAGAGGTTGTCATGTGCTTTTATGGTTGGATGCACAAAATCTTAATGCGAAAGAACGTCACTTTATATTGCCACTTGTGATAGGGACCTTTATTATGCAGTCCGTCGCTTTTATTGCTTCCACATCACAAGATCGTATAAAGCTTATTTTCTCCACACTAATAAATCATACATATTTATAGAGCAATTTTTATTGCATGCAACAATGACAACTTACTTGAAGGATCTTACTCAATCCATAGGTAGATATGGTGGACTCTCATGGCAAAACTGGGTTTAAGAATATTCGGAAGCACAAGTAGTATCTCTACTTCGTGCAAGGAATTTGGCTAGCATGAGGGGGAAAGGCAAGCTCAACATGTTGGATGATCCATGACAATATACTCTATTTCGGATATAAGAAAACATAACTCATTACGTTGTCTTCCTTGTCCAACATCAACTTTTAGCATGCCATATTTTAATGAGTGCTCACAATCATAAAAGATGTCCAAGATAGTATATTTATATGTGAAAACCTCTCTTTCTTTATTACTTCCTATTAATTGCAACGATGACCAAAACTATGTTTGTCAACTCTCAACAACTTTTATTCATCATACTATTTTATATGTGAAGGCATTACTCTCCATAAGATCAATATGATCTCTTTAATTTTTTTATTTCTTTTTACTATTATTCCCTCAAGATCATAGCAAGATAACCAAGCCCTCGACTCAAGACTAATCTTTATTATATATAGCTCACGGACTTGATTACATAGAAGGATCATAAAGCAAAACTCAAAACTAAATCATACTAAAACTTTATTCTACTAGATCAAGATATTACCAAAAAGGATCGAACTAAGAAAAACGGTAAAGATAGAAGGGTGATGGTGATACGATACCGGGGCACCTCCCCCAAGCTTAGCAGTTGCCAAGGGGAGTGCCCATACCCATGTGTTTATGTCTCATTCCTCGGAGGTGGTGATGATGGAGTTGTTGATGATGTAGGCTTGTCGTCCCTCTTCCAAGGCATAGGCTCACCATCATAGAAAGATGATCGAGTCTCCAGGATCCTCAAATCTACAGCCAAACTCATCCTCTTGAATCTATATTCTTACTCACTATTTTGGTTTTGCAAGTCATAGATCTGGGCTTGGAGGTGCTTGATTTTCTCGTGAAGCTTGAAGATGGCCTCCCCAATGTTCTTGGCATCCAACTTGTGGTTGTTGGTGAACTCTGCGATCATCATGTGGTTGGTGTCGAGTCCGCGTTCCATCATGCCTTGGCACTTGAAAAGTTGCTGCTCCATTGCTTCGAGTCTTGTCTCCACGCTTCCGGTCCTCCTTGGTCCCTCATCATCGCGGATGTGCATCACCCCCTCATGCATCTCAATGGTTTGAGGGTGTTGCAGCACCTCCGCGAGGTAGGGGTTGATGACCTTCTCGAAGGATTTGTCCATGGGGGCGCTTGAAGACGTCATGATGATCTAGATCTGTCAGAAAAATAGCTCGAAACAAAAACAGAGGATATTTGCAATATGGACCCCGCTGCCACGGGAGGGTAGGACAAAAGATGTCATGCAAGTTCTTTCCCTAAGCACGTATGACTATTTACGGAATACATGCCTACATTATATTGACGAACTGCAGGCAAGTTCTTTCCCTAAGCACGTATGACTATTTACGGAATACATGCCTACATTATATTGACGAACTGCAGGTAGTGCCATATCGCCCTAGGTTATAACTGTTTCATGATGAATATCTTCCAACAAGTCACCAATCCAATGCCTACGAATTTATCTTATATTGTTTCTGCTAAGTTACTACTGCTATCATCACTGTTACACTTGCTACAAAATATTGCTATCACTGTTACTGTTACCATTGCTACTGTTACTACTATCAAAACTATCATATCACTTTGCTATTGATTACTTGCTGCACATAATTAATCTCCAGGTGTGGTTGAATTGAGAACCCAGCTGCTAATACCTTCAAATATTCTTTGGCTCCCCTTGTGTCGAATCTATAAATTTGGGTTGAATACTCTACCCTCGAAAACTGTTGCGATCCCCTATACTTGTGGGTTATTAGCCACTTTCTCATTTCCACATTTGTCCAAAACCTAAAGTCAAACTCGGCCCCACTTGTTTGATCTATCCGGCGCCACCGAGTTCTTTTGACATAGCCACTGCCAGAAACCCTAGGCAATTCGGTCTCACCGATATGGATCTCGGTATCACCGAGATGGCCTTACAAACTCTTTGTTGCCTGTTGTAATTATTTTTGTCTCACCGAAACATGCAATCGGTCCCACCGAGTTTTCCTGACCAACTCTCTGTTAGCTCATTGCTGAAATCGGTCTCACCAAGTTCATGCAATCGGTCACACCGAGATGAGGTTTTGCCCTAGCCCTAGCACATTGGTCCCACCGAGTTGATCATGTCGGTCCCACCAAGATTCCTAACGTTCACATTTTGAACTGAATTGGTCTCACCGAGTTCTTCTATTTGGTCTGACCAAGTTGGGTCAAATGTGTGTAATGGTTGGATTTTGTGTGGAGGTTATATATACCCCTCCACTCCCTTCTCTATTCAAGAGAGAGCCATCAGAACGTGCCTACACTTCCACTACTCATTTTCTGAGAGAGAGAACCACCTACTCATGTGTTGAGACCAAGACATTCCAATCCAACCACAAGAATCTTGATCTCTAGCCTTCCCCAAGTTGCTTTCCTCTCAAATCATCTTTCCACCATAGCCAAATCTGTGAGAGAGAGTTGAGTGCTGGCGAGACTATCATTTGAAGCACAAGAGCAAGGAGTTCATCATCATCACACCATCTATTACCTTTTGGAGAGTGGTGTCTCCTAGATTGGTTTGGTGTCACTTGGGAGCCTCCGACAAGATTGTCAAGTTGAACCAAGGAGTTTGTAAGGGCAAGGAGATCGCCTACTTCGTGAAGATCTACCCGAGTGAGGCAAGTCTTTCGTGGGCGATGGCCTTGTTGGGATAGATAAGGTTGCTTCTTCGTGGACCCTTCGTGGGTGGAGCCCTCTATGGACTCATGCAACCGTTACCCTTCGTGGGTTGAAGTCTCCATCAACGTGGATGTACGATAGCACCACCTATTGGAACCATGCCAAAAATCTCCGTGTCTTCATTGCATTTGCACACTCCAATCCCATCCCTTTACCTTCTTGCAATTAGCATGATTTACTCTTTCCGCTGCTTATACTCTTGCCATGTTCCCTTCAAATGAATTTTGAATGCTTAAACTTGTGCTAAAACTCCACCTTAACTTGAAGAACTTAAAATCTGCTACTTTACTTGTTGAGGGTCTAATCACCCCACCTTCTAGACACCTCTTCTTGATCCTTTCAATGGCACAGCTATACCTCTCGTGAAGCATCCCTATGCCTCCACAAGAAGCAAACTGTGTGTCTCTCGTGGAAGAAAAAACGCATGTTTTAGGCACACCTATGCTTCCATGAGAAGCAAATTTATGCCTCTAGCGGAAGAAAAAAACACATTTTCCCCTTTTTCGAGAGTCACAACTGTGCCTCTCGCGAAGCAAACTCGTGCCTCCACGAGAAGCAAATCTATGCCCCTTGCAAAAGGAAAAAGACGCATTTTGTTTCTTTTCCGAGAGGCACAGCCGCACAGCTTGCAGAAGCAAATATGTGTTTCTCACAGAAGAAAAAACAATTTTTTTCCTTTTTTAGAGGCACTCACAGAAAAAAAAACATGTGCCTTCATGAGAGGAAAATCTGTGCCTCTCGCAGAAGAAAAAAAATATGTTTTTTTCGTGAAAAAGCAAAAAAAAATGTCTAAAACCTAGAGGAGACCGAGAGAAAACTGAAAAGCCGAAAAAACCCGAAAAACCCATTTAATACCTGAAAACCCGTACAAAAAAGTAAAAAAGAATTAAGGAAACACCCAAAACGCGACACGTGATGGCGGCTAAAAACACGCCAAATGACGCGCTCCGAGCCCAACCATAATGACCCTCGAGGGGCTCCGGCAAAAGATACCCCTAAATGATTCGCTCTCCAAAACTGGCCTCCGGTTAGCATTGAATACCCTATACGCCGCATTGTGCGGCAAGTATTTGCGGCTTCGCACAGAGCGCGACTCACCCTAGGCCGGCCCATTGAAGGTAGTTTCATTTCGCGAGAAAAAAACCCGCAAAAACTGTTCGCGCTAGGGATCGAACCGACCACCTCATGTAGAGGCATAGCCAGCGCTAGCCACCCCGAATGGCCCCGGCAAGTGAAAGAATAACAACGCGGAACCTAAAGAACTAGCAGGGCGACAAAACTTAAAACCAGTTCATGAAATTTCCAAAAAAAAATTGTTCCTTCAACTGATTTTTTCGGGTTTTCTTCACTGTCCTTTTCTGTTCTTTCTTTTTTCGTTTTCTTTATTTTTATTTTCTTTTTGATATAATTTTTCTTTTTCTTTTTAAGCTTTTCGAAAAGTACACATTTTGTTCAGAATTTTGAAAAATGTTCTTTGTTCTCAAAATTTGTTCATTTTTTAAAATAATGTTCACATTTTCAAAAAATGTTCCTGTTTTCACATTTTTGTTACAATTCAATATTTTGTTCACATTTTTTAAATTTTGTTCACAATTTCCTGAAATATCCTGAATTTTAAAATTTATTCATATCTTCAAAAAATGTTCTGGAGTTTTGTTCATGTTCTAAAAAATGTTTTAAATTTTACAATTTTGTTCATAGTTTCAAAAATTGTTCGCGATGTTAATAAATATTCTTAATTTCCAAAGAAAATCATGTGGAAAAATGTTTGGAGTTTAAAATTTTTGTTCGTATTTTCGAAAATTGGTCACATTTTTCATGAAATATGTTCCGAATTTAAATTTTTGTTTCTATTTTGCAAAAACTTTTGAAATTCATATATTTTTCATTTTCAAAAGTATGTTAGGAATTTATAAATTTGTTCGTGTTTACAAAAAAGTTTGGAGGTTCAAATTTCGTATGTTTTCTGGAAATTTGTTCAAATTTTCAATTTTCTGTTCTCATTTTTTAAAATTTGTTCCAATTGTTTCAAAGATTGTTTCGTGCTTTCAAAAAATTACTCGCATTGTCAAAAGAAATTGGAATTTGATAAATTGTATGTGTTTCTTAATTTCTTTAGATAACGTTGAGTTACGCTGGTTCTTTTTTGTTATTTATACTTTGGCGCTACCCATGTTTCACAACCAGTCAGTCAGCTCAACTGGTAGGTATGCTCCATCCTGTGCAGCAGCTCTCCGGATCGAATCCTAGCTCCCGGCCATACGCTAACGGTTTGAACCCAATGGCCGCCCAATCGAGCGAGGTCTGTGAATCTGGCTACTATTAGGATCTCCCGGTTAGCATGGGAGCGCCTATATGGCGACCTACATGCCAGGAAGCATGCAGGCGTGTGGGGGGGGGGGTGGGGAGAATGTTCGTGCGGACGGCAGGACGTAGTTGGGCTGGCCCATTTCGTTGGCGGGAGGTTGTTTAACTGTTTTCGGATGTTTCTTGTAGTTTGGCACGATAGGGAAAAGTGGTGCGTAGGTGCTAGTTCGAACTTGAACAAGTAGCTTTCTTGATGTTATCCGTTCAAAAAAATGTTTTTTCTGTATGTTCCTACTTTGGAACGAAATTTTTTATTGAACAAACATTGTAGAAAAAATTTCATAAGAAATGCAAAAAAGATTTTGATGTTAGGGACTCTTTTTGGTACTGAATTTTCTAAACATGTCATACAAGCAAAATTGATCAGGAAAAAAATGTCATACAAGGGATCAAATATAACATCTTCACCCATTTGTGTGGATTCTCTTGACTGTCGCAGTTTTTGTTGGAATTGTCTTGTAGTAGTTGTTGTACCTTCTTTATTAAGCAGAGGAAAAAAAGAACTGCTTGTCAGTATATCGCAGCATCCACAAAAGTCATAATGAGGAAAAAATAATAGTATTAAATTGCCAGAAAAAATGTAAAAAAATGATCTGAATGTCCTAATAATTTTCCTTGACCTTAGAATGCTACTCCATATATAATTGGACACTTTACATGTTAATTTAGAATGAAACATCCCGTGTTGATCATAATTGTAAAAAATAAATTTCACCCGTTATGAAAAGAATTTTATTATGTAGAAGCATTTCAAAAAGTAGTTTACTGAAGGTGATTGAATATGGATGGTAGTGAAAAACGAATTATATTGTAATGAAAGAACGCACAAATGTATGACATATTTTTAGGAATGAAGTTAGCCAAAGGTACTATAGTTGCTTCACAGATTACTACTTGATTGAACACTTAATCTCTGGACTATATGTGAAACGTTTTATTTTCAACTGTTTCTGCGGAGTTTTTTGTAGTTCGACTGTTTTAACGATTAGGTTGACACTAAAATAATTGCTACATATGAATCTCAAATCTAGATGGTAAATTTTGAACTTTTTTCATGGGAATAAAAAATTGAGCAAAAAGAAAATAGTACTTTTTTCATATTGAGCAAAAGCATGAAACTATAAAAAGGAAAAACTTTCGGCAGGAATTACTTTAAAAGTGAAGGGGAAATGTTTCAGACGTTTTGCAGATCTTCAGTTGTGGTCTCGTTAGTTGTTTATTTGAATGATCGAAACCCATGTGGAATAACAGATTTAGAAAAGAGGTAAGAAACATTTAGACAAAAGAGTAAGTAACTTTCATAACATAGATTTATAGATGTGAAAAAAGAATGGCAAGTACAGAGTTAACCAACATGGGGAGGATAATAAAAAAGGATCTAGAACTTGCATTGTTTTGTAGGAAGTTCCTCACTATAGGTAATTGAACTTCACTGTTGGGGTACGTTGATATCTTGTACAAGAAAATTTCGTGCAAAGCTTGCAAATCAGCCTGCAAGAAAATTTCTTCTCTTTCAGTTTTACAAGAAAAATATGAAGCGAAATTGGTCTGAAAATGAGAGGAACTTACAGTTGAGAACCCTGGAACTCCCATTCTGCGGTAGTTTTTTACAATTTGCAATAGGAAAAGCCTTGTATCATACCTGGGATTGAGGAGATTGTAAAAACTAAACTTAGTTTACGAATATATGAAAACTACAAATTAGCTAAGCAAATTCAAGGCAAAATGCTGAAGGAAAAAAAGTAGCTATTAACCTGAAATGAGTTCTAGGTAATCGCAACAAATCTGTAGTCGAAGTCCTTTATGTTGAATGCAGTGCAGTTCGGGTACGTCAAGGCAAACAGTGTTTTGAAATTGTAGGCGACGGTGCTAATGATAGTTGTGAATTTATCTTGTCCAGAGCCATCAAGATTCATAGTATCGAAGTACCTCCCGGATTCCAGGTTTGTGGAAATTAATATCAACTGCTTATCATTGATGCAGGGTAAATGCACCTAAAAAAAGAAGCCATATAAGTTGGTTTTGTTTGTGTGAAGAAGGTATTGTATTGTTCATGCATACATAGTGGTTAAACAGAAATGTTCATATATGCTTTGTTACTCAAGTTAGAGAACTAACGAAATTCGCTCTATCCAGACTAAAGACAACCCTTCCTTCAATTAAAATATCTCTACAAATAGGATCTGAATGATCCAATAGTGGCCGCATTAATAACTCCTGCATTGTCATTTGTGAAATATATCAATAATATTAAACGAGTGATGCTTGTATCTTTTTTGGTGAAATTATGTCACTAAAATGAAATAGTACTTAGTAAAAAATGAAGCGAGCACTACCGTGTCTTCTCTTTGCACAATGTGTGTAATCACATCAATGTTTGGGATGAGTCCTTGCCTTCCACGGAATAGTTGGTTTTCATTAAGAATTTTTGAGTAACAATCTAAAGAATGGGGACTCATCCAACAACCAGGTCTCAATGAAATAGTCAAAGTCTTCTGATCAACCCAGACTTCATTGACTTGGAAAATCCTTTGGCTGTTTTTTTGTTGTTGAATGTAAACAAGAAAGGTTATTAGAAGAACTAGTACCAGAACATGAGGAAGATACAAAGAAAGAGGAAACATATATTATGAAACTATTGGCTTCAAGTAGTTGCGAGTATCCGAAACAGAAAAATACCTTGAGTCCAAATGTGGTAGAGCTGCGTTCATAGTCTTGAAGAACTCAGACTGAACCGGGTTTGAGAAAATAACTTTTTGGTACTGCATTGTAGCGACTAGACCTCAAACAGTCTGATCTCTGTGCTCATTGTCATCCCTGGATCGATGTCGACACCACACACGATTACTCGGAGGATTTATAATGAGTAGCAATCACACACTTATTACAATCGAATGTCTCAAGAGAGAACTTAATAAAATAAATATGGCTTAAGGCCATCTAAATACGATAACAATGGAAGTCTTGGAAGAATAAGCGAGTCCATCAACTCCAACGGCATCCTTGAGTATAGAACCACGACCTAAGCACCATACTGTAAATGCGAAAAGTACGCAACATGAAACGTTGCAGCCAAACGGTCAGCACATGGAATATGCTGGCAAAGTAACACATAGAGAATAATGGAAGAATAAGCCTATACTACATGCATATATGGTTGGTGGAAAGCTCTATGGTTATAGTTTTTGCGTAAAGCCAATTTTTCCCTACTGCAAAGGAATAAATTTGTTTAACTATCATGGTGGTTGTGAAACATTGAGAATGGTTGACAGCATTCTCAATCCCAATTAAAAGTACTCATTAGAAACCCAACAATATTAATTAGAAGTAACATGATGAGATTCACATGATATCCAAGTACTAGATACTCAAGATGTCCATGACCGGGGACACGGCTAACCATGATTAGTTTATACACTCTGCAGAGGTTTGTGCACTTTTCCCCACAAGACTCGATCTCCTCCGCTTTGATTTCTCGCACTACATGGTGTTTGAGAAAGCGGATGACTGAGACATAGTCTTTCATAAGCGCTAGCACCTTACATGTGGGTAGACCGTACCAACCTACAACCCCTACATCAGCTAGTCTACCCGTAAGAGTTCGCACAACTTAGTCAACTATGCTAGAGCCCATAGTAGCATGTGGCTGCACACGGAAGTTTCTAGCATGAATAATCTCATGATCCCTTTGAGCACGGGTGGCGGTCAGAAGAAATACAGCAAATCCTCGATAGAAACCAGGTGCCTCAATCCACCCGGATGTGTGTTTAAGTTGCCACCTTAAATAAACCATTAATTAACAATCTCACATACATCATGGATACACTCACCCAATCCACGTCTACTAGCATGGCATGGCATAATAAGCACACGAGAAGTAACTCCCAAGGGTTGATAATAAAGCAGTAATAGGTACTACCTCAACTACTTCCCCTCCACAATTTAATTAGATCCTAATCATGCAATGTTTGAGGATAGATCTAATGCATAAAAACTGGGTAGTAGAAAAGGTATGATCAAAGTGTTACTTGCCTTGTCGATGATCCGCGAAACCTAGAGACTCAAGTAACAGTGCACACTCCAGGTATTCTATCGCAGACAAACAAACAAGCATACAATAAGTACTCATCTAATGCACAGGTAAAACTCAAATAGATCTAACCAGATAGTTCAACTTAAGAACTCCGGTTTGCAAAAAGAAACAAATCAAACGAAGCAACGAAAGTCAAACGACGAAAGAAAACAGCTCTGTTTTACTAATTTGGATCTAAGTCAAATTTTATAGAAAGAAAAACTTGTTTAAGTAGGTTATTCAGAAAGAGGGTTTCGAGACGAAACTCTAGGCGCTTGAATCGCCTGATTCCGATAAACGAGCGAAAAGTTAAACTAAAACGAAAATCGGATCAGGAATCGCGATCAGAAAAATCACGAATCAAATCCGAGAAAAAGAAAAACGACGAACAGGTTAACGAACGGACGTTCATTAACTAAACTAATATGATGAACGCGTTCATTAAAAACGAACGAACGTTTGCTATTTAACCGAACCGGAAAAAACTGATCTAAAAAAAACCGACGAAAACCGTTCGGTTTTAAAAAAACCGATGGCACGGAAGTCGAGGCGCGGCGAACCTCGTCCTCGTGGGATCCGGCGGGCGGGCGGGCGGGCGCGGGGTCGGGCGATGGCGGTTAGGGTTTCGCCCGGTGGGCCGGGCGATAAGCCCTCAAGGGCCGGAGTCCTAGGCGGACACGACCGTAGGTCGGGCGCTGCTTTTTTTAATAATTCATGTGAGAAGAAATATAAAAAGAAATACTAAACGGACTCCAAAAATCCCGAAATAAATTTTTCCCGGCTTCTAAAATCAAGCCGGACTAGAAGAACATTTATTTGGGGCCTAAATGCAATTTTGAAAAACGCGCATTTTTCCTAAATTCAAATAAAAAGGCGAAAACTCCAAAATAAAATCTTATTTGATTTTATTATTAAATCTTCATTATTTCTTTATTTTGGGAAAGTCATTTTATTCCCTCTCTCATATTTTGATAGTAGAAATAATTGAAGATAAAATAATTAAAATCAAATGATCCTATTTTCAAAATTTGAGAAAACTCAAATATGAAAATAACGAAATCCCCAACTCTCTCTGTGGGTCCTTGAGTTGTGTAGAATTTCTAGGATCGAGCAAAAATGCAACAAAAATATGATATGCAATGATGCTCTATGTATAACATTCCAAATTGAAAATTTGGGATGTTACAAACCTACCCCCTTAAGATGAATCTCGCCCTCGAGATTCGGGTTAACTAGAAAATAGGTGAGGGTGGTCCTTAAGCAGATCTTCCTCTCGCTCCCAGGTGGCTTCATCCTCTGTGTGGTGGCTCCACTGAACTTTGCAAAACTTAATGACCTTCCTGCGGGTGACTCGGCTGGCATACTCCAGAATCTTAACTGGTTTCTCCTCGTAGGTTAAATCGTTATTCAACTGAATCGCCTCTAGTGGCACAGTATCTCTTAGTGGTATATCCGCCATCTGTGTGACACTTCTTCAATCGAGAAACATGAAACACATCATGAACACCGACAAACCTTCGGTAATTCCAACTTGTACGCAACTTCTCCCATGCGCTCCAAAACTTTGTATGGTCCCACAAAGCGTGGCACTAATTTTCCTTTAACACCAAAACGCTTAACTCCTCAAGCGGAGATACTCAAGATAAACTCTGTCTCCGGCCGTATTCTGCCTCCTTGCGTTTTGAGTCTGCATAACTCTTCTGTCTTGGTAGGCTACCTTGAGCCTATCGCGAATTAACTTTACTTTCGTTCGGACTCCTTAATCAAATCTGGTCCAAACAACTGGCGGTCTCCAACTTCATCCCACAGTAGCGGGGTTCTGCACCTCCTTCCGTACAAGGCTTCGAAAGGTGCCATCTTCAAACTGGTTTGGTAGCTATTGTTAGAAAACTCCGCATAGGGCAAGTTATCATCCCAACTTGATCCATAATCCAAAGCACATGCTCTCAGCATATCCTCTAAAATCTGGTTGACTCTCTCTGTTTGTCCATCTGTCTGTGGATGAAAAGATGTACTAAACTCGGTCGAGTTCCCAAAGTTTCATGCAATCGCCTCCGAACTTGAGGTGAATTGGGTTCCTCTATACGTCTGATACTCCTCGAAACTCCATGCAAGCATACAATCCTTATCATGTATATCTTAGCCAATGCAGCGCTACTTGTAGGTAGTCTTCTTTGGAATGAAATGAGCTACCTTCGTCAAACGATCGACTACAACCCAAATCGAGTCATAGCCTGAACGAGTCCTGTGCAATCCCGTGATGAAATCCATGCCTAGTTTATCCCACTTCCATTCGGGTATAGGCAATGGCTGTAACAATCCTGCTGGCTTCTAATGTTCCGCCTTCACCCTCTGACATACATCACAAACTGCTACGTACTCTGCAATATCCTTCTTCATTCCGGTCCACCAGAAAGTATTCTTCAAATCCAAATACATCTTGGTATTTCCTGGGTGAACCGAATATGGTGAATCATGTGCCTCTTGTAGGATCAACTTCCTGAACTCCGGGTCATTGGGCACATAAACACGGTCTTCAAACCATAGGGTATCGTGCTCATCCTCATGAAATCCCTTAGCCTTTCCTTCGCTCATTTTCTCCTTTATAGAGGCAATCTCTTTGTCAGTCTTCTGAGCTTCCCTGATTCTATCCATCAAAGTTGACTGAATCTCCAATGCTGCTACATAGCCTCGCGGAACTATTTCCAAACATAGCTCCCGAAATTCCTTGGCTAATTCCTTAGGTAAACCTCTGGTCATTAGGATGTTAACATGACCCTTACGGCTCAACGCGTCTGCTACCACGTTAGCCTTTCTGGGGTGGTAATGCAATCTCATGTCATAATCCTTGATGAGCTCCAACCATCTTCTCTGCCTGAGATTTAACTCCTTCTGCGTGAAGATGTACTTCAAACTCTTGTGGTCCGTATACACCTCACAATGATTTCCAATAAGGAAATGTCTCCATGTTTTCAACGCATGCACTACGGCTGCTAACTCCAAATCATGTGTGGCATAGTTTAATTCGTGAGGTTTCAGCTGTCGTGAAGCATACGAAACAACTCTTCCCTCCTGCATAAGCACTGCCCCAAGTCCTCGATGTGAAGCGTCGCAATAAACTTCGTAATCCTTGCTTTGGTGCAGCGGGATTAATCTGGTGAGGTAACCAAACGCTTCTTCAACTCTTGGAAGCTAGCCTCACACTCCTCGGTCCAAATAAACTTGGTATCCTTCTTCAATAATTACATCATGGGCTTCGCAATCCTCGAGAAATTCTCAATGAATCTCCGGTAGTATCCTGCGAGTCCAAGGAAACTCCGGATCTCTCCAACTGTTGTTGGTGCTTCCCAGTTTGTCACAGTGGCAACTTTAGTGGGGTCTACTGCTATACCTTCTCCGGATATAACATGTCCGAGAAATCCAACTTCCTTCAACCAAAACTCACACTTGTTGAACTTGGCATACAACCTGATGTTCTCTCGAGCCTCTCGAGTACCAAATGCAAATGCTCCTTATGTTCTTCTTCATTCTTCAGTAAACCAAAATATCATCAATGAACACCACGACGAACTTATCCAAAAACTCCATAAACACTTTGTTTATCATGTTCATAAAATAGGCAGGTGCGTTAGTCAGACCAAATGACATAACGGTATACTCATACTGTGCCGTACACGGTGGTAAAAGCCGTCTTAGGTATATCTTGCTCTCGAATCTTCAATCGATGGTACCACGATCGCAAATCGATCTTGGAAAACACCTTAGCTCCTTGCAATTGGTCAAACAAGTCATTGATCATCGGTAGTGGGTACTTGTTCTTAATGGTCACTTCATTCAATCCTCGATAATCAACAACCATTCTTAATGATCCATCCTTCTTCTCCAAAGAGAAATCTTGGTGATCCCCAAGGCGAAGAACTTGGGAGAATAAAACCTTTATCCATAACTCCTTAATCTGCTTCTTAATTTCCTCCAAATCTTGGCGGGCATCCTATACGGTCTCTTAGATATCGGCCAAAGGCTCGGCGATAGTTCAATCAGAAATTCAATGTCTCTGTCCGGGCGGCATGCTCGGCAACTCTTAGGAAACACGTCCGGGTAATCCCTTACCACTGGTACTTCCTCCTGCACAACTCCTGTTAAGGAATTTACATGTGATCTCCTCGGCTCATGTCGTGATACAAACTTGATTCTCCTCCCTTCTGGGGTGGTTAGCAAAATCGACTTACTGGCGCAATCTATGTTCCCTCCATACTTCGATAACCAATCCATGCCTAATATCACATCCAATCCTTGCGATTCCAGAACTATTAGGTCCGAGGGAAATACATAGTGTCCAATCCTTAATGGCAGTCGATCACACCATATACTAGCCATGTATTCTGCTCCGGGTGAGGTTACTAGCATGGGTGACCTAAGGGCTTGGGTTGGTAGTTTATACTTATCCACAAATCCCCTTGATATGTATGGATGCGATGCACCAGTATCAAAAAGAACAACCACAGTAAAAGTCTTAACCAAAAACTTACCTATTACTGCGTCTGGCTGAGCTTCAACCTCCTCCACGGTAACGTGGTTCACTTGTCCCCTATTGAAAGGGTTCGGCTTCTTTCCTGAGCTTCCATTGCCATTACCATTTTGGCCTTCTGGACAATCATTTGCATAATGCCCAGTCTTATGTCACTTGAAGCAAGTGATATGGCTCAGGTCTACCTTGGATGGTGTTGACGAGTTGGTGCCATTTTGTCCATTGCTTCCTCCATTCCCGTTCCCATTCTTGGTGCCATTATGGTTGTGCGAGCTACTTCCTCCGTGGGTATGCTGAAATTGTCCTCCTGGCTTCGGGGTAAAGCGTAGCTTCTGCCGAGCTCCAATTGTACTTCCCTGTCCATACTTTCTCTTGCGATTGTCAATCTGCTGCTGCTTCCTTCAATCATAAGAGCACGATCTACTAACTCCTGGTAGTTATTGAAGGTGGCTACCATCAACCGCATGCTCAGCTCATCATTCAGTCCTTCTAGAAACTTCTCACCTTAGTTGCGTCCGTAGTAACGTCATCCGGGGCATAACGTGCTAACTTACTAAAATCATCCACATCTTGTGGCCATACATCCTCCTTGGCGCAAGTTGCGAAACTCACGCTTCTTCATGGCCATAGCTCCTCTTTGAAACATGGGCAAGACGGAAAGCTTGTCAAATCGATCCCATGTGGCGGTGTCTCTGAGGTAAGTGGCTGTAAAATTCTCCCACCATGCTGCTGCGGGTCCTTCAAGCTGATGTGCGGCAAATTTCACCTTTTCCCCATCTGTACATCCTGCAGTGGTCAACTCCCTCCCTACTTTGCGGAGCCAATCATCTGCAACAATCGGCTCGGTGCTACTGGAAAACACCGGCGGATTCAGCCTTAAGAAACGGGTCAAATGGTCAACAGGTGGTGGTGGCGGTGGGTTGTTGTTGTTGTTGTTGTTGCCTTGGTTCTGTACCAATGTTTGAATCAAGGCATTCTGCTGTTAAATCAACTGAGTGATCTCCGGCGGGAAAACAACTTCGGGGTCGCGTCTCGGAGGCATCTGAGGGTTTATAGAAAAGATGTGAGTTTAGAATAGAATGAGGTCTAGAGAGAAACACTACCCATATGCACATGAGACAAATCACACAATATCACTCCAATCAATTCAAACAAGGGCATACAACGGTCTATCTATCATTACAAAGTCTTTGGAACTAAAACTAATCTTTAATGGGGAATCTACTACTGTTATGGTGGTCAACTAGAAAAACTGCTCCGATGAAGACTCCATGATATCTGCTCCAGCTTCATCTTCGAAATCATCATCACTAGGATCGGAATCGGTGTAAATGCGATGATGATGTAGTTCTCTGGACAGTGCAATCTTCATCTTCTCCTCCGGTGCTTGAATTTCCCATGAGTTCTTCAATCTTCTCCTTAAGATCGCCGTTTTGTCCCACTAGGGCTACAATCTCCTCCATTTAGTCCTTGCGAGTGGCCTTGATTCTCCTTCTAGTTCGATAATCTTGGCTTTTTGCTGTCTTCAACTCCATCATGTCTGCGCAAGACATCCGGTTCTCTGGCATCGAAAGTCTTGACTTAACTCCTGGATGAAAGCCGCAATGGATCGATCCTTCTTAGTGCCAACTATCTCCCATTGTTCATCTCGGCGCATAAATCTGGTAGATAGTATCCTTGAGGTCTTCTTTGTAGACTTCTCCAATGCGTCCCATGGTTATGTGAGCTGCCATGCTCTTTCCTGGACTCGAGGTTGGTGCATTGAAAACACACTCTATGGGTTCCGTGATTGGTGCAAACGTCCTTCCGGAACTTGAGCTTGAATCTTCCAGTAGCTCTTCTTCGGGTAAAGTGGAATTGTAGGTCCGGTGAAGCTTGGTATTCCGATGTTCAGTACTTAGTGACTTCCTTCGTGTGTCGTCCAAAGGGTGTATCTTCATCCGTTTGGGTGAACTTGACCCTCGCTTAGTCATCCTAAAAGAGTAGAAAAGATGAGGAGTCGAAATGAGAAGAGAGTAGTGATCTAGGGCTTTAGCTTAATGGTCGTGTCCTATGATCGTGTGCTCGATACCATCTTTGTAGCGACCAGGACCTCAAAGCGATCGATCTACGTGCTCGATGTCATCCTCGGATAAGTAATCTTGACACCACACATTACTCGGAGGATTTATATGAGTAGCAATCACACACTTATTACAATCGAATGTCTCAAGAGAGAACTTAATAAAATAAATATGGCTTAAGGCCATCTAAATACGATAACAATGGAAGTCTTGGAAGAATAAGCGAGTCCATCAACTCCAACAAAGATCACCGAGTATAGAACCACGACCTAAGCACCATACTGTCGTTCGAAAAGTGCGCAACATGAAACGTTGCAGCCCGAAACGGTCAAGACATGGAATATCTTTGGCAAAGTAATACATAGGGAATAATGGAAGAATAAGCCTATACTACATGCATATATGGCTGGTGGAAAGCTCTATGGTTACAGTTTTTGCGTAAAGCCAATTTTTCCCTACTGTAAAGGAATAAATTTGTTTAACTATCATGGTGGTTGTGAAACATTGAGAATGGTTGACAGCATTCTCAATCCCAATTAAAAGTACTCATTAGAAACCCAACAATATTAATTAGAAGTAACATGATGAGATTCACATGATATCCAAGTACTAGATACTCAAGATGTCCATGACCGGGGACACGGCTAACCATGATTAGTTTATACACTCTGCAGAGGTTTGTGCACTTTTCCCCACAAGACTCGATCTCCTCCGTTTGATTTCTCGCACTACATGGTGTTTGAGAAAGCGGATGACCGAGACATAGTCTTCGTAAGCGCTTAGCACCTTACATGTGGGTAGACCGTACCAGCCTACAACCCCTACATCAGCTAGTCTACATGTAAGAGTTCACACAACTTAGTCAACTATGCTAGAGCCCATAGTAGCATGTGGCTGCACACGGAAGTTTCTAGCATGAATAATCTCCTGATCCCTTTGAGCACGGGTGGCGGTCCAGAAGAAATACAGGCAAATGTCGATAGAAACCAGGTGCCTCAATCCACCCAGGATGTGTGTTTAAGTTGCCACCTTAAATAAACCATTAATTAACAATCTCACATACATCATGGATACACTCACCCAGTCCACGTCTACTAGCATAGCATAGCATAATAAGCACACGTAGAAGTAACTCCCAAGGGTTGATAATAAAACAGGTAATAGGTACTACCTCAACTACTTCCCCTCCCACTATTTAATTAGATCCTAATCATGCAATGTTTGAGGATAGATCTAATGCATAAAAACTGGGTAGTAGAAAAGTTATGATCAAAGTGTTACTTGCCTTGCTTATGATCCGCGAAACCTAGAGACTCAAAGTAACAGGCTGCACACTCCGGGTATTCTATCGCAGACAAACAAACAAGCATACAATAAGTACTCATCTAATGCATAGGTAAAACTCAAATAGATCTAACCAGATAGTTCAACTTAAGAACTCTAGTTTGCAAAAAGAAACAAATCAAACAAAGCAACGAAAGTCAAACGACGAAAGAAAACAGCTCCTTTTACTAATCTGGATCTAAGTCAAATTTTACAGAAACAAAAACTTGTTTAAGTAGGTTATTCGGAAAGAGGGTTTCGAGACGAAACTCTAGGCGTTTGAATCGCCTGATTGCGATAAACGAGCGAAAAGTTAAACTAAAACGAAAATCGGATCAGGAATCGTGATCAGAAAAATCTCGAATCAAATCCGAGAAAAAGAAAAACGACGAACAGGTTAACGAACGGACGTTCGTTAACTAAACTAATCTGACGAACGCGTTCGTTAAAAATGAACGAACAAACGAACGAACGAACGTTCGCTATGTAACCGAACCGAAAAAAAACGATTTAAAAAAACCGACGAAACCGTTCGGTTTTTAAAAAACCCGATGGCACGGAAGTCGAGGCGCGGCGAACCTCGTCCGGCGGGATCCGGCGGCGGCGACGGCGGGTGCGGGGGTCAGGGCGGCTGGCGGCTAGGGTTTCGGCCCCGGGTGGGCCGGCTTATAAAGCCCCCGCGGGCCGGGACTCCTAGGCGGACACGGCCCGTAGGTCGGTGCGCGTTTTTTTAAATAATTCCGCGCAGAAGAAAAATAAAAAGAAATACTAAATGGACTCCAAAAATCCTGAAATAAATTTTCCCCGGCTTCTAAAATCAAGCCGGACTAGAAGAACATTTATTTGGGGCCTAAATGCAATTTTGAAAAACGCGCATTTTTTCTAAATTCAAATAAAAAGGCGAAAACTCCAAAATAAAATCTTATTTGATTTTATTATTAAATCTTCATTATTTCTCTATTTTGGGAAAGTCATTTTATTCCCTCTCTCATGTTTTGATAGTAGAAATAATTGAAGATAAAATAATTAAAATCAAATGATCCTATTTTCAAATTTTGAGAAAACTCAAATATGAAAATAACGAAATCACCAACTCTCTCAGTGGGTCCTTGAGTTGTGTAGAATTTCTAGGATCGAGCAAAAAATGCAACAAAAATATGATATGCAATGATGCTCTATGTATAACATTCCAAATTGAAAATTTGGGATGTTACATGCATGCTTTTGTTCTAGTAAACAACTGCTGCTGAAGAGAATTTCTGAAACAATTTCTTCTTAACTTCCGTGATTTCTTTTCTTTTGCATTCAGCTCCATAGTCTTCTGGAAGTTTATATAAACCTGGATCATCAAGTGGAGTTCCAAATCTTTTTTCTGGTTATCCAGAGTTGATGTTGAAGGACCTCAGAGGGCTATTGCTATATAGAATCGGAGTTTTGTGATTGGACAACAATGGATAGTTGCCAGTGGAATTAACATTAAAGGTGGGAACAGTAGGTAGTGAAAGACTTGTGTTATTGCAACCAGTCATTTGATGCGGAAGTGTATCATGTAGACCAGCAGTTATAGCATTGAAAGAGGGAATATCATGTTCAACATTGTTTCCTATTGAACAAGTATATCCAGCTTGGGTATCAGTTGTAACAGCCTTGTTCCTCTGATGTTCTGCTTGTTCATAGGTATAGCTAGGTACAAGTGTAGAAATTAGCGGGTCGGGTGGTAGTTATGCTTGATCTTCTGAGCAGTATAATGAATTTGCTGTTGAAAGATGGCACACGAATAAGTTTAAGCTACTATATTCGAGTAGTACGGAAAGAAGAAAATTTAGTTATTTTGATGAACAAACAAAACAGTAGTATTACCTTTGTTAGATGAGATAAATTTCCACTGACTTATGCTGAATTTTTCTTGTCTGCATTGTAGAAGATCTTTTCCATTCATTTCCCTCACTGAGTGATCAGTCTTCATTGTATCAAGAATCACTATGTATTCATGTTGGAAAACGAATGGTACACATTTGAATTAGCAAAAAGTGATTTAGTTCTTGTTGGTATAAGCATAAAATAGTTACAAAGATGGGTTAGCAAAGGGTAGACCATGAGAAGAACGGTAAAAAAATGCTGGCAGAAATTATTACCTTGGAAAGTAGTAGTACCACCTAGGCCAGTTTGTGTTTGTTCATCCATTTGGATAACCTCTGTAGTTATTGATGCAGCAGGCAATAGTAAGTCAAAATTTATCTGCTTGTCAATATGGAGAGATTCAGAAATGCTTTGGATAAGATATTCAACTGATACTTTGTTGTTTTCTTCATCAAAAGTGGTTGTACAAATGTGAGGCCCAGGGAAATCAATGAAATCAATTGAAGAGAGGAATGATTCCAGGACTGGATGATTTTGAGTTTTCAGCTTGTATGAACAAGGATGACTTGCAGTATTGTTGGACTTTATATTTGGAAGAGAATGAAATTTGGTAAGTTCATCACTCTTGTCCTGTTTGGAAGGAATTTTCAGGCCAAAACCTTTGTGTGCCTCATCAATGTAAGAATGTAGTGTTGTTATAGAATTTGATACAAATGTTTGCCAGAATTTCCAAGTACTACGTTCAATCCTTGCCTTTTCTTGATTCAAAAAGGAAACAAGGTTAGAAAATTAATAATAAATTAGATGGAAAAACATATGAGAGTGTTGTTGTATTTTTTCTGCATTAACTAACATCTGCATTGTGAATACAAGGGAACTTGGTATTGATGTAGTGTAGAACTGATTCAGGTAGTTCTAGTTCTATTTTGTTCAGTTCATCATGGAATGGGGTCGAAGATATGTTCTTCATCTGGTTATGTTTGTCAACCAAAAAAATGGCAATGCAATAATTAAGGTAAGTTTATTGCTTCCAAAAAATTACAACACAATAACTGAAAGAAGAAGCAATTTTGCTGCCAGTAGGGACTGTCATTCTGCAGTTTAGAAGAAAAAAGGAGAATGGAAGTGGCTAATTCTTACTGGTAGCCTCCCAAACTGTTTGTTCTCTCTAGGAATTGTATCAAGAGCTAAAAAAGCATTCAACATAGTTGATGACCACATTGGAAGCCTTGGGAAAGTGTTGGAGGGGATCTTGTATTCAGATGTGATCAAGAATTCAAAGTGCATGACCTTAAAAATGTTGCAGGTAAGAATGGGCAGCAAAAAAAGTCAAATTAGTGAACATTCAATGAAGAAAGAATATATTATGAATGATTAAATCAAATTAGTGAAATTCAGAAAGAGTTAAAATAGAAAATTCTTACCACCAATATTAGTTTGCATCCCCGGGATGGCCAAGGGGTTGATCCTTATGTCTGATTTTCTAATTTGATGGACCAAGAAAGACAGGGCAAAAAGGCATCAATTGTATCTGGGAACAGAATCTATGTGCACGAATGCACTGAAGAATTTTTTGCTGGGCAGTCCCTTTTGAGTTAGGTGCAATGAGGATAGAAAGAGCCAAAAGAAAGAATATCCTAGAGAAAGCTTCCTCAGTGATGGTAGGAGTAATCATTGAGAATAGATGCTCTGGAGTTGCATTAGCTGATTGCAAAAATGTATTCATGAATTCAACTGTTTCATCGATAGGGGTTGTCTGAATTGGTAAACCTCCACATGGAATGCACAGTATTTTGTGCACAACATGGTCTGTGAATTCGAATTTAAACCCATTCTTCATTTCAATGTTGCATGTACTTGTGTTAAACTGGACGGCTAACCAGTGGAATAAATCATCCACATTGGATTTGCATGAATTTTGAAGAATAGAACCAAACCCTAGTTTTTGTACTATCATCTTTTGATCGTCAGTAAGATTTGATAGGAAAACCAGGAACATATTAAGATGCTCCAGAATAACTGCCTGAAGTAATTTAATAACATGATCAGAATATTTAAAAAATATGTGCATAGAAAGACGATTTTGCTTATAGAGATGGAATTATTTCGAAATCATTGAAAGTATAAAAAAATGTCAACGGATTGCTCTTGCTTTCTTATTTTTATGTGTTTTGTCGTCACTTAATTCTGCCATATGTAGTTCTTGGATATTCCTCTTCTTTAGAACTGATTCATTTGTTGTAAACATCTGCAGAAAATGAATAAATTTTAGTACAAAAGTATTGATGGAGGAAAAATATTTCAATTAGAAATTTGTGCATCAAATGGAAATTTTTTACTTAATACTAAAGAAGTAGTTGAAACAAATTGAACTCAGTGATCAATTATTCCCATTTTTGTAAAAATATTTACTTAAAAAAGGAACTACATATTAAAAATCAACTTAGTTATGTGTAGCTAGCTAGCAAGTGTTTTCCATTTCTATACTAAGAAGAAATCATGCAGAAAAAAGAGAAGACACCGACTCTCATTCTGAATTAAAAGTTGGGACTAATCCTCTTCGATGACATAATGGTGTGATTCTCCATTCAAGAGAACTAGTTCATTTCTACTATAGGAAAAATAACAAGTAGAGCAAGATGATGGATGCTTTTTAAGAAAGAAAGTTGAATCTTATTTCTTTTGGCAACTTTTCATAGAAAATTATTGTCGACTGTTTCTTGGTTATCAAGACGTTGTCCTTCTCTTACCTTACGAAAAATTAGTTGCAATGTTGGGGGCACAAAAAATGTAGAGATATTTGAGCTACACAAGAATAATTGGAACATGTTGATAGATCTGTCTTTGAGAAACTCTCAGTACCAGTAAAGGTACACTAACAGTTTCAGTCAAAAATGGTTGGTGCACTGACACTAAAATGACTAGTCCAACAGTTGTTTCCCATGATCGTGCATTTAACCATTTACTCATTTTTGTCGAACAGCAAGCGTGGAATAAATAGCGTGCTCTGGTTGTACATCTTCCTATAACTACTTGGGGATGAACTCAAGAACAGGGTGCTCTGGTGGTAAGATGTTCCTAGCTTTAACTACTTGGTGATGAACCCAAAATCAAGCAGCATCTCGTACCTAAAAACATGAAATGATCTCTGAAATTCCAACCGAAAAAATTAGCCACAACAAGATCTGGTGGATTAGAAACTACTAGATCTGAGCATTTGCAGAGCAGGAAAAATCTGAGACGTAAAGAGGAGGACTATTTAAGAAATTGACCCGATGGATCTTAGGAAAGTTGTTCTTCAAGTTGATGCCAATGGTATGGAGGTGGGTGACGGTGGTTTCCAGATAAATGGAGGTGGGCGACGATGTTGTCCAGAGAAAATGGAGGTAATGGGGAAGAGCGAGAGAGGGGAAAGTGTGGACACAAGTACCAGACTCCGTCTATTGCAGGGTGGACCCTAGTTGTCGGTTGGACAAGTTAGTATTATTTGGACAGATATAAACAGGTAACCCTAGAAAAGAAAAAAGGAAAGCAAAAACATCATGATCCTCTCTCTGCGGTAGCGGCGAATCGTCTTTGGTAAGCGCACAAAGGCGTGGCGATGTGGCCGTCGGCTAGGTTTGAGGCCGGCAAGCGAGAGAGAAGGGGGGTTGTGGCTACAGCCAGCAAGCATTGAAGTTAGACAACCGTCGCCGAAGAAGAAGAATACCATCTCCGCCGCGGTACAAACACCTACTAGGTAAATAAAATCTTAAGTGCAGTAGAATTTCTTCAAGATAATAGTCAAAATAGAGAATCTTCTAGTTTATTTTATTCATGGTCCAGATAAATGTGTTCATGTCTATTTTGTGAAAAACAGCTCAATCAACCATGAATCATAATAAAGTATCACCTAGTTCAGTCAGCAAACAGGGGAAGAAGAGGGAAAAAAGTGGAGATGGTCTTGAATGTAAGGTAAGATGGTGAAAAATCTTGTTGGATTCTTTGTCTTGTTGATAGTAGTGTCAGCATCTTAAAGATCAAAAAAATAGACAAGAGCTCATTCTCTGAGACCGGCTAATGGAATGCCCAAGAAAATATGCAGACCTTGATAGCGCTTCCATAGTCCGTAGTACAACTAGCACGTGACATGTTCGACTGTGTTCATTTTAATTTGAAGCAACAGACAGTGCTTGTAGCAAAAGGACTCATAGCATAGAACATAATCTAAATTTAGTAATAATTAAACAATTGTGTTGTTCTCTATGATTTGTCAGAATTAAACCTGAAATGATTTGTAGCAAAAATGTTTAATGATATTGTTCGCTTACCAGTACATGTTGTGTTGTTCTCTAGCATATGTCATGAAAAAAATCATTAAATGATTTTAAAATGATGAAGCGAAAAAATGTTAATATTATTCTGGTACTTGCATGAGAAATCTTCTTGCTATGACAAAGTAGTGAACAGTAGATAGTTTTGATTTGAAGCACATGTGTTTTAGACTGGGACTGCATGTTTCAGATTGAAGCCTGTGTGTGAATTAAACACAATCATTGGAAGGTTTTGAGCAAAAAACTTTCTCTCTTCTTTCAGGTTGATAGTGTCATATCTAGAGAAGCCAAACCTGGGAAACCAGCAAAAGGAAGTACTAGGAAGAAAAATCTTGTTGTATCCAATACTCTAGTTTCTGAAGTTTCAAAGGTTTAAAAATTCAGTGTAGCTATTAGTACCTTCAGAAAGAACTTATTCTGATGGATGAAAAACAAATTCGCAGAAACAGAGGATGTTTTCATGGATGAATTTGATCAGTACGTATTGCATCAGTCGATGAGAAAAGAAGTTGAGGTCAGTTTAACAAGTTCTTTGGGATTAGCAAACGCATTTTCCATTTTTGTGTAGGTTTTGTTAATCGAACTACCATTGACCTTTGATTGATAAATATGTTGGTGTTAAAAAACAGGTTATCATAAGCAGTGAGGAAGGTCTAAGCAAAAGTTGTGGTGGTTCTTATTGTGGCAGCCAGGAAGAAATTATTGATAATTGTGATTTGATTGGGACAGAAGACACGATCATAGCATTCCTGTAGTGGTGGAAGAACTTTGTATTCATGGTTCTGTGAAAGTAAGTTTTATACTGCAGCTAGGAACTTGGTAGTGTTATTTACTATTTGTTTGTTTATAACTAATTAAAAATGTTCAGATTCATAGTTGTTAAATTAACAAAGAAAATGTAAAAATCGTAGGAAGTTGCTACTGATATTGAACTAGCTGGTGCGAATGGAAGACATCTGGCAGAGACTGTTGACAAGGTAAATCATACCTTTATTGTAATCCTGTATTATAAATTTGAACTATTTTGAGGAAATAAATGCACATTTTGTCTGAACAAAAGTGTTCATTTGATGCAGGCTAGTGTTTCTGATAATGGATTCAGTGCAATAGTTTCTACAGCACATACGTCAGAAGTGTTATGCGAATGTGTGTAGCCCAATGTTTGTAGAAAATGTAGAATCGAAGAATAGTATATTTTTTCTTGATCTGGTTGGTGCACACAAAAAGTAAGAAAGTTAGCATGATAAAAAATCTGACATAGAATTCAATGATTGTGCTGAATTTTTCTTGTAGTTAGTTGATCTTGTCGAGAATTCAAATGTTGAGCATCTATCTGAAAATGAAGATTCCGATGATGAAACTGGAGCATGCAATGGCAAGGAAGAATATGTATTTCCTACGCCAGATGAATTGGAGAAGTCAAGTACACCCGTTGTTGGCATGGTTTTCTCTACGCTAGACGAGGCAGTCAGATTTGTGAATGTATATGCATAGATGAATGATTTTGCAATGAAAAAAAGGAAGAAACTACAAGCAGAGGAAGATCACTATATAGTGCTTCAAGAGTAGGAAGACATGTGAAACCAACTCAGGTATTAGGAAAAGGAAGAGGAGTGTAATCGAGAGAACAAACTGCCCTATGAATGTGACAGTGAAGCTAAGGGAAGGGAAAAGGTTTATTATGTGTGTTTGTTTGGAACATAACCATAGCTTTGTGAGCTAGCCTTCACTCACCAAATTCTTCCTCAGCCATAAACACATGAATGGTTTTGTCACGGCAGATATCCTCTTGCAAGGACTTGGTCGTGGAGCCATCACAACTAGGAAGCTTAAAGGGGTTAATCGGGACAAGGGACACGAGAGAGGTTTTATACTAGTTCGGCCCCTTACGGTGAAGGTAAAGCCTACGTCTAGTTGGGTTGGTATTGCTAGGGTATCGATGACCAGGGAGCGAGATACGCTATGCCCGGCTCTCGATCAGATGTTACCTGCCCTAAGCCGTCAGCGGGTCGTCCCCTTATATACACGGGTCGACGTCCTGCGGCCTACAGAGTCTCGGCCGGCTCATAAACAGTGTCCGGCTCGGTGACTAGTTAATCCTGCCTTATAATACAAGCCATGCTATTACAACGGTTTATCACTACGGGCCTTAAGTCGCCCATGGGCTTTAGACCCTTTATTGAACCGCCATCTTCATGCTTGATCTTGGGCTTCATACGATGAATCACCTTTGCGTAACCCGGCCGCTCCTGGCCGGCTTACAAGAATAGTTATATCCCCAACATTAGGCCCCAGATTGATTTGAACCGGTTCATGTCAATCTTGAAATACCTTAAGAAAAGCCTTCTGTCTGTGCAAAGGTTATAACCCGCCGTGACGTCATCTTCTGGATCCGTGATAACCCGTCGTGACGTCATCTCCATTAAATTCATATTTTATTCCGTCATATCTTAACGGGTCTTTATCTTTAATGATCATTCTGAAAATCGAGGCGTCGGAGTCGTTGGATAATGACGCCCAGCCTCATCATTTCTCGCGCCTTCTCAGTCGGCCCTTCCTTATAAATAGCCACGACCCCAAGGTCTTTTCCATTCTCCCCTTTCTGTCGTCCTCTTCCTCTCACTATTCTTCTGCTTGCTCGAGCTCCACTGTCGCCGCCGCAGCAGCAGAGCTCCGCATCTTCGTCGACCTTGGCCGCTGCATCGACCTGATCCGACCAGAAAACCGCGACGAACCTCCGCAGCAACTCTGCATCTGTAAGTCTCTTCCTCCCTGTTCCTCAGATCTGCATTGAGATTTTCGAGTTCGTCGGTGTTCGTCGCTGCTCGTCATGAACCTTGATAGATTTCGCCTCCGCCGCCCTTTTCTGATCTTAAGATAATATAAAACTGATGCAGTAGCTGTTCCGCACCCATTTCGAACGCGGATAGATCCCTTTTCGCTTGCATATAGGCCTCATTCAAGCTTATGAACTCATTTGTACTGGTTTCTAAGTCTAGAAATATTTCCTTTTTTGTACACCTGTTTGATCCAAAATAATATCATCCAGTTGCGAAACTTGTTTGTGCGACACTTAGGCAAAATCTGTTTCTGTCAGATCCATTTAACTCTGGTGGATCTCATTGCCGGTTTAAAATAGACAATGTTAATCAACAGCTTTACCAGCTCCTGGCGGCTTAAAATAACTTAACTGTTTCTGATTCCCATAGCGGCTTAAATAACCAGATATAATTAGCCATATGTCATTAGGCCCCTTCATAAGCCGTCGTATGGAATAGAATTTGAATTTTTTTTCTCCGGGTTAAACTGAACCGGAATTTTTTTATTCTGTCATATGTTTGCATCTGCATAATGGCACCCAAAGCACCTGTGACTTGTAACTGGGTCAGGTCCATCGTTATTGAGAACACCTTAACTGATTTCGTGAAAACCGGTTATCTGCCCGAGAAAGAAGTTATGTCTTATCGTGCTCCTGACCCGTCAGAGGAAAAGCCTCAGCCCAAGGAGGGGGAAGTGATCATTTTCACTGATCATATGAACCGGGGCTTCTCTCCACCCGGCTCAAAATTCTTCAGTGATGTTTTAAACTTTTTTGACCTCAGACCTCAAGATATCGGGCCCAACTCCATGTCAAACATTTGCAACTTCCAAGTCTTTTGCGAGGTATATCTTGGAGAAGAACCCAACCTGCCGCTTTTCATAGAATTGTTTTATTTAAACCGGAAGAATGAACGTGCCAACGGGCCCAGCCTGGAACTTGGTGGTATCTCCATTCAGCGACAGAGAGACTGCCTTTTCCCATATGTTGAATTGCCAAGCCATCCTAAGGATTGGAACCAGACGTGGTTCTATTGCCGGACACTTCTCCGGTGATGAGAACCCGCTGTTCGGCTTCAAGCTCTGCGCTTTGAATCCAACCATCCATCGCCGGATAAGATATACGCCAATAACGCCTCTGATTTCTCCTACCATAAAGAAAATCAAAGCTCTCGGGGAATGGCTTAGATGGCATTGATTTGGTCCGTGTCTGGATCTCATGGCGGGTGATACCGTTAAGCCGCCGCCCCGGCTTGATGTGCACGTACACAGGCGAAAAAGATGACCCGCTGCGTCATTGTCCTGATGACTTGCCTGACGACATGATTGAAGCCACGACCCAACCTCTTTTGAAAGAAGGCTCAGCGGTCAGTAACACCTTCGGCTTACTTCCCTTTTGCAAGAATAATCCGGCTCCTGCAGTAAGTTATCAATCTAAGAATTTTACTCTTTTTTGTGGAATGCCTTGCTTTTACTCATAACCTTTTCTCATTATTCACAGGCAAAGGATGACTTCTGGAAGGTCAAATATGATCATGAAGCTGCCAAACAGGCCAGGGCGGCCAAGAGAGCCGCAAGGAAAACCGCCAAAGCTGGAGCTCAGAGGAAGAAAAAGCCAAGTGCTTCAGATTTGCTCAAACTAGATGACTCCTCCGACGATGAAGAAGAGGTAATACTTAACTCCCCTGATTCCTTTCCCATCATCTTATTGACAATAATTTCCTTCAGGGGGACACGGGCAATAGCCAAGCAATTGAGGAAGAGGTAACTATAATTTCCTCCGACTCCGAGCCTTTGCCAAGGCAGAAAGTTCAAAGAGTGACCCGGAAAGTAAGATTTTCACATCCTTTAGCTTACCAAGATCCTCAATTTCTTTTGAAGCAACAGGCTCATGAGAGCCGGAGGCAGACCCGGACCAGCAAAGACGCGGAACTCTCCTCCGGTTTACCTGACATGACAAGGAAGCGTCGGGCTGAGGTTATCTCCGAATTACGTTCCTTTTTTCCTTTGGCGGGTTTCATTCGTCAACCCCTCAATTCATCTGACTCAAACTATCAGGATACTTCACCTTCTTCCGGCGAATCTATGCAATCCAACATGCCGGCTTTCAAGACTGCTCCAGGGTAATGTCAATGTATTCATTTTCATGCTTATCTTACTCATGTCTTTGTACTCAACCTTTCTGTTTTGCACACAGCGTACAAGTGAAGTCCAGCAAAAGGGCGAAGAAAAATAAACCGGCCAAAGAGCCAGTCGTGACTGGCCCGGAGGCCGGAACAACCGTTCCTGAGACATCCACACATGAGCCGCCACCTGAACCGGCCCATGACATTCCAGCTCCAACCTCTGATCCACCTGCTGAACAGACTCTTAATAGCTTTGATAACCCAGAGGTTCCCAGCCCGGTAAGAACAGATGATCCGGAAGTTGAGATTCTCAAGACTCAGTTTGTTGAACCGGGAAGACCCACTATTCTTGCTAAGTGTTCTGCCAAGGAAGAACTTTCAGAGCACCGAAAAGCCAAGCTGGACGTCACTGATGACACTCATCTCAGCATTGGAGACATTGTTTCTGGCTATATAAGTCAAGTGCACAGCAGTCGTGATCTGGAAGTTGATATGGTGAAGCAAATCCATCAAAAATCTGAGGTATAACTCTTGTTGATATTCCTTATTCCTCCTTACTATACCGGCCCCCAAATCTATTGCTTATGAGAAAGAATATGTTGTAGACTTAGAATCTGCTTAGCACTGCTTGTCAGACGCCCGACTTATGTTGTAATAATCGAAAACCGACTTGAAAAAGAAGATAGTTGAACCGGCGTCGCATAATACTTTTGACTGAAATATGCATTAGCCCCCAAGTGCCAAGTATCTTTTGCTTGCAAAGTGCTTGGGACTTAAATTCCATGAACCCCCACAGTAATTTAGAGTGCTTCAGCATACATTAGCCCCCAAGTGTCAAGTACCTTTGCTTGCAAAGTGCTTGGGACTTAATGATGTATTATAACAATGCTAACTATAGTCCGGCTTAATTCAGGCCACCATAAGTCAATTTGAGTCGGAGATTGCTGATTTGAAGAATCGCCTGGCAGTGCAAGAAACTGAAATCCAAAAGGCCAACTCCAAATTTGAGTTCAGCGTGTCTGAGCAGGAAAAACTGAAGAAAAGCTTTGCAGCTGATAAAAAGGCGTGGGCTAATGAAAAAACCTCTTGGTCACCCGGGCCGAGAAAGCAGAAGCAGCTCTCGCAGACACAACGACTGAGTTAACTGGCTTAAAGCGCCATATATCTCAGATGACCTCAGAAATCTTCGGTAAACTATCCTGCAAGTTTAAGTACTGCAAATCTTTTTCCCGACAAGTATTTTGTCTGTCATCTCCGGCTCAACTCATGTTTGTTAATGCAGGCCCCAGGAGCTCCAATCTGAACCAGAATATGCTGACAAAGCTGAAGGCGGTTTACACATTGGTGGAACAACTGTACACCGGGTCACAACGCGCTTTAGCCGTTGTGGCTTTGTCAAACAATGTTCCCACTCGCCTGGCCGACGTGCTGAAGCGACTTGCTGTCCTTCCTCAACGGGTCAAAGAATTGAGACGTGCTTCTGCAAGAGCCAGAGCCATAGCCGCCTTAAGCCGGGCTAAAGCATGGTTACCAGAACTGGACCCGACCGACATCTCTCTTGGATACCCAAGCTTTAAGGAGGATGGCACCCCCTTTGAGGAGAAGTATTTCACCGCCTGCGTGAAAGAAATACGCCCTGTGGCCACTCTGATCGGGAATGATACGGATCTCACCAAGTACCAGCCGGGTTATGATAGCCAAAATCAGAGGATCGCCACGCCACATTATGATGACATCAGCTTGACTCCTCCAATTCGTAAGCATACCTTCACCCCCGAAGTCGATCCGGCCGGGTTAATTGATGATGAAGCTGAATTTGAAGCTTTGAGTGGCATTGACTGGTCATCATAAACCTTCCAGGACAGGGCAGCCGACGGAGGAGCGGAAAGGGGTGACCCGGAAGCTTCAGGCCAACAAAATGAATGATCCATCGGGCGTCTTATTTTTCTGCCTTGTAGAAACAATGATTCCTTATTCAGACTCGGGGAGTCTTGTAATAGGGTAGAAGAAAAACTTGATTTTGTCGTGCCATCGCGCATTTTTGAGGCGCTCAACACTTGTTTAAGCCGTCGCCGTTATATTCTTCTGGTTTATATTGATCTTCCGCTTTAGTTGCCCTGCATATAGAACAAAAAACGCAAGTCCCTTGGCGGTTTACCGCATGGCGAGTCATGTGTTTTACAGATAACCCGGAGTATGAATGAAAGAATCATGAAAAAGCCGGTTCTCAATTATATCTTTTAAGACATAACCGTAACAGCATACCTGTGATCCTTGGATTACCTTGCCGGCTCGTGCGACCCGACTAAACAGGGTAAGTTTTTTGATCCTCATAAATGTTTTTAGAAAAAAGATATGCAAACCATCAAACAATTGTGATTCGCAAAGTTGTATGATTGATAGATAAAATTCAAAGGCTTCTGATTCGAATACAATCAGTAAACCATTCCAAAGGGGTTAAGCTAAGATTCGGATACGATCATATAGCCCCCAGTGGCTCTGGCGATGCCGATCAAGTGGCTATCGACAGCTATGTTCTCTTTGGTTCGAATACGACCTATGTTTGAATAGGAAGCCCCCAAGTGACCATAAGAGTTGTTTAATGACGCTGATTCGAATACGATCCACGTCAGACCTAAAGGGGTTAAGCTATGATTCAGATATGATCAAGAAGCCCCCTAGTGGGTTTGGCAGTATGCCGATCAAGAGGGTATCGACAGCTATGTTCTCTTTGGTTTGAATACGACCTATGTTTGAACAGGAAGCCCCCTAGTGACCATGGCTAGATTCAGATATGATCATAAGCCGCACCAGAGGGAAAGCTGGATTCAAATATGACCCGCTCCCCATTGGTTGTTTCAAAAGAATAAGGAAGACATGTAAACATTTGAGGATGAAAAGGACAGAGGTCCTGCTTTATTGCTTTTCATAATATATACATCTCAAAATATATGTACATCCTGAGAGCCGGTGGCTCAAGTATAGTAAGGCCGAAGATGAGCGATATTCCACGGCCGACGGGTCTCCTCCTCTGACTTACGTGAATCTTTGTGTTCTCGAACATCGATGAGGTAATATGACCCATTGTTCAGGTTCTTGCTGACCACAAAGGGCCCTTCCCAAGGTGGAGATAGCTTGTGCATATCGGATTGATCCTGGATGAGCCGGAGCACCAAATCACCTTCCTGAAAGGTTCTGGACCTAACACGACGGCTGTGGTAGCGGCACAGGTCTTGCTGGTAAATTGCCGAGCAGGCTATTGCCAAGTCTCGTTCTTCATCCAGTAAGTCAAGTGCATCCTGACGAGCTCGTTCATTGTCAGCTTCAACGTAAGCCGCCACGCGGGGCGAGTCATGAAGGATATCACTTGGCAGGACCGCCTCTGCTCCGTACACTATGAAGAAAGGTGTATAACCCGTAGATCTGTTAGGTGTAGTATTGATGCTCCAAATAACAGAGGGTAATTCCTCCACCCAACAACCCGGCGTCCGCTGTAAGGGGACCAAGAGCCGGGGTTTTATACCTTTCAAGATCTCCTGATTGGCTCTTTCTGCTTGACCAATGGATTGAGGATGAGCTACCTTCGAAACATCAAGCCGGATATGTTCTCGTTGACAGAAATCTTCCATAGCACCTTTGGAGAGATTAGTGCCATTATCAGTTATGATGCTGTGTGGAAAACCAAAGCTAAAAAACACCTTTTTCATGAACTGAACCGCCGTGGCTGCATCACACTCTTGACGGCTCGCCTCAGCCCACTTTGTAAATTTATCCACCGCCACCGAAGGTGTGTCTTTTTATCCTTAGACCTTTTGAAAGGCCCGACCATATCAAGCCCCCAGACTGCAAACGGCCAAGTAATTGGAATCATCCTCAATTCTTGAGCCGGTACATGAGCTCGTCATGAGAATTTTTTACAACCGTCACATTCACTGACTAGATCTTCCGCATCAGCATGAGTCGTCAGCCAGTAAAAACCATGACGGAAAGCTTTGGCCACAAGAGATTTTGAGCCGGCATGATGACCACAATCGCCTTCATGGATCTCCCGAAGTATTTCCTGACATTCCGCAGGCGATACACAATGTTGAAACGTCCCAGTGACACTGCGATGATGCAGCTCACCATGAACAATTGTCATGGATTTAGATCGCTGGGTGATTTGTCTCGCCAAGGTCTCATCCTCGGGCAACTCTCCTCGGGTCATATAAGCCAAATATGGCACTGTCCAATCCGGGATGACGTGAAGAGCTGCCACCAACTGTGCTTCCGGGTCTGGAACAGCTAAGTCCTCCTCTGTGGGTAACTTGACAGAAGGATTATGCAACACATCCAAAAAGGTGTTAGGTGGTACAGGCTTACGTTGAGATCCCAGCCGGCTTAAAGCATCAGCAGCCTCATTCTTCCTTCGATCAATGTGCTCCACTTGATAACCCTTGAAGTGCCCTGCTACAACATCAACTTCGCGATGATAAGCCGCTATGATGGGGTCCTTGGAGTCCCACTTGCCTGACACCTGTTGAGCCACAAGATCTGAATCGCCCAAACACCTTACACGGCTCAAATTCATCTCTTTGGCCATCCGAAGACCATGGAGTAAGGCCTCATATTCAGCTGCATTATTAGTACAAGGAAACATGAGCCGCGACATAGCAAAATTTGTCACCTCGAGGGAAGTTAAACGACTCCAGCCCCGAGCCTTCCAACCGCCTGGATCCATCAAAATGAATAGTCCAATATGTGTTATCCGGCTTCTCCTCCAAATATTCGGAGCTACATCCAATCATTGATGAAGTCCACAGTGCTTGAGATTTAATAACAAAGGTGTGGCACATACTTCAAATCATGAGGCCCAAGCTCAATGGCCCACTTGGCGACTAGATTGCGTGGCCTCTCTATTCTGGATGATGTCTCCCAAAGGAGCAGAACTTACCACGGTGATAGGGTGACCTTGGAAGTACTGCTTAAGCTTCCGGCTTGCCATGAACACCCCATAAGCAAGCTTCTGCCAGTGCAGATATCTTTGCTTTGACTCAATGAGCACCTCACTGATGTAGTAAACCGGTTGTTGAACCGTATGTTCCTTGCCAGCCTCCTTGCGCTCTACCACAATTGCAACACTTACAGCACGTGAGTTAGCAGCCACGTATAATAGCAGCGGCTCTTTATCAATGGGAGCCGCAAGAATCGGCAGTTCATACAACTGTCTCTTTAAATCTTCAAAGGCGGCATTAGCAGCGTCACTCCAGATAAATTTGTCTGTTTTCTTCATCAGCAGATACAGCGGTATAGCCTTCTCACCTAACCGGCTTATGAACCGGCTCAAAGTTGACATCGACCCGCCAGTCGCTGAACATCATTGATGCACGCCGGTTTATCCAAAGAGGTGATTGCCTTGATTTTCTCCGGATTAGCTTCAATACCTCTGTTAGAGACCAAAAAATCTAGAAGTTTGCCTGCTGGTACCCCGAACACACATTTGGCCGGGTTAAGCATCATCTTGTAGACCCGGAGATTATCAAAGGTTTTCTTCAGATCATCTATCAAGGTTTCCTTCTCTCTGGATTTCACCACTATATCATCCACATAAGCGTGAACATTGCGCCCAATCTGATTGTGGAGACAGCTTACACACCGCTAATAAGTCGCTGGGCACTCTTGAGCCCAAAAGGCATAGATACATAGCGAAGGCTCCAAACGGAGTAATGAAGGCCGTCTTCTCCTGGTCCTTAATCGCCATCTTGATCTGATGGTAACCAGAGTAAGCATCCAAAAATCTCAAACGCTCACAACCCACCGTAGCATCAATGATTTGATCAATACGGGGGAGAGCAAAAGGATCAGCCGGACAAGCCTTATTTAAGTCCGTGTAATCCACACACATCCGCCAGGTGCCATTCTTCTTAAGTACAAGCACCGGGTTAGCCAACCACTTAGGGTGAAAAACTTCAATAATAAGCCCGGCCGCCAAGAGCCGGGCCACGTCCTCACCAATAGCTTTCCGTCTCTCTATTTGAACCGCCTAAGAAACTGCCTGACCGGCTTAAACTTCGGATCAATATTAAGAGTGTGCCTAGCAAGTTCTCTCGTACACCCGGCATGTCAGAAGGTTTCCATGCAAACATGTCCCGATTCTCACGGATGAACTCGATGAGCGCGCTTTCCTATTTAGGATCCAGATTAGCACTGATGCTGAATTGTTTGGATGAGTCGCCTGGAGTAAAATCAACAAGCTTGGTTTCATCAGCCGATTTAAACTTCATCGCCGGGTCATGCTCAGTGGTCGGCTTCTTCAGAGGTGTCATATCCGCTGGGTCAATGTTATCTGATAAAATTTTAGCTCCTCAAGCGCAAGCAGCAGACTCGGCATAAGCCGCATCGCCCTCCTCGCATTCCAGGGCTATCTTTCGACTCCCATGCACAGTAATGGTGCCCTTGTGACCTGGCATCTTGAGCTACAAGTAAACATAACACGGTCGCGCCATGAACTTGGCGTAAGCCGGCCGTACAAACAGAGCATGATACGGGCTTTTGATTTTGACCACCTCAAAGGTTTATTTCTCAGCCCTAGAATCATATTCGTCTTCAAAGGCCACCTCCAGCTCAATCTTTCCGACTGGGTACGCTGATTTGCCAGGCACCACTCCATGTAAAACGGTGTTGGATGTCTTCAAATTTTTGTCAGTCAGCCCCATGCGCCGAAAGGTCTCATAATAGAGGATGTTGATGCTGCTGCCTCCATCCATGAGCACCTTAGTAAACTTATATCCACCGACTTGAGGTGCTACCACCAAGGCTAACTGACACGGATTGTCAACCCGGGGAGGGTGATCCTCTCTACTCCATACAATAGGCTGCTCTGACCACCTTAAATAACGGGGAACCGCTGGCTCAACAAATTGCTCACGCCCTTTATGAAGCTTCCGGTCCCGCTTGCATAAGCTAGTGGTGAACACATGATCATCCACTATTCAATTGCTTTGGATTGCTTTGATAACTTTGTTATTCTGCTTCTTGACCTCCTGACGAATGCTTTGGTGATTATAGCCACCTTGATTTCCTTGAAAGCCGGAATTTGAATCGCCACCGGGCCATGAAAGCCGCCAAAGACTGAGCCGCCACCGACCCATGATTTCCGTCGAGCGTGTTGGAATTCTTGAAAGCCTTCATGATCGCGCAATCCTTCCATAAGTGAGTGGCGGCTTTTCCGGTGCACCGTGTCTCGGGTAGGGTTCATTGAGTAGCTGCTCAAGAGATGGACCTGACCCACCAGATCGAGGGGGCCGCCTCCCCTTGCGTCTCTGATCATTACCCTGCGCATTAGCATTGGCCACAAACTCCGGATTACCATCGGCTTTACGCTTATTGCCTCCTTGATTTGCTGGGTTATGCTGCTGGCCCTTTCCATTGCCGTTCTTCTTTCCCTTCCCTGCCTTTTCCTCGTCGGACGCTGGATCCGCGGTATTATTAGAATCGGCGTATTTTACCAGAGCCGCCATCAGCTGACCCATATCATTACAATCACGCTTGAGGCGCCCTAGCTTTTGTCTCAGCAGTACAAATCGGCAATTTTTCTCCAAAGATGAGGATCAGAGAGCCGGCATCCATCTTGTCGCATTTAATGTATTATCTCCTTCACCCGGCGCACCCAATGAGTGGTAGATTCACCCTCCTCTTGTTTACAATTATTTAAATCCACAATTGACATGGACTGCTTGCAGGTGTCTTTGAAGTTCTGAATGAACCGGGCCTTCAATTCTGCCCATGAGCCAATGGAATTGGGCGGCAAGCCTTTTAACCAAGTCCGGGCCGTTCCATCCAACATCATGGTGAAGTATTTAGTCATCACCGTGTCACTGACCTCCAACAGCTCCATGGCCATCTCATAGCTTTCGGTCCACGCCCCGGGCTGCAAGTCGGTCGTATAATTTGGCACCTTCCGGGGTCCCTTGAAATCCTTAGGCAGACGTACATTACGTAGAGCCGGCACCAAACAAGGAACACCGCCGGTTCTGGTGGCCACTCCTGCCTCAACAGAAGTCGTCGGATAATCCGGGTAAGCTTAATGAGTCGTCTACTAAGCCGCCAATTGAGTCACCCGCTCGTCCTCCTGACGTATCCGGTCCTGTACCGGGTTATAACCGCCGGGTTGGTTACGGCGCTAGGCGTTGCTTGACAAAGCTTCCGACTCCATGTGCCTGCTATAACTCGGGCTCTGGCTTGGACGAGGAGTCGAATGAATCATGTCTCGGCTATAGGAATAAGCCTCTTGCTGGGCCAGAGCCGTCTGGACGAGTTCCCTGATCCTTCGCGTCTCCACCGCTGTTGGATCGTCACCGTCCACTAGGAGAGCCGCCAAACATGCTGATGCTGCGATTAGGTTCTCCATGGGGTTAGAAAAATGACCCGGTGGTGTTGGTACGTAGCGAGGCGGGGCCATATTCCCATGAGGAGGTGCCATCACCCGAGGCTGAACCGCCTCGTCTGGGTGTTATGAACTGGTTTACTTCTGGCGGGTTACTAGGGCCGGCTCCGGGTGTCATAAAAAGGCTCCGAGGATCATAAACCGGAGGCAAACGGGATTGAGTTTTCTGGTGCCTCCTCCTCATCACCTCGTTAGACGCGTTTAGTTTCATCGTAAGCTGGAAAGCCTCTAACTGGAGTTGTTGGGCCCGTGCATCCAAAAGCGCCCGTTCTGCGGCCAACCTGGTGTCCTCTGCTGCTAAGGCTTCCTTGGCCCGAGCTATTTCCTCACGCACCTGTGCCACCTCTGCATCACGTTCCACTTGATTTGCAGGAATGATTGTGGCGGTTAACAGGGCCGTCAATTTATCCATGAGATCGAGCAGCACCTGAGCCGGGCGGCCGCGACAGGCCTCTGCCCGCCGCTCCGAGACTTCGGACGTTAGTGCCGCCGCGTCAGAGAGTTCGAGTCGGGCTGAGTGCCAGCCATGAAGACCCCTACCCAGCTTGGCGGCTCAAAGGGGTACGGAATACTACTACCATCGGAACAGCCCCCAAGCCTGTCATCTTGCAGTTGATACAACGAATCTGTCTCACCAGTGGACGAATCACCATCGGAGTGGACGGCCATCTCACCGCCATCAACAGATCCCTCAGAAAGTTCTCCTCCATGGATGCAACCCACGAAGGCACGCTTCACGACGGGTTGAGCACGGGCGGGTCTCGCACGCTGAGCCGTCTCGACGAGGTCGGTGCAGTTGTCCGGATCAGGGCCCGGCTCACCGATCCGACCGATGAAAACATGGATTCCGTCGAAGGGAACCCGCTACCCGTACTCAATTGAGTTGGCGTCGAGGCCCCAGCCTTTGTCGTCGATGTAGATCTTGCCGCGACGACTCTTGGTCATCCGGCCCATAGCGTATCCCTTGAGCCCTTCAAAGTCGCCCTTCAAGAACTCAAATCCACCGTGCGCTTTCCCCATGGTGGGCGCCAACTGTCGTGGTTTTGTCACGGCAGATGTCCTCTTGCAAGGACTTAGTCGTGGAGCCATCGCAACTAGGAAGCTTAAAGGGGTTAATAGGGACAAGGGACACGAGAGAGGTTTTATACTAGTTCGGCCCCTTACGGTGAAGGTAAAGCCTACGTCTAGTTGGGTTGGTATTGCTAGGGTTTCGATGAACAGGGAGCGAGATACGCTATGCCCGGCTCTCGATCAGATGTTACCTGCCCTAAGCCGTTAGCGGGTCGTCCCCTTATATACATGGGTCAACGTCCTGCGGCCTACAGAGTCCCGGCCGGCTCATAAACAGTGTCCGGCTCGGTGACTAGTTAATCCTGCCTTATAATACAAGTCATGCTGTTACAACGGTTTATCACTATGGGCCTTAAGTCGCCCATGGGCTTTAGACCCTTTATTGAACCGCCATCTTCATGCTTGATCTTGGGTTTCATACGATGAATCACCTTTGCATAACCCGGCCCCTCCTGGCCGGCTTACAAGAATAGTTATATCCCCAACAGAACATAACCATAGCTTTGTGAGCTCGCCTTCACTCACCAAATTCTTCCTCAGCCATAAACACATGAATGAAGCAGAAATACTCCTGTGTAAGTTGCTGCAAGAAAATAGGGTGAACCCACGAAGAATTATGAGCATTTTTAGGAGGCTGCGTGGTGGGGACTTTGGTAATCTGACATTTGACGTCAAAAATCTTGATAACCTGAAACAGGATGAGCGGATAAAGAAGATGAAGAACACATATATTGAATGGACTAGGAAGTATATCGAGAAGCTGCAACTTCAGAACCCTGGTTTCATATATAAGATGCAAATAGATGTTGATGACACTGTGCGAAGCATTTTCTAGACGGTTGCTCGGTCAAGATTGGACTACAAGTTATATGGAGAGATCATATCCTTTGACACAACCTATAACACTAACAAGTACAACATGTCATTTGCACCGATTGTTGGAATCAATGGACATGGGCGAACATACCATTTGGCGATGTTGCAAAATGAGAAAGCAGATACTTTCACATGGTTGTTTGAGACTTTTGTAGAAGTCATGTAAGGGCAGAAACCAGGGATTATCTTGACTGATCAAGATTCAACAATGAAATTGGCTTTTCCTCGAGTGTTCGGAGATTCTCTCCATAGGTTCTGCATATGGCATGTGCTGAAGAATATGAAGGATAACATGGGTGCATACATGGCTTTGAGGGAAGGAATGGAAGAAGAAATGAAAACTATATTGATACAATCTGCCACTGTTGATGAGTTTGTTGCAAATTGGCATGAGTTTTGCGCGAAGTATGACTGTGCAGAACAAGATCATATTAAAAGAATGTGGGAAATCTGTGGCCATTTTGTTCCGGCTTACTTTAGAGGCATGTTTCCATTCATTCGATCAACAAGCCGTAGCGAAAGTTTCAACTCCAACTTCAAGGACTACATAAGAAGGAAAGACACGATAGAAGCATTCACAAAGAGGGAGCTATTTCAAGAAAATTTCATCAATATTGAGAATCAGGACAGATTGTGTCTAATGAGAAAACTCCTATATTATGGAGCCGCTGTCCTTTAGAAAGGCACGCTGCAAAAAATTTCACCTGTGGCATATATTTGAAGATGCTAACAAAATTTGTGAATGCAACAGCTTTTGGTGTGATTGAAATAGAGAAAGACAAGTTGTATGACTTGAAGAGGAAATTCAGTTATGAACATCCGGAATTCAGTAGGAAGTTGTTCCGAGTTGCCGTTGATAGGGAGGCAGCAACGTTTGAATTTTTCAGTGGGAAGTTTGAAAGAGATGGAATCCTGTGTTGTCATATCTTAAGATTGTTCACTCAATTTGATATAGTTGAGTTTTTGGAGCGTTAATTCTGAACAGATGGACTGTTGCATTTAGAGAGAATGAGTTGAAGAAATTCAAGGACGATCTCATTGAAGTGACATGAACAGACCCTTCTCAGAAAGTTGTTCGATATGCTATCGTAATGAGTAAGGTTGTTGATGCTTGCTCAGACCTCAGAAAAGATTCCGAGTTCAATAAGGAATTGCTAGAGGCAGTGGAGAAGGTGCATGCAAAGTATTTGGAGCACAATAAGGCTGTTGAAACACTTGAGTGTGATAGTTCGGGCGCTTTGAATGATCCTGATGTAATACCAACACAAGCTGTGAACATTGCTGAGATGTTGAGAACACAATCTGAATGCTCAGGTACTTTGAAAGATCCTCCCGTGATACCTTCGGAATATGTCAACAAAGGTCAGAGGTTGAAATCACAAACTGAAAAGAACCCAGCCAAGAAAATAGTTGCACAGAAAAGAAGCAACAACAAGGAGAAAATGGTTCAACATAAGAAATGAATGGTATTGGATTAGTAACTAAGATATAGATTCTAATTTGACTTGGTAAATCATGTTCTAATTTGGCTTTTTTGTCTGAACATTTGTGACAGTTGAATAAGCTTTCTGAAAACCTATTTTCGTGGTCACTTTCGGTCCTGGAGTGGTACATTGGCGTCAAGGAAAATTTGGAGTGCCTCCCATGATATTGTTGGTATTTTTTTCTTTCTACAAATTGTTGGATATTTCGATGAGGAGTTGTTGCAGAGTGAAAAATCTATTTATTGTTTGGACAACTATTGAAAGTTGAGAAAAATTATTTGGAGCATGTGTATTGGGAAAAAAGAAATTGTTAACACATGCTTTTGTGGTTTGCATCAAAAGCAGTTACGAAATGAACAAAAACTTATTTGGAGAATGTGTATTTTGATTGAATCCTTTCTTAATAATGTTTGCCAAACGGTCAGAATTGAATTTGTACTAACCCCCCGAGTTTAAAAAAATGTTGAAAAGTTAAGAAAAGTGTTGACAAGTTTATGAGAAAAAGTCAACGGGTTTAAAAAAAAGTTATTTCATTTATATAGAAAAAAATCTTGTTCACAAGTTTAACGGAATTCATAGAGAATTAATGTGGAGTGTTGTAGAACTTTCTTAATAATGTTTGTCAAATGGTTAGGATTGAATTGGTACTAACCCCCCGAGTTTTAGAGAAATGTTGGAAAGTTAAGAAGAGTGTTGACAAGTTAATGAAAAAAAGTTCACGGGTTTGAAAAATATATATTTCATGTGTATAGAAAAAATGTTGTTCACAAGTTTAATGGAAGAATGTCAACAAAAATTACGAGAAGTAGTTAACAAAGTGTGCACAAAAAAATTGTGGACAGAAAAAAGTTTATGTGGTGAACAAATGAATTTAAAAGTGTGTTCACGCCTTTGAAGAAAAAAAATGGTGACAAAATTTTGGAAAATATATTGACATTTTTTTTTCAATCTTAACATTCGTTTTTACAAGTTGTAACAAAAAAATGTTGACATGTTTAGGAGAATTTGTTCACAAATTAAGAAAAAAAATGTTGACAAGATATTGAAAAAAATGTTAATGTTTGGATTTACGAGTTGGAAGAAAAAATGTTGACAAGTTTAGGAGAAGTTGTTGATAAATTAAGAAAAAAATGGTCTAAAAGTTCAGAAACAAGAAAAAATTGCATAAGTTCAGAATAGTTGTCCTTTCCTTGACAAGTTGACAAATTTGTGGCCCGAGGCTAGAAAAAAAATATTGACAAATTTAGAAAAGATGTGAACAACTTTTCTAAGAAAGTTGTTCGCACGAAAATTACAAAATTGTTAACAAAAAATGAAAAAAATTGTTAACAGTTTGTTCACGATTTTATAAAAAATGTAAACAAGCTTAGAAATTTTATTGACAACTTATTTTAAAAAAATGTTGACAAATTTTAAAAGTTGTTCACACCTTTGAAGAAGAAAAAAAATGTTGACAAAAATTTGTAAAATATGTTGACAAAATTTCGAAAAAAAAAGGTTAACGTTCGTATTTACAAATTGTAACAAAAAAATGTTGACAAGTTTGGGAGAAGTTGTTCACTAATTAAGAAAAAGTGTTCTAAAGTTTAGAAACAAAAAAATGTTAATAAGTTTAGAATAGTTGTCCTATGTTTTCAGAACTTGTTCAGAAATTATTAACCAAAAAAAATGTTGACAAGATTTTGAAAACTGTTGACAAAGTTGTGAAACAAACTCTCTAGAAACATTTGTTTACAAAGTCTCTACACTTTTCAGCCTGAGTTAAAAAAAACTGTTGACAAGTTTAGAAAAATTGTGAACAACATTTTTGAAAAAGTTGTTCATACGAAAATTACAAAATTGTTAACAAAAAATTGTTCACAATTTGTTAACGATTTTATAAAAAAAAGGTAGACAAGCTTAGAAAAGTTATTCAGAACTTATTTTTAGAAAATGTTGACAAAATTTAAAAAGTTGTTCACGCCTTTGAAGAAAAAAATGTTGACATTTTTTTGGAAAATATGTTGACAAAATTTTGAAAACAAATTTAACGTTCATATTTACAAGTTGTAACAAAAATATGTTGACAAGTTTAGAAAAGTTGTTCGCATCTTTGATGAAAAAAAATGTTGACAAGTTTTTTTAAAATATGTTAACATTCGTATTTTCGAGTCGTAACAAATAATACAAAATTGTTAACAAATAATTGAAAGAAATTGTTAACAATCTGTTCACGATTTTATTAAAAAAATGTAGACAAACTTACGAAAGTTATTCAAAACTTATTTGAAAATGTTCACAAAATTTAAATCATTGTTCACACCTTATAAGAAAAAATAAATTTACAAAATTTTGAAAAAATGTTAAAGTTCATATTTACGAGTTGTCACAATAAAATGTTGACAAGTTTAGGAGAAAACAATTGTTCTCAAAGTTTGGAAACAAAAACATATTTAAGAAAGTTAGGAGAAGTTGTTAACAAATTAAGAAAAAAAAACTTTCCAAAAGTTTAGAAACAAAAATATGTTCATAAGTTCAGAATAGTTGTCCCATTCTTGACAACTTGGCAAATTTATGCCTCAAGTTTAGAAAAAAATGTTGACAAGTTTAGAAAAGTTGTGAACAACATTTTTAAGAAAAGTTGTTTGCAAGGAAAAATAATTGTTAACAAAAATTGAAAGAAATTGTCACATCCCTAGTCCTGGCATGCACTAGGCTAGCCTTCATGTTGCATCATGTTTAAAATTTTTTGAAACTTGAATTGAGGAGATTTGGAAGCCTCAAAATTTAAATAAAAGGAGGGCAAAACCCCTAAAATCTCATTCAATGTTCCCAAAATGTCCTTCCTAAATGTTTGATAATTTTTGGCAAGGGTTACGGTCCCAAACAAAATATTGAACATTTATAAGGAATTAATCTTGGGATTTTGAATTTAAATCATTAGCTATTTGAATTTGAATTATATTCATATAATTAGAATATAATTTCAAATACCCTGAAATATTTTATGAGCTTTTGGAAAAGTCCTGCTAGCCCAGCACTACTGCTTGGACACTTGACTGGCGGCATGTGTTTCACTTTGTTCCTATGTCCGTCCCTTCGGGAAATGTCACGCTGGTGTTATTCGAGTCCCGCCTAGCCTGCTACAGCCGGGATACCGGAGTCCTGTTAGACCTGTGCTACCGCCCGAATATATACGTTGATGACCGACATGCTCGATGTGATTCATGTATGTCTGTCCCCATAGGTTAGCGCCGCTTTGGGTTCACGACTAGCCATGTCGGCCGGGTTCTTTGTCATATGGATGCTAGCGACACTATCATATACGTGAGCCAAAAGACGCAAACGGTCCCGGGCCATGGTAAGGCGACACCCGTGGGAATACCGTGCGTGAGGCCGCAAAGTAACATGATGTGTTACATGCTAGATCGGTGTGACTTAGGATCGGGGTCCTGACAGCGTTGGTATCAGCTGCCTCGGCATATATGTTGGAGCTATTATTATGAACCTAGGTGTTTTAGGGAGTCACCTAGCAATTTAGCAATGCCTTTGTATCCCCAGTGTGATGATTCTGGCCATCATTTTCGAAAACATCCCGTGATGCCATTTAGTAGTAGGTATTCTACTCACGGGTTCTTTGAACCCGAGATTCATCCTACTTCATGTTGTTAGTATTTGCTAGTGCCTTTAGGATATTAGTAACCTTGCGATAGTCCTCAAGGTCCGTGGTATATCCTTCTTCCAAATACCATGAACCACTTATGGCAGAAGTTTGTTGAACCAAAAGATCACAACTAGAGTGCTCTTGAGGAGTTCTCCGTTCATAATTGTGACTCTGCCGGTTCTACTTTTACGCATGGATTATCCGGAAGAAATGTTGAGCTTCGCTCGACATACTAATCTGTGCATCCACAACTCGAGGAAGTTATATGTTCCTCTGAGGTTGCTCTCTTGATTGTATTCGACCTTCATCTCATCAATTGATAGCCAAGGGTATGTGTGCATTTGTGTTCATCGATGCATTTTGTCCTTGTGGTCCGTCAAGCCATTCTATTCCGGAATGACTAGGAGAAACAAACTCGATTACCTCATCCATACCTGGATTGGGTCAAAGTAGTTGTATCCCGCAGATCAAAACGCCAATTCAGCTTTTGTTCTGTTCTACCTTGGAGTGTTACCATCTTTATGTCAAGAGTGTCATGGAAATTTCACAACCTCTTATGAATTCTTGGCGTAGTGATACTTCTCACCATCATCATTCATTCCTCGGTTCCGTGTTGTTGTAACCGGAATGCCGGCAAGTGACTTGTGATGTGTGACATCAATACTCGAGCAACTCATTGCTTGGTAGTGAATGGACAAAATTCTCATCCTTAGCGTGTTGGTTATTAAACCATCATCCTAAGATTGATCGTGCTACCTAGTCCTTATTTATGGTGCACACCTCGATTGATGAGTTAGGATCTTGTCAAGTCCTCACTCATTTGATAATATCGTCTTGCCACGAAAAGCAAGATTGCTCTCGAGCTTAGTAACATACCGGTGGTTCGTGATTTTCCAAATATCTTCTTGGAAGTGTTACCGGGTTGCTTCCTGATTGTTATGTTGGGCTCGTGATCAAGTTGGTTTCTGTGAACCACCCTTCTCCAAGAATCTGTGTTGGATACCCTCGAGCTAGTTGGTCAAGCCAAACAACAACTTGGAGAGTTGGAAGATAAAAGCTTGCCTAATTTAGTTCGTTCCAAAGGGATATTCTTGTGTAGTGTGTGTTGAAGAAAGATGATATCTTCATCAATTGGTTCCTGTGATCAGTTGTTGGATCTATCGTCCTACCAATCCTTTGATTTGAGTATGGGCTATCGTCAAATCAAATCGGTACCAACGGTGCTCGTAATGTTGTCTTACTCGTGGTTGATCCTCGAGCATACACCATTATATTTTTGGTCCGACCAATGCTAACACTGTGTTCACATGATGGTGGAAGTCCATGATATGGAAATTCCGATGAGTTCTTGTTGAGCCCATCGGTAGCATTTTGTCTCCCCATGAGTCATGTTGAGCATCAACCTAGTATTGGAAACTTGTGTAAGCAATTCTTCGTGTTTCGTTCATGAAGCATATGTTTGGATGAAAGTAGTGACTTCCTCTAGTTCATGTGCATCTGATGTAAGTTGCCGCCATGAATTTGAGAAAGGTTTGTTTTGCTTCCTCTGGAATCATCCCAAGTCAGGTCATGCATGTGCGAAGTATTCTATGGTTTGATAGACTGATCATCTTCATTCCGTATGTATTCCTAGCACCCCCAAGCCACTGACTGATTTGTTCAAGGAGAAGAAGTTCCTTCATAAGAGCTAATCCGGAGTTATGAGGTGATTTCAATATCCTCGATGATGGTTTCCCCACCAACTTCGGTAGTATTTTATTATAAGACTACCTTGTGGTCATGCTTATGCAGGGACAATGTGTTCACTGTGTTTGTAGCAGAACCAGCTCATGTTTTGGAGCTTGCTATCGTAGTCCATCTCACGAGAATCTCGCAACGCCATCTCGCCGATTGTGGCAAACTTTCATTTTTCTGTCCGGACCCGATTAGTCTGGAATATCCTGGCACCAATCGGATCTGAATCTCATGCAGATATGATGGTTGGAACATTCCAACAGTTGCATTTCATTCCCAGCTTGCACCGTCCTTGTGCCATTTCACTATAGACTGCCTTCTTAGTAATTCTTGTCCAGGATCGTCCTCAAAAGTGGACTTACCATGGGTCCCATCCATTTCCGGTGATAAGCAAAAGTCATCCATTGCGTTGTCTTCAACAAGGTAGTCCACATCATCCATTCTAGTCCGGTGTACCATTCCTTGCAATCCACCAAATGATCGCCAGAATTGCCTTAGGCTGGTTTAAAGAGTTCCAATGATCTATGGATCAAAAGTAATTCTTTTGCCACTTAAGGGAATAGTTCTTGCGTCACCCTTCTCGAGGTGTCCTGTTACGGGATCATGATAAATATTCCTCGCCACCTTGACACCATCCACCATCTCTCTAAGCGTGGAATTGTTGCCACCAATCAAACCCGTCCTTTGTTCTTCCATCCCTCTCGATGTGTTTTGTGTCTCAACTCGAGATGTGTCACCGTCTCGGTCCGTGAGTCGATCATGTTTACTTGATCTTCGTGAAGATCAAATCATGTAAGGTTTCCCCTTCTTTACATTGTCGTGTCGGGTGAAGATCTCAAGACGCCAAGACTAAGATAATGGAGTGTATCAACATCTTGAGAAGGGCAAATGGATCATGAAGATTGTGATAGTTTGTGACTTCCTTTTCCTCTTACCTCACGCCTTGAATCTCAAGTAGATTCTTGTTTAGTGGGGGTGAGTTGTCACATCCCTAGTCCTGGCATGCACTAGGCTAGCCTTCATGTTGCATCATGTTTAAAAAAATTTGAAACTTGAATTGAGGAGATTTGGAAGCCTCAAAATTTAAATAAAAGGAGGGCAAAACCCCTAAAATCTCATTCAATGTTCCCAAAATGTCCTTCCTAAATGTTTGATAATTTTTGGCAAGGGTTCGGGTCCCAAACAAAATATTGAACATTTATAAGGAATTAATCTTGGGATTTTGAATTTAAATCATTAGCTATTTGAATTTGAATTATATTCATATAATTAGAATATAATTTCAAATACCCTGAAATATTTTATGAGCTTTTGGAAAAGTCCTGCTAGCCCAGCACTACTGCTTGGACACTTGACTGGCCGGCATGTGTTTCACTTTGTTCCTATGTCTGTCCCTTCGGGGAAATGTCACGCGGTGTTATTCGGAGTCCTGCCTAGCCTGCTACAGCCGGGATACCGGAGTCCTGTTAGCCCAAAGTGCTACAGCCCGAATATATACGTTGATGACCGACATGCTCGATGTGATTCATGTATGTCTGTCCCCATAGGTTAGCGCCGCTTTGGGTTCACGACTAGCCATGTCGGCCCGGGTTCTTTGTCATATGGATGCTAGCGACACTATCATATACGTGAGCCAAAAGACTAAACGGTCCCGGGCCATGGTAAGGCGACACCCGTGGGAATACCGTGCGTGAGGCCGCAAAGTAACATGATGTGTTACATGCTAGATCGGTGTGACTTAGGATCGGGGTCCTGACAGAAATTGTTAACAATCTGTTCAAGATTTTATTTAGAAAAATGTAGGGAAGCTTACGAAAGTTAATCACAACTTATTAAAAAATGTTCACAAAATTTAAATGGTTGTTCACACCTTAGAAGAAATAAATGTTGACAAAATTATGAAAAAATGTTAACGTTCGTATTTACGAGTTGTAACAATAAAATGTTGACAAGTTTAGGAGACAAAAAATGTTCTAAAAGTTCGGAAACAAAGAAATATTTAAGAAAGTTAGGAGAAGTTGTTCACAAATTAAGAAAAAAAATGTTCGAAAAGTTTAGATACAAAAAAATGTTCATAAGTTCAGGATAGCTGTCCCATGCATGACAACTTGACAAACTTGTGCCTCGAGTTTAGAAAAAAATGTTGACAAGTTTAGAAAAGTTGTGACCAACATTTTTAAGAAAAAGTTGTTTGCAAGAAAAAAAATTCTAACGAACATTTGAAACAAAATTATTAACAATGTATTCACGATTTTATAAAAAAAAGTAAAAAAGTTTAGAAAATTTATTTCACAACTTATTTTAAATAAAAAATGTTGACAATTTTAAAAAGTTGTTTGCACCTTTGATGGAAAAAATTTTGAAAAAATTGGAAAATTTGTTAACGTTTGTAATTATGAGTTCTAATCATTATGTTTCACAAAATGTGTTAACAAAAATGTCGACAAAATTAGAAATAAATGTTTTCACAACTTGTAAGAAAAAAATAGAATAGTTGTTCACAAAAATTTTAAAAAAATATTGACAAATTTTAAAAAGTTGCTCACACCTTTGAAGAAAAAATATGTTTACAAAAATTTGGAAAAATTGTTGACAAAATTTTGAAAAGTTGTAAGAAAAAAAGTTGACAAGTTTAGTAGAACTTGTTCACAAATTAAGAAAAAAGTTATTCTAAAAGATCAAAAACTAAAACTAAAACGTTGATAAGTTCAGAATAGTTGTACTATGCTTTGAGAAGTTGGTCACAATTTATTAGCCAAAAAAATATCCCTATGTTAAAAAAATGTTGACAAGTTTACAAAATTTGTTCACAACACTTTTAATTGAAAACTCGGGAGTTGTCCTATGATTTTGAAGAGTTGTTCACAAAAGTTATTCACAGGTTTCAAGAAACAAAAAAAATTAAGAAAAATGTTGACAAGTTTACAAAAGCTGTTCAAAAAACCAGGGAAAGTTGTTCACAAAAAAAGAAGTAAACAAGTTTAGTAAAAAAAGTTGTACAAGTTTACTTAAAAAGTTTTGTAAAAAATATTCTACATGCAATTTTTTTGAACAGTTGCTTGTAAAATTTTAAGAAAAGTTGTTTGCAAAATTTAAGATTGGAGTTTCATGAAATTTATAAAAAGTTGTTCACTATATAGAATTTTATAAAAGTTGCTCCGTAGTTTTTCAAAAGTAAAATTTTGGTAGAGTTGTTCATATGTTTTTTGTAAGAAAGTTGTTCACTCAAAAATAAATTTACTTTAGGGAATGTTTTTCAATTTTTTTAAAAGTTGTTGACAAATTAGAAAAAATGTTGAAAAAGATTTAGAATAGTTGTTAAAAAATTATGGGACAATATCTTTAGTCATGCGGGTAAAATGCATTTAAACCTTTTTTATAGCATCTTAGGTGATCCCTTAAGGTTTAAAAAAAGTACATTATTTATTTTAATAAAAATGCTCGGAATGAACTAACATGTTTTGCATAGAAAAAATAGACATGTTTGAAAGAAATGAACAATTTTTTTGCCGATGCTGGGTCTGTTTCCAGAAAATAATATGGCTGATTTAACTACTGCTTACATGGAAAACCATAGATACTGTTTTTTGTCGATGCTAGTTTGTCAAAACTCTGAGAGTGAAACACAACCATGTTCATCATTTTATACATAGTGCTGTAACTCCCATCAGAAACCTAACGGCGAACATGAAACACGAAAAAAGAAACCAGTTAATCCTAGTTCATATCATACTAGTTCGACTACGAAACCTAACGGCGGGTTCTCCTCTTCTTTGTGACATCAGCATTCATCTTCTCGAACTGGAACTTGTTCTGATTGAAGTTTCCTATCTTGTATGCAACGAGCTTACGGAATTAGGGAACGATTTCCTGGAAAAAAATTGCATGAGTTTTTTAGTTTGAAAATCATTATAAAAACAGTAATATAACTGAAAGAATGCAGTCTATGTGTGCAAAAAAGAAAGACTTGCAAAAAATTAACATAACAGGAAAAAAGAAGTACAAAAGCATGATCACATTTGAGACCAAAAAATTAACAGAACGTGGAAGAAGTATATCATGACATAACTCTCTCTGGAACAGTGATTGTATTGCACACAAAAGATTATAGATAATTTTAAAACAAAAAGGTAGCTTGTTAAAGAGAGAGATGTAGTGGGTGTAGTATTTACTTGTTCAGACTCCTTCATGTCTTTTCCGTTCCAACAATCCATGTATAGCGTGCCATAGATAGCGCAGTCATGCCTGTCCATGTTTGCACAAAAAAAAAAGATGAATAAACAGAATTGTAAATTTGAAAAGATGTAGAAAAGGCTCAAAATGATAATCTCACAAGTTAGTTTGTTTGGGATAGTTTTCAGGAGAAAACTTTACGAATTCTTTGAAACTGCAGTTGGATGCCTTGAATAGAGTGCTGAGGTTGGTAATCTATAATATAAGACATGAAGATAACTTCGAAGTTAGGTAGACCGAAAAAAGTAAATTTATACTTATTACAAACAAAGTTACTTCATGGCCAGTGCGTCAAAAAATACAAATTTCTTGAAAAAATAATTTTTACTTATAGTAGAACTAACTATGTTTGTTGTGAGGATGTTGAGTTCATCAACGTGGATGCTATTTGCTGAATCAAAGAAGTTGATTGTTTTGAAAAGGTTGTTGACGCAAAAGAACGTCCAATGGAATGAATTTACTCTCGGGAGAAAAAGCTGCACAGGAAAAAATAGTAACCATCACAAAATAGAGGTGAAATAAAATGAAGGGATTAACAATCATGAAAACAGATCAAATACCAAGTCACATTTGTGCAGGTTGTTTCCTGTGTTGATTCTCTTGAATTCTCGAAGGCAAGACCTAGTGCCGAATTTTGCAGGCTCCACAAGCAATTTAGTCTGTAGAAAAGAAAGAGCAAAATTGTATTATCACATATGGAGTAAAAAGATGGAAAACCCTAGGTAGTCATGAATGACTGACATCACATACGGGGAGAAAAAAGATAAATGAAAGAAAAAGTTGAAGATAATTACTGTAAAGTGCATTGAGAATGAGAATTTTGAAGGCTTCTTTGATTTTGGATTAGGATTCACATTCTCATGGTTGAAAACTGCAATATAGGCATCCATGACTTCATCATTGACTTTGCCAATTGGTTTTAGAGAATTGTAGAACTTTTCATATGATCATGATGTATTTTATAAAACGCTACCAAGCTTCATATCATCATGGTCTTATTCTTACAAAATTGTAACCGGGATCCTCCTAGTTGTTAACATCACCTTTCTATCAGTAGAAAACTGAAAAAATCATCTACCATATGCTATTTTGAGTTTTATTTATTCCTTTAACAAATTATGATCGTGAAGAAAATATGCCCTAGAGGCAATAATAAGGTTGCTATTTTATATTTCCTTATATCATGATAAATGTTTATTATTCATGCTAGAATTGTATTAACCGGAAACTTGATACATGTGTGGATACATAGACAAAACACAGTGTCCCTAGTAAACCTCTACTAGACTAGCTCGTTAATCAAAGATGGTTAAGTTTCCTAACCATAGACATGTGTTATCATTTGATGAATGGGATCACATCATTAGGAGAATGATGTGATGGACAAGACCCATCCGTTAGCTTAGCATTATGATCGTTAAGTTTTATTGCTATTGCTTTCTTCATGACTTATACATATTCCTTTGACTATGAGATTATGCAACTCCCGGATACCGTAGGAATACCTTGTGTGCTATCAAACGTCACAACGTAAATGAGTGATTATAAAGATGCTCTACAGGTATCTCCGAAGGTATTTGTTGGGTTGGCATAGATCGAGATTAGGATTTGTCACTCAGAGTATCAGAGAGGTATCTCTGGGCCCTCTCGATAATGCACATCATAATAAGCCTTGCAAGCAATGTAACTAATGAGTTAGTTATGGGATGATGCATTATGGAACGAGTAAATAGAGACTTTCCCGTAACGAGTTTGAACTAGGTATGAAGATACCGACGATCGAATCTCGGGCAAGTAACATACTAGTGACAAAGGGAATGACGTATGTTGTCGTAATGGTTCGACCGATAAAGATCTTCGTAGAATATGTGGGAAACAATATGAGCATCCAGGTTCCACTGTTGGTTATTGATAGGAGAGGTGTCTCGGTCATGTCTACATAGTTCTCAAACCCGTAGGGTCCGCACGCTTAACGTTTGATGACGATTTGTATTATATGAGTTATGTGATTTGGTGACCGAATGTTGCTCGGAGTCCCAGATGAGATCACGGACATGACGAGGAGTCTCGAAATGGTCGAGAGGTAAATATTCATATATAGGACGATAGTATTCGGACACCGGAAGTGTTCTGGGGTTACCGGGTACGTATCGGGTCACCGGAAGGGGTTCCGGGCTACCCCCGGCAAACTATATGGGCCTTATGGGCCAAGAGGGGAAACACACCAGCCACAAAGGGGCTGGTGCGCCCCTCCCATATGTCTGGCCAAATTGGATAAGGAAAGGGGAAGGAGGAACGGAAAAAGGGAATAGGATTCCCCCTTCCCCCTCTTCCCTTCCTACTCCGAATAGGAATAGGAAAGGGGGGAGGCCGAATTGGGAGGTTCCCAAGTAGGATTCCTCCTACTCGGGGGCCCCCTTGGCTGCCTCTCCTCCCCTCCAACCTATATATATGAGGGGGGTGTCGGTGTCAAAACCGGCGGATCTCGGGTAGGGGGTCCCGAACTGTGCGTCTAGGCGGATGGTAACAGGAGACAAGGGACACGATGTTTTTACCCAGGTTCGGGCCCTCTCGATGGAGGTAAAACCCTACTCCTGCTTGATTAATATTGATGATATGGGTAGTACAAGAGTGGATCTACCACGAGATCAGTAGAGGCTAAACCCTAGAAGCTAGCCTATGGTATGATTGTTGTTCGTCCCCACGGATTGAAACCCTCCGGTTTATATAGACACCGAATAGGGTTAGGGTTACAAATAGTCGGTTACAATGGTAGGAGATCTACATATCCGTATTGCCAAGCTTGCCTTCCACGCCAAGGAAAGTCCCATCCGGACACGGGACGAAGTCTTCAATCTTGTATCTTCATAGTCCGTGAGTCCGCCAAGGGTGATAGTTCGGCTATCCGGACACCCCTAATCCAGACTCCCTTAGTAGCCCCTCAACCAGGCTTCAATGACGATTTAGTCCGGGCGCAAGATATTGTCTTCGGCATTGCAAGGCGGGTTCCTCCTCCGAATACTTCATAGAAGATTTTGAACACAAGGATAGTGTCCGGCTCTGCAAAACAAGTCCCACATACCACCGTAGAGAGAATAACCTTTGCACAGATCTGCTGACGTATTTCGTGGCGTGACATCACACCACGGCCAGGCCTTTATATGAATCGTTTTACTGTTCCACCTCAGCGTGTTTAGCGAGGCGGTTTCCTTGGCACGCCTTATCAGGGCAGAGATCGTGCCCCCTTTATTCAGGGATCCTCATCAATACGGGTGTGGGTAACCCAGTCGTGCCCGTTGGCACGCCTCCTCCATCGAAGGCGAGTCCCGAACGGTCACAGGGAGGGCTCTTGGTATTCAACCTCTTTATAACGAGACCAAGGCCCGCTCCTTTCTTTCAATCTCAATCGAATCCGCCCCTCGCCTCGAGTTCCAACACCCAAAGCTCCAGATTTAGGCGCTTCGGACCTTCAACGATGTCCGGCTCCGACCTGCATGGCCGGTGGATGTCTTCCTCCATCACGGAAGAAGATGTGCTAAAGCTGAGAGATGCCAGGTATCTAACCGGCGAAATTTCGCATAGGCTGCCTGCCCAAGGGCAGGTTATTCCCACTCCCGAGCCTGGTGAGAGCGTGGTATTCATGTCTCACTTCCTTCGGGTTTAGGCTTCCGACGGACCCCTTTGTGAGGGGCTCATGTTTTATTATGGGCTGGAATTCCATGACTTGGATCCGAGTCCATCCTCCACATCTCGCTGCTCATTGTCGTATGTGAAGCCTTCCTCCGCATTACCCCTCACTTCGGATTGAGGCTCAAGACCTTCAAAGTGGAGCCAAGATGATCAAGGGGCATCAGCAGTGCGGAGGGGCTGTTATAAGCAAGAATGCGGACGCTCCCTGGCCCGAGGGCTCTTTTCAAGAGGAGCTCAATTTATGGCAACAGGAGTGGTTTGATATCACCGCCCTGTGGGCACCAAATGGGCGGCGCCACCTGCCTTCCGCTGGGTCCTCCATCGCGGCGGGCGTCATGGGTCAATAAAGGGCTCGACTGGGACCGCCCAAGGACATACCTACATTGCAGGGCCGTATTCGAGACCTCCGAGAGAGAGAGAGATTTGATTCTGGTCGTAGTAGCTCAGGTCATGCTGATTCGTCGCACCTTGCCTCGCAAACGCCGCCTCCGCCTGTGGGAGTTTAACTGAGGGACCACGAGCTCTCCAACATTTTATGGGCGTAACGCCCGTGGAGATGTACCAACTGTTCTTCGGATCACAAGCAATGTGTCCGGACTTAACCGAGGACGTAGGTCTGAGCTACAATCGCCCGGATACTCAAGTAAGTAGTCCTGTACCCAGACATGCTATCCGCATATTTATCATACACTTTCCCTTAAAAGAGCTATCCTTTAAATAGGAGTGGATAGCAAAAGCAAAACTGATCAGGTGTCCGGCCCCCCTCCCTGAGACCACGCCGGATCCTGTATTAACCAAGATGCTAGAGGTTGTGCCTTTTGAAGAAGGCGAAGGGGGGTGAGGGAGTCCCGGATTAGGGGGTGTCCGGATAGCCGAACTATCACCGTTGGCCGGACTCCTGGACTATGAAGATACAAGATTGAAGACTTTGTCCCGTGTCCGGATGGGACTTTCCTTGGCGTGGAAGGCAAGCTTGGCGATACAGATATGTAGATCTCCTACCATTGTAACCGACTCTGTAACCCTAACCTATCCGGTGTCTATATAAACCGGAGGGTTTTAGTCCCAGGGACGAACAACAATCATACCATAGGCTAGCTTCTAGGGTTTAACATCTCTGATCTCGTGGTAGATCTACTCTTGTACTACCCATATCATCAATATTAATCAAGCAAGAGTAGGGTTTTACCTCCATCGAGAGGGCCCGAACCTGGGTAAAAACATCGTGTCCCTTGTCTCCTGTTACCATCCGCCTAGACGCACAGCTCGAGACCCCTACCCGAGATCCGCGGTTTTGACACCGACATTGGTGCTTTCATTGAGAGTTCCGCTGTCTGCCGCCATCGAGAGGATGCCTCATCCCGCCTTTAAAGACGGCTCTGTTGCTAAAGGAGCTTTGGCTATCGGACAAACTCTCCGGCTAGGTGGTTTTCTCATGACCGCCAGTTCGCCATCGCTACCGACGATGACTTCTCGGTCATCGAAACCAATCTTCACGTCAACTCGGAACTCGCCGAGCAGTTAGATCCGATCGAGCTCTCCTCCGTAAACGAGCTCTTGGATCGCATCGCCGCACTGGGAGTCACCATAGACTACGACCAGATCGGGCTTAAAACCGATCTGAGAGAGATCAACTCTCCCTAGGCTACCCATCATGTTGCTGTGATAGAGGAGCAATACAGCGATTCTTCTTCTATCATAAGGACTAGCTACGTCCGAATTCCCGATCCCTCCATGCCGGACTGCCGCAGAGGGACGGATGTCGATCAAGCCCTGAACTTAAAGTCAGGCGACGGGTTGGACTCATTGGGTAGCATTCAAAAATCCAAACTTCCGAGTTTGGAAATTTCTCGGCCCCTGAGTCTTAAATTGGACGGGGTTCCAGATCTAGTTCCACCCACCCACCCAAACATTAGCAATCTATCCCGAATCCGGCAAGAGCCCGCTGAAACAGTACATCATTACTGGGCCAGATTCCTCCTGGTTATGGACAAGATAAAGGACTGCCGAGAGGAGGACGCAATCTCACTTTTCTGCAATAATTGCACGGACAAGGGAATCCTAAACGCCATAAGTCGTCACGAAATTACACGCTTTGATGACTTGGTGACCATAGTACGAAAGTACTGTGCGATGGAGAGTGCTTGGAAAACCGAAAGTAAATTTTGGGATCATCCGGCCCCGAATACATCCCCATTCCGAAATAAAAGGGTGCATCATCACCAAGCACTTGGGTTAAACACAAAAAAACCAAAAACCCCTAAAGGGTACGGAACCGTACTAGAGGGTTGGCTAAACGGACCCTGCAAAATTCATAGCACAGAGGGCGCCACTCCAACTCATAGCCTTCGAGCATGTTGGATACTACGGCAGGTGGCCAAAAGTGGCGAGGAGCTTCTAGCCTCAGAATCCCAGCCCAAAGAACACCAAGACGGGTGTTAACAGTCTTCGAGACTTTCGCATCAAATAACATGCGGAACGAACACTCCGCAACCTTGTCAAGTCTACTGTAGCAACAATAAATCCATGGAGGACACGGCTATTACCTTTAATGCCAAAGTGATTTAACCCAAATTCCGAACAGCCAGAGCACCAGCCGCATTGGTTCTCAGTCCAATAGTGGACCGCTTTCGCCTTACTAAGGTACTGAACCTCATTTACGAGGAAACCCTCCGAAAAATGGAAATAGACTGGAACCGCATTGAGCGAAGCAGCACAACCTTTAGAGGAATAATCCCTAGCCGGGAAGCATGCTGCACAGGAAAAATCACATCGACGTAGTGTTCGCTCACGGACAATTACTGTGTTCGAGGAGGTCACATTTCAAGTGGCCCCTGCTCAGCAGCGGATATCATGCTTTATTAGGGCGAGAGGCATTCACAATCTTTCAAGCTATACCCCATTATGGGTACATGAAGCTTAAAATGCCCGGACCTAACGGAATCATCACTCTCGCTAGTGATCCGAACATAGCACTCTGCACCGAAAACAAGACAGCTGCACTAGCCCTCGAGGCACTATCCAAGCCCTAGCGGCCGAGGAACTCATCTGCGATGCGCCACGGTGAACAGGGACGATGTGATACTTGATAAAAGATCCAAGTCCACCTCTTTTAAACCAGCGGATGAAATAGTCAAATTCCAAGTCCACCCAACGGACTCGCAAAGACGGCCTCCATTGGGGCACAATTAAACCACGATGTAGACGCCAGACTACGAGAATTTCTACGAGAAAACTGACATTTTTGCTGGCACCCTTCGGACATGCCAGAATCCCACGCCGGCTGGCCGAAAGCACAGCCTAAATATCCTAAAAGGATTCAAGCTACCAAACAGGCTCTTCGGCGCTTCCAACCCAAGAGACAGGCCATGGGAGAGGAGCTAGCCAAACTTCCGGAAGCCGGATTCATCGTAGATATAAAACAACTGGACTGGCTAGCAAATCTGGTGATGGTACCAAAGAAGGACAAATCCTGGCACCTATGTGTTGATTTCAAAGACCTTAACAAGGCTTGCCCAAAGGATCCCTTCCCCCTCCCTCGAATTGATCAAATTATCGACGCCACAAGAGGACACGACTCATTGTGCTTCCTCGACGCGTACATCCGGCTACCACCAAATCAAGATGGCGGAGCTGCACCAAGCTGCAACAGCATTCATCACTCCATACGGCCCATTCTGCTTCAACACAATGCCCTTCGGGCTAAAAACGCCGGCGCAACATATCAAGCATGATTCGTATACATGTCCGCAAACCAGATCGGCAAGACAAGGAAGCATATGTAGATGACGTGGTCGCCAAATCCAAGCATGTCGAAACTCTAGTAGACGACTTGAGGCTCACATTTGACAATCTCCAAAATATGACATTAAGCTCAATCCGAGAAATGCGCCGGTGTTCCACCGGAAAACTCTTGGGCTTCATTGTGTCCGTAGAGGAATTGAAGCAAACCCAGCCAAGATCAGCTCACACAATTGGATATTCCAAAAGACCTCAAACAAATACAAAATTGATCGATGCGTAAGCGGCTCTAAGCCGCTTTATTTCCCGCTTGGGAGAAAAGGCGTTACCCTTTACCGCCTCCTCCGGCGCAAGACCAACACTTTGAGTGGATGGATGCCGCCACGGCCGGACTCGAAGAAATAAAAGCCATATTGGCAACAAATCCGTCCTCGCCATGGCCCAACGTATGGGCGAACCAATGCTATTATATATCGCCGCAACACATCAAGTTGTCAAGGTGCTCGTCGTCGAACGAGAAATGGACGAACACCGGTTCCCTCTTCAAAAACCGGTTTACTATGTGTCCATTGTCCTAACTCCATGCAAGTCCCGGTACCCACATTATCAAAAGATAGCATACGCGGTGTTCATGGCATCCCGGAAGCTGCAACACTACTTCCAAGAGTGTTCCATAACGGTAGCCTCCGAAGTACCTCTTAACGACATTATAAACAACCGCGACGCGACGGGCCGGATTGCTAAATGGGCCATAGAGCTCCTTCCATTCGACATAACCTATAAGCCACGACGAGCTATCAAGTCGCAGGTTTTGGCCGACTTCGCGGCGAATGGACCAAGCCGAACTCCCTAAAGAGTACGGCGCATACTCCAATTGGATCATGCACTTTGACGGCTCCAAAATGTTGGCGGCGGCACAGAAATTTGGCGTCGTCTGATGTCCCCAACCGGGACATACCAATACGCCCTTCGGGATAATGTATACGGACTCCAACAACGCAGCCGAATACGAGGCCCTTCTGCACGGCCTCCGGATGGCAGTCTCCATGGGCATTAAACGCCTAGAGGCGCGGGTATTCGAACCTCGCGATATCTTAAATAAACGGAGACTTTGAGGCCAAAGATCCGAAAATGGCAGCATACCGCAATGCGGTCCTAAAATGTCAAGACGCAGTTCAAGGGCTCAATTTCATCATATAGCCCAGGATAACAACCAGCGGCGGACATATTGGCACGCATCGGTGCAAAACGCGATGCCGCCCCGCCTAACATCTTCCTCGAACGGCTGTTCAAGCCATCCGTACTATGGGAAGGGAGTCCGGAAATAACAATCCGGACCCAACCGCATTACCGCGACGCCGAACACTCTAACACAATTGGAGGCTCTGCCCCCGAGATAACACCCTCCGCCCATGAAATAATGGCGGTTATCGCCCCATGGACGGAACCATTCCTAGCCTATCTAACTAGGCAGGAACTCCCCGAAGACCAAAATGAGGCTCGCTGCATAGTACGGCGATCTAAAGCCTACAAAGTCCATGAGGGAGAGCTTTATAAGAAAAGCACAACATGAGTCCTTCAAAGGTGTATCTCTGAAGAGGAAGGGCGAAACCTCCTGGCTGAAATTCATGCCGGACTAGGTGGGCACCACGCCGCAGCCCGGGCCCTTGTAGGCAAGGCCTTCCGTACAGGATTTTATTGGCCGATGGCCCGGGCAGATGCGCAGGACTTAGTCCAACGATGCGTCGGTTGCCAGCTTTTTGCTAACCAAAGCCACATGCCACCCACCGCCCTCAAAACTATACCCATCACCTGGCCGTTCGCGGTCTGGGGGCTTGACATGGTTGGACCCCTTAAGGGAGGAACCCACAAGCAAAAATACCTATTGGTCATGGTGGATAAATTCACCAAATGGATAGAGGCCAAGCATGTTAAAACGGCCGAATCCGGACCGGTGATAGACTTCATATCGGGGTAGTGCACCGTTATGGCGCCCCCACAAGATTATCACCGATAACGGCACCAACTTCACGGCCGATGAGGTCAAATTATGGTGCAAAACATGGGCATCAAGCTCGACACGCCTCGCCTATCACCCTCAAACCAACGGTCAAGTCGAACGAGCAAATGGTCTAATCATGAGCGGCATTAAACCCAGACTAGTGCGGTCCCTCAAGGAATCTAACACGCACTGGGTTGAGGAGCTCGACTTCGTACTCTGGGGGCTGCGGACCATGCCGAATTGTACTATCGGATTCACACCATTTTTTATGGTGTACGGCGCAGAGGCAGTCTTGCCCTGCGACATAATTCATGACTCACCTCGCGTGCACATGTATGAAGAAAGAGAAGCCGAGCTCGATCGGCAGGACAGTTTGGACGCATTGGAGGAGGAGCGCGACGTGGCAAAAGCTTGTTCCGCATTTTATCAACAGCAGGCTCGAAGATATCAACGCAGGGAAGTACGGGCCAAAGCTTACAACATTGGCGAACTAGTTCTACGCTCACGGACAAGAAAAAGGACAAACTCAAGCCCAAATGGAAGGTCCCTTCATCATCGACCAGGTCCCGACCGGGCGGAGCATACCGTCTCAACGCATCGGATAACCGACTCGAGCCGAACCCATGGAACGCAGCCCGCTCACGAAGATTCTACGCCTAAGCGCCGGACTCCACGCTCGCCTCCTTCCTCCGGCCCACATTTTCTATTTTTGCTGTATTTTATTTCTCTCCTTCCTCCCTTTCTTATTAAAGCCTTTAGAGGCTCGCTCGCGCTTTGTTCAAGCACATATTTGACGCTACTGTCTCAAGGCCATTATACTGGGGCTTCTTTAATGTGCTTATTTATACGGGCTTACATGTGTCAAACTTCCGCATGTACCTTTTATTCACCATTATATGCATCGATATGACTTAAGTTTTGGCCAAGCTGGGTTGCTTGGCTCCTGTGCTTACCGCTACGTTCCCGATTGTTCGGCTAGGTGGTAAAGGGAGCACCTCTGCGATTGTTACTGCCGGGTCAGCCGGATGTGTACCTCGACCGGGTGAAGCCGAAAGCTAGCGTTCTTAAGGGAATATTCGGTCGGTGAACTGAAAGACGATTTTTAACTATTTATACATCTGCCCCGGATGATTTTACGCTTTCTTAGCAGTTTTGACATGCACTTTAGGGCATGCATCCCAAATAAAGGAACCCTTAACGGAACTATTCTCCTGGAAGATGTTTCTTACTATCCATGTAATATAACATAACTAGTTGGGCACTTGTCCGATACAGCAATAATGACCCCTACGCCTTTGTCTCCATGCATACCCGGTTCTTATATAACCACGACGGTATTCGGACACACCTGCACTATTGGGTCCCGAGGTCGAGCTTAAAAGGTCCGCTATGACAAATGATCTACAATCCGGCTAGAAGACATTTTTCATGTCATATTTAATTACATAGTCAACTCGACTCATTGTATTCCTCCTCAATGCCATCTAATAGGCTATCTAATTTGCAATCTTGCTGGGAATACTTGGCGGCCAATTCTACTTGGCCGCATACACTGCTTACAGGATCTCCTTCCCATCAGCCCCACAGGTCCGACCTCGGCCATGTGGTTTGGGTCACCTTCGTGGTACCGCGTCTGCCTCCCTCGGCGCCAAGCGACGGCAGCCGATATCTTCCATAGTCGAAAGCGCCGCGTGCTCCTTGAAGCCGCTCGCCAGCTCTCCAATGCCTTCGGTAGGGAGATAGATGGCCACAAGGCTGGCCGACGCTTTTCATCACCGCCGAACTTCGTTAAATGCGGTACCGACGCAGTTCGGGAAGAAGATCACCCGAAGAACTGGGCATCTCCTCTTCAGGACGACCTGTGAGCAAACCTACATACATGTTTATGTTAGTCGCCTTCCTTGCTGAACTCTTTCAAAGTTCGCTCAAGAACTTACTGAAAATGCCGTGACGAAGCCGTCGATTCTCCTTTACGGTGTCAGACAACTGGGCACGAACATCCTTTAGTTCCTCACCCAGTTGGGTGTTGGCATCTTGGAGGTTATTTTTCTCCTGCCGCACCCTCGTAAGCACGCTCTCTCCAGCTTTTAGCTGGCGCATGAGCTGTTGCTTGTCCGGATCTAGTCCGGTGCCATGTACAATATTATTGTCAGATTTACACACACGCCGCACTTCATAACCTATTTATCTTTTGAAGCATATATTACCAGAGGGGGTCTCTGTGGCTCCCCCTGTAGCGGCTAGTGCGGCCTCAAGTTGGGCCTTGCATTCTTCAAGCCCCGGGACAGTCGGGTATTCTTTTTGTAAGATCCTCAGATAACAAATGATCCTTAAATCAGTTATTCTAACTATTTTAAGTCTCGGGGCTACTCGCATATATAATCGCTAAATTTCCTTACCCGTATGTCCTTTACATACTGCTCGCGGGCTCTGGCTAGACCATCTTGAGCGGCACGGAGGTGCGATCTCGAATTGAAGGCATTCAAGGCCTCTTGGGAGAAACATGCGCCACGAAGAATCGCCCGGGCGCCTTTGTGATTCATGGCGCTCTCCACCTCGGAGTTGGTGGCGGACAATCTGTCGGCATCCTCCGTCGGAGGAGCATCCGACGACGCCTCGTGCTCGCCTCCGCTTCCGGACCCGGCTTTGGAGCCTGGCCGGCAGAGGTTCAATTGGCAACCTCTCCGGACTCAGTCCGGCGAGCGCTCTTTTTCCTGAAAGGAGCACCAGCGTTAGTACACCTCTCCAGAATCAATCCTGGCAATATGGTGACACGCCATACCGTTGCGGTAGAGTTTTGATCCGGACCGCACTTCTTTTTAGCATGCGGGGCCGTTGACGGTGTCCTGGACTAGGGGGTACTCACCACGTCGTCTCCCGATCAGTTGGATTGGGCCGAGGATCCCCATGGCCGAATACTCATGGGCCAGTCCGGACAGCTGCCGCATACAAGGAAGATTCCACAAGACTTGGCGATCAAGAGAAGGACTCCTCCCCCACCGACGTATTCGGCTAGGACTCTTGTTATCCTAGGCCTCTAGTGCATTATATAAACCAGGACTAGGCTAGTCGGCAGACATACAATATACAACAATCATACCATAGGCTAGCTTCTAGGGTTTAGCCTCTTTGATCTCGTGGTAGATCCACTCTTGTAACATACCTCATCAATATTAATCAAGCAGGACGTAGGGTTTTACCTCCATCAAGAGGGCCCGAACCTGGGTAAAACATCGTGTCCCTTGTGTCCTATTACCATCCGCCTAGACGCATTGATTCGGGACCCCTACCCGAGATCCGCCGGTTTTGACACCGACATTGGTGCTTTCATTGAGAGCTCCGCTGTGTTCGGCAAAAGGTCGATGGCTCGCCTGCAGATCAACCGCGACTTTCGCATCTTCGCCACCAGCTTCGACCGACACCTTGGTTCGAAAGAAGGATCGCGCCGCCTCCGATCGTCATGTTCGGATGAGGGCCTTCATCAAAATCGGCTCCGATCTCTATCAAGATCATGGAGTAATCATCCAGGAGCCCGGGCTCAACGTCAACATTGCCCTCGGCATCAGATCGTTTTTTCTGGACAGCGGACTTGTGTCCGCCGCCACCGCCTCCTCAAGCGTCGTTTTAACGATTGCTTCGGTGGAATTGTGCGGAATTGAGTCTACAACAACCCTGGAAAATTTCGTCGAGTTCCGACGGAGAAATCTCTGGCAATCTCCGTTATACCGGAGCCACATTGAATCTGGACGAGTTTAGGGCGTGGTGTCCAGCTTCTAGCTCGGACTTCCCTTGGAAGATCCAACCGTTGATCGGCTGCGGAATTCCTATATCTACCACCCCTCAAAATTTCAGCTCGATCCGACCGTCCAAACTCCGGGAACCTTCCGATTAGTGCATCACTTTTCGGATATGTTTTCTGCGCGAAAACGAATCCGACCCGAGTTCGTCTTTTTTATGACCGGGATTTCGGACATCCTTTTTGAAGGAAATTTTGTATGGGGTATTGTGTTTTGTTTCCGAACACATCCGACTAACTTTAAGATCTTTTGAACATGATCTTCAATATCATGCTGGTGTCAAACCAGTCCGGCAATATTGCTCCACGACTGCCGACCTACGCTAGACACATCGTCACTTTGTTGAGCCTAGCCCAACTTCTTCGGATCATCATCTCGGCAAGCCGAATAAGAGTCCGGCATTGCGAAGGATTAATCATCACCAACATCGCCGCCCCATGGATTACACGGAGCGGGCATACCGGCATCGCCGCATGGTCGCTTCATCAAGCCGGCATCGACCACGTCACGACTTGCATCGGCAGGGCCGCACTATTGCTTCTTCAAGCTGGTGTCCATCACGCCGACCTACTTCGACATCTCGGCTGGACCGGGGGCTTCGCCATCTCTTCATCAACCTACTCCGGACACCTCGGCGTCACTAGCCGACCAGGCAATGGGTGCGCGGATCGAGTCCCATTTTGGGAATCACCTTTCCTTCGGATTGCTACAACAAATAAACCAGGTGCTATTAATCCTAGTATTTTTTGCTTGTTTGGGTTCATTTTTTCCAACAAATTATTACTCTGGTTTGTCCATTATATGTACACAGGTCTATCAAATGGTGGCCGCATTATCGACGATCGCATGTTGGTTCGGTCAGTTTCCGTACATAGTCCGGCGAACGCCGCATCCGGAACTCGAACCGACCTGTAAATTCAGGCCTTACCATGCCTTTACCGCATCACGCCGCCGCCCTGCATCGACATTGACTTTGACACCAAGCCATATTTCTTTTATTACTCACTTTGCATAAATTATTTATTATGCAACGATTTTTTTTATTACTATTATCTCTGGTTTGCACTATTTTTTGTGCACAGGAAAATGATCCAGCCGGACTATATCCTTTGACGTCACCTCGGCTGGACGGGGGGCTTCGTCAACACTTCATTACCCCATGCAGGGGACTTCGACATCACTCTGCCGTCCTGCATTGACCGTGCTATGTCACCACTTCGGAGTGCCGAGCTCTTTTGCTCCGCCACCTCGGGATCGGCTTGGGGGATGGAACCTTGTCCCGCATCAAGCTCGGACCGTCGCCAATACCGAACACATTAACCAGCTAAGTTGCCTTCATGCTCAAAGTTTTAAATTTTTAACTTGTGTTCGGCTCAACCAAGCATTATACTTTTTAAGAAAAAACTTGCTTGTAAAAATTTTCCTTGTCCAAACTTTGTTTGCACACACTTGACGCGCTACACGCGCTCATTATACCTGGGGGCTTCTTTAACAGATGCTTATTAATACGGGCTTTATGCCCAACACATGTGTCACACTTCCGCATGTACCTTTTATTCACCATTATATGCATTGATATGACTTAAGTTTGCTTACCCCTACGTTCCCGATTGTTCGGCTAGGTGGTAAAGGGAGCACCTCTGTGATTGTTACTGCCGGGTCAGCCGGATGTGTACCTCAGACTGGGTGAAGCCGAAAGCTAGCGTTCTTAAGGGAATACTCGGTCGGTGAACTAAAAGATGATTTCTTACCTATTTATTTACCTGCCCCCAGATGTTTTTCTGCTCTTTTCGCAGTCCGGACATGCACTTTAGGGCATGCCTCCCAGGGGAAGGAACCCCTAACGGAACTATTCTCCCTGGAAGATGTTTCTTACTAACCATGTAATATAATATAACTAGTTGGGCACTTGTCTGATAAAGCACTAATGACCCCTACGCCTGGTCTCCACGCATGCCCCGGTTTTTATAACCGCGAGGGTATTCGGACACACTCCGGACTATTGGGTTCAGAGGTTGAAGCGAAATGGTCCGTTACGACAAACGATCTACAATCCGGCTAGAAGGCATTTTACATGTCACCTTACATTATATAGTCAACTTTTACCCAAGTCACTTGGGGGATCTTATGTTTATTTGAGCCGTTTTATACTAAGTATTTTTCTTCTTAGCCGTTGCAAAGTGTTTATTATTTATCACTCCTTTTCTCGACACGAGTGTGCGGTCACTAGCCGGGGAGCCTAATTTCTCTCTCAAAACCGCTAGAGTTTAGTTTTCTAAACTGGCCTAATGGGAAGTACTCCGCCGGGATGGGAGACCAGTCGTAGGTGACCCACTTGAAGTCTTGAGATAGGATGTGTCATGTTAAAACACGGCAGAAGCACCTTTTTTTTTCTAAAGTCCAATTTTCGGATTGGCATCGAACACTTGATCTTGTTCGGACGTCATGTTTTTACTGACGTTTTTTGGTTTTCCATGCTTTTGGCACTTTTAAACTATTTGTGTGTTTTCAGCACAAGTCTCGCAGTGCAACGCCGGACACCTTTAGAGATTCGGCAAAAACATTCTCGGATATTGCTATATATGCATCGGTTTCGAATTGTGTCTTCGGTCAATAGTTGGGTTGCCCGGCTCGCGCTTGCCTCCTACGCCCGCTTTGTTCGGCTAGGTGTGCAAAGGGAGAACCATCATGATTGTGCTTCCAAATCGCATGGTCAAGCATCTCGATGGAGAAAGAAAAACCGATCGTCACAATAGGTGTAAACTGGTCAGCGATCCGATGACTATATTAAATGACGGGCCATTCATAAAATTGGTCAAGTATTTCCGCTTGACCTTGACTGTCAGCCGAACACTACCGGGGCTAGTAATGGCCTCCCAAACTAAATCCTCAATACTTTGCTCTTACATTGAGCTGAGGTTTCATAATCATGCTTAGCATGACAACCCAAAGAAAGGAACCGATAGCGGGACTATTTTCTTTGGAAGACATTTCTTACATTAAACAGTAATATAACATATCTCTCTGCGTACCTTTGTTTATAAAACCGTATGGCCAGATTGCCTTGTTTGTCGTAAATCTTTGCCCTCATAAAGGCTTTATAAAGTAGGATAAACACTCCTGGCCATCGCCGAGGAGGTTGAAGTCGATGGTCGGTCAACAAAAGTTTTGTACAAAGGCGGATCCGAGCATTAATGATGTAAAGTACTTGAATACATTGAGTCATTACACATAATTTGTGATTTTACTATGGATATCGATCCTGATTCGCCACCCGTGCTCGCATTAAGGCTCGGGGCTACTGGGCTTCGGGCTTATTATTTACAAATATTAAAGGCACATCAATCCCTGATCCGGTGTTGCCACCCGACCAGTTGTCTCGGGGCTACTTGCATTGCCTGTTCTATGCAGAAAATTTTAAGTGCAATAGCTTCGAGGAGATTTTGATCCTCAGGTTGGTCGGCCGGACCCAACCCGAGTCTCGAGGATCGAGCACGCCGCTTTTGTGTCCCAAGTATTCTGCCGAAGTTAGATTTGATCCTCGTGCTGATTTTGCAAATCAACCCGAGTCTCGGCTGCCATCGATCAGCGGTCTTACGTCATCCTTCAGCGAATCTCGGTTTTAGACCGATACCCACCTTGAGGGCTACCGCTATGTATGTCGGCAGAGAATAAATTGCACCAATCAGAAATATTGACAAAAATCGCCCACATTCGGTGGTGCACCACCTCGGAAGCAACCCGCATAAAGCTCGGGCGCTAGTGGCTGGCTCCATAGAGGGCATTTCCGGCATTAAGCTCGGCTAAACTCCTTCAAACTTCTTTGAACCAAGGTGATTTACTACACCTGGATACAGTCCGGCGTTGGAGCTTGGATACATAGTCCGGCGTTGGAGCTCGGATACCGACCGGCGTTGGAGCTCCGATACATAGTCCGGCGATAGAGCTGGGAAGCAGTCCGGCGTTGGTACTCGGCTGCAAAAGATACCTCGAATGCAGTCCGGCGTTAGAGCTCGGACGCAAGAGGACGCTGTCGCCCAGGAACAACTTCAAACCCGAGGCGTGGCATAAAAATAACAAGGCATTGATAAAGGCCGTAAACTTAAAGGGGATCCTCGACGTGTAAACTCGTCGAATGCATTTTGGAGATCCTCAAGATCGAAGATGAGAAGATTCGTTGAACCAGTTTTCAAGACCGAAACCGAAGATGAAGAACAGTTCGGAAGAATCGAGGAGCGTCCCTAACTTGAAGACTGGTTCAGGGGCTATCGACGGTGTCCGGACTAGGGGTACTCACCACGCCGCCTCCCGATCGCTTGGATTGGGCCGAGGATCCCCATGGTCAATACTCATGGGCCAGTCCGACAGCTGCCGTGATACAAGGAAGATTCCACAAGACTTGGCGATCAAGAGAAGGACTCCTCCCCCACCGGCGTATTCGGCTAGGACTCTTGTTATCCTAGGCCTTTGGTGCATTATATAAACCAGGACCAGGCTAGTCGGCAGACATACAAGATACAACAATCATACCATAGGCTAGCTTCTAGGGTTTAGCCTCTTTGATCTCGTGGTAGATCCACTCTTGTAACACACATCATCAATATTAATCAAGCAGGACGTAGGGTTTTACCTCCATCAAGAGGGCCCGAACCTGGGTAAAACATCGTGTCCCTTGTCTCCTGTTACCATCCGCCTAGACGCACGATTCGGGACCCCTACCCGAGATCCGCCGGTTTTGACACCGACACCGTATCGCCTTTGTTGGCCAGTCATTGCTCGGCTTCCTCGCCTCGAAGGTACCCTCGCTAAACACCATTGGTATACGCTGATCAAGAAATAAGCACGGATAGGTCATTATCGAGTATTGGGACCTCGGTCTCGCCACTGTGAGGTCGGAAGTATTCCGGTAATCACCGTAATGGCAACCAAAGCATTGTCGATGCTAAGTTGGTTTAACACCCCGTCGATCAACTCCACCTTTATATCCGGATCCTCTTCGGAGGCCGGATCGAGGGACCGTTCCGGATCCTCGGGTTGTGGGGGCAGGCTGTGTATCTTCTCCACGGCTCGGCACAGTTCCTGCATAGAAACCATGAAATGAGATACTGTATTTAACCACGGGAACATGGACCGGACAGGCCACTAAGGTATTTGCTTATCCAACTTCAAGGATTATTCGAAGAAAACTCGTTCAGTGGATTGACGCGGAGAAAATCCTCCTACTCCCCTTTATACATGGCAGACAAGGTCTTCACCAGTGCGGTGACCGATCCCGACCCTTTGCGGCCATGGCGGGTGGCATCGTCCTCCCCACTGAAATCCCACATGGGGTGGCCCCTATATTGGAGTGGCTGTACTCCCCTCATAATGCAGATTGCCATGACTCCAGGCATGGTCAATCCGGCATGAGCCAGTAATCTTATTTGGCTCATCAAGTAAAGGACGTCCTGGTCATTTTCCTCTAGGCTCCGGGCGCCAACTTAGGCGCTTCTTCAGAGGAGCATTGCTAAACTCCGGAAGGCCGATCCTAACAGTGGTCCAAAGAATGGACGCCCTCCATGTAAAACCATTCAAGGCTGATCTTGGACGCTTCTTCGGGTTCCGGATAGATATCCAGTCCCCGATGCGCCATAGTTCGCTCCGCCCACTTGATATATTGACCCCTCATGAGAACGGGGTACTAGGCAGAATAATCTCTTCCACAGCGCAAAATGAGCCTCAATGCCCAAGAACAGTTTGCAAAGGGCCACAAAGCCCGCGATGTGTAAAATGGAGGCAGGCGTAAGGTGGTGCAACTTGAGGCCATAGAACTCCAAGAGCCCCCGGAGAAACGGATGAATTGTAAATCCGAGTCCTCTTACTAGATAAGAGACGAAGCATACCCGCTCTCCTTTAGAGGGATTGGGAACACTCTCCGCTTGCTTTCCACCCTTGTAGGTGGCAAGTCCGGCTCGAATCGGAACCATGAAGGCCGGGGGAAGAAATCCCTTGGTTTGGAGTATAACTAGCTCGCTATGCGGATCGAGCATCTCTCCCAATTTCCTGTGTTGAGGGCTGGGAGCGGCTGTGAGGAGGAGCGTCGACTGGCCCATGATGGAATGGGTTTTTGTCTGAGGCGCCCGATGAAAGCTATGGAGGGAGGATGGTGTGACTCAAATCTAGATCCTCGCCCCTTTTATGGGCGGCTCATTTGCGCAGCTAGGGGGGTAAGTGTAAAAATATGCTGGCTTTTCGCATTCATTCAAACACGTGGAAGATGGCCATTATTGGGCGTAGAAGCCAAGGAGCGCAGCATTTATCAGAAGCCGGACACTATTCGACAAGTATATGGAATTTGGAGAAGAACCCGCCTCGCAATGCCGAAGACAATCAACGCACGGACTCATCGTCATTGAAGCCTAGTTCGGGGCTACCGAGGGACTCCCGGATTAGGGGTGTCCGGATAGCCGAACTATCACCGCTATCTGGACTCGGACTATGAAGATACAAGATTGAAGACTTCATTCCGTGTCCGGATGGGACTTTCCTTGGCGTGGAAGGCAAGCTTGGCGATACGGATATGTAGATCTCCTACCATTGTAACCGACTGTAACCCTAACCTATCCGGTGTCTATATAAACCGGAGGGTTTTAGTCCCAGAGGACTAACAAATACCATACCATAGGCTAGCTTATAGGGTTTAGCCTCTCCGATCTCGTGGTAGATCTACTCTTGTACTACCCATATCATCAATATTAATCAGCAGAGTAGGTTTTACCTCCATCGAGAGGGCCCGAACCTGGGTAAAAACATCGTGTCCCTTGTCTCCTGTTACCATCCGCCTAGACGCACAGTTCGGGACCCCCTACCCGAGATCCGCCGGTTTTGACACCGACAGGGGGAACAAGGGAACTACTACCTTCGTGAAGGAGGCTATCAAGAAAGGGGGGATCGAGAATCCCTCCCTCCACGGGGAGAAGAGGACCGCTTCTGAAGATCCAGAGACCAAAGCCTCGAAGCGGGGGAAGAAATCTTCACCAGAGGGTCCTGCGGTGGGAGATGCCCCGGCCGCACTATTTCCCCAAGGAGATCAGCCGTCCAGCGAGCCGTAAGTAAAGGGGGCGTTTTTTTTAAAGAGAGGCATCCCCGTTTTATTTCTGAAGGTAACCGAAAGTTTACCTTGTAGTTCGGATCTTAGCCCTTCACAGCAGAGCTCGTCTTCAGGGGGTCTTGGTCCGGAGATGATGGAGAGCGAAGCGCCTCCGCCTGCCGTGCCATTATGCGAGGTGGACGACCCTGAGGTGTCGTCGCAGAGGGCTTCTCCGAATCCGGGCGGGCCAAGGCAGCCAGATGTCCCCTCAAAGCCCTCCGTGTCCGCCTTTGAAAAGGCCACGGACGAGTCCGCACCAACCGGTGTACGGCCGAGGAGTCAAGGATCTGCTCGGGCGGCGCCTATCTCGGAAGATCACCGTACGTTAATGGGTACGGTGATTGAAAGGATTTCATCCACGAGAGCGGATTGCATGAAGCCGTCGTAAGTTTATCGACGGGTTTTGAGGTACGCAAAATGATGTACCTTTCCGGCGCTTTTGCATATAAAATGCGCCTGCATAGATAGTAGCCCCGAGACTTGGTGCGGTGTCAAAATGACGGCGCGCCGAGGATCATAACCCCAGTTATAATATGCGCTCTTCCTATGTAGGTGGTGAAGCGTCCGGTGGCTAGCCGGGCTGATGAATTTGCCGAACTGAAGCGACAACTTCACGTGGCGGATGCGGACATCACGTTTGTTAATAAACGGCTTGAAGAGTCACAAGGTATGCAACTTCTCCGCGGACACCTGGTAAGGGAGCTTGACGCCCATGCCTTACAACATGTATGCTTAATGCAGATGGTGCCGCTGCTATGGAGAGCCTTTCATGAGCTCGCCCGAGCCAAGGAGCAAGCCGGAAAAAGTGATGCGGCTGTTTTAAAGGCGGCAGAGCTAAAAGCCGAACAGGCTGCTCATCGCCAAGCTAAGAAAGAAATGGCCGAGATGGCCGTGAAATTGAAGAATGCTATCGATCAAGGCGAGCTTCTTGAAAAAGAAGATCGAGCAAAACAAGAGGACCTGAAAAGGCCGCCACCGAGGTTAAGGATACTCGCTTCACGATGAGAGCTATGAAGGAGGAGCTACGCCAGCCGGAGATATTGCGGCTGGAAAGCCCTTCGACGCGGAGGAAATTCACGGATCCTAAGTACGCTCAATTGGACCGGCTGTGGGGTGCGGAGGATGCTTATCTGGACTTGGCGGCGAGTGCCGCAGACACGGCCGAACACTTCCGAGGTCAAAAGGATCATGGAATGGAAGTACTTTTTTGGTCGCAGTTCCATAGTCCGGAGCATCCACTTTCATTAACCGATCGTTTGGCCGAATGGGCTGAGCTGAATAGGTTGTCCAGACTTGCCATGAAGGATGTCGTGACTCATTTGTGGCCAAAAAGGCCCGAGCCGAAGAGTTATTTTGGCTTGGTGCAACAGTTCCTTGGTGCGGTGCCGCATATCGATGCAATGAAGCGGTCAAGATGCATAGAGGGTGCGCGGATGGCTCTTGCCCGTGTCGACATACCGGGCGGAGATGAAGGCCACCGACGTTGCATCCCAAGATTCGGACAGGTTTAGTATCCGCCGAGCACTATTTTGAGGAAGTCCCGCAGGGCGCTCGTTTAATAGAGACGCAGTGCTCGAAGGATGTTATGTTTTAATGACATGTATGATTTGTGAAAACAATGTTTCAATATAATATAAGAGATTTTTATGCTTTTGCGTTCAAGTATTAAAACACCTCTGGCGGCCGTTGATGTATATGTGTATATAACCCGAAAGATGGCAGTCTTCGGCTTAAAATTTCACGCACATGGTGCGGGGTGTTTGCAAAAGGCGCATTTTCACACTTAATTCAATGTCTTGGTCCTGTAAAGGAGGTGATAGCGAGCAAACTAGGCAACCGGACTATAATGCTTTATCACTTTCACTTAGCCATAGGAGTTCGATGGTGGGGCTACTATATAGCCCCTAGGGGCACCACGCCTCCCGAATTCGGGCGCCAGTATGTGTCCGACCGAAACGGTCCTTCGTTAATGCAGAGGAATTCTAAACATTCCGGTGGGTCATCGAGTGGTTGACCAGTCTCACGCTATATCATGACAGTCAGTTTTCGGCTTTCTCTCGAGGTGCTCACCGCCAAACCGGGGCACAATCGCAGAGTTCTCCGGTGCCGCGTTAGCCGATAGAACGGAACGTAAGGCAGCAAAACATAGGAGCCGGCAAACCCAACATTTGACCAAAGACATGATTCGGAGCTGATGCATATAAGGCCTAACTCGAGACGCCGAACACTCCCTAAGGTATTCGGTCTTTATGAAAACGGGCAGAACAATGCCCTAAGCCCTTGGTGTCCGTGCACGCATAAACATTCCGTGCGGCCGATGCCAAAATGCCAGCCTCCTCCTCGGTTATAGCAAGAAACCGGGGATGTGTATCAACAAGAGACAAGAAAAAGGTTTACGCAGGGTCTTAATATGAAAAGAATCCTTGCAACGGGTCCTCATCGCACGCTGCGCAGGTGTCTCCGGCCGTATCCTGGACGGGTGTAGCACGGTGTTCATCTGTAAAAGAGAAGAACTTAGTTGAAAAGAAAAATAATCATGCGAAAAATGTACTTTATATTAAATAAACAGAGTACGGTTCGAAAAGTGAATAAAATTGAGCTTTATTTTCTCTTGTTGTACATGCGTGCAGCCCCTTGTATGGGGGTATGCCGCTAGTAGGCGTTTATATGTTTACGCCGGACTCGTCTAGCCATGTCCGGGGTTCGAATGACCTATTCAGGTGCTTTGATTAGCAGAGCCGGATTAGTGTGGGGCTGTCAAGGCAGTCTCACATTCTTCCGTGCTCGAGTAACACTTGATACTCCCTTTTAATGAGATGATGCCGCGTGGACCGGCATTTTAAGTGTAAGAGATGCATAATGCGGTATTGCGTTAAAGCGGGCGAAAGCTTCACGCCCCAAAGAGGTGCTTGATAGCTACTTTCGAATGGGCGATGTGGAAGGTTAAATTTTGGGCGGAAGTTGTCGGATGAGCGAACACAACTTCTAGCAAGAGGGAGCCCGTACAATGGGCATATAGGACTCGCATTACCCCTTTGAAGGAGGTGTTGATATGGCGAATTTTGGTTGGGTCTATCCCCATTTTGCGGATTGTGTCCTGATATAGTAGGTTTAGATTGCTACCTCCGTCCATTAGGACTTGTGTAAATTGGAGTCTGTCGATTATAGGATCTAATATCAACGCAGTCCATCCTGCGTTCCGGATACTTCCGGAATAGTCCTGATGATCGAAGGTGATAGGTTTTGGCAACCATCGTTGGGACTCTGCTGGGATAGACCGTGCGGCGCGTGTTTCTATGGGCGCTGCTCTGTTTTTCCCTTTTGTCACCTTAAGTGAGTTCACTGTTTTGACTTTTTGTGGGAAATTCTTTTGTTTTCCGGTGCTCTGCTTGTGGGGTTCGTCATCGTCCTCGCTTGGTGTGTCGAGCCCCTTGTGTTCGGCATTGAGTTTGCCTGACTGCTTGAAGACCCAACAATCTCTGTGGGTATGGTTTGCAGGCTTCCCGGGAGTACTGTGGATTTGGCATATTTTGTCCAAGATTTTGTTTAGGTTGGATAGCTCGTCGCTGTTGTCCTTGAGTGGCAGTTTTTAATGATTCTGCCGGGAGCTTCTGAATCCGGCGTTGACTGCCGTGCTCTTTGGGCTGTTTCCCTTTGTCCGCTACCGGGTCCTTGCAAGGCCGTGGTTTTCCATTTCCATCCCCGACTTCGGATGTACTTGGGTCGCTGGTACTGCATCTTGCCAAATAACTATCCTCTCCCGCGCAAAAGCGGGTCATGAGGCTTGTTAATGCAGCCATTGTTCTCGGCTTCTCCTGGCCGAGGTGTCTGGCGAGCCATTCGTCTCGGACGTTGTGTTTGAGAGCTGCTAAGGCTTCGGCGTCCGAATAGTCGACTATTTGGTTCTTTTTTACGTCCGGGTTGTTGAGTTATGTGACTTAAATCGTCTGCATCCGGAGGACGGACATAAGTCCCTTGAAAATTTGCCCGAAAAGCATCCTCGAGCTCTTCCCAACTTCCATTGGTATTTTCAGGGAGGCTCTTGAGCCAATGCCGGGCTGGCCCTTTGAGCTTGAGGGGTAAGTATTTTATGGCGTGGAGATCATCTCCTCTAGCCATGTGTATGTGGAGGATGTAATCCTCAATCCAGACTCCAGGGTCTGTTGTTCCGTCGTATGCCTCTATGTTTACGGGTTTGAATCCTGCTGGGAATTCGTGATCTAGCACCTCATCGGTGAAACACAGGGGGTGTGCGGCACCCCTATATTTGGGTGTGCCGTGATGTTCGGATATTTGGCGTGTTGCATTGCTTGGAAGAGCTTGCTTTCTCGGCCCATAGATGGACCTAGCTGGGCCATCCTTTTGATGCGAATCCTTATGCGGATCGCGTGTCGGCTTGTGTGCGGCGCTTCTTGCCGCTCCATGTTTTCCATGTGGTCGTCTATCCGACCGGGCGGCCTCTTTATTCTTTGATTGCGAGGGCTCTACGGCCTCCTCATCGAATTCGGGCAGTAATTTGCGCTTCGGGTAGCTCTTTGTTTGGCGACTGTCGCCGTATTTCTCTACGGTGTTGAGTACTTTGCTCCATCTGATTCTGAGCGCATATTCCGCTGTTTTGAGCTTCCGCTTCTGCTTTTTCAGGCTACACGCAGTGGCGACGAGCCTTTTGTGGAGGTTCTTCTGCTCCAACAATTTGTCCGGCATGAGATCGTCCGGACTGTTATCTTCGCCAGGGACGGGTTGTTTATCCAAGTTGTCCTGTTCGGACGGTTACTCGATAGCATGTTCGTCGTCCACCGATTCGCCCTGCTCTATGGCTGGGTCTGTGTGGCTGCCGTCTTTGTCGAGGCGGGACTTGGTGCGGCGTTTACGTTGCCGCTTTGACTGCCGAGGATTTATCCTTCAGAGTGTCCCGTTGTTCCTCGTCGTCACTTCCTTTAGGTGTATCCACCATGTATACATCGTGGGATGAGGTGGTTGTCTAGTATCCTATAGGTGCTGGTTCATGGTTGTCTCCTACATCGTCGTCCATACCGTCGATGTCTTCGGAGTCGAAATCGAGCACGTCGTTTAAGCTTTCGATAGTGGCTACAAAGTGGGCGGTGGGTGGGCGTTGAATTTCTTCGTCGTCTCAAGATCTCAGCCTTCCCGGCCGTCAGTCCGCCAGGGCTCTCCTGATTAAGAGAGTGACTTTAGTGTATTCAGGATGTCGCCAAAGGGCGAGTGCTGAAAGATGTCCGCGGCAGTGAACTCCATAACCGGCGCCCAATTGGATTCGATTGGCAGGGGCGCGGAGGGTTCGGAGTCCGGAGAGGAGTCCGACACCTTGGAGTCACGGTCTTCGCAAAGGACATGGATGGAGTTCGGCTCAATCGCCGTAGAGATCGTAGCCCCCGAGGCGGTGTCCAACCACTCGTCCTCGATCGGCGGAGTCGGCTCCGAGCTAAGGGTCGGAGCGGACACCGGTGCGGCCTCCAGGGCACTGATCGGCGGCAGAGCTAGATCGTGCCCATCGAGACAAGGCTGGCGTGCTTGGGCGTGGCTCGAATCCGTCAAGATCAAGTCTCCGCGGATGTCGGCCGTGTAGTTCAAACTCCCAAATCTAACTCGATGGCTGGGGCGAAGCTTCGATCTGCTTCCAGATGGCCAAGTGAATTGCCCGCAAAGGCAAAACCGCCGAATACGAAGATCTGTCCGGGGAGAAAAGTCTCACCCTGGACCGCGTCGTTGTTGATGATCGAAGGAGCCATTGGGCCTAAGGATGACGACACAGAGGAACTCTCAATGAAGCACCAATGTCGGTGTCAAAACCGGCGGATCTCGGGTAGGGGGTCCCGAACTGTGCGTCTAGGCGGATGGTAACAGGAGACAAGGGACATGATGTTTTTACCTGGTTTGGGCCCTCTCGATGGAGGTAAAACCCTACTCCGCTTGATTAATATTGATGATATGGGTAGTACAAGAGTGGATCTACCACGAGATCGTAGAGGCTAAACCCTAGAAGCTAGCCTATGGTATGATTGTTGTTCGTCCTATGGACTGAAACCCTCCGGTTTATATAGACACAGATAGGGTTAGGGTTACACAGAGTCGGCTACAATGGTAGGAGATCTACATATCCGTATCGCCAAGCTTTCCTTCCACGCCAAGGAAAGTCCCGTCCGGACACGGGACGAAGTCTTCAATCTTGTATCTTCATAGTCCAGGAGTCCGGCCAACGGTGATAGTTCGGCTATCCGGACACCCCCTAATCCAGGACTCCCTCAGGGGGGCACTGCTAGAACACACAACAAACATTGTTAGCCGTGTGCGGCGTCCCCTTCCACAGTTTACGCCTCCTGTCATATCCACGTAGTGCTTAGGCGAAGCCCTGCACGGATCACTTCACCATCACCGTCACCACACCGTCATGCTGACGGAACTCTCCCTCGACACTTTGCTGGATCAAGAGTTCGAGGGACATCATCGAGCTGAACGTGTGCATAACTCGGAGGTGCCGTACGTTCGGTGCTTGATCGGTCGGAATGAGAAGAATTTTGACTACATCAACCGCGTTGTCAAACGCTTCCGCTTTCGGTCTACGAGGGTACGTGGACACACTCTCCCCCTCTCGTTGTTATGCATCTCCTAAATAGATCTTGCGTGAGAGTAGGAATTTTTTTGAAATTGCATGCTACGTTCCCCAACAGATCGGACTTAAAAGATGAAAATGGATTGGATAATAACATGGGATCAAACAATCCAAAACATCCACATTTACAAATTAAAAAATATACTTCACCAAATGCAGAACAAAAAAATGATTTGTGTATGCATTTTTCTATGAGAGCTAAATAAAATTGAGCATGAAGTGCAAAATTCGAACATGAGTGACCAGAATAACTCCATATAGCAAGCTGAGAATAAGCATAACATGACAGACCACTACTTCAGAGGTAGAAACCCTAGCATAGAAAAAGTGGATCACTACTTGACGAAGAAGCTTTAACCACATAAACTGGGCAGTTAACTAATAGGAGCATTAATATTTTCACAAAAAACAGTGCTGACAATGGAAGATTTTATTTTTTAAACAACGCTAAAATGACGAATTTGTTCGCGGGAAGTTGTTCGCAAAATCATGAAAAAAAAGAAGTACTCTAACATATATGTGGATCCACACTTACAGGCAGTGCTCCATAGGCTACTGGTTTGTTAGTTGTCCTTTTGAAATCAACATTAGCTGCGTGAAGTAAATTATCATTCTGCACATGAACCATTCTGGGGACATTGTAGTTAATGCTCCTAAATGGCCTTGCAGAAGTAAGATCCAGAAAATCCATATATATATATATATATATATATATATATGATCTGCATAAGATGAAAATGTGATCAAAACAAAATGAATGAAGAATACAATAGTGGAGAAAACAAACAAAAATGATACAAAAAAACAAATAGAAAAAATAACTTACAGCAAGCATGGGCAGGCAGCCGCCAACCCAGATAGGATCTTTCAAATCAACTGAGACTCTGTTAAAAAGATTTCCGTGGAAGCTTTCGATCTCTTCACTCAGGTGATTGATGCAAATATGTTGCCAAATCATACTTATGCAACTGTGAAATGTCATGCAGACCGTACAGAAGCAGAGTGCCTTAGCTTCTGTTGAGATGAACAAAAACAACAAACTGCAAATAAAACCTTCCTTAGTTTCATCATTCTTCATCATGTTGACAATGTTTTCTATTGGAATGTTCCTACTTCCAAATTTATATTTATCACTGAGTGCCTTAGCTTTTGCTACTATAGCAGGATCATTGCTCTCGGTAGGAAAAGGTTTAGAACCAAATTGAATTCCAAAAACCTGAATGGCCATTTCCCTTCGGATATGAATAACTTTGTTCTTGTGCTTGAAGACATCATTCGAGCGAGTATGGTCGACAAGCCATTGCATGAATCCGATGGGGACAATGAGATGCCTATTGATGTGCAACAGATTATCCAGATCATGTTTCGAAACATATCCTTTTTGCTTATCAGTTAAATTTGAAATGGCTTTGTTCCATCTAAGTGTCGAGAACCTATGCTTTATAGTCCCACGATGTTTCAGAGTTTCAGACATGGTTACTAGACAGGGAGCTCTGTGGAACAAACCAAAAAAAGGATGATAATATTAAAAATGATGAACCAAAAAACTAACTGAGATAAAAAATTACTTAGGTTATTCCATTGTGAGGGAAGAGGGGGGACACGCAATATTTTCATGTAAAAAAGCATATCATAAATCATGATATAAACTGTTTTTTTTGCGTGTGAGGACAAGATGGATATGAAAAGCATTGACACGTGGTGTTGCTCATAGCACTACTTTTGTTAACAAAAAAATGATAACACAACAACCTATTGTAAAAAATTAATGACGTTGATTCAGACTGTAATTTGTTCAGTGCTTTCATACCTAAAATGCAGTGCAAATAAGAAACATAACAACTTAAGAATAGGTTTAACAAATAATGAGATAAACACTAACAACCACATAAAAGGCCAGCAATGTGTTGTACACTCCTTATTAGGGGGGAACCTATCTAAACAAAAATCTATGCCCAAACCCTAGTTAATTCCAAGCAAACCACATCAGGACGCCATGAAAAAATGGACAAACCTACTGAAAATCTATGAAGAAATCCTAGCTAAAATCGGAGCAAACAACACCAGCACTCCATGAAACAAAATTGAAACCCTATCTATGAATCTAGGGCGGAACCCTGGCGAAATCTAGGGCGAAACCCTGGAAAATCGGAGCAAACTATACCAGCACACCTTGAATTAGAAACCCTAGCACAAAACTATGGTGAAACCCTAGCGAAAGTCCATGGCGCAACCCTAACTAAACGAAGCAAATGACATCATCAGGCCATGATCTACAAAAATCATACCATAAGACAATGGCGAGACCCTCGAAAATCCTATCGCATCTCTACACAAATCCCTGCCCGGCGGAGGGAACAATGTACATCCGAGAAGAAGAAAAAGAGAGACAGAGCTCTGTAAGTGCATCTAGTGCCACCCTAGTTTGGTTTTGGAGTATTGACGACAAACGTGGTTGAGGGACTAATGTGTTTGTGAGAATTGCAGGATAACACAGGTAGTAGTCCCTCCTTGATTCGGTTTACCTACCGGAGATGACCCCTAAAAATGTATGAAGACATTGAAGATAATGGTGGTACGTGAAGATATTCACATTGAAGACTATAACAGAAGAAGACATTGAGTGAAGACTATGGAGCGCGAAGACTTAGTAGTTTCATTGTTTCTTTTCTTCTTTGTTGAGCCATAGGAACCACCGCACTGTTAAGTGGGGTCCAAGTGAACAAAGTCCGAGTGACTGAAGTGATGCTCAATCAAAATCCTATGTCTTCGAGCGAAGACAATGAGAGCAAATCTTATCCAGAGTCGGATAAGTCAGCTTTACTTGTAGCCCAAGTCAAGCTGTCACATGTGTTTGAAATCTGACTGTTGTGACACGTGTCAGTTCCTTAGTGACCCAGGGTCATTTCGGACAAATCAGGTCGGGTTGCCTAGTGGCAATAAATAGCCCACCCCCTACACCATAAATTGGTGGCTGCTCAGAGTTAGTACACGGCTTTTGTCGTTTGAGAGTAACCCACCTCCGAAGCTTTTGAGAGAGAGAAATCCTTGTGAGGACAAAGCCCAAACACCCAGAGCCAAAGAGTGTTAGGCATCATCAAGTCTGTCTGCGTGATCTGAAGACTTGTTACACTTGAGGACTGTGAATCCTCCAGCCGGTTAGGCGTCGCGTTCTGAGCATCCAAGAGTAATTGTGGATTGCCAGTGAACAAAGTCTGTGAAGGTTTAGAAGTCTACCTTGAAGACTTACCAGAGTGATTGGGTGAGGACTGTGTGTCCTTAGCTCAAGGGGAATAAGGTGAAGAGACGGTCTTCTGAGTTCAATCTCAGCCTCCCTAACTGTGACGCATAGCTTGTCACAAAGAATCGAACTGGGTCGAACAAATCCTTGTCTTCACAACACACTGGTTTTATCTCTTACTCTCCATACTTGCAGTTTGTCTTTGTGAAGTCATTGCCTGATTACTCTACCTATTTGTCTTCACTGTGTGACTACTTGTTCTGATTGGCTTCATACTATCTTCCATCCGGATCCTACTACATAGCTGCTATCAGTCATCATGCTTTAGCTTCATACTAGTTTGACTATGGCCTGTCTAGTGTAGTTCATCTTCCGCTGCATGTTTATAGGTCCTGTTTTCGTGTTTGTCTTCGAAACTTTCATGTTTTTAAGACTTTCATAAAAATCGCCTATTCACCCCCCCTCTAGTCGATAACTAGCACTTTCAATTGGTATCAGAGCAAGGTACTCCCTTGTTCTGTGTGATTCGGTTTAACCACCTGGAGTTTTAGCTATGTCGACTGCAGGGATAATCAAAGTCTCCGCTGCGTGCCCTGTCTTCGATGGCACTGAATATCCCTACTGGAAGAATAAGATGCGTATGCATCTTGGAGCCATTGATGTTGATATGTTGTATGTCGTCAAGAACGGCGTTCCCAAGACTGGTGAAGGTGTCACCCCTACTGATGTCAAGAAGTTCATTCAACTCGATTCTACTGCGAAGAACATCATCTGTGGTCATCTGACCAAAGGCGATATGGCCGTGTGAGCGCTTTGGAAACGTCGAAGCTAGTCTGGGACTGGCTCTCCAAAGTCAATGAAGGTGTTTCAACTCAGAGAGATCAAAGAATCAGTGTCCTACGCAACCTCTTCAACCGCTTCAAGAGAAATGACAATGAAAATGTCCAGTTCACGTGTGATCGTCTCACTGACATCACAAACGAGCTTCAGGCTCTCGGCGCCACTGAGATCACCAAGCATGAAATCGTCAAGACGCTTCTGAGATCTCTTGACAGCTCATTTGACACTCTAGCTCTTATGATTCAAGAATGCCCTGACTTCAAGACACTCGATCCATCTGACATACTTGAGAGGCTTAACACACATGAGTTCCAGCTATCTAAGAAAAGAGATATCTATGGTCCCAACTATGGCCGAACTAGCGCTTTGAAGGCAAAGGTTGTTTCCTCATCTGAAGAAGAATCTGACTGTAGTTCTGGTGAAGCTGAAGACCTTGGAAAGGAGCTTGCTATGCTTGTGAAGAAGTTCCAGAAGTTCACTAAGAAGAAAAGCTTCAGAAAGTCTTCACGATCCAGTTCAAGAAATGATGAAGCTTCTTCCAATGACCACAAGAAGAGAACCTGTCACAAGTTCAAGAAACCTGGTCACTACATCTCTGAGTGTCCACAGTGGGACAATGAGAAGAAAAACAAGAAGAGCAAGGAATATGATTCTCATGACAAGAAGAAGAATAAATACTCAAAATCTTCTTCCAAGTCAACTTCCGAGTCTTCATCACACAAGAAGAGTTCATCTGGCAAGGCTCGTGCTTTTGTTGGCAAGGAAATGGATTCAGAGGAGGAGTCTGCTTCTGAGGAGGCAGAAGTGGTGGAATCTGAGGAGGAGTCTGACTCTGGCGTTGCAAGTTTGGCTTTAGCTTCAGCCTACGTTGCCAAGTCCATCTTCAACGCTGAGGACAATGTATCCATCACCAACGTTGATGCCAGTGACAAGGACGACTCCGCCCCCACTTACTGCTTCATGGCACGCGGTGCCAAGGTAAACTCACGCGATGCTTACTTCCAAACATCAAGTGATGATGACTCTGATTGTGAATCCAAACCCAGCTACAAAACACTTGCTAAAATTGCAACTGAACAACAGAAAGCTATGGAACATATTCAAAAAATGTTAGACAAAAGCGATGATACATTGGATCCGAAATGACCCGATCTCGATCCTTAATTGAAGATATAAAAAATCTTCATGTTAAGTACCAAGAGCTTGAAGGTCGTCATGAATCACTCTCAACTACCCATGAAAAGCTTTCCTATGATTATCTTCAAAGGAAGCAAGATCTTGAGAAGTTGAGAGCGGCTCGTGAAGATCTTCAAAAGGAAAACGAGTCACTTCGCGCTCAACAGATCGGTCCCGGGCCAGAAGGATTTGAACCACCATGTTTAAAATGTCTTGAGTGTGATAACGCTTAATTTCATTGCTGAGTGTTCTACGCTCTTGTTTCAATATCTTCAATCGTCGATGTGGTAACTAACCCCTCCGGGAGGATGCCATTCTTGTTGCTAATGAAAATGCTAGATTGAAGACATTGCTTGAAACAGAATGTACAAAAGCCTCAAGGGGCATCAAACTCTGTGTGATGTCCTCAAAATGCAGATCTTGACCCGAAACCCTAGGAAAGAGGGTGTTGGGCTCGAGAGGAAAATGAATGTTGATGGTTCTTACTGGAAGCCTGAGCAGTACCCCAAAACCACATGGGTTGCTCAAAGGAACCTTCAATGGATCCATCTACCTTATCTGGATTTACTTGTGCTAACCCAATTGCTATTGATGAATCCTTTGATGCAAACTATAAACTGTTTAAGAATCAGAATGGTGAAGTGTTTGCCAGGTATATTGGTACTAACTGCAGGAATGGACCACCTATGAAGAAGATCTAGGTACCTAAATAGTGTATTGAGAATCTTCCTGTGAATGTCATCATGACACCACCAAGGAAGAAGCCAAACCCCAGACCTATGGCTTCATATGGCCCAAAGGCTTCATACAGACTGAGGACTCACCTGAGTCACCCTAACGCCAATGTTTTGCAGGGAAACCATACTCAGACTTATGAATATGAGCGTGTGTCTTCAAATCGCTATGTTCATAGAACTAAGAACTTTTCTGCTTATTCATATGAGTATTGTTCTTCTCCTGCAAGGCTATTTGCTAGGGCTTCAAAGCCGAAGTTCTCAGATGCTGCACTTAGACTCATTGCTTCTAAGCCACCCCTGAAGATGTGGGTGGTTAAGAAGAATTAACTTTCTTCTACAGGGAAAGGTCTCCAGCCGGAAATCAAAGGCGTCCGATGCTATTGCTGGGGACCTAAAACACATTATGGGACGCAAGATAAAATGCCCAAATGGTCTTACTATGTATTTCGTTCCTGAATCGCTTGCCAGTCATACTATCAGTCCTAACCTTGATCTGAGCTTTAATAATCCTCTTGTGCGTCAAATTTTTATGCTTCACAATACTCTTTGTGAAGCCTATCCTCCTAACTGCACTGTAGGGTACGACACCTCGTGCTCCAGAATGGATTATGGACAGTGGATGCACTAACCACATGACTGGTGATCGAAGTCTTCTCATGGACTCAACCTTACGTCCATGTGATAAAAGTCACATCACATTTGCTGACACTGGTAAAAGCAAGGTATTGGGCCTAGGTAGAGTTGCAATATCAAGGGATCATGACATGGATAAAGTGATGCTTGTTGAATCCCTTGGTTTCAACTTAATGTCTATCTCAATGCTTTGTGACTTAAACATGATTGTACTATTTGGAAAATATCGTTGCCTTGTACTAATGGAATCTGACAAGTCTCTAGTCTTCGAAGGGTACAGAAAAGATGATCTGATGGTAGACTTCTCAGCAGGACCACAGATGGCCGTATGTCTTCTAGCAAAGGCTTCAGAGTGCTGGCTCTGGCATCGGAGGCTAGGGCATGCTGGCATGAGGAACCTACACACTCTCGCCAAGAAGAAGCACATCACAGGCATCGAAGGCGTCAAGTTCAAGAAAGATCATCTATGTGGTGCTTGTGAAGCTGGGAAGATGACAAGGGCCAAGCATCCCTCGAAGACAATCATGACTAAGTCTCGACCTTTTGAGTTGCTCCACATGGACTTGTTTGGTCCCACTCACTACTCTACTCTCATTGCAACTGTTTGTCTCTATGGTTTCGTTATTGTTGATGATTATTCAAGATACACTTGGGTGCACATAATTCTCTTCAAGACTGAAGTGCAGGATGTCTTCAGACGTTTCGCCAACCGCGCCATGAACAACTATGGCGTCAAGATCAAGCATATTAGGAGTGACAACGGCACAGAATTCAAGAACATAGGCCTCGACCTTTATCTTGACACCTTAGGCATCACTCATGAGTTTTCTGCTCCCTACACACCTCAGCAGAATGGCATCATGGCGCGCAAGAACAGAACCCTTATTGAGATGGCTCGGACGATGCTTGACGAATACAAGACTCCAAGAAAATTCTGGCCCGAAGCCATTGATACTGCATGCCATGTCATCAACCGTGTTTATCTTCACAAGCTTCTGAAGAAAACATCCTATGAGCTTCTAACTGGTAAGAAGCCAAACGTAAGCTACTTCAGAGTATTTGGTGCTAGGTGTTGGATCAAGGATCCACATCACACTTCAAAATTTGCACCGAAAGCACATGAGGGCTTTATGCTTGGTTATGGAAAGGACTCGCACTCCTACAGAGTCTTCAACCTCTTTCACTATAAAGTGGTTGAAACTGTGGATGTCTTGATTCGATGAAACTAACGGCTCGCAAAGAGAGCACCTTCCAAATGTGCTAGATGAAGTACCTGCCAGTGAATCAATCAAGCTAATGGGAACAGGAGAGATCATACCATCAGATGCCCAGCCTAAAGAGGGACTTATTATTTCTGCACCTGATCAACCTGAAGACTTTGCTCAGCCTGAAGATAATCCTCCAAATAATGACAATGTTCAGTAGGAGCAAAATCTTCGTCTAGTTCATCCTCGTGTTGCAAATGAAGTACAAATTGAGAAGATAATCGATAGCATCAATGCACCTGGTCCACTCACTCGTTCAAGAGCAACACAGCTAGCAAATTTCTGTGGGCACTTTGCATTTGTCTCAATCTCTGAACCCAAGAAAGTTGTTGAAGCCTTCATGGAACCAGAATGGATCCAGGCTATGCAAGAAGAGCTACAACAGTTTGAGCTGAACAATGTGTGGGAATTAGTCAAGCGTCCTGATCCTCGCAAGCACAACATAATAGGCACAAAATGGATATATCGCAACAAACAAGACGAAAGCATGGTCAAGTAGTCGTAAACAAAGCACGGCTCATTGCTCAAGGATACACACAAGTTGAAGGAATTGACTTGATGAAACATTTGCTCCAGTGGCAAGGCTTGAAGCCATTCAGATATCGCTAGCCTATGCAAATCATCATAACATCATACGTATCAAATGGATGTGAAGAGTGCCTTTCTCAATGGAAATATTGAAGAAGAAGTATATGTTGCACAACCACCGGCTTTGAAGACCCAAAACACCCCGATATGGTGTACAAGCTCAACAAGGCACTGTATGGCCTCAAACAAGCCCCTCGTGCTTGGTATGATACACTCAAAGACTTCCTGAAGAGCAAAGGCTTCAAACCTGGTTCTCTAGATCCCACTCTCTTCATGAAGACATATGACGGTGAACTATTTGTGTGCCAAATCTATGTGGATGACATTATCTTCGGCTGCACCAACAAGAAATACAGCGATGAATTTGCTCACATGATGCAAGAACAATATCAAATGTCCATGATGGGAGAGCTGAAGTTCTTTCTCGGTCTTCAAATCCGTCAGCAACGCAACGGCATCTTCATATCACAAGAAAAATATCTCAAAGATTGCCTGAAGAAGTTTGGAATGCAAGACTGCAAAGGATTCACGACGCCAATGGCAACCAAAAGTCATCTAAGCCCCGACGCTAATGGTAAAGATTTCGATCAAAAGGTATACCGCTCCATGATTGGCTCTTTACTTTACTTATGTGCATCTAGGCCAGATATCATGCTTAGTGTTTGCATGTGTGCCTAATTTGAAGCGGCACCAAAGGAGTCGCATCACTTAGCTGTGAAGCGAATTCTTCAATATTTGGCTTACACCCCAACACTAGGATTATGGTATCCAAAGGGCTCAGAGTTTGATCTGGTTGGATTTTCGGATTCTGATTATGCTAGTGACAAAGTGGATCGCAAGTCTACATCAGGCACATGTCACTTTCTGGGTCGATCTCTTGTCTGTTGGTCTTCAAAGAAGCGAGCGTGTATCACTCTCAAGCTGCTGAATCTGAATACATTCTTTGTTGGATCTTCTGCGCTTCGACTTTTGTGGATGAAGCAAACTCTTAAGGACTATGGCATCAATCTGAAGCATGTGCCACTCTACTGCGATAATGAAAGCGCTATCAAGATTGCCAATAATCCAGTTCAGCACTCTAAGACAAAGAACATTGAAATTTGTCATCACTTCCTCAGAGATCATGTTATGAAAGAAGATATTGATATCATTCATGTCAAGACACAAGAGCAGTTGGCTGATATCTTCACTAAGCCCTTGGATGAGAAAAAGGTTTTGCAAATTGCGGTGTGAGCTAAATATCTTGGAATCCTCAAATGTCCTGTGATTAGGCACACATCCTAACACTTATGCATTTTGATGACTTAGATGTGCAACACACGAAGTAATGTATATCGTCAATCCACGAAGACATACACTCTAAGTGTGAATACATTAATACGGAAATTGACTTCAGAGTGCCAGATAATTGTGCGCCGTGTCTGGGTCTAATACTTCCTATACGGTGGGTAACGCCACCACCAAACTCTTATGAAGTGTTTCCTCATGGCGCCATATTTGCAAAGTCTTCACAATTGATTTGTCTTCAACATTAATTTGACTTCGTGATTCCTGATTTGGATTTACTCTGTATTCTGTCCTCTACAGCATTCACTTATAGCTATGTCTTCTTGTTTGAATTTTTTGAACTAAGTGAATGTGATCGGACCCTAACCTCTCTATGGTTTCTACCTCAAGCTCTATCTATCCAAATCATATGCATTACATTGAAATCGTCGAATGTCTTCTCTGCGTCCTTGTCAGCAGAAGATACAGAGACAAACATTTATATCTAGCTTTAATGACATATCCTTTTGCCTGAAACCCGGAGAATTCGGAACGACCACCCCGACAATCCAGGCGTGCATGGGACGTGGAACAACTTTCAATGAGTTACATGTTCGCCACGTGTCCATCAGATGTGAACCGCCAGGGGCACCTGCGTAATTGCGTTGTGATGTCTCTATCCTTATAAATGCATGTCTCGTCTCGGTCAAAATCCTTCTTCCTCCGTCTCCATCTCTCGCAAACCCTAGCGCCTAGACTAGCTCTCGACGACGCTGACGATGAAGCGCTTAGCTGCTGCGACTTCCTCGACGCCGTCCTCACGCCGGCCGAGGACCTCGTCTTCTCCGCCGTCGCCGTAGGTGTCTTCCATCGCCAAGTTAGGGCACGGGAGATCGAACTGCTTGGCATCCATCTTCGCTCCGTCTAGCAGTTCTTCGTGTGGTAATAAAAGTTTACTTTTTACCGTCTTTTTGATCTGATAGATTCATCCTTCCTTACCAAAAGTGGTTTCTAGATCCTCAAACATGAATCTATCTCTTTCTGCATCTCATATTCTGCCTAGTATATTCACTTATGCTTCTTCACAAGTTAGATTCCTCACTTGTACTTATTCTTGGATTTGTACAACTCGAACCAACTCTCATCATATAAGTGAATGTCTTGGCGTATGAGGTCAATGTCTTCAAACTGATTTATCTTCAAAATCTTACGAGAATGCATATGACCTCTTCCCTTCCCTCGCACCTTTAATGCTTTATCACGGTACATGTCCGTGGGAGAATCCCTTGGTTCTCATAGTGCGCATTCGCTTGCGTAATTCTTGCAGAGTCACATCAACTCACCTGAAGCAAGTTCCTGTCAGTCCAGCCATTTGAAGCCATTGCACGTACTGAAGCCTTTCAGTTTACGCTTCATGGCAACAGAAAAGTCAACAAGGAAGGGAGGCAGACATCATCGTGGTAACACTTCCAAGGACTTACCTCCAGATTTGCACGAGATGTACAAAACAGACCCAGAAGAAACCTATAATGAACGCAAGAATCGAATCCAATGGATTCGAAGATATTGGGCAGAAGAATGGTTTAGATATCGCTTCATCACTAAAGAGTATGCAGAGAAGAATGCCATCAAGGCACCACAGGGTGATATTACGTACAAAAATCTTCCACCCAGGACTCAGGCTGAAGCTATTGAGCAAGGCTTCTATCCTTGCATGGTGCGCGGACCACATCCTGAGAATGCTGACCCATTTCACTGCTCTGGTGTCATGAAGACAGTCTGTTTAAGCGCAACTACCAGTTTGCCAAAGACTCAGCTACAAAGAACAAGAAGGATTTATGGCTTGACTTCAACCCTGGTCCTTCCTCACCTCGGGACAATGGCACCCGTGAAGCCAATGAGAACAGGATTGGCCCCTTCTACAACCTTGCTGGCCTCATCACTCACATCACTGTTCAAGGTGCCAAGGTGGATCATTCTGATGATGACACTGACACCGATGAAGCTCCTGCTCCTCCTCCAAAGCCTAAGAAGCAAAAGAAGACCAAAGCTTCAAAATCATCTGCTGCTCCAAAAGCTTCAAGAGTGAAGTCATTGGCAACAGCCCCTTCTGCTCCAAGCAATAACTCTGAAGATCTCTCTCGCATCTCCAAGAGGCGTGAGAAGCCTGAAGACACCCGCCTCGTAAACCGAGTCATGCACTCGACGCCGCCATTCTCGAGGAATGAATCGAACCCATTGACTTGTCTTCGGATGAAGAATTTGGTGAAGATGCTCTGGAACAGCTGATCAAGAGCAAGCAAGAGGCGGAGATCTTCAACGATCTGCCCCTCTTTGATGTGAACATTATGAAAAACTTCATTGATGAGTGGTTTGACAATCAAGATCTCAGCTTTGATGACCTTCAGATTCCCATTGGCGTCAGCGTTGCTTTCCAAGGCACCATTGCTCCTGAGCTTGCTCTGGCCCAGCGCATCGTTGAACTGAAGCGAAAGATAGACTTCGAGAAGGAGCAGTTCAAGAAGCACATAGCCAGGCTGAATGTGGCTGATGTGCAAAAGTTCAAGGTGATGTTGAATGACCTCAAGGAGTCGTTTCGGAAGAAACGCGAGGAAGCCAAAGGCTCAAGAGAGCGCATGAAAGCACTCGCTGACAAATGCGTACAAGCCTACAATGAAGCTGAAAAGCGCAAAGCACTTGGCATACGGCATTGACCCCTCAATGGCTGCCAAGAAAAAGAAGTCATCTGAAGCCAACACTGAAGCACCACAGCAGGAAGAACCTCGCGTTGTCTTCCCTGCTAGCATGCGCGGCTCGAAGCCCAAGGCTCCTTCGGTGGCTTCTGAATAGAAGAAAACCAAGGCAGCTGAAGCCGAAGCCAGGAAGAGGAAAACCAAGCACACCACTGATGAAGAACCACCCCCTAAGAAGAGAAAAACCAAGAGAAGAGATCGGGCTGCTCCCACAGAGCCCTTGTTGTTGAACCCCTTGCTTTTGTTCCCCCTCCGTCTGCAAACCAAGAGCGTCGGATGATTGTTCATGAGCCTGCTTCCACAGAGGCTCCTGAAGCTCAAGAAGTTCCAGTCGTCGACCCCATCGCGACTGAAGATGTTGTTCAAGATGATGTAGTACTTCCTCAGATCGAGCGCCCTACGGTATCATCGCCTGTTCGAAAGAACAGTGAGCTTATCAGTATTGGTCGTCCTTTGACGCCAATCTCACAAGATGCATCGTGGGCTGATCGCCCCCAGCAAGCTACCCCACAAGACTCACCAACTACACCCCAGCCGTCAAGTGTGCCCGTCATCGGCCCCATGTCTAATGATGACAACTACATGGAGACTTCACCATCACCAAAGGCGTCGCCTGTTTTCCAACGGCTTCGCAAAGGCCTGAAGCCATCCATGACCACCATCACAGAAGAGGGCTCCAACTTGTCAAGCTCAGTGGCACGTCAAGTGTTCTCTGAAGACAATCCTTCTGTGACGGTCCCTGTGTCTAAAGCTAATGCTGCTGAAGACCCTCCGGCTGCATCAGCCGGAGCAACACAAGAAGAAGAGCGTGTCGCTACTCCCCCTACAATCCAAGAAGAAGTTCATGAAGAGAACCTGTCCATGCCAGAACCTCCAGCTACTCAAGTGGAGGGTGAGAACCCTGAGGCTGCCACAAATGACATTCCTGAAGCCAATGACGTTGTCATGGCCGAAGCCAATGTGGAGCCTACAGTGGCCAATGCAACAATGGCCAATGAAGCCAATGAAGCCCATGATGCAAGTGAAGTCAATGCCGCACCTGTCACAAATCTGCAGCCTGAAGTTAATGCCACTGCTACTGTTCCGCCTCCAAGGCCACATACCATCGAGCAAGCATACAACTATGGCCAGCTTATCACTGTCAGATGGCCTATTCTGATTCCTCCACCTGCTGCTGGTCCTCAATTTGACTACCATGTTGAGCACAGGCCTCGTGTTCGAAGCCAAAGCCAAGACCTTGATTTCTAGGTAATGCGCCACTTCACGGGATCTTTCAATGTCAACGGCTTCATTGCACACAACACCTTCTTCGATAGTGCCAAGAACCCCTACACCGGGCCCAAGATTTCATCCGATCGGTTACGGAGTTATCGGCCAATAGCAGCTACTATTCATGCATTCTGTACAACCTAGGCCGCATATTTCCGCATATGCGCCTTGATACTGAAGCCATAGCTGGCCTGCCCTGCTTAGAAGAAGCTCTTGATTGCTTCAGAGAGGCTGGCTTACTGCACTTTGTCAGCGATAAGAACCTTTGGAATGAAGAGTTGCTCCTTCAATTCTACGACACTCTTCATATCAGAGGCTACTACAGGGATCCTAAGACTTGGATACTTGAGTGGATGGCAGGAAATGTCCATCATGAAGCCAAAGCATTTGATGTCATTGAGCTTACTGGCCTGCCCACTCCTGGGGATCTCTATGAGCCTGGTTGTCAGCTTCACACTGCAGCTTTGGAAAGCATCTTTCACAAGTTAGAACCCGACATGAGCGGATGCTCAAAGATGATGAAGCCATTGCCTCCAGATGCAGAATATCCTACGGAGTTCTTTGTTGAAGACCTTGAGTATCTGCCACGCACAATCTATCACATCATAAGGCGAACTCTCTGGCCTATCAAAGGACATTCTCCAAAAGCTAAGCTAGAAGGTGCAATGAAGACATTGGTCTTCCATATTCTTCATGGCAAAAGCTTCAATGCACAGGATTTCTTCGTCCGCCAACTTTCTGCATCAGGATCTGACATTTTTGGCTTGAAGTTCTATGCTCCATGGATCATGCGTCTGATCAAACTTCACACTGCTTTCAACTATCAGCCATCTGCGTGCAACCACATTGTCTTCTTGCCAGATGTCGATTTGTCGGTTGAAGCCATCTATCCAGAGCCTGGCAAGGAGCCACTCTATCATCATAATGTTGATCGTCAGAGCTTCACTCAGCCCATTGAAGGTGTGCTGGCTGCCACTCGTGTCTATCCATTGGCCGGTACTACACGTGCACCTCACCGTGCCCCAACCGAAGCCACCAACAGCACCATTGCTCAACGGCCTCGAAGGCGATCTAGTGTTCTCAATGACCGAGAGCTTCTCGTTGGCCTGCATCATAAATAGGATAGGCATCATGATTGGCTCAAGCGCCAGATGCAGAGCATCATGACTGATGTCAATCGCATTCGCAACCTTGCAACCAAGAATGCCTTTGTCGCGCATGAAACCTGTCGACGCACATGGAAAGGGCTGACGCTTATGTGTGCTGAGGAAGATCTTCATGATGATGGCTTCTCCGAACGATTCAAGTTTGATTCCACTCCGCCAAGAAATGTTGTTCTGCGGCGCACTCCATCTCTTGAAGACTCAGAGTACTCCTCTTCTGCTGCAACCGTGAATGCTCGAGTGATCGATGATCAAGATGACGCTACTTCACCACCTCCAACACGCATCGACCTTTGCTCCAAGTTAAATGCACCGCCAAACCTCGACACCAACCTCGTGATCTTCTCCTACTCATACGGGGACGAGTAGAGGCTCAATGTCTTCAACCCTTTTTGGTCCTTACTGACAAAAGGGGGAGTAGCTATGAGTTGATAGTCTTCAAGCGGGTTCATATGGGCGGTTGCTTTATATTTTGCCTAGTGTTTACAACTCTTTCTCTTGATACATTTGGTTCTCTGAGTTGTAACTCTTAAACTCGATGGTCGTCTGCTACTTATTTGCTATTTTGTGATGCGATGATAAATTCCGCATGTGCGACGATAACTTCCGCACTTCAATCATTTTGCAGACGTCCATTTTTCATTATGCATGTCATTATCTTCGTTACATCATATCATGCATGATGAATTGTCTTCATAAGTTGAAGAGGATCTCCACAAGTAGAACCTGCCATGTGCATTTGCATTCCAAAAGCAAATTATTTATATGCACATCTTCAGGGGGAGCCTTTTGCTACTTATGAAGACAATACCTCATCCTTTACAATTTCGCATACTTATATCCCCGTTGAAAACTTCAACCAGTTTGTCATCAATCACCAAAAAGGGGGAGATTGTAAGTGCATCTAGTGCCACCCCTAGTTTGGTTTTGGAGTATTGACGACAAAGCGTGGTTGAGGGACTAATGTGTTTGTGAGAATTGCAGGATAACACGGGTAGTAGTCCCTCCTTGATTTCGTTTACCTACCGGAGATGATCCCTAAAAATGTATGAAGACATTGAAGATAATGGTGGTACGTGAAGATATTCACATTGAAGACTATAATGAGAAGAAGACATTGAGTGAAGACTATGGAGCGCGAAGACTTAGTAGTTTCGTTGTTTCTTTTCTTCTTTGTCGAGTCATAGGAACCACCGCACTGTTAAGTGGGGTCCAAGTGAACAAAGTCCGAGTGACTGAAGTGATGCTCAATCAAAATCCTATGTCTTTGAGCGAAGACAATGAGAGCAAATCTTATCTAGAGTCAGATAAGTCAGCTTTACTTGTAGCCCAAGTCAAGCTGTCGCGTGTGTTTGAAATCTGACCGTTGTGACACGTGTCAGTTCCTTAGTGACCTAGGGTCATTTCGAACAAATCAGGTCGGGTTGCCCAGTGGCAATAAATAGCCCACCCCCTACACCATAAATTGGTGGCTGCTCAGAGTTAGTACACGGCTTTTGTCGTTTGAGAGCAACCCACCTCCGAAGCTTTTGAGAGAGAGAAATCCTTGTGAGGACAAAGCCCAAACACCCAGAGCCAAAGAGTGTTAGGCATCACCGAGTCTTTACATCCGCGTGATCTGAATACTTATTACACTTCAGGACTCTGAATCCTCCAGCCGGTTAGGTGTCGCGTTCTGAGCATCCAAGAGTCATTGTGGATTGCCGGTGAACGAAATCTGTGAAGGTTTGGAAGTCTACCTTGAAGACTTACCAGAGTGATTGGGCGAGGAATGTGTGTCCTTAGCTCAAGGGGAATAAGGTGAAGAGACGGTCTTCTGAGTTCAATCTCAGCCTCCCTAACCATACGTATAGTTGTCACAGCAACTGGAACTGGTCGAACAAATCCTTGTCTTCACAACACACTGGTTCTTCTCTTACTCTCCTTACTTGCAGTTTGTCTTTGTGAAGTCATTGCCTGATTACTCTACCTATTTGTCTTCACTGTGTGACTACTTGTTCTGATTGGCTTCATACTATCTTCCATCCTGATCCTACTACATAGCTGCTATCAGTCATCATGCTTTAGCTTCATACTAGTTTGACTATGGCATGTCTAGTGTAGTTCATCTTCCGCTGCATGTTTATAGGTCCTGTTTTCGTGTTTGTCTTCGAAACTTTCATGTTTTGAAGACTTTCATAAAAATCGCCTATTCACCCCCCCCCCTCTAGTCGATAACTAGCACTTTCAAGCTCAAACCTCGGGAAAGAACGCCGGGCGGAGGAAGGAACTCCGTCCGCTGTCGATCTAGAAACTGCCGCGCGGAACGAGAAGGAGAAAGAAGACGGAGAAGAAGAAACGGAGATGGGGAAAAGAAGGCGAAGAAGAAGAAATGGAGAAGGAGAAAACAGAGACCGAAACAGAGGAGGGAAAAAAGAAGTGGGCCGGCCCGATAACAGAATGCCACACGCGGGGGGGGGGGGGGGGGGGGGTACGCGCCGAGAGTCCCTATGTGCCGCACGCGTGCGCCAAAAGGAGGCATGTTCGCTGAAGGCTGGGGCGTCTGGGCCGGCCCATTTGGAGTAATGAGCTTGTGACACGTTAAGAAAACGAAAAAAGCATGAGCGAGAGGAGGAATCGAACTCGTGAGCTACCTCCCCGTAACATTTAAGTATGGAAATTCTTTTGGGAAAAGATAAAGTACACATTAATCCTTTTGTAATATCCATTGAACATTTCCTAAATATACGGTGAACATTTTCTTATTATATAATGAAGATTTTAAATAATACATGATGAACTTTTTGTATTATGTGATAAACATTTGTGAAAACAAATATGAATATACGCAGCGAATGTTTTTCAGAAATACACATTGAACATTTTTAAGTAAATGTTGAACAATTTTTGAAGACACATTGAACATTTGTGTGATATACACTAAACAAATTTCGAAAACAAAGTGAACATTCATATTCGTTGAACAATTTCTAATATACGATGAACATTTTTATAAATGATTGAAATTTTTGTAAATATACTGTGAACATTTCCTTAATATACGCTGAATATTTTTGTAACACGAAATAATCTTTGTATAAATACAAGGAAAAAAGAAACAAAGGGGAAAAAAGGCAAAAGGAAAGAAACAAAAAATAAAAAAAAGAAAGAGAAACAGAAATAGAAAAAAAAACAGATCAAAAGAAGAAACACGAAACGACTGTGGGCCGGCCCAAAGTGGGGTGTGGGAGGTCGCCCTTCAGCGAAGCGATGCCCTTTTGACGCTCACGAGCGTCAAATAGGAATCGCCGTACGCGCCACGGCTAGGAACCCCAGCGAAATCACTAATTAAGGAGTACTCGTTGCAAAGAACACTCCACTTTTCCAGGTCGTGATAAATGGCGCACATGCAGCGCGCCGCTTGTCGTAACCTGGGAGTTTTCCCTTTTTTCGTAGATCCGTTTATTCAAAATGTTTTATCTCTTAAATCGTGCGTCCAAATCTCGAACCGTTTTCACCATTGGATTTCTCGCGCCGAGATCTTCAAAACTAGATCTCATGTTGATAGATTTTGACGAACTTTTTTTTCACAAAAAAAACCGAACGAAAAAACCGAACCGGGAGCACGGTTTTTTCCCTTTCCGAAAGAGGCATGCCCGTGCCTCTCGTGAAATCACAACCGTGCCTCTCGTGGAAGCAAAACCGTGACTCTCGTGGAAGGAAAAACAAAACAGAAAACATGTCTTTTTTTCGTTTCCGAGAGGCACGGCCGTGACTCTCGCGAAAGCACAACCGTGCCTCTCGCGAAAGCAAAACCGTGATTCTCGCGAAAGAAAAAAACAGAAAACGCGTATTTTTTTTCCTTTTTGAGAGGCACGGCCGTGACTTTCGCGTAAGCACAACCGTGCCTCTCGCGGAAGCAAAACCGTGACTCTCGCGAAAGAAAAAAAAATAGAAAACAGATTTTTTTTCGTTTCCAAAAGGCACGGCCGTGACTCTCGCTAAAGCACAACCGTGCCTCTCGCAGAAGAAAAACCGTGACTTTCGCGAAAGGGCAAAAAAAGAAAAACGCGTTTTTTTGTGCAAAATTTTTTTTCCCGAATTTTTTTTTTGATTGAAAAGCTAAGAAAGACCGAGGGAAAACCAAAACGTGAAAAAAAACCCGGAAAAAACCGTTTAAAAAGTCAAACACGCGTGCGAAAAAATATAAAAAAAACAAAATTCGAAGAGAGCGTCCAGAGCGCGACACGTGGCGAATGGCTGAGAACGCGCCAAGTGACGCTTATCGTTGCGAGGCTCCCGAAGGAGCGCTCATTAACTAGTTGCTCCCTGCTAACCCCGAAATCACTGGGTTAGCATCGCCCCGGGTCCAGGCCATATGCGTGATGCAACTACACAATCCAGGCCCGTTCCAGGCCCTTCCGCGGTACTATAGGCCGCAACAGCCTGGCCGGCCGAGCCCACGTCCGCGTCGGACCAGATTCGGTCTTTGGTGCTGCTCATGCTACGGAACGGAACAGACCGGGAGCGCTATAGGGTCGCCTCGTGCTTGTTCGCTCGTCCCGCACTCATCGATTCGCTCGCTTGTTACGCACCGCACATCGGGTCGTGGCCCTAGTTCACTCGATCGCGTTTGACCGGTCAATAGTTGACTGGTCAACCATTAACTTTTGGAAGAATAAAGGAAAAACATAAATAAATAAAAAAATAAAAAAACGTGAATTCGAATATGTTAACGAATTTTTAAAGAAAGATCACAAACTTCAAAACAGTTCATGAATTTTAAAAAAAGTTTATCGAATTTGAAAATAGTTCATCAATTTGAAAAAAAAGTTCATCGATTTTGACAAAATTTCATCGCTTTAAAAAAAGTTCACAAACTTAAAAAAAGTTCACAACTTTTAATAAAAATTCATCGAATTTGGAAAAAAAATCATCAAACTTGAAAAAAAGTTCATCAAACTTGAAAAAAGTTCACCGATTTTAGATTAGTTCATCGGATTTGAAAAATAGTTCCTTGAATTTGAAAATTTTCATTGAATTTAAAAAAGTTCATAGATTTTGAAATAAGTTCATCGATTTTAATAAAAGTTCATTGAATTTGAAAAAGTTCATCCTATTTGAGAAAAAGTTCACGAACCGGATAAAAAGTTCGCGCATTTAAGGGAAAAACGGAAATGAGAAAAGAAAAATGAAAAAGGAACAAGATAAAAAACGTCTAGAAACTGACCAGCGAACGACCTAGGTAAAGATTAAAAGAATAGAAAGAAGTTTATGGACACAACCGCGTGGTTAGCCTGATGGTCAGTGCGCTGTACTATAATCAAGCGATCTAGGGTTCGATCCCTCGTTGCGCATGATAATTTTTGCTTTGTTTTCAACAGGAAAAAATATGAAAACGGGCCGGCCCAGGGTGGCGCGGGCGTGCGGCGGGGGTGTGCGACCGTCACAACGTACGTGTCGGACCGGACGGCCATTCCTCCCTCCCTCGTGATCACTACAGAACTGGCCCTGGCCATACTGAAGTGGTCCGCGTGCAGCCGATGCAAGACCAAATCCTCGACGCGATATACACAGGCGTAAACCGCCTGCTCCTGCTGCAGGCATGGACGCCCACGTCCACGTGGGGGATGGAATTGGATGGATCCAGTCCGAGATAGATATCGTATCATCAGGTCTGGTGACCTTACTACTACACAGTAGTAGGTTTTGCTGCACCGCACGAGGCGGCCACACCATGCATCCAAGCACACGTGAACTTGTTGCGCCCGCACAGTTGTTTCAGTTCGCACTGTGCGCCGTCCCGTACGTGCGCGAGTGCATGCCCACTGGCGCCCACGATAACTCGTGTCGTCTCCAGGCGCGAGGAATCAATCCGATCACTGTGCATGCAGGGCTCGCCGCAGGACGACAGCGTGACCAGAACGCTCACGTACCACTACGTGTGCATGCGCGCGCGCGCACGGCTCACCTACAGTGGACCAGCCGTATGCATGCATCAATGCCGCTCGCTCGCTCGCTGCATATATGCCGGCCTCTGGCCTAGGCATAGCTACGTCCACCGACGACGTCCCCAGCTAGTAGTAGAAGCTAGCCAGCTAGGCTCTACCAGCAGCAAGTAAAGCCGTCGCCGTCGGCGACGCGGCCAGGACGCGTACGTGCGCGCCCCAGCGCGTGTGCGCGGCTCGAGGTTGGTGCATGGTGCGCGCGCGCGGCGCGGCCGGCCGGCGGTGGGTTCGACCACGATGCAAATATGCGCCATGCATCATCGGCCTCGCGTCTAGCCTTGGTCAAAAGTGTAGCACAAAAGAGACGCGGCCCATGAGAAATGCATATGCACGATCGAGCTACCTTGTCTAAACTCTAAACAAACAAGGTTGATCATCATTGCAGATAAAGGCCATGGTGATCACGCCCACTCGATCCGTCCATCGGCTGCGACCAAAGGTTCCCCCGTGACCACGTACTTGCTATGCATACAATAGCCATTAGGAATCCATTAGTCAATGCTCACATGACCGAAAGTGCGCGATCGAGAGATGATGCCATTTTGCGGCGCCGTCGAGTGATCACCGGCCAGACCATATAAAGATTGGCGTGCCGTGCGCTAGCCGGGGTCTGGGTTTACTCAGTGCACGTACGTGCATGCACGCGCGCCTGGTTACTTTTGTGTGTTCAGTTCGTACGTGCAACAAGGAATAGGACAAGGCCGGTGGTGCATCTGTGCATGTGTCCGGCTCATAGTTTAACTTGACTTTTGGCCGCGGCGATCGACCAAGGTTTTGGAGGTTTGGACCGACCCGGACCAGCAAAACAACAGGCGATCGGTCATGAGCATGAGCTGCAAGCAGCTGGCGGCCGGTCACTGGCCGAGCGAGATGGGCAAAACTATTGGTGTTCATGTGCGCTTAGGAAACGATCACATCAGGATGAGGGGGAAACTATGACCATATGCATGCATGCCTTAACACCAAGGACAGTACAATGCTACCTTTTTTTTCTCATGCTACTACATAAGAGCATCTTCAGCTACGCCCCCAATAGGCCCCTCGAGGCGACTTTTTCGGCGCCAGCGCCGAAAAAACGCCTTAGTCGCGCCCCCAGGACGCCGAAATCCGCCGGCTCGGCCCGTTTTTTGTCCCGGCGATCGCAGGCCGAACCCAGCGCACTAGGGACGCTCGGGGGCTCCGATGCAAGGGAAAAGCACGTCTGCCCCACACCGTCAGGCGAAAAGTCATGTCTTTCTTCCAGAATCGCCCCCACAAGGCCGCTCGGCCGCCAACCGGCTGATCCCGGCGCCGCCCACCGCCCGCCACCGCTAGATAGCCCATCCCCGCCGGAAAAAGAGCAGAGGTTTCGTTGAGGCAGCCTCTCCACCGCCGGCTGGGCGATTTTTCCGGCGTTTCCGGCCGCGGAGGGGTGGTGTAGCGGCGGGTGGAGCACCTATGGAGGATCAAGGGCGACGCCTAGCTCGACGTGTGATGAGTTTTTATTTGTTGAACTATATAATTTGTATTGAACTATTTGTTGTTGCACTATTTTGTTGAATTATTTGATTTTCTGTGATGAACTATGTGATAAAAAAATTATTTATGTTGAGAATTCAACATCGAACCACGCCGAATATGGGTCGTTTCTCGCTGATATCGGGCCATTTTTCTATTTATCTGGACCGAAAAGCGGCCGCGAATGGGCCGATATCGGCGACCAGGGGGGCGACGGCTGGATGCCCAACCTCCCCAAATACCGATTCTCTTGGCTCTCCCCAGCGGCGATTTTTATGCCTCTGGGCGTGGGGGAGGTGGGCAACGGCTGGAGATGCTCTAACATAGATATTGTGTGCGCACAAGCCACCACCCCATCGGCCACCTAGCTACAACTCCAATTTACGCACTGCGTGCTGCGTCATTGTTGCCACGCCGGGAAGTCCACGTGCTTTTTTAACACATAGTACAATCTAAGATGCCAACATACGCACATACTCATCCTTATAAACGCACGCACGCATGCTCTACCTCATCTGAGTATCTTCAAGATACTAAGTCAACGCACCATCTTAAGATAAAGAGTCATTGTTGCCACGCCGGGGATTCCTCGAGTTGACTTGATGCAGCTGAGCGAAGAAGTCCAAAGGAACATATGAAAACTTAGTACTCCTACAATATGATGGTTTACAAATACTTGTACGCTCGACTAAAACGTAAATTATATAAAATCTAGAAAGTTGGAATTCATTTATTTAAATTATAGACTGGATCGGCAGTATTTCTGTTATGCTTTAATGAAAGGGGTTTAACCCATTTCAAAATATATATTTAAATCATGCATTTTCATAATAACTTTGATTATCTTTTTATGTTATTTTCTTCACATGACATATGATTTTGGTCGCAAGAAGAAAAATGCATGACATGCATATGATTTGACCAAGTTTTTGGAAGACTTACTACTGTTCTTGGGATGCACGTTGATTGCTCTTTTTTAAGCTAGCCCATGGGGAGGCCTGTGTAACAAGTAGTATCTTCGTATAGGGACTGGATACCGATCAGTCGACTCAAAACCCATTTTGGGCCAGCGATGGTTTTCGGCCGTCCGACAAAGATACAGCGGTCAGCAACCCTTCCTCAACCTTCAGCCCATCCCACGTCCTTCTCTAACCACCCCACGTACCACAAGCCGAACCGCTGGCTTCCACCACGCGCGGCTTGTGGCGTTCTCGCATTAGTCCGGCCGCCCCGCCTTCCCCTCAGCTGCCGCCCGCCGAAGTGCTTCCGCCGCCCATGGCCATCCCTCTAACCCCGATGGCCTCTAATTCCAACGCCGGCGAACCTGCACCCTGGCACCTCTAAGATAGACAAGGAGGCTGCTGTTCCCCGCCCCCGCTGCACCCCTAAGATAGATGAGGAGGCCACTCCGCGGCGCTGCTCCTTCCTTCCTTTTCTCTGGAGAACTTCTTCTTCTTCCAAAAATCGACTGGCCCAAATTACAAATTCAGGCGACTTACATATAGCTATTGTGCTTTTTATAATATTAAAATATTTCCTTTATCACTAAAATATTGTGTCCACCTAGCCTCGACCCAGCCGACACATGGGTCTGCCATGTAGGACAGCTTTGTCCATATCTTTCTTCGGGGAGGGGTTGTTCAAGTTTTGGAACGAGCTTCTTAAATCCGGTAACTCGTCAAAAGTTTCCCTAAATGAATTAAAAGTTGTAGAGGTGAAACTGACTCTAGAACTTACAATATACAATAGCATGTTTTGGTTTAATGAGTTAGTTTTATCAGAAAGATAGAAGGAACTTTTGTTAGTGATAAACGAAAAATATAGTGATAATAATAGAGGGCGTGCTGCAAACCCAGCTAGAATTAGCTCAACCCCAATGACACAATAACTTATGAGAAAACCCCTCAATTATCAGTGCAAGTTGCACAGCCAAGATCTAAAGGAATACGTTTCCCACATGCACGCACACACAAAACAGAAGAAAACACAAAGAAGGCCAGAATGCAGCAGCGTAAACTAATCCACATGAAAAGCCATTAACTTATTCCGTAATCGAGTGGAAAAGAAGAGACACCGCGAACCGGAAGGCGCCACGCCACCGCCCCTCGAGCTGCTTTTCTTTCTAGCGAGAAGGTCAGGTCATCAGGGCCACCGTGTCGCACGTGCAAACAAGCTTATTATTGGCGCCTCCGCCAGCCAGCAGCAACAAAAGAATGGCTGCGTGATCTGCGTGGACCGATCGATGTGCATCAGACCAGAAGAACGTACAACGTACAGCGAAAGCGAGAGGCACTAGCTAGCCGCTCGATCGTTCCATATGATTGGCGGCTCTGCGATGTGCGTGCGTACGTACGTACTCGCAGCAAAAGTGCAAATCGATCGTGCGTAGTAGAAGTAGTACAGTACAATAACATGCATGTACCGGTGGTTGCAATGCACGTACGCTCCTGAGGTCCCGCTTGGATGGCCGTTTTAGCTTTCCGCGTGTATTAAGATACAGTTGTATCTTACCGGCCACCAAAGAAATCCGGCCGGAAAAAATACAGAGCCCCGGAGACACTAATTACTTACAAGTGTATTACGGGTGTAAATGAAAAAACGATTGTTCTGGGTTGCGCCTAAACGACCAACCAAGCGCGTTTTTCCAGCTGGAGGGGAAAACAATTCGGAGCCGTATTTTACGCTGGTTTGGGCCTAAAGAACGGCCATCCAAGCGGGGCCTCTGAGTTGCATAATACAGCCCATTGACAAGTCGTTGCTACTACTACTTGCTAGGTAGCTTATGCTCAAAAAAAAAAAACTTGCTAGGTAGCTTGGGAATTATAAGATGCATGGCATCATCGATCGATCGATCCATACGTTTGTTTTTGGTGGTCCTGCATGCGTGCGCGCTCTATAGCCTCAGGAAAGGCCCCTTTGGAAGAAAGCCAGCTACAGTAAAGCTTATGATTGATTGCACATCTGAGAAAGCTAGCCATCGTATTCTAGTTTCTTGCACTTGAGTTTCTTTAGTCGCTGAATTACCAGGACCGACGGCTGGAGCACTCCTCCTTATCTGCTCTCTTCTTTACATGCTCGTGTGTCTGTGTGTATTGGTTGCTGTTGGAGAGGGCGACAACGCCGACATGGACGGTAGCTGGATAGCCATGTGGGCTACCAAATGGATGCGGACCAACTCGATCTCGATCGCATATTAATTGGGTCGGTGGTGCGTGCATGCATGCTCTCCTGCACATGGCCTGGCCTGGCCTGGCTACCCCTCTCCACTCGTCTCGTCGAATGATACGCACGCGCGCGCCAATGATGCATCATTTCATACCATGATCCATCTCTGATTGAACGTGGAATGGCAAGGCTTCCACATAGCACGTACACGTACGGCGTCCCAAAATGGAATTGAAGCTGTCCGTACGTGGCATGGCATGCAGCACCAACAAGTTTAACATGGAGTACGACCATATATATATACCCCTATATAATGTGCGAATAACTTTGAAAGATTGTCGTTGGATAAAGCCAATCCGACGGTGCTGAGATGGCAAATTCAAGCACTACTGGCCGTTGGATATCATCTATATTCCATCAGATTTTGCCACATGTACAATCTAAAAGACTTCATGGTTGAACTTAAGCATAATTCCCAAACCTCAAAACACAAGCACTTCTCCTTTGTTCTAGAATCTTCCGTATCATAATTGCCTATTTTTTTTACATGAATTGTCATTATTTGTTTTTACTTTATGCTTTACAACGCACACTTTCATGAATCTTAAAATAGATTAGCTTTTTTATAAAAACTAAATGATTTTGAATTAGATGAACTATAAGAATTAAAGAACATCTACATCATGCATATATGACTCAAAGCTTACATGCTATAATGTGGTATTCATTCATAATTTGATTGCCAAATCTCATGCGTGCAATGCACGTGTACCTTACTAGTATGTTTCTATGCCATCTCACGTCTTTTATCTGTATGGAAATTTAATCCTACTTACTTCCAAGCTAGTACTCCCTCCGTAAACTAACATAAAAGCGTTTAGATCAGTACACTACTTTGTTTTTGTCATTCACTTTGACATGTATAACTATATATGGACCTGATATGCTGTCGCAAACGAATAGTACGGATTACCCCACAAGAGATATGGTCAACAAAGCATTTGGCGGGGTTTTTGATCCATCTTGTCACGTTTTTTGTTGATTTGTTTGCCAATACCTCACTTGATTGCCCCGAGTGCAGATATTAGGGAGCCATCGGTCGTCTTGCAGGCTTGTACAGTAGCTAATATTGGCATACATGGCCACACGAGCACTACATTAGTAGTGGCAGTAGTTGATTTGCAGCAGCGCTTCTAGAGTTTGTCGATCTTGTCGGATCAGTGGATCATATATCCATTAATATGTTTGGGGTACGTATATGTGGGTGGGTTATTTGTCCTGATTCCTGATGTTGATTGCTTGCATACATTGTTTTTCTCCTGTTTGAAAGCTTGACGGGGTGTCGTCAGTGCTAACATAAGCAGGATTTCGAATCCCGGGAAACACTACCTGGATCCAAGTACTGCATCAGCATCGATCCTCTGGCGGGATCCCGGGAAACATTCCCATTGCGCGACTATTTTTAGCCCTGAGTACGTAAGGCTGGCAGATGCAGATCGAATACACATTACTCATATTAAATACATTAATCCCATATGCAAAAATAGTTTATCTGCACTAACTCAATTCACTTAACACGCAACTATATGACAACTCAGCATGCTACCACGCATGACTCACTGATTTTAGTTCTCTCAACATGTAGCTATATCAACTCACCATGTCATCATGCATGAGAAAAAGACCCACCTTAACATGCATCATGCATGCTATTCGTATTCAATAAACATTCTACAACTACAAAATAATCAACTACTCTCTCTGTTCTGAAATATAAGACGTTCTTAAATTGAACTACCAAAACGTCTTATATTTAAAAACAGAGGAAGTATAATAAATGTATGTGTTATAGTTTCAATTCTTTTATTGGTAATCCAAATAATAAAGTTTATGTTAACAAGCCTCATGGAAATAACCGAAATGCATCCCATAGCAACGGACGGGGTATTATCTCTGGCTTGTGTTGTTGCGTTTACAAGAAGGATGCATATGCGGGCCACTGCACTCGCACTCTAGAGCGTGTGCGCCGTGTCTCACACGCTAAAACTAATATAGATCGGAGGCAAATCGACGAATCTCACTATACTCCAAGTGAACGCACCTACATGTGTAAATTTGAGCATCAAGGTTTAAATATTCTAGTCAACACAAGACATTAATCAACAATCTTAATTGGTACATAAGTAAACCACTGAATAGTATTTACCTTAAACAAAAACCTAAGGGTCCCCCGAGCAGTAGTAACCTGAATTTGTGCCTATGAAGACTTGAACTAAGGTGGTGAGGTTGTAATCCATTTAAGCGACATTATTGGTTACTACTACTCCCTCTATTTCCAAATATAAGTCTTCTTAAAGATTTCAATGCGGACTACATACGGATATATATAGGCATACTTTGGAGTATATATTCACTCATTTTGTTCCGTATATAGTCTGTACTGGAACCTCTAAAAAGACTTATGTTTAGGAATAGCGGGAGTAGTTGCCAATGGACAAATACCTTTATGGTAAGCTGTCTACATTGGTCAACTCCATACTTGTTCCATGAGCTCCATTGGAAGACATCTTGAACCCCGAAATTCTGGAAGTTACAATGATTCCTGGAAATAAAAGAACTAAAGAAATGGATATTGGGAAATCAAATCAAAAAATATTTCTTCAAACTGAAATTTGATAATCCATGGAAACTAAAAGATCTGAAATGTTTCATAAAAATACGAGAAAACATTGGCTTGTGAAATGATTCTTCTTAGAAATCCTAATAGTGGATCTCATAAGTATTCCAAAGTCCAAACGATGAATATCTACAAAGCCATAATTAAACAACTTCATGAATCCCTGATTTTACAATAGTTTAGGGTCCAACTTGTTATTGAGTTCATGGACGAAATACCGAACGGTTCAGTGGTGGAGGAACGAAAGATGGATTATGTTCCTCCAAACGACATTCTGCAGCACACGGTTGCACAGTAGAGTAGTAGATTAGTACGGACAGACACGCGTGGTTACCAGTCTCAAACTCAAAAAGGCAGTACAGTACAAGTACGGTGTGGCTCACGGATAGACATGCATGGGCTAGGCTTCAAAAGCCAAACTAGGCATGGAACCTCGGAAAGCAAGAGCACGGCAACAGCAAGTAGGCAAGTACACGAGAGTGGTCATCGACGATCAAAAGCTGTTCTCTGTTCACGTCCGTGCATGCATGCATGCACGCACATGTCCGTAATCGTAGGCACTGTACCACCATGCATCCTCTACGGACCTCTAGCCACGTAGTACGCCCGCATGCATGCATGCATGCACGGTCCGTTTCCCGCGCATGCCCGCACCGCGCGCCAGGGCATGCAGTTACGGCCACGTGCACCCGTGCCATGACCATGCTGCCTGGCTAGCCTTATTAGGTTTGGTACTGCTACCAGCTAGCTAGTGTGGGCGTGTGTACACGTACCGTACGTGTGGAGACGTCGCTAGCATGGCTAGCTAGAGCAACGGGGTGCTTCAGTACACGCGTATAAATTTATTGTATTGTTGATCTGTGTACAGGACTGCACCGCATTGACCATGCATATGCTGCTCCATATGGGCGAATCGAACACTGTGTCCATCGAGGACGATGCATCACGTCATGGGATAAACATACGTATACTGTTGTAAAAACAAAAAGGTATAGGTATACATGTTGCAGGCATGGGTGGGATGGATAATTGTATCATGCAGATTCCCGGCTACGACGTGCTAGCTTCTGGGGACGGCATGCAGCTGTGCTTTTTTCATTTAACTATGACGCCGCTTTATTGAAATCAAACCATTTGGAATTATTGCATTTTTTACAAGAGAATTCAAAACCATGTTAAGGACTTCTTTTAGCCTGTGAGACAACCTCTGGGCCACCATATGGAGGCATTAAAGCATCTATAGCTGGGCGTCCCAAACCCTTCTCATGCATCCGGGCGGGCCGCTTTGTCACAGACCGGTCACGTTTTTCTGACCCAGACAGCCTGTCGGATGTGGGGTTCCGGCAAACCCTTAAGGTTCGAACTCTGGGGTGCGCGCGAAGTCTTTTCCTCCTACCAATCCACGCCCTAACTCGCTAAGATCTCACGGACGAACTCGACGAACTTCATGACCGCGAAGACACGAGGTTTATCTTGGTTCGGGCCACCGTTGTGGTGTAATACCCTACTCCAGTGTGGTGGTGGTGGATTGCCTCTTGGGCTGATGATGAACAGTACAAGGGGAAGAACAACCTCCTGAGGTTGAGGTGTTCTTGTGCTCGTCCAGCTTGTGTGGGTGAGATGCCTCTTGGTGAGTTGGTTTCTACGGTGGTGTCTAGCTCTACTTATATAGGCCCTGGTCCTCTTCCCAAATATTGAGCGGGAAGAACAACGGCGGGCGAATTTGAAGGGGGACAGCTAGTACAAGCTATCCTGACAAAAGTGGTCTTCGCCTGCGAAAGGCTCTGGTGGTGACGCCGTCTTGGGCTCCACGATGACCTCCGTCTTGCCGTCCTTCTGGTCTTGGTCTCGTTGCACCAATAAGGCAACCTTTGCCTGATGCCTAGGTACTCATCGCCTGCGCTGGCCTCCTTAGCACCAAAGAGAAAACAAGGACACTGCGCGCGCTGGCGCCTGCCTGGTCTCAATCGTCATGGCTCACGTCACGAGAGCCTCGTGAGGTTTGCCCCGCCTTGATATCTCCGCTCCTCGTGAGCCGGCCTGGCCAGGCCACTCCTGAGGAGGTCTTGCATCGTCCGCCTCGCGAGGCTTGGCCCCTCGCGAGGGTCTTGGATGCCTCGTTGATGAAGATGGGTCATATGGCCCGCTGACTTAGCCACGCCGTGGGCCGCAGGCAGGCAAGTCTGGGGAACCCCGTTCCCAGAACGCCGACAGTAGCCCCCGGGCCCAAGGTGCGCTCGGGCTTGGCTTCGCGGCAAAGCTAAGGGTCAAGTACGGAGCACCGCGGGCCCCAAAAGCCCGCGGCCTTGGTTGACGCATGGCGGTTGATTGGACGTGGGCGTCTCCACTTCCCCACGCTGCCTCAGCAACTGCTTGACCTGACAAAAGGCTGGTGCAGGCAGCACTTGCCTTCATTACTTCTTTCTCGCCTCGCTCCAGATCCCCTTTCTCGCTCCTCGCCTCCGCTACCTCCAGATCCGTTCCAATCTCATCCTGCATCTGCGATCCATGGCACCGCGCAAAGTCAGGACTTCCTCAGCACCGGCTTGGTATGAGCCGGCCCTTGAAGCGCCCACCGTCATGGAGAAGAGCCTCGCCTCCGTGCGCATGCTGACGGCGGGTGAGAGCAATGAGTGGGGAGAGACCGAGCTCCGGCTTGCTTCCGACGTGCCGGAGCCTGAGGAAAGCACCTTCTTCCCCTTCTTCTCGAGTAGTGTCACCGTCGGGTTGGTTCCTCCCTTCTCCGATTTCTTTTATGAAGTCCTCGACCAGTACGGGCTGTAGGCGTTGCATCTCCATCCCAACTCTGTCCTCCTCCTGTCCATCTTCGCCTACTCTTTGTGAGGCGTGCACAGGCGTGATGCCATCCGTGGCGCTCCTGCGCCATTTCTTCTTCCTCCGTGTCAGCGAGGGGCACATCTCTGGATGCGCTAATTTCGTCGCATCCGGCAAGGCCAACTCGGTCTCGAGCACCGGGAAGAGGGCCGACAACATTCAATCCAAGTGGGTCATGATGGACGCCAAGCGCGCCGATCCGTGTCTGGTGTTGCCAATGGTGGCGCCCTCTTCCAACGGGGGGTGGCCCAAGGCGGAGCTTGCTGATGATCGGGCATCGTTAGTGTTGGGGTAGATGAGGACCGACTTGAAGCCGGGCAACGCGAAGGCGGCCAAGGTGATGGGGGTCATGCTCCTGAGGGAGTTCTTGACGCTGCGAGTTGCCCCGCTCCAGGCGCGCGCGCCCCCTGTGGGAGCTTGAAGAAGAGGGAAATAAGACCCGCCTGAGGCCGGGGGCCCTGCCTGACGATGAATTGGCCGCCGTCCTGCGTCTCATAGTTGGGGACAACCAGGAGTACCCGCCAAGCGCCTTCGTTCCCCTGTTCCAATGCAGGGACCAGGAGGAATTCGTGGCCTCCAGGCCGACCTTTGACGCGCGCGGGCTGGTGCCGCCGGCCCTCCCAGGGCCCCCTGCGGCACCGAAGCCGGTGGAGGTGTCCTCTGACGAGTCCCGTGGGGAGGAGGGAGAGGAGGTGGACTCGGAGAAGACTCTTGAAGAGGCGGGGGACACTTCCCCTCTGAGCAAGGCCGAGATCCTCCGCGCCCTTCTTGACGATGCCGAGGCCGGTACCCGCCAGGAAGAGAGGGAACAGCCCCTCATCCCGATGAAGGGTAGGTCGTCGCTGGTGCCTCGCGAAGCCGCCTCCATCCTGAATCCTTCTGGGGCTGGCTCCGGCACTGCCTCCGCACTTTCTTCTTTGCCGAATCCATACGCCTGTTCCTCGAGTCCCAATCTTTGTCAACTTCAAGCTCCCCAAGCGAAAGTATGTCGCGGTGGATCGGTAAGTGTCTTAAGCTTTGTTTGTACTTATTATTTCCTGATGCTAGCCATCGGTCGATCAGGCCGGCGCCTTCAGCGAAGAAGAGGAAAGAGGGTACGGCGGCCGTGCCTTCCTCCGCAGAGAAAGGAGGCAGCAACGCCCATACCTCCCCAACCCGGTCGTCCTCGCGAGACCAAGAGGAACATCGCCGTGTGGAATCAGCCCCATGGCCCCGTTGGCTCCGGAAGTGCCGGCGTGCAGCATGATTGAAGAGGTCCCGGCTGCTCCGGAACCCGCTATCTCCAGTCTGGTGACGGCGTCGGCTCCTCCCTTCTTGCACCTCAACTCCTGGTTCTTCTGCTCCTGCTGCTGTTCTGGAACGTGCTCTTTCGGAAGTGACCTGGTTGCAGGCAGATCTCCTGGGCGCAGACCCACGCCTGGTGGCCGGGCGCCTAGAGCTGGCCTCTGGCTGGCTTCACTCCGACTTGGCGGTTCGTGCGACGCTGAATCAGGCCGCTGCGGCTTCCGAGAAGGAGAAGCAGAGAGCCGCCGATGCTGCCGCCGATCGTGAGACGGTGCTGAAAGACGCCAAGGCCGCCCGTGACCGCTGCCAAGTGCTGGGGGACGAGTTGCAGAGCCTGCGCGACAAGCATGCCGAAGAAGCGCGCAGCCGCCTGGCAAAGGAGGAGGAGGTGAAGGCCCGGGAGGACGTCGTCAAGAACCGTGATGCTGAGCTGGCGGAGTTGGGGAAGCGCGAGCCGCCCGGCGCAACCGGTTGGAAGAGTTGGAAGCGGAAGGTGGAGGCGGCGAGGCCGATCTTGGCGCCAAGGCGAGAGTCTGGCGAAGACCGCGACCGCCGCCCGACCTCGAGAAGAGATCTCGCAAAGGCGAAAGGCGGCTCTCTGAGCACGACCTGGAGAAGTCACTGGCCACCGATGAGGACGGCCCCGCCCGGTTGCTTCCTCTCTTGGTGAAGGCGCTCGAGGAAGTTGTTGACGGCGTCGGTCCTATGGTGGAGGCAGAGGCTCGCATCCTGTCTTAGGCTGCACAGACCCGTGTTTTCAGCCACTTGTACCTTCGCGACCCCAACACTTTCCTTGAGGAGCTGCTGGAGCCTGTGGCTGAGGATGAGTGCGAAGCCGCCGCCGCAGCTGTGCAAGGTCAGGTGGAGGCCCTGCTGGGGAAGTTCCGCGGCTTTGCCTCCTCACCATTGTCTGGCGATGCCGCCGACCCTGCGGCTGGCGGTGCAGGTGAAGGCGTCGCTACCCGGGATGGAGCACCTTCTGCAGGTGACAGCGGTGTCCAGGGTGACCTACGGCTAGTTTCCTGTTTTGTTACTACACCATGCATCAGGCCTCGTGGAGGCGTTTAGACTTTTCATTTGATATTGTGAGGACAATATGTTTGTAATATTTGCTTCGAGATTTATGCGATTTTCTTCCTATCCGCTTTGTGTTCTGCATCGGCAGAGCCCGGCCCCGCGCATACCTCAACCGCCATTTGGCCGACCAGAGACCTGGACGGACCAAGGAGTGAGGGGCTACGTGACCAGTTAGGCTCCTGAGTCGCGATGCTGCTCGGGGGTTCCCCTTCGCATAAACAGCTTTTAGGGAAATGCAGCGGATAGATTAATGTTCTACGTCGGCAGAGCCCGGCCCCGCGCATACCTCAACCACCATTGGGCCGGCTGGAGACCAGGACGGACCAAGGAGTGAGGGGCTACGTGACCAATTAGGCTCCTGAGTCGCGATGCTCAGGAGTCCCCCTTGACGTGCAAACAATTTCCATACCTGCCCTCGCCGAGGCCTCGGGAGGGGCGCACGACGCCCATGTCCGGGAGACCTAGTTGGGTGGCGTGCGCTTGGGCGTGACCCGAGCGCAGCCCCCGTGCCCAGCCCCCTCGTGCGGATCTCCTGAGGGGAGGCGTTGCGATGAGGCTGGACGCTGATCTCTGGGCTCCCTGAGGTTGGTACGACCATGGTGGCCGCCCTCAGTTGTTTATCACCAGCGTGGAGCATAGTGCTTCCGCTTGTGCACGGGCATAGCCGCTCCTCGGCAGTGTCGACGGCCAGCACGGAGCATGGTGCTTCCACTTGTGTGTGGGATGGGGCCCCCTTCGGGAGGAGCCCCGGCGTGTCTGACCCATACGACACGTGGCTTGCAGCGAGGGCTGTGAGGTGTATCTGGACACTTTCGTGAGCCAGCGTGGGACTCCACGAGGCCCTACCTCAAAGGCGGGTTGCGCTGGTCTTGAGTCTTGGTGATTTGTATGTTCCTGCAAGGCGGTTAGCTGCAAGCACTCTCGTCCTCGAGATCTCGGCCCTCGGCGAGCTCACCATTACTGGTATGCCGGTCGCGATGCCGTGGTCAAGGCGAGGGGTGAGGGCTGGAGAGCCGATAAGAGCTCTGAGTCGTGATGCTGGGAGCCTCCCTTTAACGCATAAGTTAATTGCAGGGTGAGTGGACCCGCGGCGGGTGGCGATCGAGCTGGTGATGACCGTAGGCAGGTTAAGCACGGAGGCAAATCAGCTTGGGTAAATGTAGGGAGATACATGCCACTGGGTCCGGCCCGAGCGGCTTGGGTATGATGCAGCCCGAGGGGCGCCCCCAGCAAGGTAAGATAAAGACATAAGCAAAAGGGATACATGTCACAGGGACGGACCCATGCGGCCTGGGAATAATGCAGCCCGAGGGGCGCTCCCAGCTAAACGAGCTTGGAAAGTGTCACCTGGTTCTGTAGATGAAGCAGAGTTGGCGCAGCTGAAGGCATGCGCCGAAGGAATGACTCTTCACGAGCCACCGGGGCCCTGAGCCTCGGGAGGCTCTGGGGGCTCGGGAGGTTCCCTGAAGACTGTCTCCATCTCTTCTAGGACGGCGTGGTACCTGGCCTCCTGAGCCGCCAGGACACGCCGCATGTTGTGCCGATAGGATGACGCCACGCTTGGCAAGCCGAAGGGCATGCGAACGTAGCTGTGTGGCGGGCCCTCGCAACGGCCCACACGCGAAGGCCAGAAACACTCCTGAGATGCGGCCCCGTTGAGCCCTGAGACGTCGATACAGACACGCAGCCCAGCATCCTCGCCTGGATGGGGAGCTGCGCCTCGTGAGCGGCTGTTGCCGCGAGTGGCTCTTGCGTCTTGCAGTTCCTGAGTGGTCTTGGTGATGAACTCCTGAGCGGTGGGCACTCCTTGCCCTGTGTTCTCCTGAGGGAAACGTGCCGTGAAGCACGCTCCAAGTGGTGCCCAAGCGCCTCCCTCATGAGGTTGGCAAGGCCGGAGGCCCTCCAGAAGAGATCCCCCGAGCCCTGCCCGAGGAGGGCATGGGCGCGCCTTCCTCTGCGATGGAGGAACGCGCCCCTGGAGCGGGCGCTGATCCTGACGAGGCTCCAGCTGTGGGGCCACCCTCCTGAGGCCCGACACGGCGCAGCTTCTTCTTCTTGGGGATGGCCTCCAGAGGGCCCTCACTCCTGCAGTCGGGGTCGTTGATTGCTGCAACTTGGAAGGCACGCTCGAGGGAGCACACCGCATCTCTCTCTTCACATGGGACCGTGATGATTCCGCCGCTTCCTGGCATCTTGAGGACGTTGTAGCCATGATGGGTGACTGCCATGAACTTGGCCAGGGCCGGATACCCGAGGATGCCATTGTACGGCAGGCGGATGTGCACGATGTCAAAGTCGATGAGCTCGGTGCGGTAGTTCTTGCGCTCTCCGAAGGTGACGGGCAGGCGGACCTTCCCTATCGGTGTGGTGGAACCGTCGGTCACTCCTGAGAAAGGCTTGGTAGGCTGAAGCTGCTCATATGGCACTTGGAGGACAGGACGTTGAGACCTGCACCGCCGTCAATGAGGGTCTTAGTAACTTGCACATTTCTGATTACTGGGGAGCATAGCATCGGGAGGGCACCGACGGTGGCTGCGCACTTGAGCTGATATGTCGAGTTGAAAGTGATGGCGCATTGGGACCACTTGAGCGGGCGTGTGGCCTCGAGCTTGGGGAGCACCGCGTTCACTTCGCGAGCGAACTGTTTGAAGATGCACTGAGAGGCTGGGGCTTGCGCGCCGCCCAAGATGCAGGCGATTGCACGCGGCTCCTGGGAGCCCCCAACCCCCTTGTCCTGATGGTGATCGTCATTCCTTCTTGGTGGCAGCAGCGGGGGAAGACCGGCGTTGCCTTGGGGGCGATCCTCATGAGGCTGGTCCCTCCAGGCGCCCTCGCGAGGATGGTCCTGCCAGCGGTCCTCACGAGGCCTGTCGCGCCACTCTTGGCACAGGCCACAGTCGTCCCAGCGTCCGCCTCCACGTCCACCTCCACGGTCGTAGCCCCGGTCACTGCGCTCGGGGCGTCGACCGAAGCATCCCTCGCAAATGGCTCTGAGCTCTTGACAGTCACTGGTGTTGTGAGTGTTTAGGTTGTGGAAGGCGCAGAACGTTCGGCTATTCTTGGATGACTCGGGCTGATCTCTGCCACGCTTGGTGTCAGGCTCCGCGGCTAGCACTGCCGCTTCCTTGCGCTTCACGTCCTTGGCCTTGGTCTTCTTCTCTTCTGCTCCCGCAGCTGGCAGCTCGAGGAGGGAAAGGCGCCCCTCCTCAGCTCTCGGGCACTTGGTCGCCAGGTTGAACAGCTCCTGATGGATAGCGATCTCTTCCTTCATCTTGACGTCACAGACGCCGTCTGAGAGCGCGGAGATGATGGCCTCGTCCGTGACCTTGGGGATCTTGAGGCGAGTGTTGTTGAAGCGCTGGATGTACTTCTGGAGGGTCTCTCCTGGTTGTTGCTTGATGCGGCGCAAGTCACCCGCGGCCGGCGGGCGGTCGCGAGTGCCCTGGAAGTTGGCGACGAAGCGGTCGCGCATCTCGCCCCAGGAGGATATCGAGCCGTGCTGCAGGTTCAGGAGCCAAGAGCGGGCTCCATCCTTGAGAACCATGGGAAACCAGTTCGCCATGACTTTCCCATCGCCGTTGGCCGCTTCGATGCTCAGCTCGTAGAGCTGCAGGAACTCCGCGGGGTCGGTGGTGCCGTCGTAGCGAGGAGGCAGATCTAGCTTGAACTTGCCTGGCCAGGCGACGCTACGCAGCTCAGGGGTAAAGGCGCAGCAGCCGGCCGTGGTTCCCGGGGCCCGCCTCGGAGGTGGAGCTTAGTCTTGATGAGGTCCGCGCGGCGCCGCTGCGGGCGGCGCGCGGTATTGACGTGGCGGCGCGGGGAGCGCAGGTGTAGCTTCTCGCGGCCGTGGGATTTCTTGGCAGCTTCTCTCTTTGCGCACGGGCGCCGGACGTGGCGGATCACGCCGTGGGGCCGCGCGCCCTGGCGCCAAGGCGCAGTCTTGGGGCAAAGGTGTTGGAGGCGCGTCATGAGCCACGTTGCCTGTGGCTGGCGGAGGGTGGGGCAGAGAGTGGGACGGTGTCGAGAAGCCCCCCGCACCGCGGACGAGCTCGACGACGCGATCGAGCCACTCCTCGTAGAGGTCGTCCATCGGGCAGTAGCGCAGGAGCTCGTTTGCGGCGAGGAGTGCGGCCCGCGCCTCCATGGGTGCCCAGCGCGTGTGAGACGAAGAACCGGCCGGGGTCAGCGGCGGAATGGCGGTGCGGCCGTCCCTGCCGCACCGATGGTTGCAGCGAGGACGCTTGCTGCTCGTTCCCCGCTGGGCCGGTGGCGGCGTTGGCGGCGAAGGCGGAAACGGCGAGGTGGCGGCGATGGGAGCCGCTGAAACAGCAGCGGCGGTGAGGGCAGCCCGGCGCTCAGCTCGAGCGCGGCGAGCGTCCGCCATGGAGACGACGGAGCGACGGAGCGACGAATTGATGGAAGGGAAGCTACGGCGCACCCCTACCTGGCGCGCCAAATGTCGGATGTGGGGTTCCGGCAAACCCTTAAGGTTCGAACTCTGGGGTGCGCGCGAAGTCTTTCCCTCCTACCAATCCACGCCCTAGCTCGCTAAGATCTCACGGACGAACTCGATGAACTTGCAGCACAGAAAGACACGAGGTTTATACTGGTTCGGGCCACCGTTGTGGTGTAATACCCTACTCCAGTGTGGTGGTGGTGGATTGCCTCTGGGGCTGATGATGAACAATACAAGGGGAAGAACAGCCTCGTGAGGTTGAGGTGTTCTTATGCTCGTCCAGCTTGTGTGGGTGAGATGCCTCTTGGTGAGTTGGTCTCTACGATGGTGGCTAGCTCTACTTATATAGGCCCTGGTCCTCTTCCCAAATATTGAGCGGGAAGGGAGCCAACAATGGCGGGCGAATTTGAAGGGGGACAGCTAGTACAAGCTATCCTGACAAAAGTGGTCTTCGCCTGCGAAAGGCTTTGGTGGTGACACCGACTTGGGCTCCACGATGACCTCCATCCTGCCATCCTTCTGGTCTTGGTTTCGTTGCACCAATAAGGCAACCTTTTCCTGATGCCTCGGTACTCCTCGCCTGCGCTGGCCTCCTTAGCACCAAAGAGGAAACAAGGGCGTTCTTGTGGCCTGGCGCCTGGTCTCGATCGTCATGGCTCACGTCACGAGAGCCTCGTGAGGTTAGCCCCGCCTTGATATCTCCACTCCTCGTGAGCCGGCCTGGCCAGGCCACTCCTGAGGAGGTCTTGCGTCGTCTGCCTCGCGAGACTTGGCCCCTCGCGAGGGTCTTGGATGCCTCGTTGATGAAGATGGGCCATACGACCCGCTGACTTAGCCACGCCGTGGGCCGCAGGAAGGCAAGTCTGGGGACCCCCATTCCCAAAACACCGACACAACCCCCTCAAACGGGCCTCAAATGCCCGGGCTGACCGGCACTCCTCATATCCAGCCCAAATATGGGGCGGATATGGGGTTGTCCGGGCGCGCCCGCCAGGTTGGACTGACGAAGGGGCCCCACGCGGACTTGCCCGGAAACCCAGCGGTCCGACGGACGCCTCCTCCGTCGCCGCAGTATGAAAGTCGCGTGGCGCCGCTCAGGATCGCCGCCCGAGAGCAAATCCGCCTATTTAACCTGGCCGGAGTCCCGCAACCCTAGCCCATCCACCTCCCCCTCTCCATGTCGCCAATCTGAACCCATCCACCTCCTCCCTCCCCCGCTCTGGTGCCCTGTACACGCGCCTGTGATCCATCATGGTCTGGAGGAAGATCACCTACTACACAATTTTTGCGCGGAGCGCCACGCCGAGATCCAGCATGAGATCCGGGCGAGACAAGCTGCATGCGCATCCTACATCTTTGCCGGGCTGCCTCCGGACTCGCCTGAGCCGGAGGAAGCGGAGGAGCGGCCAGGGGAAGTGGAGGAGGAGGACCTAGCTCCGATGGAGGTAGAGGAGGCGGAGCAGCCGGGCTTCAACATGGAGCAGGTAGAGGCGGAGTTCGCCATCGCCCATTCCGACGAGATGGCGGAGTAGCAGGCTATCCTGGAGTCTATCCAGGATGAGGCCTATGTGAAGGCCAATCGGGCGTTCCTCCGGCAGGAGCAGGCGGTGTCCGACGCGCTCTTGTTCGAACTTGACGCGGGGATAGAGGCGGAGGAGGCCCAAGCAGAGCATCCGGAGCCGCTGGAGGAACCAGAGCTGCAGCTGCCGCCAATCCTGCCGGATCCCGGGGCGGAGATCATCGACACCTTCGACGATGAGTAGGTAGGTGATCGACTTAGTGTTGGGGAACGTAGTAATTTCAAAAAAATTCCTACGCACACGCAAGATCATGGTGATGCATAGCAACGAGAGGGGAGAGTGTTGTCCACGTACCCTCGTAGACAGTAAGCGGAAGCATTATGAAAACGCGGTTAATGTAGTCGTACGTCTTCACGATCCGACCGATCCAAGTACCGAACGCACTGCACCTCCGAGTTCAGCACACGTTCAGCTCGGTGACGTCCCACGAACTCCGATCTAGCAGAGCTTCACGGGAGAGTTCCGTCAGCACGACGGCGTGATGATGGCGATGATGTTTCTACCGATGCAGGGCTTCACCTAAGCACCGCTACGATATGACCGAGGTGGATTATGGTGGAGGGGGCACCGCTGCGGCTAAAAGATCAAGCGATCAACTTGTGTGTCGTAGGTGCCCCTCCCGTATATAAAGGAGTGGAGGAGGGGGAGGGCCGGCCCTCTCTAGGGCGCGCCATAGGGGAGTCCTACTCCCACCGAGAGTAGGATCCCCCCTGTCGGTGTCAAAACCGGCGGATCTCGGGTAGGGGGTCCCGATCTGTGCGTCAAGGCTGATGGTAACAGGAAGCAAGGGACACAGATGTTTACCCAGGTTCGGGCCCTCTCAATGGAGGTAAAACCCTACTTCCTGCTTGATTAATATTGATGATATGGGTAGTACAAGAGTAGATCTACCACGAGATCGTAGAGGCTAAACCCTAAGAGCTAGCCTATGATGGTATGATTGTAATTGTAATCGGCCTTCTAAGGACCAACCTCTCCGGTTTATATACACACCGGAGAGGGCTAGGGTTTACATGGAATCGGTTACAAGGAAGCAAATATAATATCCGAATTGCCAAGCTTGCCTTCCACGCCAAGGATAGTTCCATACGGACACGGGCCGAAGTCTTGAGTCTTGTATCTTCATGCTTCAATAGTCCGGACGTTGTACACAGTCTGGCAGTCCGGATACCCCCTAATCCAGGACTCCCTCAGTAGCCCCTGAACTAGGCTTCAATGACGATGAGTCCGGAGTGCAGTCTTGTCTTCGGCATTGCAGGGCGGGTTCCTCCTCCAAATACTCCAAGGTAATTATCGAACACGGAGACCATGTCCAGATCTGCAAGATAATCTTCACGTAGCATAAACCCAATTCGCTGGCAATCTTCGGGCATCGTGCCCTTGCATCGTGGCCTGGTCCAACGCGGACCGGCGTTTCTTACCCCATGACGACTCACGTTACGAGACGGTTTTATTGGCACGTCCCGTCGGGGCAGAGATCGTGTTCCACTTATTACGGGATTTTTCCATCAATATGGGCGCACGCAACCCCACGACGGCCGTTGGTATAACTCCGTGTATTTTAGATAAGCCTCAAGCGGCCACTCCGAGGACTCTTGATATTCACCCCCTTTATAAAAAGGGGTCGAGGCCTATGCCTCTTTTCCACCTTCCTCGCGCCTTCTTGTACCTCGAGTTCTAACACCCGAAACCTAAGCTTCAACACCCCAGATCTGCCAATATGTCCGGATCCGTTCCTCAAGGCCAATGGGTGGCCTCCTCGATCCAAGAGGACGACATTGCAAAGCTTAGGGAGGTCGGATACCTGACCGCCGACATCCAACACAGGCTTCCTGCATCCGGGCAGGTCATCCCCACACCGGAGCCTAATGAGTGCGTCGTTTTTGTCCCGCACTTCCTCCGCGGCTTGGGCTTCACCCTCGATCCCTTTGTGAGGGGGCTCATGTTCCATTATGAGTTGGATTTTCACGATCTGGCTCTAGACGCTATCCTCCACATCTCGTCATTCATCATAGTGTGCGAGGCCTTCCTCCATGTCACCCCACACTTCGGCTTATGGCTCAAGACCTTCAATGTGAAGCCGAAGATGATCGAGGGGCGACCAGCGAAATCTTGGAGGTGCTTGTAATAAGTGGAGCAGCTGATGCCCCATGGCGGAAGGTTCTTTCGAAAATATCCGACGTATGGCAACAGAGGTGGTTTTATGTCACAGCTCCCCGAGGCACAAAGTGGGTGGCTGCTCCCGAGTTCCGCTCGGGCCCTCAGTCGCAACTAGCGTCTTGGACCGGCGTGGGGTGAAATTGGGGGCCCGGTGATATACGGTCTTTGCGAGAATCGCACCCGAGAGCTTCTTGAGAGGGACATTAACCTCGTTAGCATAATGCAAGTGATGTTAATCCGACGGATGTTGCCGTGCCAACGCCGGCCTCTCCGGATGTGGGAGTTCAATCCGGAGGGTCCGCGGACTGTCAAGCACTTCTTCGGCTTGAAGCTCGAAGAGATGTACAAATTATTCTTCGGACGGAAAGTAGTGTGTCCGGATATCACCGAGGATGCGGGCCTAAGCTGCAATCGCCTAGATACTCAAGTAAGTAGCCCTGATACCGGACACCCTATTTTGTATTTGTCATGATTGTTTATTCTGAAAACCATCCGCGTCCAGGAATGGCTCAGCAAGGCTGACAGAATCAGGTGTCCGGCGCCACTTCCCGAAGGCTCGCCTGGTCCCACCATGGCCAAGATGCTTGATCGGGTACTCAGCAGAATGCCCTCAGGGAAAGACAAGGGGAAGAACGAAGAAACCGAACTCCACACATTGCGCATCCGAACCGGGGGAATTGTTGTCTCCCCTAAGGAGGATAATCGGGAAGGGCGGGCTAAGGCCTCCTCCCCGCGCGGGAAGAAGAGGGCTGCCTCCGAAGACTCGGAGACGAAGATGCCCAAATCAGCGAAAAAGATATCACCAGGGGGCTCTGCCCCGACGGGCACCCTCACCGCATCATGCCAAACAACGGGCCAGCCCTCCATCGAGCAGTAAGTCAATTTTTGATTCGAAGGTACTACGTTTCTCCTAGATCAATAACCAGGATTCGTCTTTCGCAGTCCGGCTAGCAGCCCTTCTCAACAGAGTTCATCTTCGGGGGATCTCCCTCCGGAGATGATGGAGAGCGAGACCCCACCCACCTCTCCGGCTCATGGGCGGGCAACACCGAGGTGTAAATCACGGAGGAGTCCGGATCTTCGGCCGAAAGCCAGCAGCGTCGGCCGCCACGAGCTCGGGCGTTTGGCTCCCGCGAGGGGCGATGGGAAGGGTCCGGTGCAGTTCGATGTCCGGCCGGACATACTGACGGGCCTACTAGAGCGAGCTGCGCTCTCGGAGGAGCACCACTCATTAATGAGCGCGGTGCTCAGGAAGATTTCCTCCGCTACAAGCGGTTTGAATAAAGCATTTACAAGTCTGCTCAGAGGCTTTGAGGTATGTAGTGAAGAATACACTGTTTTTGGCTGTAGGCACGCGTTAGGTGTGCTCCATATAGATAGTAGCCCCTGAGACTCTGGTTGCCCGCCCTAGGCGGCAAACGGGGGATCATAAATCAATGATTGCGCTGTAAATATGTGCAGGTACCTGTGAGTCCGTCCGCCGACCAGTCCGTGGAAGTTTCCAAACTGACCATGCAGATTCGATCAATTGATGCCGATATCACGCTGGTGAACGAGCAGCTGGACAAATCACAAGGTATGTGTTCTGCCTTCCTTTGTATAGGAAAATATGGAGGCAACATGATATTAATGTAATATGTTCGGACTGCAGATGGTGCTGCTGCCGTGGAGGCCACGAGGCGAGAACTTGTCCAAGCCAAGGAACAAGCTCGGGTTAGCAATGTGGCTGCCCTAAAGGCGGTCAAGAATTGAGAGCCGAACAGGCTGCTCATCGCCGAAGCGAGGAATAGATAGCCGAAAGGGCTGTGGAGTTAAAAAATGCCGCTGATCGGTATGAGCTCCTTGAAAAGGAGCATAAGGAAAGTTTGGCCGAGCTGGACAAGGCGCGTAATGCCACCAAGGAAATTTGTACTGCGCTCAGGGGTGCGGGGGAGGAGCTTCAACAGGCCGGTAAAATCACGACTGGAGGCTCCTACTTGCTACGGACGAAGTTTTTCGATCCGAAGTACGCTCCCCTGGATGGGCGCTGGAGTCCTGCGGACGCGTATGCAGATTTGGCGAAGAATACGGCTGACGTGCCATGTTCTTCGAGGATCAGGGTGATAAGGAAGTGGAGAAGCTTTTCTGGTCGCAATTCAATGCTCCCACTACTTGTTGCCCGTTAAATGACAAGATGGCTGTTGTAGCGGAGCTTCACAGGCTGTCCGGTCTTGCAATGCGGTCTGTGATAGACCATCTTTGGCTGAAAGGGCCTAAGCCGGACAGTTACTTTGGCTTGGTGCAGCAATTCCTTGAGGCCGTGCCTCGGATCGACGCCATTAGGAGGTCGGCGTGCATAGAGGGTGCACGGATGGCTCTTGCCCGGGTTAAAGCCTATTGGACGGATATGGAGGCCAATATTATAGCGACCCAAGATCCGGCGGGGGGCCAATATCCAACCGAGCACTACTTGGCGCAGGTCACAGAAGGTGCCCGCCTAATAGAGGCGCAGTGCTCGAAGAATGTCTTATTCGAGTGATGAATCAAATCATTGTAAGAACAATGTTATTTTGGTTATAAGGCTTATATTTATACTTTTTGCCCGAAAGTATTGTTGTGTCCCCTGTGCGGCCATTTACATACATATATATATATATATATATATATATATTTATATATATATATATATATATGAATGTGTAATCCGAAAGATAGCAGTCGTTGGCTTCAGCCCCCACGCAGACAATGCGGGGGTGTTCGCCAAAAATGTGCTTAATCACACTTGATCCAACATCTTGGTCCATTAAGGAGGTGATCGCACGTCGAACTAGGCAACCGGACTATATAGCTGTAACACTTTCGCTTAGCCATGGGAATCTAATGTTGGGGCTACTATGTAGCCCCTGGTACCTTCGCGTGTATCCGAATACGGGCGTGTGTGTACATGACTGGGAAACGGTCCTTCGTTAATGCGCAGGGATCCTAAAGATTCCGATAAGTCTTCGAGTGGTTGAACAGTCTCTCGCCGTATCATGACAGTCAGTTTTCGGCTTTCTCTACTGAGGTGCTCGTCCGGAATAACCAGGGCACAATCTTAACAGTTCTCCTTTGGCCACCTTAGCCGATAATAACGGAACATAAGGCGACAAACCCAGGAGCCGGGCAAACCCAACATTTGACCAAAGACATGATTCGGAGCTGATGCATAGAAGGCCAAACTCGTGACGCCGAACACTCCCGAAGGTATTCGGACTTTATAACAGATGATGAGCTCAAGAATGCCCATTCATTATAAACCCTGCGTTTCCAGGTACGAGCGTTAATCTGTCGTGGCGAAATGCCAAAAACGGTAGTATCCTCTGTGGGTATGGAACCCATGGGATGGTTAAATAACAAGAGGCACTAGAAAAGGTTTACACAGGGGCTTAATCTAAAAAGTAACTTGTTGAACGGGGCCCTGCTGCACGTCTGCGCCTTTGTCTCCATTGTGCCGTATCCTGGAAGGGTATAGCACGAACTTTGTCTGTGGAAAAAGGAAAACTCGTAGAAGAGTACCACGTAAGTATGCGATGGATAATAAAAGTGTAATATGTTGGCCTGCCCATAAGGTTGGGCCAACTGTGGGACTGTGCTAAGTATTTATAGCCCCTGGTGTCCACTATGGGATTACACATACGGTGCCCTGATTCAATTTTATCCGGGTGACCGGACTCGTCTAGCCGAGTCTGTGGTCTTTAATGACCAGTCATGTTTTCTGATGTTGGAGGCCGCTTATAGTCCGGCCGCGAGGGCCGTCGCGTGTTCCTCTGCGCTTGACGAGCGCTCTGTTATTCCGCTAACGGTGATGACACCACGTGGACCAAGCATCTTGAGTGTAAGGTAGCCATAGGGTGGTATGCGTTGAAGCGGGCGAAGGCCGTTATTCCGAGTAATGCATGATAGTTGCTTTGGAAGGGTGCGATGATGAAGAGTAGCTCCTCGCTTTTGGAGTTGCCTGGAGAGCCGAATGTTACCTCCAGTACGACGGAGCCCCTGCTGTGGGTTTTAACGCCAGGTATCACCCCTTCAAAGGTGGTGTTGCTTTGGTTGATTCTGGATGGGTCTATCCCCATCCTGCGGACAGTGTCCTCATATATTAAATTGAGACTGCTGCCGCCGTCCATAAGGACGTGGGTGAGATGGTATCGGTCAATTGTTGGGTCAAGCACCAAGGCCTCTAATCCGCCGCGTCGAATACTAGTGTGGCCATCCAAGTGATCGAAAGTGATCGGATAGGGCATCCAGTAGTTGGGTGTGGAAATAATGTACTCTGTATCGCACGCGTCTTTATGCGCACGTTCGTGCCTTATCATGGGTGGGTGAGTCGCGTGGATCATGTTCACTGTTTTAGCCTCTGGTGGGAATTTTTTCTGTCCCTCAGTGTTCGGCTGGCGAGGTTCATCCTCGTCTTCACTTGGTGTTTCCCTTCCCTTGTGTTCGGCATTTAATTTGCCGGCCTGCTTGAAGACCCAGCACTCTCTGTGCGTGTGGTTTGCAGGTTTGTCAGAGGTGCCATGAATTTGGCATAGTCTGTCTAGGACTCTATTCAGACCGGACGGTCCCTCTTTGCTGCCTTTAGATGGCTTATTTTGCTGATTAGGTCGAGAGCCCCTGAATCCGGCATTAACCATCATGTTATCCGGGCTCTCTTCCTTGTTTTGGCGTTTGTTTTTATGACGCCGTGGCTTCCCATTGCCATCCCTTATTTCGGATGTGATGGGGTCGTTGGTGCCTTTACGGGCTAGCCAGCTATCTTCTCCCGCGCAAAAGTGGGTCATAAGGCTTGTTAGGGCTGCCATTGTCCATGGCTTTTCTTGGCCGAGGTGTCTGGCGAGCCACTCGTCACGGATGTTGTGTTTGAATGCCGCTAAGGCTTCGGCATCTGGACAGTCAACAATTTGATTCTTCTTAGTGAGGAATCTGTTACAAAACTTGCGGGCGGATTCTCTGGGCTATTGAACTATGTGACTTAAGTCGTCAGCATCCGGAGGCCAGACATAGGTCCCTTGAAAATTGGCCCTGAAAGCGTCCTCGAGTTCCTCCCGGATCCCAATTGAATTTGTGGGGAGGCTTTTCAACCAGTGCCGAGCTGGTCCCTTCAGTTTGAGGGGGAGGTATTTGATGGCGTGAAGATCGTCCCCACGAGCCATATGTTTGTGCAGGATGAAGTCCTCGATCCAGACCCACAGTGCAGCGTTCCATCGTATGCCTCTATGTTCACAGGTTTAAAGCCCCGTGGAAATTCATGGTCCAGTACTTCATCGGTAAAGCATAGGAGGTGAGCAGCCCCTCTGTATCTGGACGTGATGTGGCATGCCGTCGGCTGTTGTTGTGTCTGGTGTTTATTCCGGATTGGTATTCAATTGGCGTAATCGTTTTGGTGACCATAGTCCCTCGTCGGGGTGCGTACTTTGGATCCATAAATGGACCTGGCCGCGCTGGCTTTCTTATTTAGGTGTTCATGTGGATCGTACGCGGCGTCGGTGGCCGCTTTGTTGTGGTTATGAAGTGGTGCAGCTTCGTCGTCGAATTCTGGCAGTAGCTTGCATTTTGGATAGCTCTTTGTATGGCGATCATCGCCGTATCTTTCTTCAGTGTCTAGCACTTTGTTCCATCTACGGTTGAGCGTTTCCTGCGCGGCTTTGAGCCGTTGCTTCTCCTTCTTTAGACTTCTTGCGGTGGCCATAAGCTTTCTGTGGAGGTTATATCGTTCCGCGTGTTCTTTCGGGATTGCATCATTATCCGGACTGTTTTCCTGTGCTGGTTCAGTCTGATGACCTCGTCCGTTGGGATCATTGTCTTCGGGCGTCTGCTCCGAACTATGTTCAGGGTGACCTGGTTCGTCCTGCTCCATCGATGGGTCCGTATGGTCGTTGTTGCCTTCGGAGTTGATTGTAGTATCGATCCCTCTGGCGCTCTTGCCGCTATTTTTACTGTTGCTGGACTTAGAACGGCGTCTGCGCCGTCGCATTGGCTTTTGTTCGGGGGTTTTATCGTCCGGATTGTCGCCTTTGTCCTCTTTGGGCGTATCCACCATGTATATGTCGTGTGACGAGGGGGAAGTCCGGGGCCCCATAGATTCCAAATTTTCTCCTGCATCGTCGTCCATACCGTCGATGTCTTCGGAGTCGAAGTCAGGCACGTCGGTTAAATCATCGACCGTGGCTATGAAGTGGGTGGTGGGTGGGCAATGAATTTCTTCGTCGCCTGCTTCCCACTCGAACCGGACATAGTTTGGCCCAGAATTTTCTGTCAAAGAGAGAGTTTTTAATAAGTCCAGCATGTCGCCAAAGGGCGAGTGCTGAAAGATATCCGCAGCGGTGAACTTCATTACCGGAGCCCAACCTGGATCGACTGGCTCGGGAGTGCGCGGACCAGAACCATCATCCGGATACGAATCCGGGGGTCCGTACTCATAGGCCACCACAGAGGTAAGGCCTGTGTTCGGCTCCAACGCCGATGAATGCGCGACCTGCAGGGCGGGGTCCAGCCCTCCGTCCTCAGGCAACGCAGCCTGCTCCAGATTTAGGTCCGAGGCTACTGCGGGGGTGATACCCCGAGCTTTGTCCGACAGCAGGTCTAAGCCGTGCTCGTCATGACTGTCTGGCGCACGGCTTAGACCTGCTGTCCAATTCGGACTAGGGGGGAGGGGGCGCGCGGCCTGACCTGGCCACCCCTCCTCTTCTCCACTAAGGCCCATAAGGCCCATTATACTCCTCGGGGGGTTCCGGTAACCCCCCGCTACTCCGGTATTTGTCCGAACTTGCCCGGAACCTTTCCGAAGTCCAAACATAGTCGTCCAATATATCGATCTTTATGTCTCAACCATTTCGAGACTCCTCGTCATGTCCGTGATCATACCCGGGACTCTAAACTACCTTCGGTACATCAAAACACAAAAACTCATAATACCAATCGTCACAGAACTTTAAGCGTGCGGACCCTACGTGTTCGAGAACTATGTAGACATGACCGAGCCACGTCTCCGGTCAATAACCAATAGCGGAACACGGATTCTCATATTGGTTCCTACATATTCTACGAAGATCTTTATCGGTCAAACCGCATAACAACATACGTTGTTCCCTTTGTCATCGGTATGTTACTTGCCCAAGATTCGATCGTCGGTATCTCAATACCTAGCTCAATCTCGTTACCGGCAAGTCTCTTTACTCATTCCGTAATACATCATCCCGCAACCAACTCATTAGTTGCATTGCTTGCAAGGCTTATAGTGATGTGCATTACTGAGAGGGCCCAGAGATACCTCTCCGACAATCGGAGTGACAAATACTAATCTCGATCTATGCCAACTCAACAAGTACCATCGGAGACACCTGTAGAGCACCTTTATAATAACCCAGTTACATTGTGACGTTTGGTAGCACACAAAGTGTTCCTCCGGTAATCGGGAGTTGCATAATCTCATAGTCATAGGAACATGTATAAGTCATGAAGAAAGCAATAGTAGTAAACTAAAATGATCAAGTGCTAACCTAACGGAATGGATCAAGTCAATCACATCATTCTCCTAATGATGTGATCCCGTTTATCAAATGACAACTCATGTCTATGGTTAGGAAACATAACCATATTTGATCAACAAGCTAGTCAAGTAGAGGCATACTAGTGACACTCTGTTTGTCTATGTATTCACACATGTATTATGTTCCCGGTTAATACAATTCTAGCATGAATAATAAACTTTTATCATGAAATAAGGAAATAAATAATAACTTTATTATGGCCTCTAGGACATATTTTCTTCACGTAGTACCTAAGTTATTTTGTTTTCATGTCTTTATATGGATTTAAGAATATAGTATGAGATGTCTGGATGCAGCAAGTGAAATTTAGGTGTTCCCGGTCACTTCCCGCTGACGCGCCCAGGCGCGTCCGCGGATGTTTAAGCGGTCATATTTGATATATCCGGCTGTAGACGCTCTTAGCCAAAAACGGAACGATCCTCTACAACCTAGGGATGGCACCCATGACACCTCAAAGAAAAAAAATAGGTATTGGTGCCCAGGTGAATCAAGACCGTTAATCACGCTCTGACCCAGAGGTCAGAGTGAATCAATCGGACTGAAATGTTGCCTCCTTATTGGTAAATGATGCATCTCTACAGCCGTACACAACAGATCATGTTCAGTTAAGTTAAACTCATTGACCCAATAAGAAGAAGATAGTTGGAACAACCAAGTCTAGCTAGCTTGTTCGTCTGCCGCCACATTAGCAATTCTTGATTGTTCGCAGTATCCAGTTTCAACTTTCAAATCATAATTTATATTTTGAACCAAAATTACTTCACGCACAACGAAATATCGTCCAATTTTCATACCATGCGACAATGAATGGTGAGGATGCTTCTTATTTCCTCTGTTTTATTTACTCTACATATTAGATTTGTCTAAAGTCAAATTTTATAAACTTTGACAAAATTTATAGAAGAAACATATTAGTAACATATACATTGCCAAATCAATATCATTAGATTCATCATTGAATATATGTTCACATCATATAGATCTATTATCGTAAATGTTAATACTATTTTCTATAAACTTTGCCGAACATTATAGTGTTTGACTTTGGGCAATGCTAATATGGTGAAAAACGACAAAATTGGCCCTTTGGGCAAAGTTTTAGCACAAAATGAATCCATTTCGGGTCTTTTCTTTCACAAAATGGCCCTTTTGCATGACGCCCGCACCTCGGGCGCCATGCTAGACCACATAACGCCCTGGTCAACGGTGCTGACCTGCCACGTCGACGATGGCTGGGCCCATCTATTGTCGCATGAAGCCCCAGGCGGGGGCGCTATGTTGCCCTGGTCCGGGGCGCCATGCCCCTTCGTAAAAATCCCCTGGTCCAGCGTGAGAAGGGCTCATACTCGAGCCAGAGGGCTCTGTTCTGTTCGTGGCTTCTCTCACCCCCCCCCCCTCGGTCTCCCCTCTCTTCTCCCCTCCAAATTCCTGGCATAGAAGTGTAGATCGAAGGGGGAAATTGGTGGATCTTCTTCCCCTCCCAATCCTCAAGGTATTCCCCTAACTTTCCCCTCTTTTATAGGTTATTTCTTTGCATTGACCCCATGTGTAGAAACCCTAGTTCATCCCTTTTTCAAAATTTGTTGATATTTGCACTTGTCTTAGAAATGTATAGGTAGGGATTTGTATGGTATGATTTGGATTTGGTACCTGTAGTTGGTTTTTGACACGGATCAATTGACGGTGATCATCCTTCACATTAGCATCATCAATATTCTTGCCACTACATCGGTGTTGAAACATGGAATTTGTAATCTTCCATTGTGGCCCGCCTTTGGCACATCTTGCACGGATAACCCAAGGGCAATGCTTCTTGTGTTCTTAACATTTGACCACATAACGCAATTTGGAGTTTGACTTGTCCACAAAGAAACTTAAACGCGTAGTCCTTGGCCCATATTTGAAGTCCTACCAAGCTTTCAAAATTGTTCCTTCACTAACACCATACACACTTACCCCGATATCTCGCTTTGAAGTTAACCTTGATGCAAGAATTTTACTTGTGCCACCATCAACAATCACCTTATCGGCTAGGCTTAGATCAGTGAACAATGATGTCTCGTGAACCCGACCCATTACCTTCTTGAAAGCATTGGCTTCTTTAGCCGTCAAACCATCCTCATCTATTTCTTCATCCGGGCCTTCGTCCTCAGAGTCCCCCGCATAGGACCTATTTTATGGAATGCCATGGTCCATGTCCTCTTCCATGCAATTTGCCTCCACATCTCCAACATAAATGGTCACGATGATAAGCCTCCGATTCATCACCCTCAAACTCATCACCATCCATGTGCAAGTCTTGATTATCAAGTTGGTCATTCCCGACGGGGCTCAAAGGTTGGGTCATTGGAGGTTGGCTCACTCTTGTGTCATACACATCCGGATTAACATGTGGTGAATCTCGAACCAGGCTTCTAACATCACATGAAGATGCACACGGATTCAAATCAATGTGCTACTGAGAATGAACAACCTTTCTGGCAAATAACTCAAATGATTTTTCTTGTGAGGCCAACACACTCTCCTTATATGCTTCCCAATGAAACTCAGAGTCAAGAGGCATTATGTTCCAACGAATATGTTGCCCATACCCAACATTGTATCTTTCGATTAAGTCTGCTCCATCGGTTTCTTCCATCCAGTTCAACTTTCTTCGAAACTCAACCACAAACTCCTCAAGGCTAGGATTTGTCGGAAACACCATCACTACCGACTTCTTCTTCGGGTCACCATACTCCTCGTCTCCCTTCTCAAAGGATACAAAGTCCATATGATGCACATTCACAGTTCTCACCATCTACAATCATAAACACCGAAATGCATCAACGAAAATTGCAAAATTGGATGACCTAGGGTTTCCTCAAATCGCCACAATGCCAATATTTCAAAGAACAAAAAGATGAGGAATGAGGGAGAATACCTTGAGGGGTCGAAGGGGAGGATAAATCCCCGATTTAGAGCTCCGATCCACAATTTTTTATGGGCATTAGAGAGGGGCATGAGTGGGTCCGCTGGGGTGGAGAAGGAGGAAAAGAGAGGGTTTGGGCGGGGGGGGGGCGTATTGGGGAACGCAGTATTTCAAAAAATTTACATACGATCATGAAAGATCTATATAGGAGATGCTTAGCAACGAGCAGGGAGATTGTGTCCACTTACCCTCGTAGACCGAAAGCGGAAGCGTTTAGTAACGCGGTTGATGTAGTCGAATGTCTTCGCGATCCAACCGATCCAAGTACCGAACATATGCACCTCCGCGTTCAGCACACGTTTAGCTCGATGACGTCCCTCGGGCTCTTGATCCAGTTGAGGACGAGGGACAGTTCCGTCAGCATGACGGCGTGGCGACGGTGATGAAGTTATCAGTGCAGGGCTTCGCCTAAGCACTACGACGATATGACCGACGTGTGTAACTGTGGAGGGGGGCACCGCACACGGTTAAGAGAAACTTGTGTGTCTTTGGGTGCCCCTCCCACGTATATAAAGGAGGGGAGGAGGAGGAGGCCGGCTAAGGGGGGCGCGCGCCATGGGGAGTCCAGCTAGGATTCCCAATCCTAGTTGGAGTCCCCTTCCTTCCAAGAGAGGGAGAGAGAGGGAAGGAGGAAGAGGGGAGAAGGAAAGAGGGGGCGCCGCCCCCCTTCGTAGTCCAATTCGGACTGGCCATGGGGGGCTCGGCCTCCCTTGTGGCCCTCCTTTCCTTTCCACTAAGGCCCATGAGGGCCCATGAACTTCCGGGGGGGGGGGGGGAGGTCCGGTAACCCCCCGGTACTCCGAAACTTATCCGAAACGACACAAACTATTCCGGTGTCCGAATGTAACCTTCCAATATATGAATCTTTACCTCTCGACCATTTCAAGACTCCTCGTCATGTCCGTGATCTCATCCGGGACTCCGAACAAACTTCGGTCATCAAATCACATAACTCATAATACAAATCGTCATCAAACGTTAAGCATGCGGACCCTACGGGTTCGAGAACTATGTAGACATGACCAAGACACATCTCCGGTTAATAACCAATAGCGGAACATGGATGCTCATATTGGCTCCTACATATTCTACGAAGATCTTTATCGGTCAAAACGCATAACAACATACGTTGTTCCCGTTGTCATCGGTATGTTACTTGCCCGAGATTCGATCGTCGGTATCATCATACCCAGTTCAATCTCTTTACCGGCAAGTATCTTTACTCGTTCTGTAATGCATAATCCCGCAACTAACTCATTACTCACATTGCTTGCAAGGCTTATAGTGATGAGCATTACCGAGAGGGCCCAGAGATACCTCTCCAAAACACGGAGTGACAAATCCTAATCTCGATCTATGACAACTCAACAAACACCATCAGAGACACCTTTAGAGCATCTTTATAATCACCCATTTACGTTGTGACGTTTGATAGCACACAAGGTGTTCCTCCGGTATTCAGGAGTTGCATAATCTCATAGTCAGAGGAACATGTATAAGTCATGAAGAAAGCAATAGCAATAAAACTAAATGATAATTATGCTAAGCTAACGGATGGGTCATGTCCATCACATCATTCTCTAATGATGTGATCCCATTCATCAAATGACAACACATGTCTATGGTTAGGAAACTTAACCATCTTTGATTAATGAGCTAGTCAAGTAGAGGCATACTAGGGACACTCTGTTTGTCTACATATTCACACATGTACTAAGTTCCCGGTTAATACAATTCTAGCATGAATAATAAACATTTATCATGATATAAGGAAATATAAATAACAACTATATTATTGCCACTAGGGCATATTCCCTTCAGTCTCCCACTTGCACTAGAGTCAATAATGTAGATTACATAGTAATGATTCTAACACCCATGGAGTCTTGGTGATGATCATGTTTTGCTCGTGGAAGAGGCTTAGTCAACGGGTCTGCAGTATTCAGATCCCTATGTATTTTGCAAACTTCTATGTCTCCCTCCTTGACTAGATCGTGGATGGAATTGAAGCTTCTCTTGATGTGCTTGGTTCTCTTGTGAAATCTGGATTCCTTCGCCGAGGCTATTGCTCCAGTATTGTCACAAAATATTTTCATTGGACCCGATACACTAGGTATTACACCTAGATCGGATATGAACTCCTTCATCCAGACTCCTTCATTTCTTTGCTTCGAAGCAGCTATGTACTCCGCTTCACACGTAGATCCCGCCACGACGCTCTTCTTGGAACTGCACCAACTAACAGCTCCACCATTCAATATAAATACGTATCCGGTTTGTGACTTAGACTCATCCGGATCAGAGTCAAAGCTTGCATCAACGTAACCATTTACGACGAGCTCTTTGTCACCTCCATAAACGAGAAACATATCCTTAGTCCTTTTTAGGTATTTCAGGATGTTCTTGACCGTTGACCAGCGATCCACCCCTGGATTACTTTGGTACCTCCCTGCTAAACTAATAGCAAGGAACACATCAGGTCTGGTACACAACATTGCATACATGATAGAACCTATGGTTGAGGCATAGGGAATGACTTTCATTTTCTCTCTATCTTCTGCAGTGGTCGGGCATTGAGTCTGACTCAACTTCACACCTTGTAACATAGGCAAGAACCCTTTCTTTGACTTATCCATTTTGAACTTCTTCAAAACTTTATCAAGGTATGTACTTTGTGAAAGTCCAATTAAGCGTCTTGATCTATCTCTATAGATCTTGATGCCCAATATATAAGCAGCTTCACCGAGGCCTTTCATTGAAAAATTCTTATTCAAGTATCCTTTTATTCTATTCAGAAATTCAGTATCATTTTTGATTAACAATATGTCATCCACATATAATATCAGAAATGCTACAGAGCTCCCACTCACTTTCTTGTAAATACAGGCTTCTCCAAAAGTCTGTATAAAACCATATGATTTGATCACACTATCAAAGTGTCTATTCCAACTCCGAGAGGCTTGCACCAGTCCATAAATGGATCATTTGGAGCTTGCACACTTTGTTAGCACCTTTTGGATCGACAAAACTTACGGTTGCATCATATACAATTCTTCTTTAAGGTATCCATTAAGGAATGCAGTTTTGACATCCATTTGCCAAATTTCATAATCATAAAATGCGGCAATTGCTAACATGATTCGGACTGACTTAAGCATCGCTACGGGTGAGAAGGTCTCATCGTAGTCAACTCCTTGAACTTGTCTAAAACCTTTTGCAACAAGTCGAGCTTTCTAGATAATAACATTACCGCCAGCGTCAGTCTTCTTCTTGAAGATCCATTTATTCTCTATTGCTTGCCGATCATCGGGCAAGTCAACCGAAGTCCACACTTTGTTATCATACATGGATCCCATCTCAGATTTCATGGCCTCAAGCCATTTCGCAGAATCTGGGATCATCATCGCTTCCTCATAGTTCGTAGGTTCGCCATGGTCAAGTGACGTGACGTCCAGAACAGGACTACTGTACCACTCTGGTGTGGATCTTACTCTGGTTGACCTACGAGGTTCGGTAGTAACTTGATCAGAAGTTTCATGATCATCATCACTAGCTTCCTCACTAATTGGTGTAGGAATCACTGGAACTGATTCCTGTGATGAACTACTTCCCAATAAGGGAGCAGGTACAATTACCTCATCAAGTTGTACTTTCCTCCCACTCACTTCTTTTGAGAGAAACTCCTTCTCTAGAAAGGATCCATTCTTAGCAACGAATATTTTGCCTTCGGATATGAGATAGAAGGTGTACCCACCAGTCTCCTTTGGGTATCCTATGAAGACACATTTCTCCGATCTGGGTTTGAGCTTATCAGGTTGAAGCTTTTTCACATAAGCATCGCAGCCCCAAACTTTAAGAAACGACAACTTCGGTTTCTTGCCAAACCACAGTTCATATGGTGTCGTCTCAACGGATTTAGATGGTCCCCTATTTAATGTGAATGCAGCCGTCTCTAAAGCATAACCCCAAAACTATAGCGGTAAATCAGTAAGAGACATCATAGATCGCACCATATCTAATAAAGTGCGGTTACGATGTTCGGAGACACCATTACGCTGAGGTGTTCCAGGTGGCGTGAGCTGTGAAACTATTCCGCATTGTTTCAAATGAAGACCAAACTCATTTGAAATATTCACCTCCACGATCAGATCGAAGAAACTTTATTTTGTTGTTATGATGATTTTCCACTTCACTCTGAAATTCTTCAAACTTTTCAAATGTTTCAGACTTATGTTTCATCAAGTAGATATACCCATATCTGCTCAAATCATCTGTGAAGGTCGGAAAATAACGATACCCGCCGCGAGCCTCAACACTCATCGGACCGCATACATCAGTATGTATTATTTCCGACAAGTCCGTTGCTCGCTCCATTGTTAGGAGAAGCAGTCTTAGTCATCTTGCCCATGAGGCATGGTTCGCAAACATCAAGTGATTCATAATCAAGTGATTCCAAAAGCCCATCAGCATGGAGTTTCTTAATTCTCTTTACACCAATATGACCTAAACAGTAGTACCACAAATAAGTTGCACTATCATTATTATACTTATATCTTTTGGCTTCAATACTATGAATATGTGTATCACTACTATCGAGATTCAACAAAAATAGACCACTCATCAAGGGTGCATGACCATAAAATATATTCCTCATATAAATAGAACAACCATTATTCTCTGATTTAAATGAATAACCGGCTCGCATCAAACAAGATCCAGATATAATGTTCATGCTTAACACTGGCACCAAATAACAAATATTCAGGTCAAAAACTAATCCCGAAGGTAGATGTAGAGGTAGCGTGCCGACGGCGATCACATCGACTTTGGAACCATTTCCCACGCGCATCGTCACCTCGTCCTTAGCCAATCTTTGTTTAATCTGTAGCCCCTGTTTCGAGTTGCAAATATGAGCAACAGAACCTGTATCAAATACCCAGGCTCTACTACGAGCATTAGTAAGGTACACATCAATAACATGTATATCAAATATACCTTTCACTTTGCCATCCTTCTTATCCGCCAAATACTTGGGGCAGTTCCACTTCGAGTGACCAGTCCCTTTGCAGTAGTAGCACTCAGTCTCAGGCTTAGGACCAGACTTGGGCTTCTTCACTTGAGCAGCAACTTGCTTGCCGTTCTTCTTGAAGTTCCCCCCTTTGCCCTTTTTCTTGAAACTAGTGGTCTTGTTAACCATCAACACTTGATGCTCCTTCTTGATTTCTACCTCCGCAACCTTTAGCATTGCGAAGAGCTTGGGAATTGTCTTATCCATCCCTTGCATATTATAGTTCATCATGAAGCTTTTGTAGCTTGGTGGCAGTGATAGAAGAACTCTGTCAATGAACCTATCAACAGGCAGATTAACTCCCAGTTGAGTCAAGTGGTTGTGGTACCCAGACATTCTGAGTATATGTTCCTTGTGAACTATTCTCCTCCATTTTGCAGCTGTAGAACTTATTGGAGACTTCATGTCTCTCAATCCGACATTTGCTTGAAATATTAACTTCAACTCTGGAACATCCCATATGCTCCATGGCGTTCAAAAGCGTCGTTGAAGTCTTAGTTCTAAGCCATAAAGCATGGCACCTTGAACTATCGAGTAGTCATCGGGTTTGCTCGCGGACGTTCATAACATCAGGAGTTGCTCTGCGGTGGTCTTGCACCAAGCGGTGCTTCCAGCACGTAATTCTTCTGTGCAGCAATGAGGATAATCCTTAAGTTACGGACCCAGACTGTGTAGTTGCTACCATCATCTTTCAACTTAGCTTTCTCTAGGAACGCATTTAAACTTCAAAGGAACGGTAGCACGGGCCATTGATCTACAATAACATAGACATGCAAAATACTATTAGGTACTAAGTTCATGATAAATTAAAGTTCAATTAATCATATTACTTCCAAACTCCCACTTAGATAGACATCCCTCTAGTCATCTAAATGATCACGTGATCCAAATCTACTAAACCATGTCCGACCATCACGTGAGATGGAGTAGCTTTCAATGGTGAACATCACTATGTTGATCATATCTACAATATGATTCATGCTCGACTTTTCGGTCTCGGTGTTCCGAGGCCATATCTACATATGCTAGGCTCGTCAAGTTTAACCTGAGTATTCTACGTGTGCAAAACTGGCTTGCGCCCGTTGTATGTGAACGTAGAATTTATCACACCCGATAATCACGTGGTGTCTCGGCACGACGAAGTGTAGCAACGGTGCATACTCACGGAGAACACTTGTACCTTGAAATTTAGTGAGAGATCACCTTATAATGCTACCGCCGTACTAAGCAAAATAAGATACATAAAGGATAAACATCACGTGCAATCAAAATAAGTGATATGATATGGCCAGCATCATCTTGTGCCTTTGATCTCCATCATCATCAATAACATGTATATCACATATACCTTTGCTCATCTTGCCATCCTTCTTATCCGCCAAATACTTGGAGCAGTTCCGCTTCCGATGGCGATCCCTTTTGGTAGAAGCACTGGGTCTCAGGCTTAGGTCCAGACTTGGGTTTCTTCTCCTGAGCAGCAACTTGTTTGCCATTCTTCTTGAAGTTCCCCTTCTTCTTCCCTTTACCCTTTTTCTTGAAACTGGTGGTCTTATTGACCATCAACACTTGATGCTCCTTCTTGATTTCTACCTTCGCTGCCTTTAGCATTGCAAAGAGCTCGGGAATAGTCTTATCCATCCCTTGCATGTTATAGTTCATCACGATGCTTTTGTAGCTTGGTGGCAGTGATTGAAGAATTCTGTCAATGACACTATCATCCGGAAGATTAACTCCTGTCGGCGTTCTGGGAAGGGGGGTACCCAGACTTGCACACTGCGGCGTGGCTCAAGGGTGGCCCGATGCGGCCCATCTTCATCAACACAAGCTCAAGGCCCTCATGAGCCAAGCCTCCGCAGGGTGGATGACAGAAGCTTCCTCGAGCACGGCCTCATCGGGATGGCTCGCGAGGAGGCGGAGAGATCAAGGCGGGGTACCTCACGAGGTGCCCATGGCGCTTAAGCCATGACGACCGAGGCGCCCGGTGGGCGCCAGCCAGCCTTGATGTCCTCATTTCCCCTTTGGTGCAAAGGAGGCAAGCGCAGCCGAGAGCATCAAGCAAAGGCAACCATTTCAGTGCAACAAGACCAAGACCAGCAGAATGGCAGGAAGGAGGTCACCGTGGAGCCCAAGCCGGCGTCACCGTCAGAGTCTTTGGCAGGCGAGGACCGACTTTAGTCGAGATAAGTGTACTAGATGTTCCCCTTCAAAGTGGCCAATTGTTGGCGCCCTTCCGCTCAATATTTGGGAAGAGGCCGGGGCCTCCCACTATAAATAGAGCTAGCCACCCACGGGGTAGAAGGATCGGGGATCGAGACCTGATCGACCATAAAATAGGCAAGAGAGAGAGAGAGAAGCGGCTGAACTCCCCTAGCAGTTCATCGCACCGGCCAAGAACAGACCCTCATGAGGCTGTTCTTCCTTATCTTATTCACCATCGGCCCCTGAGGCAATCCACCACACCACACCTTTGGGTAGGGTGTTACACCACAATGGTGGCCCGAACCGATATAAACCTCTTGTCCCTTGTGTTGTTCCTTGTGTAGTTTAGATCATTGCGGCGATGAGGCGTGGAGTAGGTTGGAGGTGTGATCTCCGCGTGCACCCAGTTCGAACCTAGAGGTGCAGCCGGAACCCGAAATCGACATTTAGCGCGCCCGGTAGAGAATGCGCGGGCTTTCCCTTCCACCGACCCACGCTCTGCCAACGTCGCGATTCGCCCTATGATGAGCAACGCGCCAACCGCTCCGGTCGCCAGCGCCAGCACAGGGGCCAAGGGGCTCCGAGCCTTGGCCCCAGCCTTGCGGTAGGTGCGATGGCCGAACAAGATCAAGCCGGAGATGCCACCGCGCTACAATGGCACGAATGATCCGCTAGCCTTCCTGCTGGCGTGCGAGGGGGCCGTCCTCGAAGCCGGGGGCGACGACAGGGTCATGGCTAACTGGTTTCCCATGGCTCTCATCGGCGCCTCACGCATGTGGCTGCTCCACCTGCCAGCGGCTTCCGTGGCCTCTTGGGGGCAGCTGCGCGGCCTCTTCCTCACTCGGCCTGTGTGGCGCCCGGTCGTCGCAGCTCTCTGGCGGCTCAAAGGCGCCACCTTGAACCACCACATCAAGCCATTTGTCCGCCAGATCGGTCTGCCTTCCGCTGACATGGGGCTCCTCGGGTCGATCGGCGCCCAAGGCCAATCGGCCTTCAGCTCGAGGATCACCCCTCAAACTCACTGCTGGCGCGCTCCCAATCTTGTGCACCCCACCATCTGCCAGGTGGCCGTCACGAGACTCTCATCGGCGGCGGTGCAGGCCTCGGCGTGCTCTCGGTTGAAGCCTTGACCTCCTCCACGTCTGCATGGGGCGGCTTGACCCACCAGGGCCCTTCTTGGGCGTCGGGCCAGTTCCGCCGACTCCCTAGGGCAACTCTGTGGGCGTGCAGGAGCAGGGGTCCCAGACTTGCACACTGCCGCTGCGGCATGGCTCAAGGGTGGCCCAGCCACGGCCCATCTTCATTAGCACAAGCTCAAGACCCTCGCGAGGGAGCCAAGCCTCATGAGGCGGACAACAGGAAGCCTCCTCGAGCCACGCAGCCTCGTCGAGTGGCTCACGAGGCCCGGAGAGATCAAGGCGGGGTACCTCACGAGGTGCCCATGATGCAAGCCATGGCGACCAAGGCGCCCGGTGAGGCGCCAGCCATGATGTCCTCCTTTCCTCTTTGGTGCAAAGGGAGCAAGCGCATGCGAGAGCATCAAGCAAAGGCATCCGTTTCAGTGCAACACGACCAAGACCATCGCAACGGCTGGAAGGAAGTCATCGTGGAGCCCAAGCTGGCGTCACCACCATAGCCTTTGGCAGGCGAGGACCAACTTTAGTCAGGATAAGTGTACTAGATGTTCCCCTTCAAAATGGCCAATTGTTGGCGCCCTTCCCGCTCGATATTTGGGAAGAGGCCCAGCGCCCTTGCCTATAAATAGGACTAGCCACCCACAGGGTAGAGGCACCTAGAAATCTTGGAGATCGGAGAGAGAGGATCCAGCATCCTAATCCGCAGAGAGAGAGCGACTGAACTCCCCTAGCAGTTCATCGCACCAGCCAAGAACAGACCCTCGCGAGGTTGTTCTTCCTTGTATTGTTCATCATCATCAGCCCAAGAGGCAATCCACCACACCACAAACTAGAGTAGGGTATTACACCACAATGGTGGCCCGAACTAGTATAAACCCTGTGTCTCTTGTGTTGTTCATTTCATAGCTTAGATCTTAGTGAGGCGGCGAGGTGCAGGTAGGTAGAGGGCGAGATCTCTGCCTGCACCCCAGTGTTCGAACCTAGAGGGTCTGCCGGAACCCGAAATCCGACATTTGGCGCGCCGGGTAGGCGTGCGCCGCCGGAATCCACCTTCTGCCACTTCGCGTCCCGTCGCATCGTCATCATCATGTCCGGCGACCCGGTGAGCAACCACGATCCTGGGTGGCCTTGCCCGCCACGCGAGCCGCTTCGCCTGGCGACCCCATGCCCAGGCAGCTCGTGGTCCACAGGCGCTGCGGGCATGGCGGCGAGGCCTCCAACCACGCCCAGCAGCCACGGCGCGTACACACCCGGCAGGAGCAGGCGAACTCAAGGGCGCGCTCATAGTGGCCCGAGGCTCTGCAATCCAGAGGCTTTGGAGGCGGCGCATGACGTCTTGCTAGGCGGGTGGCGAGCTCCCGGGCTTTGCCGCCTCGAGGCTCACCCTTACGCACCCAACTCCCACCTCAGGTCGGGGTGGCCAGCGGCGGAGGCTCCACGCCGCCCGCGCAGCTCCAAGCGGACTCAAGGCCACTAACGCCCGGCCGGGCCGCCCGGCCACGGCCGGGCTGGCCTTGCCCTCCTCCCGGCAATGAAGAAGGACTCGTCCGACCCACGGCCCCGATGGGCAGCCTTGCCACCCCGGTGGGCGCCTCAGCAGCTGCATGGCACCGGAGCACTCTGGCGCAGCCTTCGGGATGGCGGCCTCGGAAAATCGTGCCCCACATGATGGACCAAGGGCAGCGCATGAGGGCGAACAAGGCTCGCTCCTCGGCCCAGCTGGGGGACGAGGCACGGTGAGCTCCTCGAGGAGCCACAGGAAGGCCCCGTCGGCCATCTTTGAGCAGCGATTATCGGTGCAGATAATTCCTCGGGAAGGCGAGCATCGCTAACCATGGATCGCGGGAGATGCAGGTCGCCCACAGTGGGCATCTGCCCGCTCAATGATTTCCTACCCCTCGGGAGGAGGCGCGGGGGAGCTGCGGGGAGAGGGGCCGAGATCCGGCATCACCACCGCGGTGTTCGGAGAAAGGCGTCCTCAGGAGGTAGGCCCTCTGCTAGGGAGGTGCCTCAGGGCCTGCCCATGGCAGAGGACCCGTGGTCGTCGAGGGAACCGCTGGCGACCGCTCTACCCCATCGGCGGCGTCCTGGTTTCCGGTCGTCGTCGGTGGCACTAGAGTGTGGCGCAAGGCGGGCGCTCGTCTGGAGATATGAAGCAAGGCGGTACACATGAAGAAGGCCAGTGCCCGTGAAGCTTCGCCGCCCGTGACACTCTCATGTAATAATGAGTGGAGCTGTACACGCCCGAGTCTCGGGAGTCTGGCCTCTGTACCTGGGGCTCCCTCCACGCTTGATGGCAGCACTTAGCTCCTTGTTGGTGAGAAGGCGTCCAAGACTAGACTAGGTGCGGTAGCGGCCTTTTTCTGCTTTCATTGCTTTTTCCCTTGGCTGCCGTTTTCCCCCATTGGATTTAAGTTGGATTTGAGCTTGAGATTTGCGTGTGTCCGGGGAAGGGGTGTTTAGTCTCGTCCGAGCAATCTCTCGCGTTCTGGTTACCACTTTGCCTCAGCTGCCTCCCCTCGTGAGCCCCTCGCGAGCCGGGTCAGGCCTAGCTTGTGTGCAGCGCAGAATGCCGTCGCCGCGCCCTCTCAGGAGGTTTTTATTACAGGTCCTATGGTCTCGATCAGGAGACATTCGAGACACCGCAGCCCTTCGCAGGCTATCTCAGGGCCCACGCGGGTCGAATGTAAACAAGCCAGCCCGGCTAAATCATAAAGCCAGCCACTGGCGCAGGCGTCTGGTGATATCGCATCTACTAATACACTGAATGCAAGTTTTTACATGAGGACTCCCCTCCCAAAATGCTCTTACAACCTTGAGGCAAAGCCCGAACTCTATTCTTGTGAGGTAAGAAAGCGGGGACAACCGCAGCGGTCGATCGGATAAATCCTCCAATGCATCCTCAGGGGCACCTCCTGAATCGTCGTTGGCGTCGCTGGCCTCGCCATCGCTCTCTGTGTTGCCGTTAGCAGCATCAGGGCCATTCACCACGCCGCCCTCATCAGCAGCTACGACCATGCCGTCGTTATCAGAAGCAAAGGCCACGGCGAGGCATCACGTTATCCTCCACCGGTCGCCCGAGTCGTCCGGGCGGCTGGGAATGCTGAAGGCGTCTTGCGTCGAAGTCGAGATTAGGGTCCATGTTTGAAGATGGCTAAAGACCACGAGAAAAAGCGGCGCCCGAGAAGCAGCTGGCGGCTCCTCTCCTCCACCAACCTGTTGGCTCGACCCGTCGCACCTCGGCTGCGTCACCACGTCGGTCAAGAAGCGAAGGTTACCCGGCATAGTTGACTGCGTGGGGCTGCGCCCGGCGGCGCCTCGCCAGATGTTACCCAAAGGCCGTGTTGGCTCTCTCCGGGCGTGGTGAGCATGGGGCCATGCTCGTGCTCGAGATCCGCCCGTTGGCGTATCTACGTCCTTGTTACGCAGCGCAGCAGCCTCGGCCTCGTCCACCCGTTGGCGGAGAAGAAGCGCCTCGGCCGCGGGAGGTAATCGGCTCCTCTGCGCCACACCAAGAAGCGGCCGGGAAGCATCGGCCCGCGCGTCACTTCATCTAGCTTGGCCCCTCGGTGGCGGTCCTGCCTTCATCCTCGGCCGGATCAACCCCGGCCTCTCCTCGAACTTCGCGCTCAAGGTTCCAAGCGGGTGCGTCGCCACCCGACGTCCGACCTCTTCCGGGGCCGCGGGCTTCCCGCGCAACAACGTCATCCTCCGCTGCGTCACCAAGCTCTCCCTGCGTCTCAGGGCGCTCAAGATCGCGTGCGCGTTCGGCGGCTTCGGCGTCGGTGCCTCCTCGCGCCTCTGGGCTCTGCTGGTCGGCAAAGCCACCTTCGCCGATGCAAGGGCCGTCTCACGCAGCTCCACTGCTGCTCCGAGGGAATGGCACCAGGCACAGGTTCCGTGCCCGCTCCTCCACCACCTCACGCGTCGGTCAGCCTCTCGGGCCTCCTCGATGACCGAGGAGCGGGCCTCCGAGAGGCCACCAGCAACGCCTCGGCTTCCTCATTGTCAAGAGTCCTGGCGGTGGCGCGCAAAGCAACGATGCGCCTTCGACTGCGCCTCTCTTGACCCGAGCGCAAGCCCTCGGCCTCAAGGTGTGCGTCTTCGTCAGCGAGCTCTTCACCAAGACGGATCACCGCGTCAGCCACCCTCCGAAGAAACCCTTGGCGAAGAGCGCGACGCTCCCGGGCGCGCTCGAGCACGTCTTCTGCGCCGTCATCCACCCCAAGTAAGCGCGGAGGGCCATGAATCAGCACTCCCCCTCTGGGCAGGTGGCTGGGGGCTGGCGCCCTCGCGATGGCGAACACGCCTCGCCCAGCCCGGCACAGGAGCCAGCCCATCCCCAAATGAAGAGCGCAGGAGGCCGACCTCGTGTCGCCATCCACGACCAGACGAGAAGCCCAAGGCAGGCTGGCTATGCCCGAGAAGGCTCGCGAAGGAGGGTCGCGGCCTTGAGCCTTGATCGCCCGCAGGATGGCTCGCCTCTCCGACCGGCCTCACCACAAGGGCTCTGCTTGGAGCTCGGGCCTTTCGAAAGGCGATGGAGAGGCGAAGCACAGGGGGATGGCTCCTCGGCCATCTCCGTGAGCTCGGCGAGGAAGGGCCTGCGAGCAAGGATCGACAAAAGCAAGCTGGAGGATCGGGGAGCTAGGAAGGGAAGGCTTACTCATCAATGGCGAAATACTTCCTGCGCTTGGCGGGAGGCAAGAATGTCGTCACCCAAGGCCTCCCTTCTCTTCGGAGAGCCTCGAAGTCCACGCAGGCGGCCCGGAAGTTGGCGCGGGGGTCGACTGCGGCGAGGAGGAAGCATCAAGGTGACCAGCGTCGGGGCGTCGTCTGATGCACGCCGACGGTCGCCTCACCAAGAAGGGTAGGCTGGGGTCTCGGGGGCCTCAACCACAGGCGCCCGTGGGCAGCGGCTCAACGCCTTGACCCCGCAGCGATCACGGGCCTCGGGAGCTGCCCCCCTCGGGAGTGCTTGCTGGCGTCGTCATCGGCGGGGCCCCTCGGCCTCCAGTGACCCATGCCTCCTGCTCCGCCACTCGAGGAAGGACCGCCGTGGGCTGGAAGGCGATCCACCTGCTGGATTCTCGCGAGGCCCAGGGGAGGCGGTGAGGCGCAGCCCCATTCGTCGGCCAGACATCTGATTCACAAAGTTGCTCCTGTTCGAGCAAAAATGCAACAAAGCCCCACCTTGCGGATGCTGCCGGGGAAGGTCCCCAGTCAAGACCAAGAGCACCTTCCTCAGCACTTCAGGCGTCAGGTTCTCCTCCTGGAGCCTCATGCGATCCTCACGCCCGCCGAAGGCCCACATCCGGCGGGAGTAGTGGCTGGAGAGGCAATGCGGCATAGCGGGAACTCCTTCACCACCTTGGGTGCCGTCACATCGGCGCCCTCGAGGCAGCGGCGGCCTTGAGATGAAGGCAGGCAGGAGCTCGTGGCGTCTCATGGCCCGGCTTTGAATTGGGGACAACGGAGATGTTGGCTCCAAAAGCGGGGGTTGGGCACCCGACATCCGCGTCTGACCACGCTCGCGGAACGGTATGGTGAGAAAAGCTGAAATCAATCCACAGCGCGCTGTTTACAGTGCGGCAATGAAGCTCACGCACCCGAGCATTGGGTGGGGTCGACGAAGCCTTGAGAGAGAAGAAGTGGCAGCAAGGCAAGCTGAAGGAGGATGCCCATCATTGCCTCACAGACCAAAGCGAAGGCGGCAAGAAGAGTAATGGATTCGGGACCCAAATGCATCATATGGATCTAGTAATGGGAAAGCACATCGTTGAAGAAATTGGAAAAGGGGAACCAGTCCATACAGGCGTTGGCAAAATCACGGACCTCGGTGACTATTACATCGATGGAGGCGTGAGGAGCGGGCCAGGCCGTCGTCCTCCCTTTTCGTTGAAGATAGTGGCGAGCGAGCTGACCTTGCCCAAGCCTTCTCGGTTGAGTATGATCGACCGATCGTGGCGAGAACGCCGCCGGCGACGGCGGCGGCGAGGCAGGTTTCTTCCCTTTCCCCTTCTTCGCCGGAGCCATGGCGATGGAAGGGGAGGATTCGAGATTGGATTAGGCGGAGGCTGGAGCTCGAGAGGAGGAAGAAGCGAGGGGCGGTCGGCGGCGAAAAGGGGAAGCATCGTGTGAAACCAGGTCCGCCTAGCTGGCGCCAAAATAAGGGCGTGGGGAGCAGTGCATACGTCCAATCAACCGCCATCTGGCCTTGGAGGCCCTTGAGCTGTTAGGGCCCGCGGCGCTTAACCCTTGCCCCTTCGCCGCTCTGCTCAGCCAAGTCCGGGTGTGCCTTGGGCCCGGGGGCTACTGTCGGCGTTAGGAGCGAGGGTCCCAGACTTGCACACTGCGGCTGCGGTGTGGCTCAAGGGGTGGCCCAGCACGGCCCATCTTCATCAGCACAAGCTCAAGACCCTCGCGATGGGCCAAGCCTCGCGGGGTGGACAAGAGGAAGCCTCCTCAGGCACGGCCTCGTCAGGCTGGCTCACAAGGAGGCGGAGAGATCAAGGCGGGGTACCTCACGAGGTGCCCATGACGCAAGCCATGACGACCAAGGCGCGCCGGTGAGCGCCCAGCTATGAGTGTCCTCCTTTCCTCTTTGGTGCAAAGGGAGTAAGCGCAGGCGAGAGCATCAAGCAAAGGCATCTATTTCGGTGCAACAAGACCACGACCATCACAACGCCTGGAAGGAAGTCATCGTGGAGCCCAAGCTGGCGTCACCACCAGAGCCTTTGGCAGGCGAGGACCAACTTTAGTCAGGATAAGTGTACTAGATGTTCCCCTTCAAAATGGCCAATTGTTGGCACCCTTCCCGCTCGATATTTGGGAAGAGGCCCAAGGCCCTTGCCTATAAATAGGACTAGCCACCCACAGGGTAGAGGCACCTAGAAATCTTGGAGATCGGAGAGAGAGGATCCAACATCTTAATCCATGAGAGAAGCGGCCCGAACTCCCTAGCAGTTCATCGCACTAGCCAGAAACAGACCCTCATGAGGCTGTTCTTCCTTGTATTATTCATCATCATCAGCCCAGAGGCAATCCACCACACCACAAACTAGAGTAGGGTATTACACCACAATGGTGGCCCGAACTAGTATAAACCACAATGTCTCTTGTGTTGTTCCTTTCATAGCTTAGATCTTAGCGAGGCGGCGAGGTGCAGGTAGGTAGAGGCGAGATCTCGCGCGCACCCAGGTGTTCGAACCTAGAGGTGCAGGAACTGAAATCCGACAAAATCCGTCTTGGTGACCTTGGCACCTCGACAACTTCCACGAAGCTAATCGACTTGACGCCGCCCCATCGGCCTCCCATACAACGCCATCCTCGGCTACCCAGCCCTAGCCCGATTCATGGCGCGACTCACCCAGCGTACAACCTCATGAAGATGCCGGGAGCAGCGGCGTCCTCACCGTATCCGGAGACACGGGGATGCGTTGCAAGTGCTCAAACTCGTCTTCAAGAGGCTGGCGGCGGCCTGACCCGCCGACTCGGTCTCCCCCAGGCCCAAAGGGGCTGCAGCCAAGAAGAAGCAGATATTCACCCAAGACATGGCGAGAAACCAGCGAGATCTTTGGTCGGCGAGGCGGATCCACTAATGCCACCTTCACCATAGGCGCCAACCTCGAGCCCGGCGGGAGGAGGCCTGGTCAAGTTCCTGTAGCGAACAAGAGGTGTTCGCATGGGAACCTGATTAGCTAGCAGGGGGCTCCAAAGGCGTGGTTGAGCACCACCTCAGCGTGTGCCCCAACGTCGCCCGTGAAGCGAAGCGAGGCGGCAGTCCACCGAGAAGCGAGGCTTTCATCGTCCAAGAGACCCGCAAGCTAGGCGGCGGGGGTCATTCAGCGAGTCCGATACCCAGATTGGTTGGCTAACCCGGTTGTCGTGCCAAAGAAAGGGGAAAGAGCAGCATGTGTTTCGACTTCACCAACCTCAACAAAGCCTGCCGCATGAGATCCATTCCCGCTCCTCGTCTCGATCAGATCGTCGACTCCACCGCGAAAAGCGACCTGTTATGTTTCTGGATGCCTTCTCGGCTATCACCAGATCAAGATGGCAATAGAAGGCGTGGAGAAAGCGGGCTTTCGACCCGTGTGGAGTGTCTTTGCTACGTGCATGCCGTTCGGGCTGCACAACGCAGGAGCGACCTTTCAGCGGCTGATGCACATCGCCTTGGGTCGGCAGCTCGGGAGGAATGCTGAGGCTTACGTCGATGACATTGTGGTGAAGTCTCGGGAGCCAGAACCCTAATACAAGACTTGGAGGAAACCTTCGCGAGCCTCAAGGCAGTGGACCTGCGGCTCAACCCGGAGAAGTGTGTGTTTGGAGTCCCCTCGGGCAAGCTCACAGGCTTCCTCGTGTCCCACCGTGCATCGAGGCCAACCCAGAAAGGTCAAGCGATCGAGGACATGAGCCCACGAAGACCCTCGGAGAGATCTGAGAAGCTCACTTTGGGCGCATGACCCGGCGCTAGGGCCTTCATCTCCAAGTTGAAACAGCGCTGCCCTTCTTCAAGGTGATGAAGAAAAAGGGCCCCTTTGAATGGGTGAAGAGGCCGACAAAGGCGTTCCAAGATCTCAAAAGGTACTTAACCAGCCCTCCGTGTGGTGGCTCCGTGCCCTCAAGAGTCCACAGTGCTGTACCTTGCAGCCACTCCCTACTACTGCCCGGCGCAGCCTAGTGGCGGTTAGGGAGGAGCGTTGGACCAAAGCCACGGCAACTGCCCGGGTCAAGGCGAAGCAGGATCAAGGGGGCCTCACAGAGACCACTACCGCAGCCAAGAAGGATCAGCCGCCGCAGGGAAGCACACTCGGAACAGAAGAGGCCCCTCCCCCTGGCGACCAGCCGCTGGGGGCTCCACTATCTCAGGAGGCGCCACGGCCTCCGGACGACACTAGCAGCACCAGTACTCCCAACCTCGTCGAACACCCTATATACTTCGTCAGCACATTGTTGCGGGGCCTTGAGTAGCAGTACCCCATGCCCGAAACTCCTCCTCGCGCTATTGGTAGCCTCGGCATGGCTGCAACACTATTTTCAAGGGCATCCCATCAAGGTCGTCTCGGCATACCCCTTGGAAAGGGTGCTTAGGAGCTAACTTTCAATTTGGAAGGGTCATTTGAGTGGAACGTCGAGCTGCAAGCGTTCCAGCTAGAATTCAGCACAACCAGAGTCATCAAGGGAGCCACGCTAGCGGACTTCGTGGCGGAATGGGCGAAGGTGCCGGGCCTCAAAGCTGATGAGGATCGATCCCTCTCCCCGGGAAGTGAGGCACCGGACGGTTGGGTCATGTACTTCGACGGGGCGTTCTCCCGACACGGCGCGGGGGCTGGCACAGTGCTTATATCTCCCATTCAAGACAAGCTCTACTACGCCGTGCAACTCTATTTCCAGCACGGAGAAAAGGTCTCCAACAACATAGCAAAATATGAAGGCCTGATAGCAGGCACGAAAGCATGATCGCATACAGGGGTGAAGCGCCTTACCATCAAGGGTGATTCACAACTCCTCGTCAACTTCTCCAACAAAGTATACGGGCCGAGGGATGAGCACATGGAAGCCTACCTCGCGGAGGTCCGCAGGATGGAGAAGTAGTTCTAGGGACTGGAGTTGCAGCATGTGCCATGCGGCACCAATCAAGAGGCTGATGACATGGCCAAACGGGCATCCAGGCGATTACCTCAGGAACCTGGCGTCTTCGAGGAGCGGCTCTTTAAGCCCTCGGCGACGCCATCACTGTCAAGCACGGTGCAGCCTCGGGAAGAGCTCCCCCAGCCACTTGCCTCGGGAGCCCTGGTCTCTGACCCGGCCTCGAGAACACGTCTGCTCGGCTGGAGCCTCGGGAGAAGTCTTTGGATCATAGAGCTCGGGAGTTACGGCGCAAGGGCGTTGCCGAAAAAGGAGGAGGAAGCGGAGGCGTGTGGCGCGGCAAGCCACGGCGTCTTGCATCGAGGATGGAGAGCTCTCTGGAGCGACCAAATGATGTGTCCCTACGTTGCATTTCCGGGGAGCAAGGGAAGGAGCTCTTTGGCGGAACATACCGCAGTGGAGACTGTGGGCATCATTCGTCATCCCGAACCCTCGTTGGCAAGGCGTTCCGCAGCGGGTTCTATTGGCCCACTGTGCTCAATGATGCCGTGGAACTGGTGAAAGCTTGCGAGGCCTGCCAATTCCATGCCAAGCAGATCCATCAGCCGGCGGGAGGCCTGCAAACTATACCCCTCTCGTGGCCATTCGCAGTCTGGGGGCTGGATATCCTGGGCCCGTTCCCTCGGGTGCCGGGAGGCTATCGCTACCTCTACGTCGCCGTGGACAAGTTCACCAAGTGGGCTGAAGTGGAAGCCGTCCGCACCATCCCCGCAGGTTCCGCGGTCAAGTTCATCAAGGGCATCGTGAGCCGGTTCGGGGTGCCGAACTGCATCATCACCGACAACGGTTCACAGTTCACCAGTAACCTCTTCAAAACATACTGTGCTAACCTTGGGACGCAGGTATGCTACGCTTCGGTTGCACACCCGCGGAGCAACCGTCAGGCCGAGCGGGCCAACGCAAAAGGTCTGAGGGCCTTGAGGAGTCGGATTAGGGGGTGTCAGGATGGCTGGACTATAACCTTTGGCGGACTCACGGACTATGAAGATACAAGATTGAAGACTTCGTCCCGTGTCCGGATGGGACTTTCCTTGGCGTGGAGCATAAGCTTGGCGATATGGATATGTAGATCTCCTCCCATTGTAACCGACTACTGTGTAACCCTAGCCCTCTCCGGTGTCTATATAAACCGGAGGGTTTTTAATCTGTGGGACGAACAACAATCATACCATAGGCTAGCTTCTAGGGTTTAGCCTCTCACGATCTCGTGGTAGATCTACTCTTGTACTACCCATATCATCAATATTAATCAAGCAGGAGTAGGGTTTTACCTCCATCGAGAGGGCCCGAACCTGGGTAAAAACATCGTGTCCCTTGTCTCCTGTTACCATCCGCCTAGACGCCTGATTCGGGACCCCCTACCGAGATCCGCGGTTTGACACCGACATTGGTGCTTTCATTGAGAGTTCCTCGTATGTCGTCATCTTTAGGCACGATGGCTCCTCCAATCATCGACAACGATGCGGTCCAGGGTGAGACTTTTCTCCCGGAAAGATCTTCCGTGCTCGGCGGCTTTGCCGCTGCGGGCCAATTAAGCAGCCATCTGGAAGCGAGATGAAAGCTTCGCCCACAGCCATCAGGTCAGATTTGGAAGTTTAAACTGCACGGCTGGCGTCCGCGGAGACTTGATCTTGACGGATCAAGCCCTGACCGAAGCGAGCCGCATTGTCTCGATGGGCAAGATTTAGCTCTGCCACGAGCGATTGCCACGGAGGCGCACCGTGTCCGCTCCGACCCTTAGCTTGGAGCCATTGCATGTCGAGGGCGGGTGGTGGACACCGCCTCGGGGCTGCAATCTCTGGTGATCGAGGCGAACACCAGCTTTGTCCTCTGCTGGCTTCGTGACTCCGAACCTTCAGCGCCCATGCCCGATCGAATCCGATTAGGCGCCAATCATGGAGTTTGCCGCGCGGACATCTTCGTACTTCGCCCTTCGGCGACATTCTGAATTCACTAAAGTTTCTCTCTTTATCAGGAGAGCCCTGGCTGGACTATGGTCAGCAAGGTTGGTATATGGATGACGAAGAAATTCAGAGCCCACCCACCACCCACTTCATAGCCACTGTCGATGATTTAACCGACATGCTCGACTTCGACTCCGAAGACATCGACGGTATGGACGACGATGTAAGAGACGAACAGGAACCAGCGCCTATAGGGAACTGGAAAACCACCTCATCTCACGATGTATACATGGTGGACACACCTAAAAGAAATGACGACGAGGAACAAAGGGACGCAACCAGGGATCGTTCCCTTGAAAAGCAGTCAAAGCAGCGGCGTAAGCGCCGCTCCAAACCCCACCTTGACAGACACCGCATCCATACAGACCCAGCCACAGAGCAGGGCGAACCGGCGGACGACGAACATGCCATCGAGCAACCTTCCGAACAGGGCAACTTGGATGAACAAACCGAACAAACCGTCCCCGGCAAAAATAACGATGCGGGCGACCTCACGCCCGGACAAGTTGCGGGCGAAGAACCTCCACAAAGGCTCGTTGCCCGCTGCGTAGCACTGAAAAAGCGAAGCGGAAGCTCAAAACAGCGGAAGCCTTTTCGAATTAGATGGAGTAAAGTACTCAACACATGAGACAAATCTGGCGACGATCGCCACACAAGAAACTATCCGAGCGAAAATTACTGCGAGAATTTGATGAGGAGGCCTTAGAGCCCCATAATCAAAAATAAGGAAGCCACCCGGTCGGGTGAACAACCCTATGGCCAACATAGAGCGGCAAAGGGCGCCGCACACAAGCCGGCATGTGATCTGCACAAGGATTCGCATCAAAAAGATGGCCCAGCCAGATCTATCTACGGGCCAAGAAAGCAAGCTCTAGTAAGCAATGCAATGCATCAAGTATCCGAACATCACGGTACACCCAAATATAGGGGTGCCGCACACCCCCTATGTTTCACCAATGAGGTGCTGGATCATGAATTTCCGGTGATTCAAGCCCGTAAACATAGAGGCATCTGACGGAACAACAGACCACAGGTCTAGATTGAGGATTACATCCTCCACATACACATGGCTAGAGGAGATGACCTCCATGCCATAAAATACTTACCCCTCAAGCTCAAAGGGCTAGCCCGGCATTGGCTTAAAAGCCTTCCCGAAAACACCAATGGAAGTTGGGAAGAGCTCGAGGATGCTTTTCGGGCAAATTTTCAAGGGACCTATGTCCGACCTCCGGATCTGAGACAATTTAAGTCACATAAGTCAACAACTTGAGAGTCAGCCCGAAACTTCTGGAACAGATTCCTTACTACAAAGAACAGGATAGTCATTGTCCAGACGTTGAAGCCTTAGCAGCTTTCAAACACAGCGTCAAGGGCGAATGGCTCATGAACACCTCGGCCAAGAAAAGCCAAGAACAATGGCCGCATTGACAAGCCTCATGACCCGCTTTTGTGCAGGAGAGGATAGCTGGTTGGCAAGATGCAGTACTAGCAACCCAAGTACATCCGAAGTTAGGGATGAAAACGGGAAACATGACGCAGCAAGGACGGCGCGGACCAAGGAAACAGCCGAAGAGCACGGCGATCAACGCGGATTCAAAAGCTCTCGGCGAGAATCGAGAAAAAGCTGCCCCTCAAGGATACTTGAGACGAGCTATCTAACCTAAACAAAATCTCGGAGAAGATATGCCAAATCCACAGTACTCCCGAGAAGCCTGCAAACCATACCCACAGAGATTGTTGGGTCTTCAAGCAATCCGACAAACTCAACGCCGAACACAAGGGGCTCGACACACCAAGCGAGGACGATGACGAACCCCACAAGAAGGGCACCGGAAAACAAAAGAATTTCCCACAAGAAGTCAAAACAGTAAACTCACTTCCGCGTGACAAAGGGAAAAAGCAGTGGCGCCTATAGAGATCTGGCGCCATACGGCCTATCCAGAGGAGTCCCGCCCTTTGGTTGTTAAAACCAATCACCTTCGACCATCGAGGATTACTTTAGAAGTATCCATAATGCAGGCGGACTGCCTTGATATTAGATCCGATAATTGGCGGACTCCACTTTACACAAGTCCTAATGAATGGCGGCGGTGATCTAAACCTGCTATATCGAGGACACAATCCATAAAATGGGGATAGACCCAACAAAAATTCGCCATAGCAACACTTCCTTTCAAGGGTAATGCAGGCCAGATGCCCATTATGCGGGCTCTCTCTGCTAGAAGTTATGTTCGGCTCCCCGACAACTTCCGCCCTTGAAAAGCTAACCTTCCACGTCGCCCCATTTACAAGTAGCTATCAAGCACTCTTTGGGGCCTGTGAAGCTTCGCCCGCTTTAACGCAATACCGCATTATGCATCTCTTACACTTAAAATGCCGGTCCATGAGGCATCATCTGATTAAAGGGAAATATCGAGTGTTCCTCGAGCGCGGAAGATTGTGCGGCTGCCTTGACAGCCACACACTAAACCGGCTTCACTAATCGAAGCACCTAAATAGGTCGTTCAGACCCCGAACATGGCTAGACCAGTCCGGCGTAAACATACAAGGGCTTACTAGACGCATACCCCCGTAGAAGGGGCTCCGTGCATGTACAACAAGAGACAATAAAGCTCAACTTTATTCATTTTTTTGAATTATACTATGTTTATTTAATATAACGTACATTTTCGCACGATCTTCTTCAACTAAGTTCCTCTCTTTTACAGATGAACACCGTGCTACACCCGTCCAGGATACGGCACAACGGAGACACATGCAGTGAGCGTGCGGTAGGGACCCGTTCAAGGATTCTTTTAGATTAAGACCTGCGTAAACCTTTTTCTTGTCTCTTATTGATACACATCCCCGGTTTCGTGATATAACCGAGGAGGAAGCTGGCGTCTTGGCATGTGGCCACATCAGAATTTTGCACGTACCTGGACACCAGGGGCTTATTACCAAGGGCGTTGTTCAGCCCGTTTTCATAAAGACCGAATACCTTAGGGAGTGTTCGGCGTCGCGAGTTTGGCCTTATATGCATCAGCTCCGAATCATGTCTTTGGTCAAATGTTGGGTTTGCCCGACTCACGTGTTTTGTTGCCTTACGTTCCGCTCTATCGGCTAAGGCGGCACCGGAGAGAACTCTCTGCGATTGTGCCCAGTTCGACCGGCGAGCACCTCAGTAGAGAAAGCTGAAAACTGACTGTCATGATATAGCGTGAGACTTGTCAACCACTCGATGACCCGCTGGAATCTTTAGGATTCCTCTGCATTAACGAAGGGCCGTTTCCCGGGTGAGCGCGGTGTTCCCAGGGGCTATATAGTAGCCCCACTGTCAAACTCCTATGGCTAAGTGAAAGTGATAAAGCATTATAGTCCGGTTGCCTAGTTCGCTGCGCTATCACCTCCTTTATAGGACCAAGACGTTGGATCAAGTGTGAAAATGCGCCTTTGTGAATACCCCGCATTATATGCGTGAAATTTGAAGCCGAAGACTGCCATCTTTCAGGTTATATATACATATACATTAACGGCCGCACATGAGGTATTTTAATTCTTGAAGGCACAAGTATAAAAAGCTTTTATATTCCCCCGAAACATTGTTTTACAATAATACATGTTATTCGAACATAATATCCTTCGAGCACTGCGTCTCTATTAAGCAGCGCCTGCGAACTTCACGAAAATAGTGCTCGGCGGTACTCGGCTCCCGTCCGAATCTTGGGATGCAACAGCGATGGCCTTCATCTCCGCCCGGTATGTCTTGACACGGGCAAGAGCCATCCAGCGCACCCTCTATACGCTGTGACCTTTTCATTGCATTGATATGCAGCACTGCACCAAGGAACTGCTGCACCAAGCTAAAATAACTCTTCGGCTCGGGCCTTTCCGGCCACAGATGACTCACGACATACTTCATGGCGAGTCCGGATAACCTATTCAGCTCCTCCCATGCACCCAGACGATCGGTTAATGGAAGTGGGCGCTCTGGATTGTGGAACTGCGACCAAAAAAGCTTTTCCACTTCGTGATCCTTTTGATCTCGGAAGTGTTACGGCGCGTCCATGACTTTTCGCCCGCCAAGTCGAGATAAGTGTCCGCCGCACTCCACAGCCGGTCCAGCGGAGCATATTTAGGATCCCGAACTTCATCCGCAGCATAAAAGGCTTTCCGGCCGTGATATCTCGGTGACGTAGCTCCTCCTTCATAGCTCTCATCGCAGAAGCGAGCATCCTTGGCCTCGGTAGTGGCCTTCTTGAATCATACATTCCGCCCGATCTTCTTTTTCAAGAAGCTTGCAGCGGTCGGCAGCATTTTCAACTTCACGACCATCTCAGCCATTTCCTTCTTGCTTTGGCGGTGAGCAGCCTGTTAAACTTTCAGCTCTTGACCGCCTTTAAGGCAGCCGCGCTTTCCTGGCCTACTCCTTGGCTCGGGCAAGTTCCGCGAAGGTTCTCCATGGCAGCGGCACCATACGCATCAAGCACACATGTTGTAAGATACGGGCATCAAGCTCCTCTTACCAGGTGTCTTCGGAGAAATTACATACCTTGTGCCTCGTCAAGCCGCTTGTTGACAAGCGCGATGTCGGCATCTGCCACGTCAAGTTGCCCTTTAGCTCGGCAAATTCATTAGTCCGGCTAGCCACCGAACACTTCGCCACCTACATACGAAGTGCGACATATTATACCTGGGATTATGATCCTCGGCGTGCCATCATTTTTGACAACGCATCGAGTCTCGGGGGCTACTATCTACACAGGGCGCATTTCATATATGCGGAACTGTCAAAAGGTACATCATTTCGCGTACCTAAAAACTTGTCAGTAAACTGCTGACAGCCTCGTACAACCCGCTCTCCGCAGATGAAATCCTTTCAATCACCGTACCGATCAACGCACGGTGATCTTCTGAGATAGACGCTCGCCCGAGAAGATCCTTCAGCTCCTCCGACCGTGCACCGGACGGTGCCGGACTCGTCCGATTGCCTTTTTCGAAGGCCGGACACGGAGGACCTTGGGGGGCCATACGATTGCCTTCCGGCCCTGCCGGATTCGGAGAAACCCTCCGTGACGACACCTCAGGTCGCCCGCCTACCATAAAGCTGATGCAGCGAGGCGTTCGCTCTCCATCATCTCGGACGAAGATCCCACGAAGATGAGCTCTGCGAGAAGGGCTGAGATCCGAACTACAAGGTAAAATTCGGTTATCTTCCTCGGAAAAATAACAGGGATGTCTCATATTTTAAAACTCCCCTCTCAACTTACAGCTCGGTGGAGGTTGATCCTTGGGGGCATAGTGCGGCGAGGCATCCCGGCGAAGGACCCTCGGCGAAGATTTCTTCCCCGCTTTGGGACCATGGTCTCCGGGTCTTGAGGCGGTCCTCTTCTTCCCTGGATAGAGGAATTCTCGATTCCTCCTTTCTGACAGCCTCCTTGAGGGGGCGGTAGCTTCCTTGTCCCCCGCCGCCTTCTTCCAAAGGCGCAACCTCCAACATCTGGTTAACACGGGATCCAGGCGTGGTCTTAGGGAGGGCGGACACTGATTAGCTTTGCTTTCGCTATCCACTCCTGTTTAAGGGACATCTCTTTTAAGGGCTATTCTATGATAAATATACGGATAGCGTGTCCGGGTACATGGCTACTTACTTGAGTATCCGGGCGATTGCATCTCAGACCTGCGTCCTCGGTCGAGTCCGGACACATTGCTTGTGATCCGAAGAACAATTTGTACATCTCCATGGGCATCACGCCCATAAAATGTTGGAGGGCTCGTGGTCCCTCCGGATTAAACTCCCACAGGCGGAGGGGGCGACGTTTGCAGGGCAGTGTGCGGCGGATCAACATGACCTGCATCACTACGACCAGATTGATGTCTCCTTCTAGGAGATCTCGAATGCGGCCCTGCAACAAGGGCACATCCTTGGACGGCCCCCAGTTAAACCCTCTATTGACCCATGGCGCTAGATGTGGTGGGGACCCGAGCGAAAGGCAGGTGGCGCCACCCACTTGGTGCCCATGGGAGCTGTGATATAAAACCACTCTCGTTGCCATAAGCTGAACTCCTCTTGAAAAGAGCCCTCGGGCCATGGAGCGTCGAAATTCTTGCTTACAACAGCACCTCCGCACTCCGCGTGCTGCCCCTCGATCATCTTCGGCTCTACTTTGAAGGTTTTAAGCCACAATCCGAAGTGAGGAGTAATACGGAGGAAGGCTTCGCACACGACAATGAACGATGAGATGTGGAGGATGGACTCGGAGCCAAGTCGTGAAATTCCAGCCCATAATAAAAGCAGAGCCCCCCTCACGAAGGGGTCCGTCGGGAAGCCTAGCCCCGAAGGAAGTGAGACGCGAACACCACACTCTCGCCCGGGCTCGGGAGTGGGAATAACCTGCCCTTGAGCAGGCAGCCTATCTGAATTTCGCGGTTAGATACCTGGCATCTCTTAGCTTTAGCACGTCTTCTTCCGTAACGGAGGAAGGCGTCCACCGGCCTTGAAGGTCGGAACCAGACATCATCGAAGGTCCGAAGCACCTGAATCTGGAGCTTTGGGTGTTGGAACTCAAGGTGAGAGGCGGATTCGATTGAGATTGAAAGAAAGGAGTCGAGCCTTGGTCTCTTTATAAAGAGGTTGAATACTAAGAGCCCTCCCCGTGACCGTTTGGGACTCGCCTTCGATTGAGGAGACATACCAGCAGACACGATTGGGTTACCCACACCCGTATTGATGAGAATACGGAATAAGGGGACACGATCTCTGCCCGACAAAGGCGTGCCAAGAAACCGCCTCGCTAAACGCTACCGAGGTGGAGACGGTAAAACGATTCGAATAAAGGCTTGGCCGTGGTGTGATGTCATCTTTGCGAATGCGTCGGTGATTGGATTTAATGTAAATATTATTCTCTCTACGGTGGTATGTGGAACTTATTTTGCGAGCGGACACTATCCTTGTGTTCAAAATCTTCTATGAAGTATTCGGAGGAGGAACCCGCCTTGCAATGCCGAAGACAATCTGCCGCGCGGACTAAATCGTCATTGAAGCCTGGTTCGAGAGACTCTTGAGGAGTCTTGGATTAGGGGTGTCCGGATGGCGGACTATAACCTTTGGCGGACTCTGGACTATGAAGATACAAGATTGAAGACTTCGTCCCGTGTCCGGATGGGACTTTCCTTGGCGTGGAAGGCAAGCTTGGCGTCTGAGATATGTAGATCTCCTCCCATTGTAACCGACTACTGTGTAACCCTAGCCCTCTCCGGTGTCTATATAAACCGGAGGGTTTTAGTCCATAGGACGAACAACAATCATACCATAGGCTAGCTTCTAGGGTTTAGCCTCTACGATCTCGTGGTAGATCTACTCTTGTACTACCCATATCATCAATATTAATCAAGCAGGAGTAGGGTTTTACCTCCATCGAGAGGGCCGAACACAGGTAAAAACATCGTGTCCCTTGTCTCCTGTTACCATCCACCTAGGCGCACGATTCGGGACCCCCTACCGAGATCCGCGGTTTTGACAGACAGACCTCAAAACCAGGACCTTCAAGAAATTTGGAAGCTTCTTGCGGCGGGCTAATGCGATGAACTTCGATCTGTGTTGTGGTCCATCTGCGCGACGCGACCAAGCCATTGGCGAGACCCCGTTCTTCCTGGTTTATGGAGCTGAAGCGGTCCTCCCTCACGAGGTCGGGCGTCATTCCGCACGGGTCTGGCGTTCGACGAGGCGTGCAGGGCATGGCGCCAAGCGGACCTCGTCTTTGGGGGAGGAGCATCGTCGAGAAGCTGCACTCTGAGCAACGTATCAACAAGCGCTTGGCGATACCACTACGCATAACATTACGCCCAGGACCCTTGAGGTAGGGGACCTCGTGCTCGGCGGGTTCTCTCTAGGGAGGACTGCATAAGCTCTCTCCCATGTGGGAGGGACCGTTCAAGGTTGTTCATGTTTCGAGCCCGGCTCCGCGGCAGAGACCCAGGAGGGGGTGCCCGTCCAGAACGCGTGGAACATCCAGCATCTCTGAAGGTTTTACCCCTGAAAAGGCCCAGTGCCTGTGAAGTTGTCGTGTTTTGGAAAAAGGCGGTGCACTGAAGAAGGCGAATGCACGTGAAGTTGTCGCGTTTTGGAAAAGGCTGGTGCATGTGAAGAAGGCGAATGCCGTGAAGTTGTCGGCGTTTTGGAAAAGGCCCGGTGCCTGTGAAGAAGAAGCGGCGCTTTGTGAAGCTGCTGCGATTGGGAAAAGGCCCGGTGCCTGTGAAGAAGGCAAATGCCTGTGAAGCTCGCCGCTCGCGACACTCTCACGTAATAATGAGTGGGGCTGTACATGCCCCGGAGTCTCCAGAGTGCCGCCCTTGGGCCTCGGGGGCTCCCGCCCTTGCCCAGTGGCAGCACTTAGCTCTGCGCTGGTGAGAAGACGTCGAAGAGTAGATTAGGTGCCGGACGCGGCTTCTTTCATTTGCTTTCTGCAGTTGGCTTGTTCATTCCCATTTAAAGTTTTATTGAAGTTGTTGTCGTCTTTGGCTTGTGGCTCTTTGCCTTTTTTCGCTCCCCTGTCTTGATTTCTTTCGCGCGAGTCTCGCGAGGAAGCCTTGGCACCCTCATGCAGTGTTTTCTGCCCCTATCGTTTGAGGCTTCCCAAGCCGGGTCCGCCACGGAGCACCCCTCGATCCGTGCCCCACAGGCACCACGATGCGAACTCTGGGACTGGGTCGCTCGCCCCCCTAGCCCAGGCGGAAGCTACCTCTCGACTAATCTTTGCAGGACATGAAGCGTTCGTGAGGCCTCGGCCTCGAAGCGAAGACCGCGGCAGGCCCCCCGAGGCTAAGTAATTTCTGGCAGCGTGTGGCACAAAAGCAAAATACAGAAATAGGGGAAACAATACGATAATTAACAGCAACAGTCCAAGCACGCCGCCGCGGGGCCCTACACTACTGTCTCTTGGCGCAGGAAAATGAGAAGAACAAAACAGGCGCGACTCGCTTGACACCAACTCGCGGCGAAGGCTCGAGGCGCCTCGGAGCTCAGGCGAGACTCCCTCTCGCGCTTCACCCGGGGCTGGCACGGGCGGGCAGACCCGCTACCTCCCTCCATGCGGGCGCGGCGGCACGGAGGCTGGTCACGGCCACCGCTGGAGGAGCCGCTGTCCGAAGGAGAGTCGCCGAAACTCGACGAGCCCCGAGCGCCGCTGACCACGCGCGCGCCGTCATCTCCATTCCGATCGTCGCCGGGGCTGGGCCCACGACCGCGGTCGTCGCCCTCGGGGTAGCACCCAGCGCGGCGACTGTCTTCCCCGAACACCCTCACGTAGAGGGTGGCATCGCCATCGAACTTGAAGTGCAGGGTGCACCGCCGACTTAGACCACGCGCGCGGGAAAACGTTTGCCAGCCGCGGGTCAGGGCCATGCTCCCAGCGGCGGAGACCTCTAGCGAAGCCCAGGAGGCCCGGCTGCAGCAACCGTCACTTTGGAGCTAGAGGGCGCCCAGGCGCCGGAAGTTCACCTAAAAGGAAGCGGGAAGGCTGGAGCCGGTCTTTGGTCGGCTCCACCGACCAGACGACAAACTCCGGCAGCAACTCTGCCGAGTGGAAGCGCGGCCTGGGAGGTCGCGCAATCGTAGCGCGCCCCCCATCGACGGCCTGGCGCCCATCGCCGCGCAAGAGATCGCCTCCACAGCCGCGGGAAGCCGCTGCGGGAGCCACAGGGTGTTTGCAAGGACGGCCTCGACCGCGCTTGGCCGGGGGAGAGTCAGGCTCCACCTGGCGGGCCTTTCCCTTCTCCGCAGCCGAGAACCTCTTCGATGGAGCCATGGAGAAGAGGGAGAAGCAAGAAGAGATGGGCTGGAAGAGCTCGTGCCATTCCGTACTTATAGCCGGAGGAGGCCAATCGTCGGCCTCCATGATCGCAGGTAATCATGACCCGTTTCTGCATGCAGGGACTTGTCAAGTCATGCGGTTGCCGAGAGATCGTGGGGAAGTGGAGACACCCACGACCAACCAATTGCCACGCGACGCTCAAGGCCGCAGGCTGTTGGGGCTCGCAGCGCTTCGCACTTGCCCCTTCGCTTCTCTGCTAAGACAAGTCCAGGCGCACCTTGGGCCCGGGGCTACTGTCGGTGTTCTGGGAACGGGGGTACCCAGACTTGCCTGCGGCCTGCGGCGTGGCTCAAGGGGTGGCCCAGTACGGCCCATCTTCATCAACACAAGCTCAAGACCCTCGCGAGGGGCCAAGCCTCGCGGGGTGGACGACAGGAAGCTTCCTCAGGCACGGCCTCGTCAGGCTGGCTCGCGAGGAGGCGGAGAGATCAAGGCGGGGTACCTCACGAGGTGCCCATGACGCAAGCCATGACGACCGAGGGCGCCAGGCGGGCGCCAGCCCGTGCAGTGTCCTCATTTCCCCTTTGGTGCAAAGGAGGCAAGCGCAGCCGAGAGCATCAAGCAAAGGCAACCATTTCAGTGCAACAAGACCAAGACCAGCAGAACGGCAGGAAGGAGGTCACTGTGGAGCCTAAGCCGGCGTCACCGTCAGAGTCTTTGGCAGGCGAGGACCGACTTTAGTCAGGATAACTGTACTAGATGTTCCCCTTCAAAGTGGCCAATTGTTGGCGCCCTTCCCGCTCAATATTTGGGAAGAGGCCCAGGGCCTCCCACTATAAATAGAGCTAGCCACCCACAGGGTAGAAGGATCGGGGATCGAGACCTGATCGACCGAAAAATAGGCAAGAGAGAGAGAGAGAGAAGCGACTGAACTCCCCCTAGCAGTTCATCGCACCGGCCAAGAACAGACCCTCGCGAGGCTGTTCTTCCTTGTAATGTTCACCATCAGCCCCTGAGGCAATCCACCACACCACACCTTTGGAGTAGGGTGTTACACCACAATGGTGGCCCGAACGATATAAACCTCTTGTCCCTTGTGTGGTTCCTTGTGTAGTTTAGATCCTTGCGAGGCGATGAGGCGTAGGTAGGTTGGAGGTGTGATCTCCGCGTGCACCCCAGAGTTCGAACCTAGAGGGTCTGCCGGAACCCGAAATCCGACAACTCCCAGTTGAATCAAGTGATTGTTATACCAAGATATTCTGAGTATATGTTCACTGACAGAACTATTCTCCTCCATCTTGCAGCTGTAGAATTTATTGGAGACTTCATATCTCTCAATCCGGCATTTACTTGAAATATTAACTTCAACTCCTGGAACATCTCATATGCTCCATGACGTTCAAAACATCGTTGAAGTCTCGGTTCTAAGCCGTAAAGCATGGCGCACTGAACTATCGAGTAGTCATCAGCTTTGCTCTGCCAGACGTTCATAACATCTGGGGTTGCTCCGGCAGCGGGTTTGGCGCCTAGCAGTGCTTCCAGGACGTAATTCTTCTGTGCAGCAATGAGGAAAATCCTCAAGTTACGGAACCAGTCCGTGTAATTGCTACCACCATCTTTCAACTTTGCTTTCTCAAGGAACGCATTAAAATTCAACGGAACAACAACACGGGCCATCTATCTACAACAACATAGACATGCAAAATACTATCAGGTACTAAGTTTATGATAAATTAAAGTTCAATTAATCAAATTACTTAAGAACTCCCACTTAGATAGACATCCCTCTAATCATCCAAGTGATCACGTGATCCATATCAATAAAACCATGTCCGATCATCACGTGAGATGGAGTAGTTTTCAATGGTGAACATCACTATGTTGATCATATCTACTATATGATTCACCTCGACCTTTCGGTCTCAGTGTTCCGAGGCCATATCTGCATATGCTAGGCTCGTCAAGTTTAACCCGAGTATTCTGCGTGTGCAAAACTGGCTTGCACCCGTTGTATATGAACGTAGAGCTTATCACACCCGATCATCACGTGGTGTCTCGGCACGACGAACTTTGGGAACGGTGCATACTCAGGGAGAACACTTGTACCTTGAAATTTAGTGAGAGATCATCTTATAATGCTACCGTAAATCAAAGCAGAATAAGATGCATAAAAGATAAACATCACATGCAATCAATATAAGTGATATGATATGGCCATCATCATCTTGTGTCTTTGATCTCCATCTCCAAAGCACCATCATGATCACCATCGTCACTGGCTTGACACCTTGATCTCCATCGAAGCATCGTTGTCGTCTCGCCAACTATTGCTTCTATGACTATTGCTACGGCTTAGTGATAAAGTAAAGCAATTACATGGCGATTACATTTCATACAATAAAGCGACAACCATATGGATCCTGCCAGTTGCCGATAACTGTTACAAAACATGATCATCTCATACAACAATTTGTATCTCGTCACGTCTTGACCATATCACATCACAGCAAGCCCTGCAAAAACAAGTTAGATGTTCTCTACTTTGTTGTTGCAAGTTTTACGTGGATGCTACGGGCTTCTAGCAAGAACCGTTCTTACCTACACATCAAAACCACAACGATTTTTCGTCAAGTGTGTTGTTTTAACCTTCAACAAGGACCGGGCGTAGTCAAACTTGATTCAACTAAAGTTGGAGAAACAGACACCCGCTAGCCACATGTGTGCGAAGCACGTCGGTAGAACCAGTCTCATGAACGCGGTCATGTAATGTCGGTCCGGGCCGCTTCATCCAACAATACCGCCGAATCAAAGTAAGACGTTGCTGGTAAGCAGTATGACTATTATCGCCCACAACTCTTTGTGTTCTACTCGTGCATATAACATCTACGTATAGACCTGGCTCGGATGCCAATGTTGGGGAACACAGTATTTCAAAAAATTTACCTACAATCACACAAGATCTATCTAGGAGATGCATAACAACGAGCGGGGAGAGTGTGTCCACGTATCCTCGTAGACCGAAAGCGGAAGCATTTAGTAACACGGTTGATGTAGTCGAACGTCTTCACGATCCAACCGATCCAAGTACCGAACGTACGACACCTGCGCGTTCAGCACATGTTCAGCTCGATGACGTCCCTCGGGCTCTTGGTTTAGTTGAGGACGAGGGAGAGTTTCGTCAGCACGACGGCGTGGCGACGGTGATGATGAAGTTACTGGCACAGGGCTTCGCCTAAGCACTACGACGATATGACCGAGGTGTGTAACTGTGGAGGGGGCACTGCACACGGTTAAGAGAAACTCGTGTGTCTTTGGGGTGCCCTCCTCCCACTTATATAAAGGAGGGGAGGAGGAGGAGGCAGGCCAAGGGGGGCGCGCGCCATGGGGAGTCCAAGTAGGATTCCCAATCCTAGTTGGAGTCCCCTTCCTTCCAAGAGAGGGATGGAGAGGGAAGGAGGAAGAGGGGAGAAGGAAAGAGGGGGCACCTCCCCCTCCCTAGTCCAATTCGGACTGGCCATGGGGCGCACGGCCTCCCTTGTGGCCCTCCTCTCCTTTCCACTAAGGACCATGAAGGCCCATGAACTTCCGGGAGGGGGGGGGGGTCCGTTAACCCCCGGTACTCCGAAACGACCCGAATTATTCCGGTGTCCGAATGTAACCTTCCAATATATGACTCTTTACCTCTCGACCGTTTCGAGACTCCTCGTCATGTCCGTGATCTCTTTCGGGACTCCGAACAAACTTCGGTCATCAAATCACATAACTCATAATACAAATCGTCATCGAACGTTAAGCGTGCGGACCCTCCGGGTTCGCGAACTATGTAGACATGACCAAGACACATCTCTAGTCAATAACCAATAGCAGAACATGGATGCTCATATTGGCTCCTACATATTCTACGAAGATCTTTATCGGTCAAACCGCATAACAACATACATTGTTCCCTTTGTCATCGGTATGTTACTTGCCCGAGATTCGATCGTCGGTATCATCATAAGTTCAATCTCGTTATCGGCAAGTCTCTTTACTCATTCTGTAATGCATCATCCCGCAACTAACTCATTAGTCACATTGCTTGCAAGGCTTATAGTGATGAGCATTACCGAGAGGCCCCAGAGATACCTCTCCGAAACACGGCGTGACAAATCCTAATCTCGATCTATGCCAACTCAACAAACACCATCGGATACACCTGTAGAGCATCTTTATAATCACCCATTTACATTGTGACGTTTGATAGCACACAAGGTGTTCCTCCGGTATTCGGGAGTTGCATAATCTCATAGTCAGAGGAACATGTATAAGTCATGAAGAAAGCAATAGCAATAAAACTAAACGATCATTATGCTAAGCTGACGGATGGGTCTTGTCCATCACATCATTCTCTAATGATGTGATCCCGTTCATCAAATGACAACACATGTCTATGGTTAGGAAACTTAACCATTTTTTATTAACGAGCTAGTCAAGTAGAGGCTTACTAGGGTACACTCTGTTTGTCTATGTATTCACACGTGTACTAAGTTTCCGGTTAATACAATTCTAGCATGAATAATAAAAAGTTATCATGATATAAGGAAATATAAATAACAACTTTATTATTGCCTCTAGGGCATATTTCCTTCAATGGCGCCTTGGGCTGGGGCGTCATGCTGCTGGGCATGGTGCCCTGGCCTGGGGCGCCATGCAAACAGGCCCTGCCAACGTGGCAAGTTAGCGGTGACCACTATGGCGCCCTTGACCAGGGCGTTATGTAAACTAGCATGGCGCCCCGGGTGTGGGCGTCATGCAGAAATGGCTATTTTGTAAAATATTTTTTTAAATGAGTTCATTTTGTGTTGAACTTTGTCCAAAGGGCCAGCTTTATCGTATTTCATGCTAATATGCAGAGTAAAAAAAAGAGTGAGTGGATATGCAGTGAACACCACCTATTTTGAATCGTACAAAAATCGTAGGGGATTTGTTGTACGTGAAGCAGCACTCTTGACTAACATTCCCATTTTTTCTGAACACGGTACAATCTAAATCGGGCGCCGCTGCCGCCGCAACCAAGGGTTCGAGAGAGAGGTGGCGGAGAAATGGAGAGGAAGAGAGAGTGCGGACGAGTCGTCTCTTTGACCTAACAATGCGTCTGGTGTGGAAAGTGGGGCGAGAGGGACGACCGGTCCATATGTCCGATTTTCTGGCAAAACCAGATTTAGGACTAAAAGTTACTGGTTTGGAGAGGTGAGGGACGAAATGAGTGCCAAAAAATGTTGAAGGACCAAGTCTATACTTTTTAGGAACTCGAGGAACGAAAAACATACTTTCCTCTTGAATACGTGTTCACATCATATAGATCTGTTATTATAAACATTAATATTGTTTACTATAAACTTTGCCAGACTTTATAGTGTTTGACTTCAGGCAATGTTAGTATGCAGAGTAAAAGAAAGGAGCGAGCACATATGCAGTGAACACCACCTATTTTGAAAAAAATCGTATGGGATTTGTTGTATGTGAAGCACCACTCTTGACTAACGTTACCGATTCTTTTTCTGAACACGACACAATTTAAGTCGCTTACGTACACGAGCATATACTCACCCGTATGAATGCACGTATGCACATCGTATATATATCCTATGAGCATCTTCGAAAGACTAAGGCGGCACAACATCTTGAGATTTTATGAAGTCACTATTGACGCCTCACAGTTGATTGGGAGCGTCTCTTTCCACTAAATGAACATCACCGAAAGGCTGAAATAAATTCAGAAATAATGCGAGCACCAATGTCAAGTCTAGAACTTGAACCATGGTGCTTGGAGTATCAGTATCCTCCTTAATATCCAACCGTGGTGTGCTTGGGATATCAGTATCCTCCTTAACATCCAACCACAGGTTGGTTCACATGTTACTGATTTTTGAAATGTGTCCTGTTAGAAAAGGAAAACCATTAGTTTTGTATGGTCCACCGTTTATGTGATACTTTTTTCCATTTTACATATTTTGGCCTTTTTGTGTGTAATGGCTAAAGGAAAACTATGATTTAGTCGTCCGTCCTTATTGTTTGTTTCTAAGTTGATTTCCCAGCCTCTTGCCGATGCCGCCACCAGTCTGCCTCGTCTCCTATGGTCCTTGGACCATGGAGGCGCGGTGGATTCCGACCCTTGCCGGCGGAAGGGTTTCATTTTTAGGTGTTTTTTTGAGTTTTGTTAGGGTTTGTGCCATGACCAAGAAGATGAGGCGGCGGCGGTTTCTTGAAGATGAAATAAGTTTCTCCCCGCCTAGCCCTCGTCCCGGTGACGCTTCAAGCATCGTCGGAGGGCGTGTGGAGGTGTGTCTCCGGCGGATGTCGTGGGAGCCGGTCGACGTTTGTCTTCGGTGGATCCTTTTGGATCCGGTCTTCATTGGTCTACGTCTATGTGTCTGTAGGTTGGATCATTTCAATCTATACTTCTCTTCATCAGCGGCGATTGCTGTTCTGGTGCGCTAGCCCTATGTGGCCTTAGCACGACTACTTACCGACTGTCTATTACAATAATGTTTGTCCGACTCCGACAAGGGAGGGGCGATGGCGGCTACGCGCCTTCGACTCGCTCCAGTGCTTGTACTTGTCGTTAGATGGTTTACACTCTACAGACCTAGATGTAAATTTTACTTCTAGTGGCTTTTGTACTATCTTGACAATTGATGAATAGATCGAAAGTTTTTTTTTAAATTATGATTTTGAAAAGCGCTCCAAACTTTCCCGCAGAAAAAAAAAACCCTCCGCATTACCCTATTGTAGCAAAGGAGCATGGATCTTCGAACCAATAATTAATGACTCCTCGCACGGTTGCTGCACTCCCAAGGTGCGCACGTACCAATGCGTGCGGCACACCTTGATCCCACGTTTCAATGGATTGGAAGGCGTGGTCGTGGCCGGACGGTCACGGACACGGAGTACACAAAGTCAAAAGGGGAACCGTGGAAGACCGCCGTCGGGCGGACGACCACCCGTACCGGGCTCTCTCAAGGCGGGACGCGAGAGAGAGAGAGACCGAGAAACCGAGCAGATAAATGAAATGGTGGAGAGGGGCCGATCGATGATGAGTGAATGAGGGCGAGGGCGACATGAATGCGGCCCTCGTGCGGGTGCGGCGAGCCATGATGATGGCGGTCAGTCAAAGGCCCCTCCCTGGCCACCCGTGCGGCTGGGCCTAGGCCTGCCACCGCACGGGGAATCGTAGGCTGCAGGTGCGAATCCCAACCAATCAGCCTCCACAGGCACACACGTACACGCATCCACTCACGCACACCAGCGCCCTGCCCTCTCTCTCTTCATCAGACTGCGCGGCGCGCCCAGGGTGAGGTGAAAAATGGTCAGAGGACAGAGGACGCCCCCCGTGTCGTCTCGAGACGCGCGACCGGCACGGACCCCCGAGGAGCACAGCCACAGTGCCTGGCTGCCGCTGCCCCTGCCCGTGAGGTGATAGAAAATTGAATCTGATGCTCCCTCCCTCGTCGGACGTCTACTCGGGACACGCCTGCGGCTCGGCATGGGCTGATTTGATTTGCCTCCCTCCCGTCCCGCCTTTGGTCCGGCCCGGTCCGGTCGATCATCAAGCCGAATGTACAGAAACCTCTTTTCCTGTTTTCCGCAAAAAAAGTGCTCTCAGACAAGCTAGTACTGTACTAGCACTGCACAAATCTCGCCTTTGTCACCCTTGTTTGGGCGACGACGACCGAACGTGAAACACGATCGGTCGACCCATCCTCGGCACGGTTAATCATCGCTAATCCCTGCCGCTGCTGCTGACTAGCTAATGGTGAGACGACAAGGACGGACGACTAATAATCCAAATCTGGTGCTGCCGCTGCTGGATGTGCCAAGGGCAGCCCCACCGTCACAAATCCACAGGAAGATACGGGGCGGGGCAAAGGGACAAGGGGGCGCGCACGGGCTGGGGCATCCGCATCTCGATCGCCTCGGCTCGGGCCGGAGAATAAACGACACGCGCCTACGTACCGCCCCCCTGGCACTGCCACACCTTTGGTCAAAGCTGCCGTAGCTTCACCTAAAAATAAAAAGCTGCCGTAGCCCCAACATGCACGACCACGTAAAAATATCTCCCACGGACAGACGAGGATGAGGAGGCAGGAGATGGCCATGATCCATGCTTGCTGGGCGAAATTAGTAGAGTACAGTAGTAGTAACACCAAGATGATCCGTGCGAACGAATCGAAGGCATGGTGGGGGCGACGACCAGGACCGCCAGAAAAAGGCTGTCGATTCCCTCCAGAGAGAAAAAAACACACTGATAACACAGAGTAGCAATATCTTTGCACATGTCAACAGATTAATTAGGGCTTGGTTGTGTCCCTGAAAGTTGCAGGAATATGCAACGGAGCACCCATATATATGTGCGATCGTGAAGGTCAGATAGATAGGTATGCTTGATTACAGGGAAATTAGGCCAGCCGCCAGAAAAGTGGGGAATAACAGTGCAAGCCGCATTGCATATATATTTTGTGAGTATATCAACCAGAAAAAGGCATCGGATCAGGCTACTTAGACGACAGAACATCAAGAGGTCCCGTGCCTACTGTCTAGTGTGTATTCCTAGCTCAGTCGTAATTCTGAAGAAATTAGTAGCGGGGGTATCAAATCAAGCTGCCACTGACATGCAATCACGTACAATTCGGCTGTCATTTTTGTTGTTACTGTTGTTGTTGAGAAAAGAAGTCCAAATATAACTATAGCTAATGAAAGATTACCATGTAAGCAGATTGTGTAGAGCTTGCATAGGAGATTGGGAAGGTCGTTTTTAATCATTGTTGTAGATACGCTTATGGGACTGCTCATGAGTTGGCTATATGGTTTGCTTTCCAGATAAATCTTGTTGTATTTGGGACGATGAGCCCATTGATTTTCTTTTGAGTTATCTCATGAACAATCTAACTAGTATTGCTACTCAGACAACAGCAATTCGGTGCCCAGCCTCATCTGCACCCGCTATGAAGAGAAAACTCAAAACGAATACTAGAAAATTTCAAAAAATCCATTTTTTTATGGTAGACAATTTGGTGTGTGAGGTGCGCTTCAAATTTTAGATCATTTGAACATCTGAGTAGCTCTTGGCAAATAAGATAAATTTGGGTTCTATAAAAAAGTTTACTGTTTATGTATTGTTCTGGCCCAATTTGTCTTTTCTCGCTGAGAGCTACTCATATGTCCAAATGATCGATATTAAACGCACCTCACGCATCTAAATTATCTACCATGCAAGGATCTTTTTTGAATTTGTTTTGTATTTTTTGTGAATCATTTCTTAACGGGGTGCAGATGAGATTGGGCTCCGAAATGGATATTCCTGCTATTCAGAGCTTCCCAGATTCAAAGTTTCTCATAGGAACTTCGAAGGACTTAGAGTGTACTAAACCGGTGACAATTAATATGGACCGCAGGGAGTATCTTATCTAGTCAAGATGGATTAACTCTACAAGGGCATTCCCATTCAAGAGTTCACTTTCACTTCAGAATAGTTATAAACTTCATCGTGCCACTACAATTTTTCTAGCAAAAATAGTAGATTCTTCTATTGAATTCATACTCTAGCTAGTTGTTTAAAAAATTCAAAATGATAGAGTAGTCTTTTCCAGCGCTTAATGTGGTCGTTTCGTGCAACCACTATTTTTTATTAATAGCGCCTTGGCTGACTCGTGTACTTGAGACATCTTAAATAGTTGGATCTGATACTATATTGAATTCACACTCTAACCAGTTACTCCAAAAATAGCTGATGTATTTCAACATTGCCAACACTAAGGTATAAATTGGCGACGTAGCCAAGTTCATCACATTGAGCCAAATGCTTAAACTTTAAAAGTGGGATATTTCTGTTGAACTTTCAGAAAATGTTTTTCTTTCTGTACATACAAAGTAAGTCGCATTCATTCACTTTTTGGATAAATGCTACATTTGTCTACTAAATAATTTTGACCAGATCATGATCGAAGCAGAGAAACGTAAGGTTAACACATGAGGCGAAAACAAATCAACGCCAGATCTGACCAATTTGACGAGAAAAACATACTCTACTAGCTATTCAAATCTGCTGTTCTTTTATGGGCACCGCATCGCTAAGGCTAAGAGCATCTCCAGCAGTTCGCCCCCCTCCCCCCAGGGGCTTGAAATATCGCCGCCCTGGGGGCGAACCAGCGATAATTTCGGCGTGGGGGTGATTGAGTTCCCAGCCGCCGCCCCCAGGTCGCCCCCATGCGCCGTTTTTGAAACATAAAATCGGCTAAACACGACACAATTTCGTTCAAACTAGGCGATTTTATTGATATTTGTACAAAAACTTAAAAACACAAATTAAAAACACAAACTAAAAATGACAACTACGCCCAGCCACCGCCGCCTCCCGCCTTCTACATGCCGAGGAGCCTGTAGAACCGGGTGTAGTCGTCGCTGTCGTCGTCGTCGCCGTGCTGGGTGCCGCCGCCGTCCCTGCTGCACCCCTGACCAGTGTCGCTGATGCGCGGGGGCTTGGACGGCCCGTGCGCTTCCTCGTCGTCGCTGTCAAGGATGACGACGCCGCCCTCCTCGCGTCCGCGCCGATCTCCTCGAAGGCCCGACGCTGGCGCTCCATCTGCTCGCAGACGTAGTTCGCCTTCGCCCACTTGACGGCGGTCTCGTCGGCGGCGGGCCATGGCCTCGTGCTCCTTCTTCACAGGGAGCAAACCCGGCTCGGTCTTGACCGACGAGGCGGTAGGAAAAAAGGAGAGGGCGGCCGCACGTTAATACGACGAGGGCGCCGCGGCGCGCCCAAGTGGCGTCTCCTGCGGCTCCGGCTTTACGGGGCGGAGCGCCGGCGAACCGGAGGAAAGAGAGCCAGAGCCCGAAGACGACGAGGTCGCCGTCTCCATTCGTCGCGGCGTCCAGGAGCTGCTGCGACGGCAAGAGAAGGAGGGGGCACCGAGTACTCCAGGCGCGGCGTCGTGCCGGCCTCGATGTACTCGACGACGGCCTTGAGGGTGCGGTCTCGGACGCCCCACCATTGACGCCGGCCCTTAGAGTTGAGGCGGTCGCGGAGCTCGACGCCGTTGGTTGCGGCGATCTGCTCCTCGTGGCGCCGCTCAAAATACGCCGTCCACAAGGCGTTGCTGTCGGGGGCGTACTTCGGCTGGTTCCGATGTGGCTCCGGTAGCGAGGACCGGATGTGCGCGATTTCGGCGCGCCGAGCAGCTCCGGTGGGCGCGGGCGGCACCGGGACACCGCCGCACTGAGCCTCCAGGTGCCCGGCACTCGCATGTCCAGGGCCGCCGGGTAGTCGGCCTCGTAAAGGAGGCGCGCCTCGTCCTCGTGTACATGGTGGCGGCTGAAAGCGTTCGCCGCCGCGCCGTCGCGTGGGAAGCGCTCGGCCATTGTCGTCGGCGGGGAGAGAGTGGGAGAGAGGGGCGTCGGCGGCGAGAGGTGGAGAGAAGGGCGTCGGTGGCGAGAGCTTGTGCGTTCACCGGCGAGGGAGGACGGCTTTTATAACCGTGGATGGGCGGTGGAAGAGCTGCCGCCGTGTGCCGCGTGGCGGGAGCGGGCGGGACGCGCGTCAATGCGCCTTCACTGCGCCGCCCGTGAGGCATCAATGGAAGGCTTACCGGCGTGGCAGCGCGGCAGCCTTGGCATTGATTCCCGCGGAAACTGGGGCGACAAGGACGATGAAGGCGGCAAATCGCTGACTCGCCGGACCCACTTCTTTTCACGCCAAAAAAGTTTCCCCTGGCGCCCCCAGCGCGCCGTGTTCGGGCTGGGTCCGCCGGCACCAAATTCGGCCCTAACCGGCGAAAATTAGGCTTCTGGGGGCGTGACTGAGCCGAATTTTCTGCGCCGGCGCCGAAAAAAGACCTTGAGGGCATGTTGGGGACGCGGCTGAAGACGCTCTAACGTGGACCTATGTGTACTGCAACCGCTACCACTCGTGCGGCTCCTTAAATATGTACCCACGATCACCTCCTTCTCAAGGGTTAACTTTATTTCCCCCCAACAGTTGCTCGTGTCTTCGTATCATTTGGTCAAGCAAGCAACTGCCAGTGCTACAAGTACATCTAGGTGTGCTCATACAAGTGTACGACCCCAAGTCTCGGACTCAGAAGTCAGTGTTAGAAGGGAGAGAGATATTTGGTGGAATAGTTTGTTGTATTGCTTGAGCCTCGTGGGCACATATATATATGAGTACATGGTCAACTTGGATTACAAGAAAAGCCGGAACATATCCTAGTCTATCTCATATTTCCTAACTAAACATAATACTCAACATCCTCCCGCAGTGACAACGGTAGCGACGCAGATGGTGAGACTGGAGAAGAATCCGAAGGGAAGCCGACGAACACCCCCCCCCCCCCACACAGTCATAACGGTCGATGCATCGCCGAGTCGTGGCTAGAGTGGAAACCGACGAGGTTGCTCAAGCAAGGCGGTAGCCCTTTGTGCCGTTTGTCGAGGTAGTCGAGAGTGCAGGTGGTGTAGCCGTAGTCGAGGTAGCCGAGCGAAGAACGCCATGGTCGGTGTCGAGCCGGGGATCGCCGGTGTCGAGGTAGTCGCTGTGGAGCCACGGAAGAAGAGCAGCGGCGGCGGCGGCCTAAGGAGGCGACGATGATGGCTAGAGAAGGAGCGCGGTGGCGGTGCTCGAAGTAGGCGATAATGAACCCGACAGCGTGACGAAGACCGGCGCGGACGGCGACGTTCCCGCGCCATAGGAGGCGGCGCATCGCATATCACGTGGAAGTCAACGCGCGTGGACGGCAGTGGACCGCGGGCCACAACGTTACTTCCTGAAGGGGCGATGCAACGGCGACGGGCTGGTCGGGGCGACGGCGGGGAAGACCTCAGGGCGGTTGCAGGGAACGCGTGCCACACTCGCTGCGGCCCAACGGGGCGACGCAGCGGCAGCGCGAGGGTCGGTGCAGCCTCGGGGACGGCTTGGAGCGGACGGCCTCGGTGCGGCGGTTGACCGCGGGCCGCGGCACTACGACCCGAAGGGGTGACGCAGCGGCAGCGCATGATGTGGTGCAACCATGGGAATAGCCTGGCGGCGGCGGGGACCACGTGCGCGGCCTTCTGGCTCGAAGAAGCGGCGGCGGCGGCACCGATCGGTGCAGCCTCGGGGAGAACCACGGGGCGGTAGCGCTGCGGCCCGACGGGGCGACGTAGCGGCAGCCCGTTGCTCGATCGGTGGAGGGGCGCGCTAAACTCGGGGACAGGGTGGTGACGGCCGGCGTAGGTCGACGAGCGGGCCGTCGCACGGACGACGGCCGTTATGGGCCACCTGTCGCGTGGGGCCGCCGGGTCGGTAAAAAGGAGGGCCGGTCGCGCCGGTGTCGGAGTAGAGACACATGATGGTCGACGGCGGCGGCTGGCGACACAAACCGATCAAGCATAGACCGGAAAACCAAAAAGAAAAACACTGATCAAAACGAGCAGCAGAGAGCGAAAAAACCTAGAGCAAGGGCTCGGGAAAAAGACTCTCTAGGGCAGCCGGTCAACACGACCGGCAGACGAACCCTAGGTACCGGCGGCGCGGCCCCCGTCGCCAGTCATGGAGGCCGACTGCCTCGGGGGCGGCGCGCAGAGCGGAAGCGGTGGGCGACGGCTAGGGTTGGATCGATTAGACTGATACCATGTTAGAAAGGAGAGAGAGATTTTATGGAATAGTTCGTTATATTGCTTGAGCCTCATGAGCATATATATAGGAGTACATGGTCAACTTGAAATACAAAACAAGCCGAAACATATCCTAGTCTATCTCATATTTCTTAACTAAACATAATACTCAACATCCAAGGAGTAGACATTTACCTAGGTACTATGCCACCGTTAGAAAAAAATTAGGATTGACTGTGTGCCACTCCAAGCTACTCGTTCAAGACCTCTTTTTTCTACTTGAAGCTCACAACCTATTATTTGACTTTGGTTATTGGTAATGCAGAGTACGACATTTCTAACCGGTCCCCAATAACCGGTTAGAGGAGTAAAATCCTGGTTTTACTTCTGTAATCGGGACCTAACCGATCCTCAATAGACCATGGTGGAGTAAAAAAATTAGTCGGCCGCCGCAAATCCCCTTATTTTTACTTCACCGCTCGACGACCGAGTAAAAAATCTCTTCCTCTCTTCCTCTCCCCTGCCTCCTCTTCGCCCCTTCACCCGCGACAATGGCGTGGGAGGACCAAGAGGTGAGGGAGCGCCTCAAGGCGGAGGCCGCCGCCGAGGCGTACATGGAGGACCTCTGCCGCCAGCACTCGGAGCTCGTGGAGGCAAATCAGGCGATATCCGCCGACAATGGCGGGAAGGTCATCGTCATCTACGACGACGATCTGCATGGCGGCGAGGAGGGCGGCAAAAAGGGCGGCGAGGAGGAGGAGTTTGACGTCAAGGAGTGGCGGAGCATCTTCCCCGACTGCAACGACGACGGCACCGGCCCAGATCCAGCTCTCATCGAGGGTGGCATGTCGAGAAATGATTGGCTCAACCTCCACTACGACCGTTGAAGTTGAGTAGTTTTTAGTGTAGTTTTAAGTTTAGTGTACTTTCAGTTTAGATTTTTGTTTAGTGTTCGGTTGTCAAGACTATCTATGTTGAATTTATGTTTAAATGCATGTAAATTTTGGTCGAAATTAGGTTAAACTTATGCAAATTTATGTTTTACTCCTCTAAGTTTAAGAGATCGGCTAGAACCGACCAAAACTTAGTAGAGTACTAGAAGAGTTGGGCGCGCTTTGCTGCGCCCTTGGTGTTGTCGGGTTTCTTGAGAACAATACTCATTTTGTTTCAAATATAAGATTTATTACATTTTTAAAATGTCAAACATTTGCAAGTTCGATCAAATTTGTAGAGAAATATATCAAATCCATAATACCAAATCGGTATAATTAGATTCATCATGAAATGTATTTCCATTTTTTTGTTTAATATTGTGGATGTTGACATTTTGGGCTCTGAACTTGGTCATAGTTAAAGGAATTTGACTTTCCCAAAAATAATAGAGTGTGTTTTATTTTTTTATAGGTTGATGATTTGGTGGGTCTTTTATGATGTGATTATGTGTTATCTGCTAAGAAACCCATATTTATGGGGGGAATTTATGTGTCGGTAACTGCATGTACTATATTGGTGCTACGGTATGACATGGCGTTTCTTTTTTCTAGGTGGTGGGAGTGTGCACATTATTTATATGTTTTTATAGTCATTGATATGAAAAAGGATTGGCTCCATAATTGAATACCTCAATCAAATCGAAGCGCTTCAAAATTAGGGAACAATAGTGACTTAAATAAATAATTGAATGGGAAAGCTCCTTGAGCAATTGTTGATCCAGTCAAAATTGAGCTACTCAATTTAAATTGAAGACGAGAGACCTTTGAGAAATTGTTGACCCGGTCAAAATATGGTGACCAAATTTCAATTGGAGACCTCAGTTGATTGTGAGTCCCTTAAAATTAGGGCGCTTAGTGTTATAGAGGATAAATACTCCACTAAGGTTTACTCGACCGGATACTCCGCTATTTTTAGGGGACATATAGTACACCAAATTTAATTACTCGATGCATATTTGCTAAGGGCATCTCCAACGCTGACCCGCAAATTACTCCGTTATATTTCCGTTTTTATGTGTGGACGTGTTCCGCGGCCATGATACAAGTGGGAGCCATCCAACGCTAGTTACAAAGTATCCGGGTGGGAGGAGAAAAAGAAAAGGTAGGTGGGGACCATGTATTGGTGGCTATTTATGGTGTGGTGTCCGGTTAGGAGAAGAGAGAGGAAGGAGGGGGGGGGGGAAGAGATAAGAACCATACGGAGGCTTTTGGTTGGGTCAAGTGGATGTTCAGACTTCGGTATATCCCCCACTTTTGTCTCCACTTTATCGGAAAACGGATCTCCAAACCATTTCGCAGACCGATATAGGTTTCTATTGAATTGCAAAAGTGAATGAATGTGTTTGATCAGACATTTACCGGAGTTTTACGGATTTCTCTTGAAGATGCCCTAAAGGATCCCTACCAACTGAGTTAATATGCATTACTCACACAATAGAGATAAATATTAAACTAGTGAACTAGACCATTTTACAGTTTAACCGATCGAGCTTCAAAACTTAAGTCTATCTGGGGTCTGAGAACTTGCGAAGGACAATACACAAATGTGCGGATTATTATCAGTGCTTGGTTGCTTAGACTTTGGTGGGATTGTACGGGTAGGCCTTATAAAAAAATATAGGTTACCAAGGCTGGGAAGGCCAGTGGTTGTCGGAGTTTCACTCCTAGGACTTAGAGCATCTACAACCAAGCATCTTAAACTTGCTTCAAACGTCTGGACGGACGACCCGATCACTATCCGATTATGAAATTTTGATAAGACGAGCGTTTCAAATGGGCCTTAAACGCTTGGAAAAACTGGCACCCCTCATATCCCTCCCAAATATGAGACGAATATAGGGCTCCCGGGCGCACCCGAGTGCGTCCGCCACGTCGGACCCGGCCCATGCCGTCCCACCCGACTCTACATATAGTTCTTCCTATCCGCTCGCCAGACCAAACTGTAGCCACTTCACTTTCACTCCCCTCCGCCACCTAAGCTCTCGTCCAGCGATCTCCAGCCATCTCCGACATGGCGGGCAACGGATCCGAGTCATTCACCCCCAGATTCGTCGACCCTGAGCTCATCCCACGCGGCCCAGAGGAGGAGATGACCGTCCGGCTTGTGCTCCACCACTCCCGGGAGGAGGCCCGTGCAGGTAGAGCTCAGACTCCTTGCATCGGGAATCCATTGCGTCCGTCCAAATGGCGCATGGATCAAGCAAGGTGTGTCGTCGCTGCCTCACAGGAGGCACTGTGGTCCGTTTGGCGTCTGAATGCGGTGGCAGACGCGCAACTCCTCCGTTGGCATGCCGAGGCCATGGACGCACCATGGGCGTCATCGGACGCAAACATGGCGTGGCGCGCCCGCCGTGCGAGGCAGCGGGCATGGGAGGCGGCGAAAGCCCTCTCGGCGGTGGGCACCGGCGAGGCGGAGTCGCATTCTCCGGCGCCGCGTCTGGTGCACCAATCCGGCGCCGCAACCGTGTCGTGGTAGAGGTCACCTGCTCGTCCCATGATGGATCCATCATTGATCTGGCGTCCAGCGACACTCTTCAGGTTCCGGGCTCCGACGAGGAAGAGTAGGGCATGGGAGACGGCGGCGCTGTTGGTGTTCTGGGATCGGGATACCCAGACCTGCCTGCCTGCGGCCCAGCGCGTGGCTTCATCGACGGCCCAGTACTACCCAGCTCCAAGACATCAAGGGCAAGACCCTCGCGAGGGCACCTGGCCTCGCGAGGAGAACAACACCAAGACCTCCCGAGGAACGGCTCCTCAAGCCTGCCTCCAGAGGAGCGGAGATTCCTATGCAAGCCTCCCGCCTCCTGAGGCGCACGATGACGTGAGCCATGAAGACCAAGGCTATGTGGGTGCAGTCTAGGACAGTTTCCTCTTTTGTGCTAAGGAGGCAAGGACGTACGCAGGTTCCCAAGGGCTCGCCCAAAGGTTTCCATTCCCGTGCAACAAGACCAAGACCACGAGCTCAGCAGGATGGATGTCATAATCGAGCCCACCTCTGCGTCATGACCAGAAGCTTTGCAGGCGAAGACCACCTTTCGTCGGGATAAGATGTACTACTGCCCCCTTCAAAATTGGCCGTTGTGGTATTCCTTCTCGCCTAAGCTATGAGGGAAGAGAGCCGGGCCTAGTATAAGTATAGGCTAGTCTCCACCAGAGAGGGAGGCCGTTCGAACTCTTCAACCATTGAGCTCTCCCGAGGCATCTCACCCACTGTACTAGTTCACCCTCAACCTCCTCGTGAGGCCAATCCACCACAAAGCAGGAATAGGGTTTTACACCGCAAGGTGGCCCGAACCTGGGTAAATCTCTGCGTTCATCTCTATCCCCGCTCGAGTGATCTCGATGAGGCCAAGCCCTAGGGTGATGAGCTTGAGGCAACAACTAGGTTAGATCTTCGACACGCCCTAGAGTTCGAACCTTGTTTGGGTCCACGGAGCCCCAATTCCGACATTTGGCACGCCAGATTGGGGCGTGTCAGAATTCTTCCCAAGCTTCGCTTCATCTCTTACATGGCCGACGCTCGCCGAGTTCGCGCCAAGCACCAGGCTGCCCGCGTCGCCGAGACGGTACCTGTGGGCCGTGGTGTTCCTTGCGGCTCCGCTTCTCCCACAGCTAACGCGGCCACCGACCCTGCCGCTCATGGGTAGTGGGACTCTTCACTGCCGCCCTCCGTGCGGCGTGATGGCCGGACCACAACTCCTTCCCTCACTCCCGCCTCGGCGTCGTCCTCCCACGCTCGTCGTGGGCCGGCAAAAGCGCAGGCTGCACTGCTCATGGCGCATGAGCTGCTGCGCTACCGCCCCGCCAATGAAGGCTACGACGCCTAGCTTTGTCGCATCACCGAGATTGTCAACGCCGCCGGCGAGGCCTCGACGCCCTCCCACTCGCTCCATCCGCCGCCCTCCCATGCGAGCGACGTGGCTCATGGTGTGCCACCTCGTCCTCCTTTGCGCAGTGCCGGCGTCGAGCTCAGGCGCGACGCGCGTTCGCGTGACCCGCCTCGCGGAGCGCCGACACCGGCACAAGATGAGGCCAGCTGCCAGGTGGTGCAGTAGCCGCAGTACGACGTGCATGCTCTCCCCGCGCCGCCTCGTCAGCATCAAGAAAGGGCAGACCCAAGGCCTGCAGCGCCTGGGCGTCAGTGTCACGCCCAAGATGCGACCCTATCCTAAAGGAACTCGAAGGTCCCACCAAGGATAGAAGCGCATCTTGAAGACGCTTTTGCAAGGTGGATATCATTACATCAACATTACATAATAGTGGGGATACTCCAAGACATACAATGTCACATGAATACAACAATACATCATACAAGATCAACATCCGACTACGGATGAAACATAAACAGAAACTCAAACAATATCCACCCTGCTAGCCCAGGCTGCCGACCTGGAACCTATCCCCTGATTGAAGAAGCAGAAGAAGAACTCCAAAACAAGTAAACATCGCTCTCGCGTCATGATCATCGCATAACCTGTACACTGCAATCGTTGTTGTAGTAATCTGTGAGCCACGAGGACTCAGCAATCCCATTACCATGGGTATCAAGACTAGCAAAGCTTAAAGGGTAAGGAAGGGGTAAAGTGGTGAGGTTGCAGCAGTGACTAAGCATGTATGGTGGCTAACTTACGCAAATAAGAGCGAGAAGAGAAGCAAAGCAAACGGTCGTCAACTAGTAATGATCACGAAGTGATCCTGAACTCCTACTTACGTCAGACATAACCCATAAACCGTGTTCTCCTCTCGATCAACCCCGAAAAGAGACACTCACGGTTACTCACACGGTTGGTGTATTTTAGAAGAGTTTTACTTCAAGTTTACTACAACCGGACATCAACAAATTCCCATCTGCCACATAACCGCGGGCACGGCTTTCGAAATTTCAAACCCTGCAGGGGTGTCCCAACTTAGCCCATGATAAGCTCTCGCGATCAACGAAGGATATTCCTTCTCCCGGGAAGACCCGATCAGACTCGGAATCCCGATTTACAAGACATTTCGACAATGGTAAAACAAGACCAGCAAGACCGCCCGATGCGCCGACAATCCCGATAGGAGCTGCACATATCTCGTTCTCAGGGCAACACCGGATGAGACAGGCTACGAGTAAAACCAGGCCTCGAGTTTCCCCGTGGTGGCCCCGCAGGCGGCTCGGTTCGAACCAGCACTTAGAGAAGCACTGGCCCGGGGGGGCTAAATAAAGATGACCCTCGAGAGCGTGACTCCCAAGGGAAAAGTAGGTGGTGGTGAGGCAAATGGTAAAACCAAGGTTGGGCCTTGCTGGAGGAGTTTTATTCAAAGCAAACTGTCAAGGGGGTCCCATAAATCACCCAACCGCGTTATGGACGCAAAATCTGGGAACATAATACCGATATGACGGAAACTAGGGTGGCAAGAGTGGAACAAAACACCAGACATAAGGTCGAGCCTTCCACCCTTTACCAAGTATATAGATGCATTAATAATATAAGAGATATTGTGATATCCCAACATAAACATAATCCAACATGGAGCAATCTTCATCTTCACCTGCAATCGGCAACGCTTATAAGAGGGGTTGAGCAAAAGCGGTAACATAGCCAAACAACGGTTTGCTAGGAAGGGGACAAGGGTTAGAGGTTCATGGCAATTTGGGAGGCTTGAGCAGCAAGTGGTAGGTAACGCAGCATAGCAATAGCATCGAGGCAACTAGCATAGCTATGGTAGTAATGAGATCCAAGGTGACGGTCATCTTGCACGAAATCCCGCTAGGAAGAAGAACGAGTCCATGAAGAAGACGAACGGAAGTAGTCGAACGAATCCTCACAATCGCAACATTTACCGGAACTAAGAAGCAACACCGAAAAGAAACAAACAACATGGTAAATGCACAAGCATAAACATGGCAAGAGGTGAATCATAATTAAACTAACTATTTAGGCAAGTTTAAATGAGGCCAGAACAACAAACAACAATTCCGGAAAATCCCCATATGCATATTTCGAATTTGCTACTGTTCTTCCCTAAACACAATTTTAATGTTGTTAAACAGCAAAATAAAATGCACCACATTAAACTAGGCATTTTTTCACCCCATTTACATATAAAGTTTATTTAAAACCGAGCTACGGTTTTTTAGTTATGAAATAAATTATTTTAACATGGCATTTGAGCAAATTAATGCAAACAACAAGTTAAACATGTTAAACAGAGATGAAAGTGGGCTATTATGAAAGTACATGTAATTCCAAGCGTTTTGCATATATAAGTTGTTTTAATCTGATGCATGGTTTGTGAGATATTAAATGCATGAACATGAGGGTGCAATCTGTAAATATGCAGTTCTCTGGATAATATACAAAATCGCAGACGGTAAACAAAACATAACAGGGCCGAAACTGCAACAGGTCAAAGGGCTAGCGGGGCCGCTGATTGCTCACCATGGGCCAAGCCCAGTCGGTGGAGAGGGGAAGCAGGAGGCTGGCGCGCTGGGCCTTGGCGCTGGAGGTCAACGCGCGGCTGGACCGAGCGACGCAGACGCTCGTTCTGCTCGCACTGAACAGGGGCGGCGCTGGTCGTGAAGCAGGGGATGCAGGGGCGAAGCAGGGGACTTGGCGGGCGACGCAGGTGGTCTCCTATGGGGCGGCGCGGCGCCCTGGAGGCGGGGACGAGGCCGAAGACATGGGGCCGCGTCGGATCTGTCGGAGACGGCCACGAACAGAGCAGAGCGGCGGCGGGAGCTGCAAGGCCATGGCGGGGGAGAACTTCAGACAAGAAACTGAGAGATTAGAGAGAGAGAGAGAGGGCCGAAGGGAGAGTTGGATGAGGTGAGGCGACCTGGCCGGCGCGCTGCAGGAGCACGTCGGTGCGAGAACGGCTTGCGGGTCCGAGCAAGGGAACTTGGCGCGGGGACGACGGAATGGAGCAGAGCTTGGGGGGCGGCTTGGAGCTCCCAGCGACGATGTTGAGCGAGACAAGGCGGGCGCAGCGTGGATGAAGACCGACTCCACAGCCGCTGGAGTTCTGAGGAGGCACGGCTCCCGTGAGCGGTGGTGGAGACGAGGTCTGGAAGGGCGGCTTCCATGGCCTCCTCATGTTCCTCAGAGAAAGAGAGAAACAAGAGAGATTTGAGATGAGAGGGAGCAACGAGATGAACAGGGAGAAAGGAGGGTGGAGCGGGACGCTGGGTCCTGGTCGGGCGGCTTCTTTGCGGTGGTGGATCGGGCAGGCGACGAATGGTTGGTCCGGTTGGCAAATCGAGGGAGGATCGGGAGGGATCCCGAGAGAACAGTGGCGGCGGCGGACATGGAAGGATGGGACAGGATCCCTAGATCCTAGGGTTGTGCATTATTTATATTGCAATATGATTAGGGTAGGGGCTATCACGTCCCTACGATCGAACATGGACGGTCAGGGAAAATAGGCTAGGGAGTCCAATAAATAAAACAAAGATGTTTTATAGATATTTGGGGATGATCCGGACCCAATGGTGATGACTGAGCGGGTCGGGTTCAGGAAGTTCCGGACGCGGGCGAGGGGTCGATGCACTAGCAAGAGAGGTTAGGTGGTCACGGTCAAGAGGGAAGCAAAAACCTGATTGGACTCGGAACGGTCAACGAAAGCAAAGGGGACACGGCAACTACAAACGGGTGCAAGCTTTATGAAAACATGCAGATGCAATGCGCATGATGCTATGAGATGAGATGCATGACATGAACAAAATGCAAAACGAAAGACAAAAACCCAACCACGGAGGAAATATCATATCGCTTCTCCGGAAAAGGCAAGAGTTGGAGTTACGAATATGGAAAGTTGTATCCGGGGCGTTTCAACACTCCACCACTACGAGAGGATCTTGTCCCGAGATCTAGGATGGCACCGGAGGGAAAAGGAAGAGGAAGATAAGAGGTAAAACTAAGTTGCTTCCTCGACCAATGAGTGAAACCACGAACCTTGAGATGTTGAGCAAAATGAAAGAAAGAAAACAACGAATATGAGCAAAGTTGAAAACACTCCGTTAGAAAAGAGGAACAAGGGATACGACGAGAACCAAGAGGTTTAGTGATAAGATAGATGTTGAAACCCCTCCGGTTAAAACTAGATAGAGAAGGAATAAGATTGATATAATTTAGGCAGCACTCCGACTGAAAGAAGAAGGAAAACTTGATAAGATGAAAAGAACTTGAAGAGATGACACAACACTCCGGTTAAAAGGGTAAGCATGAAAAGAACACGATGCTCACAATTCGAGATGATGAGTGAAGAGAGCAACAACACAATGCCTCCGGAAGAAAGAATAGAAGATAGATCATTGGAATAACAGAATGGAGAAGAAAATGACATCTTCTGCCACAAATGAACTTGAAAAGCATCCTTGCAAAGAAGGATTGAACGGAGTTGTTCGCAAATCAACAACGAAAAGCACAAGCTTGTTATGGGCTTATGGGAAAACATCTCAAAATGATGAGGTGACAACCCGCCATTAACAGAAACAATTGATTGGTTGAGATCAATGAAGATAAGAGAAACTTCTTCACCGAGATGAGAAGGAGAAAATTGGATCATTGATAAGCACCACAAATAGCTACATTCCTTAGGGAAGGCTGTAGGTGAAGTATAACCCAATATAACTCCAACAAAAGATTGATTGGTTGAAAAGATCTCTTGAACAAAGAGAAAATGATGGATTTAAAATACCTCATTCTTGACAACATATGAATCATGAAACATGAAGGAAATTGTCAAGAGTGACATAACACCACCTCAAAAGATAAGGTAGAAAGAATTGCACTTCAAAATGCAAGATGAAGATTACTTGAACTCCTCAAAACAAAACATGTGTTGAGCATCATGTTTATTTTTAGAGTATAGCTTGGCGGATCATAACTTCGAGAGAAATCTTGAAGAACAATTGAATAATTAAAAGAATCCTTGACGAACCATCATGTAGAGCCTCCACGAAGAGCTCCGGTAATAGAAGGATGATAGAAAGAAAGAGAGGTTGACAACACAAGGTGAAGCCTTGCAATGATTTAGATGGCGCTTCGCGACGATATAACCGAGAAAACTTGGAACTCAGGAAAAAGAAAAGATGAAACACTAGAAACGAGAATTACTTCATCATGAACAATCTCCGAAAGAAAAGAATTGAATCACCTCGAGGAAATAAGAATAAGATTTATTGTATGCTTATACTTCAAGAAATTAAATTGATGACAAGCAATGGATTTGGCATACTACTTATTCTCGTAGAAAGGATTAAGAGAGATATAGCGCAAACTTGAGAAGGTATTGATGGAACCACCGGTGGAATTGAAAAGAACGAATGAATTGATACGATAATCAAGGAAAAGAAATATTGAACGAACCATCGTAAGAATTGAAAATGAACGTAGCAAAGGCATAATTCACTGGGAAGAATTGGAAAACGAATGAAGATACTTGATGGGATTTAGATACAAGAGAATGAAGAGATCATGAACTGATTAGAGGATATTTGAACAATTCACCGGTAAGATTTGGAGAACGGGAGCTGAAAGCTGAGAATGAGGAATTATGACATGATGGCCTACGGAGGAAAGAAATGGGAACAACTCATGAAATGCTCCGGATGGGTAAAAAGAATTCCCACAATCGAAAACAATTATGAGAGGATGGCATCAAACTTGAACTACGCATCTTTGGAAGAACGGGTAAGGATTTAAGAGGAACTCTTCTTCGGTCTTCACATGCTTTGAGAATGTCGAGGAGAAACACCACCAAATTGTTGAGAAACTCCGGAAGGATTAAAAGAGGAAAGGTTGAGCCAAAGATGAAAATAATTTGAAAGCGGCCTAGGAGAAGGCATGTGACTGATGAAAATTCATTCTTACATCAAACTTTGAAATGAATTTGAGAATAGTTCCGGGAAAAATTAGAAGAGTCAAGTAAGATCCTGGGAAAAGACCTGTGGGTTAGGGCCCACTCGAAAGAAACATCGTTGAAGGATTTTAAAGAGAGGTTGCACCGGTTGAATCAAATGACTTGAATGAGATAATAATCTCCAAATAGCTTGAACAGATCTTGGAAGAAAAGACGAGCCTTCTGAGATATCTTCAGCACTCTAGGACAAATGAATAGCGAGAAGTGAATGATTAAGAGGTGCATCGGCATGAGAAATCATTAGAAACGAGGAAAGGAATATGATGAATATCGAAAGTTTGAATTGGATCCACGGAGAAGAAACAACAATGAAGGATGATGAACTTGAAACTGTTGAGCATCTTCATGGGAAATCACCGGATAAGAACATTGAAAGAAAAGAATGAAGAGACTTCCCACAAATAAAAGGATACATGATTAAGAAATCTGAGTCCTTGAAGAAAAAGGGTGGGAGGGCGGGAAAACAAAGACAACTTGGGACGGATGAAACAAACACCGTTGAGAAAACTTAGAATTGATCTCGCAAATGTTGAAATGATCAGATCCACTTGAAGAGAAGCATGCCGGTTGGTAAAAGAATTAACATGACGACCTCGATGATCAAGAAGGATTAGTATTCACATAGCAATATGAGAACACCGCTTGAAAGGTATGGAATCAACACTTGACATTGAAACAAAACAAAGGATTGGCTTGCAGAAATAAGCCGGAACAAATACATATGATAGAGATTTACCAAATCCATATCATGCATCTGTCGGAAAGATATTCTAGGAGCTACTTGAATACCCACCTATAAACTCCCGAAACTTTCTGGTTATGCAATCTGGTGTTGGGGATACAGGGGACACAAAATATCTCACCCAAACTAACAATACCTAGATCCAAATTGTATCCATCCTTCAACACATAACCAAGAAAACTCCGGAAATCGTGGTACCTCAACCTTCGAAAAGCATCCGTTATACAAGCTATGGCAATACTCCCGAACTCCCCAAAGATCTTGGGTGGCGCCGAGGTTATCTCACCAACAAGCGCATAAAAGAGATTTTCGATGTCGGCAAAACTCAGGTATTCCAGAATCGCAACGATAAAATTGTGACGACAACACCTCGGAGCTCAACTCCCGGGACACCGCCACAACCCCTAAATGTCGAGGCACCAAGAACAATGTTCTCGCCACAAGACTATCGAACGATCCCAAGATACCCGCGTTATACTAAAAAAAATTTCATGAAATTTGAGAGGAAAGACAAAACATCTACGTCGGGAGGCCTCACCAGAGCGACGAAGGGACTGAGGAGTAAAAAGAATCCTACTCTCCGATATATATGATCCTAAGACTCAAAACAGTTTTCTTCTAGACACAACAATGGTCAACAAACAAGGGGGCTCCTATGGTCGGTCGAGGCTCTGATACCAACTTGTCACGCCCAAGATGCGAACCTATCCTAAAGGAACTCGAAGGTCCCACCAAGGATAGAAGCGCATCTTGAATACGCTTTTGCAAGGTGGATATCATTACATCAACATTACATAATAGTGGGGATACTCCAAGACATACAATGTCACATGAATACAACAATACAGCATACAAGATCAACATCCGACTACGGATGAAACATAAACAGAAACTCAAACAATATCCACCCTGCTAGCCCAGTGCCGACACAGAACCTATCCCCTGAATGAAGAAGCAGAAGAAGAACTCCAAAACAAGTAAACATCGCTCTCGCGTCATGATCATCGCATAACCTGTACCTGCAACTGTTGTTGTAGTAATCTGTGAGCCACGAGGACTCAGCAATCCCATTACCATGGGTATCAAGACTAGCAAAGCTTAAAGGGTAAGGAAGGGGTAAAGTGGTGAGGTTGCAGCAGCGACTAAGCATGTATGGTGGCTAACTTACGCAAATAAGAGCGAGAAGAGAAGCAAAGCAAACGGTCGTCAACTAGTAATGATCAAGAAGTGATCCTGAACTCTTACTTACGTCAGACATAACCCAGAAACCGTGTTCTCCTCTCGATCAACCCTGAAAAGAGACACTCACGGTTGCACACACGGTTGGTGTATTTTAGAAGAGTTTTACTTCAAGTTTACTACAACCGGACATCAACAAATTACCATCTGCCACATAACCGCGGGCACAGCTTTCGAAAGTTCAAACCCTGCAGGGGTGTCCCAACTTAGCCCATGATAAGCTCTCACGATCAACGAAGGATATTCCATCTCCCGGGAAGACCCGATCAGACTCGGAATCCTGATTTACAAGACATTTCGACAATGGTAAAACAAGACCAGCAAGACCGCCAGATGCGCCGACAATCCTGATAGGAGTTGCACATATCTCGTTCTCAGGACAACACCGGATGAGACAGGCTAGGAGTAAAACCAGGCCTCGAGTTTCCCCGTGGTGGCCCCGCAGGCGGCTCGGTTCGAACCAGCACTTAGAGAAGCACTGGCCCGGGGGGGGGCTAAATAAAGATGACCCTCGAGAGAGCGACTCCCAATGGAAAAGTAGGTGGTGGTGAGGCAAATGGTAAAACCAAGGTTGGGCCTTCTTTGGAGGAGTTTTATTCAAAGCGAACTGTCAAGGGGTCCCATAAATCACCCAACCGCGTTAGGGACGCAAAATCCGGGAACATAATACCGATATGACGGAAACTAGGGCGGTAAGAGTGGAAAAAACACCAGGCATAAGGCCGAGCCTTCCACCCTTTACCAAGTATATAGATGCATTAATAATATAAGAGATATTGTGATATCCCAACATAAACATAATCCAACATGGAGCAATCTTCATCTTCACCTGCAACTAGCAACGCTATAAGAGGGGCTGAGCAAAAGCGGTAACATAGCCAAACAACGGTTTGCTAGGAAGGGGGACAAGGGTTAGAGGTTCATGGCAATTTGGGAGGCTTGAGCAGCAAGTGGTAGGTAACGCAGCATAGCAATAGCATCGAGGCAACTAGCATAGCTATGATAGTAATGAGATCCAAGGTGACGGTCATCTTGCCTGAAATCCTGCTAGGAAGAAGAACGAGTCCATGAAGAAGACGAACGGAAGTAGTCGAACAAATCCTCACAATCGCAACATTTACTGGAACTAAGAAGCAACACCGAAAAAAACAAACAACATGGTAAATGCACAAGCATAAACATGGCAAGAGGTGAAGCATAATTAAACAAACTATTTAGGCAAGTTTAAATGAGGCCAGAACAACAAACAACATTTCCGGAAAATCCCCATATGCATATTTCGAATTTGCTACTGTTCTGCCCTAAACACAATTTTAATGTGGTTAAACAGCAAAATAAAATGCACCACGTTAAACTAGGCATTTTTCCACCCCATTTACATATAAAGTTTATTTAAAACCGAGCTACGGTTTTTTAGTTATGAAATAAATCATTTTAACATGGCATTTGAGCAAATTAATGCAAACAGCAAGTTAAACATGTTAAACAGAGATGAAAGTAGGCTATTATGAAAGTACATGTAATTCCAAGCATTTTTCATATATAAGTTGTTTTAATCTGATGCATGGTTTGTGAGATATTAAATGCATGAACATGAGGGTACAATCTGTAAATATGCAGTTCTCTGGATAATATACAAAATCGCAGACGGTAAAAAAAACATAACAGGGCCGAAACTGCAACAGGTCAAAGGGCTAGCGGGGCCGCTGATTGCTCACCATGGGCCAAGCCCAGTCGGTGGAGAGGGGAAGCAGGAGGCTGGCGCGCTGGGCCTTGGCGCTGGAGGTCAACGCGCGGCTGGACCGAGCGACGCAGACGCTCGTTATGCTCACTGACCGGGGCGGGCGCTGGTCGTGAAGGTGGGATGCAGGGGCGAAGCAGGGGACTTGGCGGGCGATGCAGGTGGTCTCCTATGGGGCGGCGCGGCGCCCTGGAGGTGGGGACGAGGCCGAAGACATGGGGCCGCGTCGGATCTGTCGGAGACGGCCACGAACAGAGTAGAGCGGCGTCGGGAGCTGCAAGGCCATGGCGGGGGAGAACTTCAGACAAGAAAATGAGAGATTAGAGAGAGAGAGAGGGCCGAAGGGAGAGTTGGATGAGGTGAGGCGACCTGGCCGGGTGGCTGCAGAGCACGTCAGGGAACGGCTTATGGTCCGAGCAAGGGAACTTGGCGCGGGGACGAAAGAATGGAGCAGAGCTTGGGGGCGGCTTGGAGCTCCCAGCGACGATGTTGAGCGAGACAAGGCGGGCGCGACGTGGATGAAGACCGACTCCATAGCCGCGGTCACAGGGAGGCACGGCTCCGGCGGGCAGGGGCTGGAGACGAGGTATGGAAGGGCGGCTTCCATGGCCTCCTCATGTTCCTATAGAAAGAGAGAAACGAGAGAGATTTGAGATGAGAGGGAGCAACGAGATGAACAGGGAGAAAGGAGGGGTGGAGCGGGGACGCGGGGTCCTGCTGGTCGGCTGACTTCTGCGGTGGTGGATCGGGCAGGCTGACAGTGGTTGGTCCGGTTGGCAAATCAAGGGAGGATCGGGAGGGATCCAGAGAACAGCGATGGCGGCGGACACGGAAGGATGGGACAGGATCCCTAGATCCTAGGGTTGTGCACTATTTATATTGCAATATGATTAGGGTAGGGGCTATCACGTACCTACGATCGAAAATGGACGGTCAGGGAAAATAGTCTAGGGAGTCCAATAAATAAAACGAAGATGTTTTATAGATATTTGGGGATGATCCGGACCCAATGGTGATGACTGAACGGGTCAGGTTCAGGAAGTTTCGGACGCGGGCGAGGGGTCGATGCACTGGCAAGAGAGGTTAGGTGGTCATGGTCAAGAGGGAAGCAAAAACCCAATTGGACTCAGAACGGTCAACGAAAGCAAGGGGGGACACGACAACTACAAACGGGTGCAAGCTTTATGAAAACATGCAGATGTAATGCGCATGATGCTATGAGATGAGATGCATGACATGAACAAAATGCAAAATGAAAGACAAAAATCCAACCACGGAGGAAATATCATATCGCTTCTCCAGAAAAGGCAAGAGTTGGAGTTACGAATATGGAAAGTTGTATACGGGGCGTTACAGTCAGGACCATGCTCCCCTTGCGCGGGCCGCGCCCGTGATCTCGACGGGCTGCCGCGCCTTCACCCGTGACCTGCGACGCATTGTGTGGCCCGACAAGTTCAAGCCAGACCTGCCCCGCGCTACGACGGCACCATCGACCCTGTGGAGTTCATCCAGCTCTACTCGTTGAGCATCGAGGCGGCGAACGGCGATGATAAGGTTATGGCAAACTAGTTCCCGATGGCTCTCGAGGACGGCATGCGCTCCTGGCTCCTGCACCTCTCGGAGGGGTCGATCACCTCCTGGTATGAGTTCGCGAGCGGTTCATCTCCTCCCGGAATACCTTTGATATCTTTAGACATGTCATTTTCTCAATTGCATCAACCTTAGCTTTGTCCACCTCAATACCTCTTTCAGAAATTTTATGGCCCAAAACAATACCTTCGTTAACCATAAAGTGGCACTTCTCCCAATTCAAGACAAGATTTGTTTTCTCACCTCTCTACAAAACTCGATCAAGATTGCTTAAACAATCATCAAAAGACTTCCCATAAACAGAAAAGTCATCCATGAAAACCTCAACAATCTTTTCACAAAAGCCAGAGAATATAGCAGTCATACATCTTTGAAAGGTAGTAGGTGCATTGCATAAACAAAAGGCATACGTCTATAAGCATAAATTCCAAAAGGACTAGTAAAAGTGGTATTTTCTTGATCAGGTTGAGAAACAGGTATTTATGAAAAACCAGAATATCCATCAAGGAAGTAAAAATGTGTGTGCTTAGATAATCTTTCTAGCATTTGATCAATAAAAGGCAGAGGGTAATGATCTTTTCTAGTAGCTTTGTTTAATTTTCTAAAATCAATTACCATTTTATAGCATGTAACAATTCTTTGTGGAATAAGTTCATTCTTATCATTATGAACAACAGTAATACCTCCTTTCTTAGGGACACAATGGACATGACTTACCCATCTACTATCAACTATAGGATAGATTATACCTACTTCCAGAAGTTCTAATATCTCTGTTCTTACCACTTCTTTCATCTTCAAATTTGACCGACGTTGGTCATCAACAACGGGTTTAGCATCAGCTTCCGTATTAATCTTGTGCTGACAGAGAGTGGGACTAATGCCTTTAAGATAATCAAGTGTATATCCAATAGCAGCTCGGTGCTTCCTTAAAACTTTCAATAATCTTTCTTCTTCATGTTCTGAAAGGTTAGCACTAATAATAACATGATATATCCTTTTATCATCGAGATAAGCATATTTCAAAATGTCAGGTAACTGTTTTAATTCAAACACATGATCACCTTTAGGTGGAGGAGGACCTCATAGAGTTTCAATAGGCAAATTATGCTTAAGCAGAGGTTGTTGTTCGAACAAGATTCTATCTATTTCATTTCTTTCGTGCATATGCAAATCATTTTCATGGTCTAGCAGATATTGTTCTAAAGGATCAGTAGGAGGTACATCAATAGAAGCAAGACCAATAATTTCATCCTCAATAGGAAATTCTTTTTTATGAGGTTTTCTACTAAACTTGGAAAAAATGAACTCATGAGACTCATCACCAAAGCTAACATCGACAGTTCGTTTAGTGCAATCTATAGTAGCATTGACGGTGTTCAAGAAAGGTCTACCAAAAATTATGGGACAAAAGTCATCTTGTGGGGAACCAAGTACTAGAAAATCAGTAGGGTATTTTGTTTTCCAACACAAGACTTCGACATCTCTAACAATCCCAAGTGGTGTGATGGTGTCTCTATTATCAAGTTTAATAGTAACATCTATGTCTTGTATTTCAGCGGGTGCTATGTCATTCATAATTTCTTGGTACAAAGTAAAAGGGATAGAACTTACACTAGCACCTATATCACATAAACCATGATAGCAATTATCTCCTATTTTAACTGAGACAACAGGCATGCCAACAATGGGTCTATGTTTATCTTTCCTATCGGGTTTGGTAATTCTAGCAGCTTCACCAACGAAGTAAATAACATGCCCATCAATATTATCGACCAAGAGATCCTTAACCATAGAAACACTAGGTTCTACTTTGATTTGCTCAGGGGGTTTAGGTGCTTTGATATTCCTTCAACGGACCATAGTTGAAACCTTAGCATGTTCTTTTATCTTAACAGGAAAAGGTGGTTTCTCGATGTAAGCAGTAGGAACAACTGGATCAACATTGTAGATGATAGTTTCTTCTTTAGCAACTACCGGTTCTTTAATTTCTTCTTTAATAGGGGTGATATTTAAACCACTTCTCTTTAGGGAGATCAACATGAGTAGCAAAAGATTCACAGAAAGAGGCTACTATCTCAGAACCAAGTCCATATTTAGTGCTAAACTTTTGAAAAGCATCGGTATTCATAAAAGATTTAACACAATCAAACTTAAGCTTAATACCTGACTCTTTACCTTCATCGAGTTCCCAATCTTCAGAGTTGCATTTAATTCTTTCCAAGAGGTCCCACCTGAATTCAATAGTCTTCTTCATAAAAGAATCGACACAAGAAGTATCAAGCACGGATTGATCATATGAGAAAGCCGAGCATAGCAGTTCTGAATGATAATATCTCTCGAGAGCTCATGATTGGGGCATGAATATAACATTGACTTAAGCCTCCCCCAAGCTAGAGCAATACTTTCTCCTTCACGAGGCCAAAAATTATATATATATAATTCCGATCACGATGAACTTGATGCATAGGATAATTTTTTGATGGAATTCCAATTTCAACCAATTCCAATTCCAAGATCCAATATCATCGCATAGCCTATACCATGTCAATGCCTTTCCATTCAAAGATAAAGGGAAAACCTTCTTCTTAGCTTCGTCTCCGGGTAAACCAGCAAGCTTAAACAATCCACAAATTTCATTCACATATATCAAGTGCATATCAGGATGTTCGGTTCCATCTCCTGCATAAGGATTAGCTAGCAGTTGTTCTATCATACCCGAAGGAATTTCATATTCAGTATTTTTAGTAGGTGCAGTGGGTTGAGGGGCACCTAATTGTGGTTCCGATCGAGGTGAAGATACCCCGAACAAACCCCTCAAAGGATTGTTCTCCATAGTAACAAGTGACAATAAATTTCAGCACGTAGTAATAATTTTCCTTACCAATTTCCACTTACCACGAGCGCTTCACTCCCCGGCAATGGCGCCAGAAAAGAGCCTTGATGACCCACAAGTATAGGGGATCAATCATAGTCCTTTCGATAAGTAAGAGTGTCGAACCCAACGAGGAGCAGAAGGAAATGACAAGTGGTTTTTAGCAAGGTAATGTCTGCAAGCGCTGAAATTGTAAGTAACAGATAATTTGTAACGAGCACGTAACGGTGACGGAAAATAATATGCAGCAAGATTGCCCAATCCTTTTGTGGAAAAGGACAGGCCAAAACTGTTTCTTATAATAAGCAAAGTGTTCTTGAGGGCACAGGGGAATTTCACCTAGTCACTTTCACCATGTTGGCTTGATTTGTGTTCACTACTTTGATAATTTGATATGTGGGTGGATCGGTGCTTAGGTGATATTCTTACTTGAACAAACCTCCTACTTATGATTAACCCCCTCGCAAGCATCTGCAACTACGAGAAAAATATTAAGATAGAATCTGACCATAGCATTAAACTTTTGGATCCATATCGGTCCCTTACGAAGTAGCGCATAAACTAGAGTTTAAGCTTCTGTCACTCTAGCAACCCATCATCTAAGAACTACTCCACAATGCATTCCCTTAGGCCCAAATATGGTGAAGTGTCATGTATTCGACGTTCACATGACACCACTAAGGGAATCGCAACATACATATCATCAAAATATCAAACACATATCAAGTTCACATGATTACTTGCAACATGATTTCTCCCGTGACCTCAAGAACAAAAGTAAATACTCACAAGTGATAAACATGTTCATGATCAGAGGGGTATTAAATAGCATAATGGATCTAAACATTTAACCTTCCAGCAAATAAACCATATAGTGATCAACTACAAGATGTAATCAACACTACTAGTCACCCACAGGTACCAATCTGAGGTTCCGGTACAAAGATTGAACACAAGAGATAAACTAGGGTTTGAGAGGAGATGGTGCTGGTGAAGATGTTGATGAAGATTGTCCTCCCCAAGATGAGAGGGTTGTTGATGGTGATGATGACGATGATTTCCCCCTCCGGGAGGGAAGTTCCCCCGGCGGAATCGCTCCACCAGAGGGCAAAAGTGCTCCTGCCCAAGTTCCGCCTCGATACGGCGGTGCTCCGTCCCGAAAGTCATCTCCTTTTTTTTATGGTCAAAATGACTTATATACCAGAAGATGAGCACCGGAGGTGGGTCGAGGAGGGCACAACCCACCAGGACGCGCCTAGGTGGGTTGTGCCCACCTGGTGGGCCCCCTCTGATAGTTATTTGCTCCAATAATTCTTATTTATTCAATAAAAATTCCTCATGAAGTTTCAGCTCATTTGTAGTTGTGCAGAATAGGTAGCCTGACGTAGCTTTTTCAGGTCTAGATTTCCAGCTGCCGGAATTCTCCCTCTTTGTGTGAACCTTGCATATTATGAGAGAAACGACATTAGAATTACTCCAAAAAGCACTATTATGAATAAAAACATTATAAATAAAAGTAGGTAAACATGATGCAAAATGGACGTATCAACACCCCCAAGCTTAGACCTCGCTTTTCCTCAAGCGAAAACCGAAATAAAAAACATGTCCACATGCTTAGAGAGAGAGGTGTCGATAAAAACAAAATACGGACATAGAAGCATCATGTAACTTATTATAACAGCAACAAACTTTAACATATTTTTTTTATCATAGAGGTTTTATCATAGACTTCTCATGAATAAGTAACAATTCATCACAACATCGAAGTATAAAAGCATAAACTCTATTGGAAACCAACAAACGATGTTCTCAGTCAACTTTGCAACTACAATTCATCATCTTTTCAGGAAGGGTCACATATCGGAGCCTTTATGCAAGTCCACATACTGAACCATCATATAGTCTTTTATGATTGCTAACACTCACCGCATACACATGAGCAAAATGTTTCAACCGGACATAGAAAGATCGGGGCTTATAATTTCGCCTCCCAATGTATTCACCTCAAGGGTGATGTCAACAATAATAACTCATGCTACCCATATCCAACTGGATATATGTGCCTAGATCTTTCCTCACCACATGATGCTTGCCAAAAGAGAAAAATTAGAAGGAATAGAGACAAAAACTTTGACTCTTGCATAAAAGTAAATACATAAAAGTAAAAGATAGGCCCTTCACAGAGGGAAGCAGAGGTTTCCGTGCGCTTTTTGTTTGTATGCTAAATCCCTTAGTGCAAAAGAACGTCACGTTATATTGCCCCTTATGATAGCAGCCTTTATTATGCAGTTTGTCGCTTTTATTCTTTGCCATCACAAGTTCGTACAATGCTCAATTTTCTCTTACACTAAATGATCTAACACTTTTAGAAGCAATTTTTATTACCTTATTGCACCGATGACAACTTACTTGAAGGATCTTACTCAATCCTTAGGTAGGTATGGTGGACTCTTGAAAATAAGATTTGGGTTTACGGGTTTTTGGATGCACAAGTAGTATCTCTATTTAGTGCGGAATGTTTGGCTAGCAAAGATGGGGGGGGGGGGAGCACCACATGTTGAAGGATCTAGGACAATATAACTTCTATGTGAATATGAGCAAACATAAATCATTACGTTGTCTTCCTTGTCCAACGTCAACAATTTTGACATATAATATTTTGATTGGGGCTCACAATCACAAAAGATGTCCAAGATAGTGCATTTGCATGTGAATCTTCTCTTCGCTTATTAATTCTTTCATGAATTGCATCATTGACCAATGCTATCTTTGTCAATCTCCAATAAAATTTTCTACTTATACTCTTCCTTATGTGATGTAACTACTTACCCTAAGACTAGCATATGATATTTTTCATTTATTTCCTGTCTTTTTTGTTGAACATGAAAGTAAAGAAAACAAAACTCCAACTAAACTTTATTATATATCTCACACACGATTACAAAGATAGATCACTAAGCAAACTCTTGAAAAGAAAGGATCGAACTAAACTTTTATTCATCTAAAGCAAAAGATAACTATGGATCGAACTAAGGTAAATAAAGGCAAAAGATTGTGGAGGAGATATGATACCGGGGAACCTCCCCCAACACTACAAAAAAAAAGACAATCCGTGACATTTTGGGCCGAACGATTTTTTTTGTCATGCTTATGACACTTCTATGACGATAATTGTGACAAAACTCGGTATCATCATAGATGTGGTGGGATCCTACTTCTATGACAAAAATTCATGACAGAAAATGGGCTTTTCGTCCTGGGCATGCCGGAGACGCACCTGCATGACATTCTTTGGGTTGTCCATGACGGAAAAAATCAAGGTAGAAGCAAGGGTGAGGAAAATTTCAGGGAGTTCCCGGTTATGGTGGGTGGTCGGGGCCGAGCGATGCACAGAGGTTTGCGTGTTTCTCTCGTACACGTACGCACGTGTGTGCGAGGTGTTGCGCTCTAACTGAACCCGAGCGTGGCGTTGGGCTCTAACTGAACCCGAACGATTGCCCTAGCTACGTTACAGAACCCCGATTGATCCCTTGTTGTTAACTGAACCCGAGTGATTCCTTCACTACTGCTACTAACTGAAGCCGATCGAAGCTGCCTCTTGATGAACAGTTCCCGGTGGGGGTTGGATGAACATGATCCCGTGGTAGTAGAGGTCGTTGCCATTGGATGAACAAGACCCCGATCGAGGAGGTGGGGGTGGATGAACAGTAGCCGGTGGGGACCCCGTACGTGGAGGGTTGGTTGAACAGGACCCCATGGAGGGGCTGGTTGAACAGGACCCCGTGGAGGGCTGGTTGAACAGTAGCCGGTGGAGACAGGATGAACAGGACCCTATGGAGGGCTGGATGAAAAGTAGCCGGTGGAGGCTAGATGAAAAGGACCACGTGGATGAACAGTAGCTGGTGGAGGCTGGAGGCAGTCGACGGTGGATGTACAGTAGTAGGTGGAGGCTGGAGGAAGTCAATGGTGGATGCACAGTAGCCTGTGGAGTCCCGTTTTGTGGTATGCCACACCCCTCTCGATGAACAGGACCCCGTTTCGACCGTAGGCGCTCCAACACAAGTCCGTTTCCTCCGTTTTGCGTTACACCACACCCCACCCGATCAACAGGACCCCGTTTTGACCGTACGCGGTCGAACACAAGTCCGTTTCCTCCATTTTGTGGCACACCAGACCCTTCCCGATGAACAGGACCCCGTTTCGACCGTACGCGGTCGAACAGAAGGCCCGTTCCCTCCGTTCTGCGCTACGCCAGACCTCGTTTCGGCTATTCCGTCCAAGCCAGTTCACTCCTGATGAACACGATGTATTCCATTGCCTCCCAATGAACACGACGCAGTCCATTGCCTCGCCATGAACACGACGCAGTTTCTCCGTTCCGACCCAGCCGGTTGACTTCTGATGAACAGGACGTCATTTCTGCCGTCCGTTGCCTCTCCATGTACACGAGCCCTGGTCGTAAAAAAGCGCGAGTACGCGTTCGAGACCCTGCCCGTATGTATGTATGTGGATGTACGTACGTGTACATGGTTTTGATTGGACTGCCTGAACTTCTACGTCGGGGGCTCTACTACTACACATGCCGCTGCTTGCTCGACCATGGTCCATCGTTGCAGAGAGACCGATCGACCAGTATGTATGTACATGTTCGCGACCAGAATGACAATGCTACATATTCTTCGACCAGGTGGGTCCCGACTTTCAGGGAGGATAAGGAGGCACTTCCTTGCGTGCGAAGTTATTGATGGTGGGTCCCAGCGGTCAGGGGGAGAATCACCCTTTTTGCCCGTAATATGGACGCACATCCTTGCGTGCGAAGATGTCGCTGGTAGGTCCCAGCTGTTAGGGGGAAACGTGTTTATCGCAAAATACAGAGTCTCTTCTGGTGGGTCCCTGCTGTCAGGTGGAGGAATAATTATTTTACGCGTAATAAGGTTGCACTTCCTTGCTACGACTGTGGACCCATCTATCAGCCTCTCCACATTCTGTCTTGTTCCGATGGAAGTCGTTCCTTGACCATGTTGACCACGCCGTGCCAAGAGCACCAAGGCGGTGGACGACGACGAGGCCTGGAAGGGGACGACGCGGAGCCGGGGAAGATGCGGCAGTGGATGCCCACACGAAGAGGAGTACGAGGGTTGACTGGTTTCGGCCGTAGTGTGAGGCTGCCGTCACCGTAGAATAACACGGGTTGTGGGTGAGTAGACAGTAGAGGGATGGCCTGGCCAGCGGCGGGAGTAGGGTGGGGCGGTGAGGCCTGCACGGCAGTGTAGCCAGCCACTAGAGGCAGGAGCAGGCGGTCTCGCCGGCGCTGGTTTGGGAAGCTGGTGCAAGAAGAGCAGTGATTGAAGAAGCAGTAGGACTGTTCGATTAAAATCCAACGGTCACTGCTGCTAGAATCATTTGTTGACTAAGTTGACAAAGCCCTGCGTAGGCATTAACTTGTAGGCCCATAGGCCAGCCTCTGAACTGGTGCGCCCCAGATGTCAGTGGGAGGAATCATTTTTTCGCGTAATAAGGAGGCAGTTGCTTGCGTGCGGCCATGGACCATGGGGGGTCCCTACTGTCAGCCTCTCCACGTACATCCCTATTCCGATGGTTGTCGTTTGTTGAATGTTGAGCATGCCTCACCTAGAGCACCAACGCCCGGAATGGAATGACCTGGAGCCGGCGAAGACACATCAGTGGATGCCCACGCTGAGGAGAGTATGACGGTTGAGTAGTTCGGCTGCGGCGTGAGGCTGCCATCACCGGAGAATAACAGAAGGTGTGCGTGGGTAGAGGGATGGCTAGGCCAGCGGAGGGAGTAAGGTGGGCCGGTGAAGCCTGCGCGACATCACAGCCGGCCACAAGAGGAGGGAGCAGGCAGTCCCGTCGGCGCTTGTTTAGGCGCCTGGAGCAGGAAGATCAGAGATTGAAGAAGCACATCGGTCGTTGGATGGACATCCAATAGTCACTGCTGCTAGAATCGTGCGTTGACTGACAAAGCCTTGCGTAAACAAGTCAGCCTCGAAATCTATGGCGTGTACAACCCATTTGCTATTATTTTTTATAATTTACTGCCCATTTGCTAATTCATATGTAGTTTATTGCAACCCATTTTCCATTTTTAGAATTGCTGCCCATTTTCTAGTTAGTGCCAGGATTAAAAAATTGAACTAAAAATGTGTGAAATTTTAAAAATTCGCATATTTTTGCTAGGGAACAAAATATTCTTAATCCAAAAATTAGTAGCCATACTAAAACAAATTTAAAAATAAATTAGTACTATGTCATGTTAAAATTCAATGAAATATAAAATATCAGTGAAGAACAAAAAACAAAAAAGAAACTAATTACCCATTTGCTATAAATTTTTTATTTGCAACCCCTTTGATATTACTTTTAAGATATACAACTCATACTCTTTGGCCAGGTCGGAATGCATCCCTCCTCATCTTGAAAGATTTGCAGCCCAGTAAGTCGGAGAAAACAAATAGGCCTAGCTTGGGTATTCTTCAAAAAGAAATAGTGGGCTACCTATTGTCCCATAGAAAAAACTGCTAGGCTGGTCATGTTGTTGGACGGGCCACAGAGACCGCACAACCAATTTCATAGCTTGCTCCTCCGAACAAATCCTAAAAAAAAAGTTATGCAATTCTGTCATTAATTGATTATACGTCGACAATGATGTGGGTCCCAGATATCAGCAGGGTGGATTAGTGTAAAAAACGAGGGGTGCATCTGAGTTGTAAAAGAGGCCCTTGCTTGTGTTCGGGAGTGGACCTGGTGGGTCCGTACTATCATACTCACAACTACAGTCCTCTCCCGATTCACTATGTTAACAGGGCCGGGCGACAACGCCGCGACGAGCGCACCAAGGCAGAGGATAAAGTGGTGTCGCCAATGTGTTGGGCTGGGTTGTGTATTCTTATCAAAAAATAAAAATGGACCGGAACTATTTACGATGTTGACTACGATTTGCATGGGTCTGTTGGTTGCAGGAAGAAAATGGCGGGAGAAAGAAGACTGGTCGCTATCTTTGCCTAAGAATAATATCAACTAAATGTAATGACACTCCCATAGGAAATAATATCCTCTTGTTAAAATATGACTTTTCAAATCGTGAATTTAAAGAACAGGCGCATGGGAATTTAGCTTTATTTATTTACTTATTTATGTTTAGGGGACCATGGGCATGTACCCGGGCCGGATTCATGTGAGAGTCTCCCTTCCAGTTAATTATGGGCTCCTCTATTGGCCGGGCCTTCATCAGTGGGCTGCATGTTAGCGACAAGTGGAAAATGTGTTCCGTACCAAAAATAGTACTCGCTAAAGGATCAGACCATGCAACGACTTCCAAAACATTGTGTTTGTCATTCTAACAACACATTTATTCAACCAACAGATGAAATATACTACTGATTGTACATTGAAAACAACAGCAACAACAACCAGGGCTGGGAGGATGCAACAGAAGCAGTAAGCAGGCCAGAAGAGTGAAGACATAGCTCTCTCTTCCAAACCAAACATCAGCCATCTTTGTGAAAGCATTTGACAAAGTAAATTATAATGCTATACTTTTCATGATGAGGCATTTTGGATTTAGTGACAAATGGATCAGGTGGGTCAACATGATATTGTTTACTACTTCCACTTCTGTTATTCTTAATGGTGTGCCTGGGAAAAACATACATTGCAAATGTGGTCCCAGGCAAGGGACCCATTTTCCCCTCTGTTATATGTGCTGGTTGGAGAATTATTGCAAATATTAGTTAATGAAGCTTGGAGAAATGGTGTGCTTAGTTTAGCTATTGACACCAATAACACTGAAAGTTATCCCATTATCCAGTATGCTGATGACACACTTACCATATTTCATGCTGATGAGGAACAAATTAGCAAATTCACAGAGATACTGGACAACTTTTCTAGGTTAACTGGGCTTATTGTTAATTATAGTAAATCATCACTTGTTCCAATCAACATCTCTGATGATAGATCCCAAGAATTAGCTGACATTCTTAAATGCAAGAATGAATCCATGACTTTCACTTACCTAGGCTTGTCTATGGGTACCACAAGACCTAAAGTCATTGATCTCATGCCAATGGTATCTAGATTGGACCACAGATTATCTGGCATTGCAAACCTGATGACATACTCAGGTAGACTCACTCATCTTAAAGCCATTGTATCTGCTTTGCCCACATTTGCCATGTGTTGTGTCAGAGTGCCATTCACCATTCAAGATCATTTTGAGAAATCTGGGTGAAGCTTCCTTTGGTATGGAAAGGGGATCAACAAACATGGAAACTGCTTGGTTAAGTGGGAGAATGTTTGCCTACCAAAAAAAGCAGGAGGTATAGGTGTTCTAGATCTTAGAATGAAAAATAGGGCTTTACTTACCAAGTACTTATACAAATTCTTCAACAAAAATTATATCCCCTGGGTGAATTTGATATGGAGCAATTACTATGGAAGCGTGAAGATACAAGACTCAAGACTTCGGCCCGTGTCCGGATGGGACTTTCCTTGGCGTGGAAGGCAAGCTTGGCGATCCGGATATTATATTTCCTTCCTTGTAACCGACTACATGTAAACCCTAGCCCTCTCCGGTGTCTATATAAACCGGAGAGGTTGGTCCTGAGAAGGCCGATCACAATTACAATCATACCATCATAGGCTAGCTCTTAGGGTTTAGCCTCTACGATCTCGTGGTAGATCTACTCTTGTACTACCCATATCATTAATATTAATCAAGCAGGAAGTAGGGTTTTACCTCCATCGAGAGGGCCCGAACCTGGGTAAACATCTGTGTCCCTTGCTTCGTGTTACCATCAGCCTTGACGCACAGATCGGGACCCCATACCCGAGATCCACCGGTTTTGACACCGACATTGGTGCTTTCATTGAGAGTTCCTCTGTGTCGTCGATGTCAGGCTCGATGGCCCCTTCAATCATCTTCAACGACGCTGTCCAGGGCGAGACTTTCTTCCCCGGACAGATCTTCGTGTTCGGCGGCTTCGCACTGCGGGCCAACTCGCATGGCCATCTAGAGCAGATCGATAGCTACGCCCCTGGCCACCAGGTCAGGTTCGGAAACCTGAACTACACGGCGGACGTCCGCGGAGACTTGATCTTCGATGGATTTGGGCCTATGCCAGGAGCGCCGGACAATCGCGATGAGCACGACTTAGACCTGCCATCGGACGAAGCTCGGGGTATCGCCCCCGTAGTATCTCCGGACCTAGACCCGGAGCAGGCTGCGCTGCCTAAGGACGGAGGGATGGACCCCGCCCCCCAGTTCGCGCACTCATCGGCGGTGGAGCCGAACACGGGTCTTACCTCTGCGATGGCCTGTGACTCGAACCCCGGATTCAGATCCGAATGTTGGTTCCAGTCAAGACACTCCGAGCCTGTCGGGCCAGGATGGGCTCCGGTAATGGAGTTCACCGCTGCGGATATCTTCCAAAGACTCGCCCTTTGGCGACATCTTTGGACTCATTAAAGTCTCTCTCTTTGTCAGGAGGCTCTTCGCCGAACTATGTCCGGCTCGAGTGGGAGGCAGACGACGAAGGAATCCGTTGCCCACCCACCACCCACTTCATTTCCACGGTCGACGACTTAACCGGTACTGAATTTCGACTCCGAAGACATCGACGGTATGGACGACGATGCAGGAGAAGAACATGAACCACTGCTCACTGGGCGGTGGACAACCACCTCTTCTTATGATATATATATGGTGGACACTACGAAGGAAACAAATGGCGATGAGGCAATGGAGGATAAAACCTCAGGGAAAAAAGCAAAGAATGGGCGCCGACGGCGCCACTCCAAGCACCGCCACACCAATACCGGCTCAGGAGACGAAAACAATCCGAATGATGCCGAAGAAGGATACAACCCTGATCAGCCCGTCTTCGAGCAGGCCGAACAGGAGGATGAGCAGGTCACCCCAGAAGAACAGGCGACGCATGAATACCCGAAGGAGGACAGCTACACGCCCCCCTCCGAAGACGAGATTAGCCTCGGCGACGACGAGTTCGGCGTGCCTGAGGATCCCATAGAGCAGGAACGCTTCAAGCGTCGGCTTATAGCCACTGGGAGGAGCCTGAAAAAGAAACAACAGCAACTCCAAGCTGATCAAGACCTGCTCACAGATAGATGGACTGAAGTCCTGGCAGCCGAGGAATACGGACTCGAGCACCATACGGCTGACCAGCCACCTCGTGGCTGGGATAAAACGGCATATCAATCCGCATACCAGCCAACACCCCCACGCCAACATACTACGACCAGGGGCAACAAAACAGGACAACCAAGATCGATCTACGGATCGCGGGGGCGCGCCTCGGTACACGACGAGGACCGTCACGCCGAACACACCTTCAACAAGTTCGGCCGGGCCGAATATAGTCACCCAGAACAAGTTCGGCCGCGCACCCCCTCTGCTTCACTGATGAAGTAATGGATCATGAATTCCCAGAAGGGTTTAAACCCGTAAACATCGAATCATACGATGGCACAACAGACCCCGCAGTATGGATCGAAGATTTCCTTCTCCACATTCACATGGCCCGCGGAGACGATCTACACACCATCAAGTATCTTCCCCTTAAGCTCAAAGGACCAGCCCGGCACTGGCTAAACAGCCTGCCAAAGAAATTCCATTGGCAGTTGGGAAAACCTGGAAGACGCATTCCTCGACAACTTCCAGGGCACATATGTGCGACCATCTGACGCTGATGACTTGAGCCACATCACTCAACAGCCCGGAGAGTTAGCCAGGAAATTCTGGACTCGGTTCCTAACTAAAAAGAACCAAATAGTTGATTGTCTGGACGCCGAAGCCCTAGCGGCTTTCAAGCATAATATCCGTGACGAGTGGCTCGCTCGGCACCTCGGCCAGGAAAAACCCAAGTCCATGGCAGCTCTCACAACACTAATGGCCCGCTTTTGCGCAGGCGAGGACAGTTGGTTGGCTCGCAGCAGCACTACGCCACAGCATGGAATTCGGATGGCCGCGACAATAACGGCAAGCCACGGTGTAACAGACATAAGCGACGGAACAACAGCGACAACACTGAAGACACGGCAGTCAACGCCGGATTCAGTGGATCCAAGCCCGGTTAGCGGAAGATGCCGCTCAAAAGAAATAATCAGGGACCGTCCAGTCTGGGCCGTGATCTCGAGCGCCGTGCCAAATTCATGGCACCCGGACAAGCCAGCCAACCACACCAATAGAGATTGCTGGGTATTCAAACATGCCGGCAAGATAAACACCGAAGACAAGGACAAGGGGTTGCACAACGACGATGACGAGGAGCCCCGACGTCCGAACACGGGGGGACATAAGAAATCCCCCCCCCCAGGTGAAAACGGTCAACATGATCTACGCCACGCACATCCCCAAGCGGGAACGGAAGCGGGCACTAAGGGACGTCTATGCGATGGAGCCGCCGCCCCAAATTCAACCCATGGTCAGCTTGTCCGATCACCTTCGATCGTAGGGATCACCCTACTAGCATCCGTAACGGCGGCTCGACCGCATTGGTCCTAGACCCAATCATTGACGGATTCCACCTCACGCACGTCCTTATGGACGGTGGCAGCAGCCTGAACCTGCTTTACCAGGACATAGTGCAGAAAATGGGCATTAACCCCTCAAGGATCAAGCCCACTAAAACCACCTTTAAAGGTGTAATTCCTGGAGTAGAGGCCCAGACGGGCTCTATAACATTGGAAGTGGTCTTCGGATCTCCGGATAACTTCCGAAGCGAAGAGTTAATCTTCGATATCATCCCCTTCCGCAGTGGTTACCATGCACTGCTCGGACGAACCGCATTCGCCAGATTCAATGCGGTACCACACTACGCATATCTCAAGCTCAAGATGCCAGGACCACGCGGGGTCATAACGGTGAACGGAAATATGGACCACTCCCTACGAACAGAAGAACATACTGCAGCCCTTGCGGCGGAAGTACAATGCGGCCTTCTCCGACAAACCAATCCGGCGACAACAACTTCGAGCATAGTCAAGCGAGTTCGGAGCACCCATAGCAGGATCATCAGGCACGACAGGAGCGCGACTAGCAGTCCGGCCTCCGCTTAAGCCCCATCAAAGCAGCGTTCGTGCCACGTGCACACAATTACGCACTTAAAATACCATGGGCATAGGCGGAGTCAATAGTGCGGGTAACCGCCAAATACTTTCATACTCTCTCCCTCTTACCTTTCAGGACACCGCGTTGCCGCAGCATCCTCAAAAGAGCCGAATTGCCGGTCTTATAGGGAAGAGACATCCAAGAAGGCAATAGACGTTGTGCACAGAAGAAAATACCCAGGTGGAATCTATTTACGATCATTATACCTGCTTTATCTACCTGAACACAGCCTGCCCCTGGATAGGACATGTCAAATAGTCCTATTTTATCTCTGCTTAATGCACCCATTGTAAATGTACGCTTAAACGTATTTTTCTTCAATGGGAGATTATATATAGCATCAACTTATTATTCTTATTTGATCATTGTTTCTCTTATAAATGTTTATTTGATATTGCATCCGTACACTTTGGTGCGGTCAGTGTGCCAGGGGCTTCTCATGGCGCCCCGTAATATGGCAAATAAAGTCCGAACACTTTCAACAGTGCGGCACCCCGAACTTATAACACTATATGCATCAGCTCCGAATCATGTCTTGGGTCTACTGATTGGGATAGCCCGGCTCCCTTGTTTTGGTGCCTTACGTTCCGTTATATCGGCTAAGGTAGCGCAGGGAGAACTACTGCGATTGTGTCCCAGTTCTTCCGGACGAGCACCTCAGTAGAGAAAGCCCAAAACTGACCGGCATGATGTGGCGAGAGCTGGTCGCTGTTCAAGAGGTTTTAAAATCCTTAAAGATTTTCCGCTTTAGGCGATAAATTGGCCTCGTCTGATCTAGGCGTGTATAGCGCCCCAATTTGGCCTTCCGGATTCTAGGGGCTTCGCCGAAATTTAAAATTGTAGACTTCTATGGCTAAGTGAAAATTATAAAGCCGCATAGTCTGATTGCCTTGTTCGCTGCACCGGACACCTCCTTAAGGGACCAAACATTTGGATAAAGAGTGTCCGGGTTTTCCACGGACACCCCAGTGCTAGTCACATGGGGTCGGAAGCCGACGACTGGCCTACTTTCAAGATTTTATAAACAGCCGCACAAAAGGTAATATTTTAAATAACAAAAGCGCTACATAGCGCAAGTAACTTCGTCTTTAAATTACAAACATGACAGAAGTGAACTCATTCAAAAATGGCATCCTTGGTACACTCATCGGCGACGAGGCGAGCACCCTTTATCACGCCATGCTACCTCTTGAGCACTGCGTTGGATTTCCCCGAAGAGGAGAGGATCCAGTAGGAGACCACGCACAAGTCCCTCGTACCTACACAAAACGATAGCAACTCGCAACCAACGTGATTAGGGGTTGTCAATCCCTTCACGGTCACTTACGATAGTGAGATCTGATAGAGATGATAAATAATATTTTTGGTATTTTTTTGATAGATAGATGCAAAGTAAAAAAGTAAAAACAAAGTAAAAGCAAAGCAAGTAAATAAAGTGATAGAGATTGATATGATGAGAATAGACCCGGGGCCATAGGTTTCACTAGTGGCTTCTCTCAAGAGCTTAGATATTCTATGGTGGGTGAACAAATTACTGTTGAGCAATTGACAGAATTGAGCATAGTTATGAGTATATCTAGGCAATGATCATGTATATAGGCATCACGTCCAAAACAAGTAGATCGAAACGATTATGCATCTACTACTATTACTCCACTCATCGACCGCTATCCAGCATGCATCTAGAGTATTAAGTTAAAAACAGAGGAACGCCTTAATCAAGATGACATGATGTAGAGGGATAAATTCATGCAATATGATGAAAACCCCATCTTGTTATCCTCGATGGCAACAATACAATACGTGCCTTGCAACCCTTTACATCCTTTGGGTAAGGACACCGCAAGATTGAACCCAAAGCTAAGCACTTCTCCCATTGCAAGAACTACTAATCTAGTTGGCCAAACCAAACGGATAATTCGAAGAGACTTGCAAAGATAACTCAATCATACATAAAAGAATTCAGAGAAGAATCAAATATTTTCCATAGATAAAGACTGGATCATAAACCCACAATTCATCGATCTCAACAAACACACTGCAAAAAGAAGATTACATCGAATAGATCTCCACGAGAGAGGGGGAGAACATTGTATTGAGATCCAAAAAGAGAGAAGAAGCCATCTAGCTACTAGCTATGGACCCGAAGGTCTCAAGTAAACTACTCACACTTCATCGGAGGGGCTATGGTGATGATGTAGAAGCCCTCCGTGGTCGATGCCCCCTCGTGAGCTCGAGAATAGGCCCCAAGATGGGATCTCGTGGATCTGAGAAGGTTGCGGCGGTGGAATTAGGTTTTTGGCTCCTGTTCTGATCGTTTGGGGATACGTAGGTATATATAGGAGGAAGGAGTACGTCGGTCGAGCGTCAGGGGGCCCACGAGGTAGGGGGGCACGCCCAGGGGGGAGGCGCGCCCTCCACCCTCATGACCACCTCTGGCACTTCTTGGAGTAGGGTCCAAGTCTCCTGGATCACGTTCGGTTGGAAAATCACGTTCCCGAAGGTTTCATTCCGTTTGGACTCCGTTTGATATTCCGTTTCTTCGAAACACTGAAATAGGCAAAAAACAGCAATTCTAGGCTGGGCCTCCGGTTAATAGGTTAGTCCCAAAAGTAATATAAAAGTGGAAAATAAAAGCCCAATATAATCCAAAACAGTAGATAAAGTAGCATGGAGCAATCAAAAATTATAGATACGTTGGAGACGTATCAGGCATCCCCAAGCTTAATTCCTGCTCGTCCTCGAGTAGGTAAATGATAAAAAAGAATTTTTGATGCGGAGTGATACTTTGGCATAATTTCAATATAAATCTTCTTACTTGTGATATGAATATTCAGATCCGAAAGATTTAAGACAAAAGTTCATATTGACACAAAAATAATAATACTTCAAGCATACTAATCAAAGCAATCATGTCTTCTCAAAATAACATGGCAAAAGAAAGTTCATCCCTACAAAATCATATAGTTAGGCTATGCTTCATTTTCGTCACACAAAGATGTTGCCAACTTCTATACCCCCGATGACAAGCCAAGAAATTGTTTCATACTCAAATAATCTCAAACTTTTTCAACCTTCACGCAATACATGAGCTCGAGCCATGGATATAGCACTATGGGTGGAATAGAATATGATGATGGGATTGTGTGGAGAAGACATAAAAAGGAAAGTCTCACATTGACGAGGCTAATCAACGGGCTATGGAGATGCCCATCAATTGATGTCAACATGAGGAGTAGGGATTGCCATGCAACGGATGCACTAGAGCTATAAGTATATGAAAGCTCTACAAAAGAAACTAAGTGGGTGTGCATCCAACTTGCTTGCTCACGAAGACCTAGGGCATTTTGAGGAAGCCCATCATTGGAATATACAAGCCAAGTTCTATAATGAAAAATTCCCACTAGTATTTGAAAGTGACAAAATGAGAGACTCTCTATCATGAAGATCTTGGTGCTACTTTGAAGCACAAGTGTGGTAAAAGGATAGTAGCATTGTCCCTTCTCTCTTTTTCTCTCATTTTTTTGGGCCTTTTTTTGGCCTTGCTTTTTTTTCTCTTTTTTTTTATTTTTTCGTCCGGAGTCTCATCCCGACTTATGGGGGAATCATAGTCTCCATCATCCTTTCCTCACTTGGGACAATGCTCTAATAATGATGATCATCACACTTTTATTTTTCTTACAACTCAACAATTACAACTCGAAACTTAGAACAAAATATGACTCTATATGAATGCCTCCGGTGTGTAGGGATGGTGCAATGAATCAAGAGTGACATGTATGGAAAATAATGCATGGTGGCTTTGCCACAAATACGATGTCAACTACATGATCATGCAATGGCAATATGACAAAAGTAATGTATGTCATAATAATGATGATGGAAGTTGCATGCCAATATATCTCGGAATGGCTATGAAAATGCCATGATAGGTAGGTATGGTGGCTGTTTTGAGGAAGATATAAGGAGGTTTATGTGTGATAGAGCGTATCGTATCACGAGGTTTGGATGCACCAGTGAAGTTTGCAACAACTCTCAAGGTGAGAAAGGGCAATGCAAGGTACCGAAGAGGCTAGCAAAGGCGGAAAGGTGAGAGTGCGTATAATCCATGGACTCAACATTAGTCAAAAGAACTCATATACTTATTGCAAAAATTTAGAAGCCATCAAAAATCAAGTACTACACGCATGCTCCTAGGGGGATAGATTGGTAGGAGAATACCATCGCTCGTCCCCGACCGCCACTCATAAGGATGCACAAGCCAGGTACACTTCATGTTTCAAATTTGTTACACAACTTTAACCATACGTGCATGCTACGGGACTTGCAAACTTCAACACAAGTATTTCTCAAATTCACAATTACCAACTAGCATGACTCTGATATTATCACCTCCATATCTCAAAACAATTATCAAGCATCAAACTTATCTTAGTATTCAATTCACTCAAAAAAAAAGTTTCACATATCTTGAACATTAAGTATATTAACATTAAGCAAATTACCATGCTATTAACGACTCTCAAAAGAATCTAAGTGAAGCATGAGAGATCAATAGTTTCTTTAAAACAAATCCACCACTGTGCTCTAAAAGATATAAGTGAAGCACTAGAGCAAAAATTATCACGCTCAAAAGCTATAAGTGAAGCACTATGAGCAAAACTATCAAGCTCAAAAGATATAAGTGAAGCACATAGAGTATTCTAACAAATTCCAAATCATGTATGGCTCTCTCAAAAGGTGTGTACAGCAAGGATGATTGTGGTAAACTAACAAGCAAAGACGCATAAATAATACAAGACGCTCCAAGCAAAACACATATCATGTGGTGAATAAAAATATAGCTCCAAGTAAATTACCGATGGAAGTGGGCCGAAAGAGGGAGGCCTTCCGGGCATCCCCAAGCTTTGACTTTTTGGTGTCCTTGGATTATCTTGGGGGTGCCATGGGCATCCCCAATCTTAGGCTCTTGCCACTCCTTGTTCCATAATCCATCAAAAGAATTCACCTAAAACTTGAAAACTTCACTACACAAAACTCAATAGAAATCTCGTGAGCTCCGTTAGAGAAAGAAAACAAAAGACTACTTCAAGGTACTGTAATGAACTCATTCTTTATTTATATTGGTGTTCAACCTACTGTATTCCAACTTCTCTATGGATTATAAACTATTTTACTAGCCATAGATTCATCAAAATAAGCAAACAACACACGAAAAAGATGAATCTGTCAAAAACAGAACAGTCTGTAGCAATCTGTAACTAACGCAAACTTCTGGAACTCTAAAAATTCTACCAAAATTAGACAGCCTTGACAATTTGTTTATTGATCAGCAGCAATTGGAATCAGTATTTTATCACGTTATGGTGATTTTTAACAATTCGGGCACTGAGCGCAAAGTTTCTGGAAATTACAGCAAGATCAAATAACTATCATCCAAGAAGATCCAATAGGTTTAACTTGGCACAAACACTAATTAAAAGATAAAATCACATCTATACAGAGGCTAGATGGATTATTTATTCCTAAACAGAAGCAAAAACAAAAAACACAAAATAAAATTGGGTTGCCTCCCAACAAGCGCTATCGTTTAACGCCCCTAGCTAGGCATAAAAGCAAGGATAGATCTAGGTATTGCCATCTTTAATTTTCAGTTTTTTAGCGGTGTCATGTTCAAATCCGGGGGGTTCTTCCCTCTTCCCGTCATACTCAGAATTTTTTAGATCTAAAGAATCCAACCGTTTATTATAAATAGTAATCAACATATTCATACGGTTAAGATTTCCGCTAATATTTTTAAGAGGCTCAAGAGACTTTTGTAAAATCTTTGTTACTTCGCAAATCTTCTCAAACACTTGGTTTTCTTACTGGGTAGGAGGAGATCCTCCCTTTTGGGGTGGTGTTCCCACCATTCCCTCTATAATTTCATGCATAATCGGGATCAATCTCAATGAAATTTCCCTTGGCCATGCAATCCAGGAGTTGTCTATATGTCATATTTAACCCAACATAAAAGTTCCAAAGAAGAATTCTATAGTTCACCTCTAGGGTGCATTTATGATAAGATTCCGTCATCCTATACCAAGCATCTTTTAAGTTTTCTCCTTGCCTTTGCTTGAAGTGAAGAACTTCAAACTCGGGAGACATAGGAGTAGATAAGGGACTAGTCATGATGACAAGCAAGCAAACTAACACACGAGCTAACAAAAAGGCAACGGGGACAAGACGAGGAGATTGGGAAAGAGAGGGCGAATAAAACGGCAAGGGTGAAGTGGGGGAGAGGAAAACGAGAGGCAAATGGCAAATAATGTAATGCGAGAGATAGGGATTGCGATGGGTACTTGGTATGGTTGACTTGTTTGCGTGAGCCTCCCCGGCAACGACGCTAGAAATTCTTCTTGCTACCTCTTGAGCACTGCGTTGGATTTCCCCGAAGAGGAGAGGATGATGCAGCAAAGTAGCGTAAGTATTTCCCTCAGTTTTTGAGAACCAAGGTATTAATCCAAGAGGGAGACCACGCACAAGTCCCTCGTACCTACACAAAACGATAGCAACTCGCAACCAACGCGATTAGGGGTTGTCAATCCCTTCACGGTCACTTACGATAGTGAGATCTGATAGAGATGATAAATAATATTTTTGGTATTTTTTTTATAGATAGATGCAAAGTAAAAAGTAAAAACAAAGTAAAAGCAAAGCAAGTAAATAAAGTGATATAGATTGATATGATGAGAATAGACCCGGGGGCCATAGGTTTCACTAGTGGCTTCTCTCAAGAGCATAGATATTCTATGGTGGGTGAACAAATTACTGTTGAGCAATTGACAGAATTCAGCATAGTTATGAGTTTATCTAGGCAATGATCATGTATATAGGTATCTCGTCCAAAACAAGTAGATATAAACGATTCTGCATCTACTACTATTACTCCACTCATTGACCGCTATCCAACATGCATCTAGAGTATTAAGTTAAAAACAGAGTAACGCCTTAAGCAAGATGACATGATGTAGAGGGATATATTCATGCAATATGATAAAACCCCATCTTGTTATCCTCGATGGCAACAATACAATACGTGCCTTGCAACCCTTTACATCGGGTAAGGACACCGCAAGATTGAACCCAAAGCTAAGCACTTCTCCCATTGCAAGAACTACCAATCTAGTCGGACAAACCAAACGGATAATTCGAAGAGACTTTCAAAGATAACTCAATCATACATAAAAGAATTCAGAGAAGAATCAAATATTTTCCATAGATAATACTGGATCATAAACCCACAATTCATCGGTCCAAAACAGTAGATAAAGTAGCATGGAGCAATCAAAAGTTATAGATACGTTGGAGATGTATCACGCCATCGTAGTACATCTCGGGACGGTGATGCGCCTTGCCCTCCGGCGGCCCGTCCTTGACCAGCTTTTCCGCATTTAGGTTGCCCCAATGCACCTAGACGCGGGCAAAGGCTCAGCGGGCACCTTCGATGCAAACTGATCGCTTGATCACTTCAAGCTGCGGGTAGGCATCCACCATCCGCTTGATCAGGCCAAAGTAGCTACTGGGCAGGAGCTCACCAAGCCACATCCTGACTAAGAAGTCCTTCATAGCCAGTTCGGCCGCTCTGTGGAGTTCGATCAACTGCTTCAGTTGATCGCTCAGAGGCATCGAATGATCGGCCCCATCATATTGGGACCAGAACAACTTCTCCGTTGAGCTCCCCTCCTGGGCACGGTAGAACTCCACAGCGTATGAGATGCTGCGTGGCAGATCTGCAAATGCCCCTGGAGAGCTCCGTATTCGAGTAAGTAAAAGAAACGCCTCCTCCACATGTTTTCTTTGCATAAAGAATTTCTTACCCGCTGCTATCTTTTTGGCCTCCTGGATCTCCTTTGTGCTTTCTCGGCCCGGCCTTGGCATCTTTCAAATTCACAAGGGCCTTCGCAAGCTCTGCCTCCTTCGCCTTCAGATCATACTCCACGGACTCGCATTTCTTGCCGAGGTCCTGGAGCTCCTGTTCTACCTCACCTACCCTAGCACTTTGCTTTTCGCGCTCCTTACACTCCGAGGCCGCCTTGTCTTCGTCCTCAGACATCGCCTTCTTCAGGGACGCCACTTCGGCAGTGGCCCTTGTTACACGATCGTGACACTTAGGTGTTAGACTCATCAATTTTGCCTACCCTTAAACGCATAAGAGCGGGAATTACTTACCCTTGTTCTCTTCGAGCTGCCTCTTCGTGAGGACGAGCTCTCCCTGCGGCTGCTCCAGGTGCCACTTCAGTTTGGCAACCTCGGCAGTACGGGCAGCAGCAGCACAGCCTGCTTATTCACAACAATACTTATTATTAGACTCCTGCAGATTATAATCGACCCTCCGTTTGGCTTCTATTTCCGAACACCAAACAGAGTATCAGGGGATACTACCGATAGGGTGGTATTTTCATACATTTTTATTACTTACCTCAAAGCCCGTCAGGAGGCTTGTGCAGGCTTCGGCCAGTCCGGTTTTGGCGGACAGAACCTTCAGAATCACCGCACTCATAAGAGTACGGTGCTCTTCTTCTATGGAAGCGCCCCGAAGCGCTTCCACCAGGCTATCCGGCGCCGTTGACGCGACGGAAGTCCTCGGCTGCAGGCGGCTCGCCCTCCCTAATGAGGGGCTGCCCGCCCAAGTCCGGAACCGTCGGAGGTTCCGGGGCAGTGTTCGGTCGGGAGTCCGCCTTGTTGCGGCTCTCATCGACGCGATCCATGGGGATCTTGAACCCCGCATGTCCGACATTTGGAAGTCCGCCTTGGGGCGTCTCCAGGGTCACCTCCCCCTGCTCGGGGAACCTTCGGGACAACACCTCCGTGTCATCCGCAGGCTGAGGAGTGGTGGCCGTCGGGAGCGAAGTTCATCTCGAAGGCTTCGAGACCCGTCCGAGGACGACTCCTCCGGATGAGCCCTGGACGGACTGCATATATGCTCGGCGTTATTAAACAGCTATGACTTAAAACCACGGTAGAGTGCGGACACTTACGATCGCGCCAGAGGCTTCCCCCTGGGCAGCCACCCTTCATCGCTGTAGGCGGCCGTGGTGGAGTAGTCCGGAAGGGATGTTTTCCCCTTCTTGGATGCCCCAGCCTCCCCCTTCGGGGCGGCATTTCTCTTCTTCTCCCCCAGTGCGGGGAGGTGGAATTTCTTTTTGATCCCCCCCCCTCCCGCTTCTGCGGGAGGAATCTGTCTCGTCGTCGTCGGACGACAGGGGTATAACGGCCTTGCGCCGAGGGCCTTTTCCGGCCCCCTGGCCCACTTCGCCGGGCCCCTCATCCTTTCCGGATGGGGCGCCTTCTTCTTCTTCTTCCTCCTCCTCCCCTTCGTGGGAGGAGTCTGCCTCGTCATCTTCGGACGAGGCTTCTGGCACAACCTTACGACGGAGACCCTTTCGGGTCCCCGGGGCCTTCTTCTCCGGCACCTTGTATGGTGCCGGGACTAGCATCTCCGTCAGGAGAGCGTCCGCTGGGCCTTCCGGCAGTGGAGCCGGACAGTAGACCTGCTCTGCTGTCTCCACGTAGTCCTGAAGCAAATATGTATGATTACTTAAGGGACTCCCATGAATATATTGGGAAAAACTGGGTCCGGTGGTAGTCTGAGAATTCACCTGACTAGGAGCCCGCGCGGCGTGAAGCCTGCGGTCCTCGGATGTGGGAGGAGGTACTTCGGAGGCCTTGAACAACACTTTCCATGCGCCTTCGTCATGTCATGCCGTGAAACTTCCGGAGCATCCGGTGTTCGCCGGACGAACTCCCACAGATTAACCGCCCGCCTTTGGCGGCGGGATCCGTAACGAGCATGACTCTGGATCACGTTGACAAGCTTGATGTTCTTGTCCTTCATGCTTTTGATGCATGTCTGGAGTCCGGCCAGCTCCGTGGAATCGCCCCAGGACAGGCCCTTCTTTTCCCAGGAGGTGAGCCACATAGGGGTTCCTGACCGGAACTCGGGGGCCGCTGCCCAGCTGGCGTCGCGCGGCTCAGTGATGTAGAACCACCCCGATTGCCCTCCTTTTACGGTTTCCGTGAAGGAACCGCCCAGCCAGGTGATGTTAGGCATCTTGCCCACCATGGCTCATCCGCACTCCGCTTGCTGGCCGCTTACAACCTTCGGCTTCACGCAGAAGGTTTGTAGCCATAGGACGAAATGAGGCCGGATGCGGAGGAAGGCCTCGCAAACGACGATGAACGCCGAGATGTTGAGGACGAAATTCGGGGCTAGATCATGGAAGTCTAGCCCATAATAGAGCATGATCCCGCGGACGAAGGGATGGAGTGGAAATCCCAGTCCTCGGATGAAGTGGGCAACGAACACGACTCTCTCGTGAGGTCCTGGGGTCGGAATGACCTGCCCGGCGATCGATGGCGGTGCACTATGTCTGCGGCCAAGTATCCGGCCGCTCAAGATTTGTGATGTGCTTCTCCTCGGCGGTGGAAGCCACCCACTTGCGTCTGCTCGGACATCTCTAGTTGTGCGGAGGAGACTTGGGATTGGGCGCTGGAGCTCGAGGGGGCAAGAGTGGGCAGAGAAGGAAGAAGGCGTGGGTAAAAATGAGGAAATCTTATCCCTTTATAGAGGCGACGAAAGCGGTGCGCCTCCCCACTTGCCCGCTGGGAATCGCTTTCTTCCCAAGCGCCACGATTAATGATGTGGTGGGATTACCCGTACCCGTATTGATGAGAATCCCGTGATAAGGGGGCATGATCTCTGCTTTGACAAGACGTGTCAAGGAAACCGCCTCGCAATATGCGTTGTGGCTGGTTGTGGGAAGACGGTTCGAATAATGACCCGACCGTAATGACACGTCGCGTTGCTTGAAAAGTTGTCAGCAGATTGCATTTGCGAAACATCATTCTCTCTACGGTGGCATACGAAGATCATCTTGTGGATCCGGACACGGTTTGAGTGTTCGATAATTACCTTGGAGTATTCGGAGTAGGAACCCGCCCTGCAATGCCGAAGACAAGATCGCCTTGGACTCATCGTCATTGAAGCCTGGTTCGAGGCTCTTGAGGAGTCCTGGATTAGGGGGTATCCGGACAGCCGGACTGTGTACAACGTCCGGACTATGGAAGCGTGAAGATACAAGCTTCGGCCCGTGTCCGGATGGAACTTTCCTTGGCGTGGAAGGCAAGCTTGGCGATCCGGATATTATATTTCCTTCCTTGTAACCGACTCCATGTAAACCCTAGGCCTCTCCAGTGTCTATATAAACCGGAGAGGTTGGTCCTTAGAAGGCCAATCACAATTACAATCATACCATCATAGGCTAGCTCTTAGGGTTTAGCCTCTACGATCTCGTGGTAGATCTACTCTTATACTACCCATATCATTAATATTAATCAAGCAGGAAGTAGGGTTTTACCTCCATCGAGAGGGCCCGAACCTGGGTAAACATCTGTGTCCCTTGCTTCCTGTTACCATCAGCCTTGACGCACAGATCGGGACCCCCTACCCGAGATCCGTCGGTTTTGACACCGACAGGGGGTCCGAACTGTGCGTTTAGGATCGATGGTAATAGGAGATGGGGGACACGATGTTTACCTGTGTTCGCCTCTCTATGGAGGTAATAATACTTCCTGCTTGATTGATCTTGATGAATATGAGTATTACAAGAGTTGATCTACCACGAGATCGTAATGGCTAAACCCTAGAAGCCTAGCCTGTATGACTATGGTAATGAATGTGACCTATCCGGACTACTCCCTCCGGTTTATATAGACACCGGGGGGATCTAGGGTTACATAGAGTCGGTTACATAGGAAGGAATCTTCATAGTTGATCGCCAAGCTTGCCTTCCACGCCAAGGACAGTCCAATCCGAACACGGGTATAATCTTCAGTCTTCTCAGCCCATCAGTCTGGCCCAAGGATAACATGCCGGACGCCCGAGGACCCCTTAGTCCAGGACTCCCTCAGTAGCCCCTGAGCCTGGCTTCAATGACGAGGAGTTCGGCGGTGCAGATTGTCTTCGGCATTGCAAGGCGGGTTCCCCTTTTCGAACTCCAAGATGGTCTTCAAATGTAAAGATTGTATCTGGACCTGTATACACAACTGCAGAGGATATAATATTTCACGAGTTCAATCCGCCGACAACTTTTATAGCATTGCATCGCGTTAGCCCGGTCGTAATTCCGAACCGTTTTTCTGCCACTCCACGTTTCGAGACGTGGTGTCCCCTTATCGCGGGATTCTCATCAATACGGGTGTGGGTAACCCAACCGTGTCGTTTACATAGGCGAGTTTCGAGGTGAATGGGGAGGCGTTTGATATTTACTGCCTTTATAAGGGGATAAGGATTCCATCTTCCTCTCCCACGCCTCCTCTCCATCTCCGACCTTCCAATCTCGCGCTCCAGCGCCCAAGTTCTACTCGAGCTAGCACTCAAACATGTCCGGAGGTCAGGGCAAGTGGATGACTTCCTCCGTCAAGGAGAAAGATATCACCCAACTTCGAGCGGCCGGGTATGTGGCGAAACAAATCGCCCAGCGTCTTCCAGCCAAGTGGCAAATCATCCCTACTCCGAAGCCCACTGAGAGGGTGGTTTTCCTCCCTCACTTCGTCCGTGGACTAGGGTTTCCAATTCACCCTTTCGTCCGTGGACTGATGTATTATTACGGGCTAGATTTCCATGATCTAGCCCCGAACTCCTTCCTCAACATCTCGGTGTTCGTTCTTGTGTGCGAGGCCTTCCTCCGCATCCATCCCCACTTCGGCCTATGGCTCAAGACCTTCAATGTGAAGCCAAAGGTGGTGGATGGTCAGCACGTGGAGTGCGGCGGTGCCATGGTGAGCAAGATGCGCAATGCTACATGGCCCAAGGGCACGCTTGTGGACACTGTCAAGGGGTGGCAGAAGCAATGGTTCTACATCACGGAGCCACGCGGCGCCACTTGGGCGGCGGTCCCGGAATTCAAATCTGGAGCTCCCACGCGGCTCACTTCCTGGACGGAGAAGGGTCCCAACTGGTCTTCGACAGACGAACTGATAGCGCTGCAAATGCGCATTCAGGGCATGGTGGACAAAAAGGTCAAGATTGTCGACGTGATCCAGGTAATGCTGGTCCATCTAATCCTTCCATGCCAAGACCGAACTTTCCCCTTATGGGAATTCGATCTAGAGAAGTACCAAACCTTGGAGAGGATCTTCGGATCTACTCACGAAGATGCCTTGAAGCCACTCGTTAAGGGCAACGAGAAGCCGCCGACCCTGGATTCGGACCGCGGGCACGAGCATACCCATCCCGCCAGTGTGGTAAGTTTTTACTCCTCAAGGCATGCCTTCTACTTGATTGTCCAAGGAGGACGCCTGATTTTTGCTGTGCATATTATTTTCAAGGGTGGTCGGAGAGAGAGGATCGGATCTGGGGTCCGGCTCCGCTGCCCGAAGAGCCAGTCATCCCGCGCCTAGCGAAGATGCTAGTTCCGGCGCCCTATCAGCCGCCGGAGAAGAAGGCTAAGGGGGCCCCCGCCTCAAAGGCACTTCAGACGCGACGTCCGAAGGTGAAGAAACCCCATCCTCCGCTACTGAGGACGATGATGACGAGGAGGAGGAGGAGGACAACCCTCCCCCTGAGGAGGGAAAGAAAAAGAGAGCGGCCTCCACAAACCTGGAGGCGGGGATGCCCAAGAGGGGGAAAGGTCCCCTTGCGCCAACACTGCGTGGGACGTCGACAATAGTCCGGAGCGACGCCCCCCGCACTAAGCCCCGGGCCGCATTGTAAGTGCTATGACTCCTGCACACTCGTACACCCGGCCTCTCCTCCTTATTGTATTGACATGGTTAATTATATTGCTACAGTCCGGCCCATGACAGCTCCCAGTGACCCTCATCGGAGGATTCATTGGACTCGAAGGAGATGGCCAGCGAGACACTGTCGGCAGCTTACTCTCCCGAGGCCAAGGGAAACGACGAGGTGCTCTCCCAGCGGACCTTCCCAGGCCGGGGAGAGGCGCCGAAGGGCGAAGCCCCTGTCGCCGAACACCAGGGGGAGTCAATTCCCATGGAAACTGGGGGTGAGGGTCGTATTCAATTCGGCCCTCAACCGGACCCGATTTCGGAGACCGGTACGGTTCCAGGATCCGGCGCGCAGCCTCCTTCAAAAGGAGGGGGTGTGCCTATTCCCCCGGTCACCCCTGTCCAACCAGGGGCACCAGATAATCTGGTGGAAGCGCTGCGAGGCGCTTCCATTATGGAGGAGCACCGTGTTCTTATGAGCACGGTGATTGAAAGGGTTCAGTTTGCCAAGAGAGGACTGACCGAAGCCTCCAGCAGCCTGCTAACAGGTTTTGAGGTAAGAAAGAGGAAAAACCCCGTGTAGACAGTAGCCCTGAGACGCTGTCCGGTGTTCGGCGAGATGAACCGGATAGAGGATCAATCCTTTGTTATAGGAGACTAACTTAATATGCATCAATAAGCAGGCGTCACTGTTGGCCGCAACCTCGCATGCTGCCGAAGTCTCTGAACTGAAGCAGAGGCTAGAGCAGACCGAGAACGAGCTTGACGAGGTTAAAATTTGGTTTCAGGAGAAGCAAGGTGAGTAACGACTTGCTGTGTGTTCGGAAGGAGTATGCGCTGTATATTGACCGCAGTGTCGTAACATGTGCAGGAGCCGCGACCGAAGTCGAGGCCCTGAGGAAGGTCCTGGGTGAGGCCGAGGAGAAGGCTGTCCAGCAGCAAGCCGCCTGTAAGAAGCTCAAGGCCCGGGTCAAAGAAGTCCAGCAGGAGCTCCAGGATGCAGTGAAAAAATGCGAGGCCTTGGAGCATGATGCGTCGGTTCAAGGGACCGAACTCGCCAAGGCTCGTCAGAGCGCGGAGACCGCACACGGAATGAGGCCCATGCCGCCCACCAGGAGATCCAGGAGGCCAAGAAGATCACGACGGGTAAGGAATTTTAGATGCAAAGCAAGTATGCGGAGAGGCAGTACCTTTTACTAACCCGGATTCGAAGTTCCTCAGGGGCATTTACGGATTTACCACGCAGTGTATCAGACGCCGCGGAGTTCTATTGAGCCAAAGGAGGGGTTCTACGGAGAAGCTATTCTGGTCGCAGTATGTGGCGCCAGAGCATCCCGTGTCCTTCACCGATCAACTGAAACAGCTGGTGGTGCTGCATAGGGTGGCCGAACTAGCCATTAAGGATTTTATAATCCGGCTATGGCCAGCCGAAGCTATGCCAAGCAGCTACTTCGGACTCGTGAGGCGGATGGTGAACGCCTGTCCTCGGCTGGACGTTGTCAAGCGCTCGGCCTGCATTAAAGGTGCGCGCATGGCCTTCGCCCGTTGCAAGATGTGGTGGGCGAAGATGGACGCCATCGAGGTGACCAGAGGGCCACCGGAGGGCAAGGAGTATCGCACACCCGAACGGTATTTTGCGGATGTCCTGGAGGGTTCTCGTCTTGTGGCAGCACAATGTTCGCAGGACATTGTATTTGAATAAATGTATTCACGTTGCCTTTGCCTTGTATTATGAAAACAAAGCCTGTTTGTAATATAATTTTGTTATGCTTTAATTGTTTCCTCCTGTGCGGCCGTGTTGTATGTAATCTGAGGGTTGGCTACCGTCGGCTTCACGCCCTCACGTAGGTAGTACAGAGGTGTTCGAGATGGAATCTAAACAATCTTGTTCCAATTATATGGTCCTTGAAGGAGTTGTTTAGCGCAACGAACAAGGCAATCGGACTATGCGGCTTAAACGCCCTCACTTAGCCATAGGAGTTTTATAATAAAGCATGGGCGCAGCCCCTGGTGCGATCCAGAGTGCTGTCAGCATGTGATCAGGAATTCCCGATCCTTCACGTAACGCGGAAAAAATCTCCAATGATTTGTCACCCTCGAACAGCTGACCGGCTCTCGCCGTATCATGACAGTCAGTTTTCGGCTTTCTCTATTGAGGCGCTCATCTGGTCAAGGCCAGGGCACAATCGCAGTAGTTCTCCCTTTACTACCCTAGTCGATTTAGCGGAACATAGGGTAGCAAGCACAGGAGCCGGGCAACCCAACTATTGACCAAAGACATGATTCGGAGCCAATGCATATAATGCTAAATTCAGGGTGCCAAACTTATCTTTAAGGAGTGTTCAGACTTTTTTGCCGTGTTATGGGGCGATGGGGAGCCCCTGGCGAATATGGAACGCACCAGAGTGTACGGTTTAATAAATAAGTAATTAAAGGAAAACAGAGATAAAATAGAGATAGGATCTGGGGCCCTTGAACTTGGCTCATGAACTGTTTCCATTATAGTTGGTTAACATGTCAAAGCACATTGGTACAAAATAATGCAATAAGCAACCGGCTATTTGACATACCACAACCAAAAGGTGAGCTGCGTGTGGGTCCTGAAAGCGGACCGTTGAATTAGCCTCTAGGGCTTCCCGTGTACGCTTGTGCTCCGTGTCAATCCGGTGTGTTCGTCCTTTGACAGGACCATTAATCAAGCCATCGAAGGAGGCCCGCATAAGAGAAACCTGAAAAAAGGGAAAAAGAAATAGTAAAGTAATATGTGTGTCCGGGATCGGTCTAGCCGAACTGTAGATCCCCGGCTAGCTTGTGCCTCCGTCGATGCCCATGGAATTTTGAGTGCGTAATTATGTACGCGTGGTATGAATGCCACTACCTCATCGGGATTGGGACGGAGGCCGAATTGCTAATCGAGCTCTTGATGAGCCGTGCAGTCCTGTTACAGTGTAGTCCGGACGCTCTTAATGATGTCCAGGGGCTCGGCAGCCAGACTATGATGCTGCTTAAGAAGGCCGCTTTGTACCTCTGTTGCTAGGGCGGCGGTGTGCTCCTCTGTCCGGAGGGAGCGTTCTGTGTTTCCGTTGACTGTTATGATGCCGCGTGGACCGAGCATCTTAAGCTTGAGATAAGCATAATGTGGCACCGCGTTGAATCTAGCAAACATGGTTCGTCTGAGCAGTGCGTGGTAGCCGCTGCGGAAGGGGACGATGTAGAAGATTAACTCTTCGCTTCAGAAGTTGTCCGGAGAACCGAAGACCACCTCCAGCATGATTGAGCCCGTACAGCGGGCCTCAACGCCTGGTATGAATCCTTTAAAGGTAGTCTTTGTGGGTTTGATTCGTGAGGTATTAATGCCCATCTTCCGTACTGTATCCTGATAAAGCAGGTTGAGGCTACTACCACCGTCCATTAGGACTCGTGTTTGGTGAAATCCATCGATGATTGGGTCGAGGACCAGTGTGGCTGAACATCCATGCCAAAATACTAGTTGGGTGATCCCGACGATCGAAGGTAATCGGGAATGATGACCACGGATTGAATTTTGGGGCGACTGGCTCTACCGCGTAGACGTCCCTGAGTGCTCGCTTACGCTCCCTTTTGGGGATGTGTGTAGCGTATATCATATTTACCGTTTTGACTTGGGGGGGGGGGGGGGATTTATTCTGCCCCCCGGTGTTCGGCTACCGGGGCTTTTCATGCTCGTCCTCACTTTGTGATCCCTTTTCTTTGTTTTTGGCATTTAACTTGCCAGCCTGTTTGAAACCCAACAATCCCTGTTGGTATGATTGGCTTGTTTGTCTGGGTGCCGTTTATCTGGCACGGACGGTCGAGTATGCGATCCAAGTTGGAAGGTCCCTCATTGTTTCTTTTGTAGGGCTTCTTCCGCTGGTCGGACTTGGAGCCGCTGAATCCGGCGTTAACTGTGGTGTCATCCGTGTTATCGCCATTGCTTCGGCATTTGTTTCTATTGCGCTGGAGCTTGCCAGTGCTGTTCTTGGCCTCAGAGGGCCCTGCCTCGCTGGCTGTGTTTTTGCTACGAGCCAGCCAGCTGTCCTCACCCGCGCAAAAGTGAGTCATGAGTGCCGTAAGGGCTGCCATAGACTTAGGCTTTTCTTGGCCGAGGTGGCGCGCTAGCCATTCGTCACAGATGCTATGTTTGAAGGCCGCTAGGGCCTCGGCATCTGGACAGTCAACGATCTGGTTCTTTTTGGTTAGGAACCTAGTCTAGAATTTTCTGGCTGATTCTCCTGGTTGTTGAACTATGTGGCTTAAGTCATCGACATCTGGTGGCCGGACGTAAGTTCCTTGGAAGTTATCAATGAAAGCCTCTTCCAAGTCCTCCCAGGTGCCGATGGAATTCTCAGGCAGACTATTTAGCCAGTGTCGAGCTAGTCTTTTGAGCTTTAATGGGAGGTATTTGATAGCGTGGAGGTCATCTCCTCAGGCCATGTGGATGTGGAGAATAAAATCTTCGATCCACACTGCGGGATCGAATGTTCCGTCGTATGATTCAATATTGACGGGCTTGAACCCCTCGAGAAATTCATGATCCAGTACTTCATCTATGAAGCAGAGGGGGTGTGCGGCGCCTCTATATCGGGCCGCATCGCGACGTAGCTCTGATGGAGTCCGTCTGCGGCATTCGGCCCGGGCGTGATTAGGTTTATCACGTCCAAATAGGTACCTGTCGTCGTGTCTTGAGGTATGTCCTCGCAATCCGTAGATCGATCTTGTATGTCCAGCTCTACTGTCCAGGGTCTGCCCGAGGTTGTACGTGTGACCCTGAATTGTTCTGCTTCTGTTTTTACGTGAGGCAGGCTGCTGTTCGGCCTGAGTTGCTTCTTTATCCCGACCGCGGGGTGGTCGGTCCGCCGCACTGTCTCAACCACGTGGTGGTCGTTCCGCATTGCGCGAGGGAGATATGGGCTCCGGCGCCTCCTCATCGAACTGAGGTAGTAGTCTGCGTTTTGGGTAGCTCCTGGTTGGGCGCTTGAGGACATATTCTTCGGCTGTCAGGACATCAGTCCATCTGTCGACGAGTAGATCTTGTTCGGCTTGAAGCTGCTGCTATTTCTTTTTCAAGCTCCTTGCAGTGGCTATGAGCTGAAGCTTAAAGCGCTCCTGCTCTAGGGGATCCTCAGGCACGATGAAGTCGTTGTTTCCGAGGCTCGTCTCCTCCTCGGAGGGCGGACGGTAACTATCATCCTTCGAGTCTTCTTCTATGGCATGTTTGTCTGGGCTGGCATGCCCTGGTTCCCGATTGTCTCGTTCATCGGGTTCTTCTGTGTCCTCGGCACCATCAGGAGTGTTGTCGTCTCCTGTGCCGGTATTGCTGTCCCTGCTACGGCGGGACTTAGAGTGGCGCCGCTGACGATGGTGCTTTGGTTGTGTTTTAGGAGGGTCCTCCTTAGCCGGATTTTCCTTGTCATCGCCGCTATTGTTTTTCGGTGTGTCTTCCATGTAGACGTCATATGAGGAAGTGGTCGTCCATCGTCCAGTGAATGGCGGGTCCTCGCCTTGCTCCTTGTCAGCATCGTCGTCCATATCGTCGATGTCTTCGGAGCCATAATCAAGCACGTCGGTTAAGTCATCGACAATGGCTATGAAATGGGTGGCGGGTGGGAAGCTCCGATAGTGGCGCAGCTCCGAGTGCAACCATATGTTGTACTTGTGGCGTAGCTCCGAGTGCAACCATATGTTGTATTTGTGGCGTAGCTCTGAGCACGCAACCAAGCCGCTGAGTGGGAGGATTGCTCTCCACTCGACGTAGTTTTGTGACTTAGGCAAGTACAGGATCGCAGCTAAGCCTCCGAGTGGGAGGGTTGCTCATCACTAGGAGTGTTTTTGAAACATAGGCGAGTACGGGGTCGCCGCTAAGCCCCCGAGTGGGAGGGTTTCTATCCACTCGGAGCGTTTTTGAAACTTAGGCGAGTACGGGGTCGCGGCTAAGCCCCCGAGTCGGAGGATTGCTCTCCACTCGGAGTGTTTTTGAAACTTAGGCGAGTACGGGGGTTGCAGCTAAGCCCCCGAGTGGGAGGGTTGCTCTTCACTCGGAGTATTTTTGCAACTTAGGCAAATCGGGTTCGCGGCTAAGCCCCCGAGTGGGAGGGTTGCTCTCCACTCGGAGTATTTTTGAAACTTAGGCGAATCGGGTTCGCGGCTAAGCCCCCGAGTGAGAGGGTTGCTCTTCACTCGGAGTGTTTTTGAAACTTAGGTGAGTACGGGGTCGCAGCTAAGCCCCCGAGTGGGAGGGTTTCTCTCCATTCGGAGTGTTTTTGAAACTTAGGCGAGTACGGGGTCGCAGCTAAGCCCCTGAGTGGGAGGGTTGCTCTCCACTCGGAGTATTTTTGCAACTTAGGCGAATCGGGTTCGCGGCTAAGCCCCCGAGTGGGAGGGTTGCTCTCCACTCGGAGTATTTTTGAAACTTAGGTGAATCGGGTTCGCGGCTAAGCCCCCGAGTGAGAGAGGGTTGCTCTTCACTCGGAGTGTTTTTGAAACTTAAGCGAATCAGGTTCGCGGCTAAGCCACCCACTGGGGGATTTGAACACATATGCTAAAGGGGTAACAATTGTTAAGATACTGCAAAAATCTTGTCTTTGATAAGCAAACTAAAGGATTCTTATTACAACTCGTCGACCCGAGTGTTTAGGTATGAAAACGGTGGAGCAGCTCCGCATTCCACGAGCGTGGCTTGTCTTCTTTCTCGGCTACGTTGTAGAGGTGATACGCTCCGTTGTGGAGCACCTTGGTGATGATGAAGGGAACTTCCCAGGCCAGAGCGAGCTTGTGAGGTCGTTTCTAGTGCATCCGGAGCACAAGGTCTCTATCTTGGAATGCTCGACCTCTGACGTTACGGGCATGGAATCACCGCAGGTCTTGTTGATAGATGGTCGACCGGATCAGAGCCATCTCTCGTTCTTCCTCCAGGAGATCAACCGCATCTTGGCGTGCCTGCTTTGCTTCGGCTTCTGAAAAGAGTTCCACTCGGGGTGCGATGTGCAGCAAGTCACTCGGAAGCACAACTTCAGCACCATACACCATGAAGAAAGGAGTTCGGTCAGTCGACCGGTTGGGAGTTGTTCTCAGTCCCCATAGGAAGGATGACAATCAGTCACCCAGGCTCCGGCAGCATGTTTGAGATCGCGCATCAGTCAGGGTTTCAGCCCTTGAAGGATCAAGCCATTCGCCTTTTCCGTCTGCCCATTCAACTGCGGGTGCGCAACAGATGTGTAATCGACCCGAGTGCCTTGGGAAGCACAAAATGCTCTGAACTCATCAGAATCAAAGTTAGAGCCATTATCTATGATAATACCGTGAGGGACTCCATTCTGAATATCAGCTCTCTGATGAAACTGATGGCAGTGCTTGAATCGAGATTCTTGATAGGCTTGGCTTCGATCCATTTGGTGAATTTGTCGACTGCCACAAGCAAATGAGGGAAACCACTTCTGCCGGTCTTGAAGGGTCCAACCATATCCAACCCCCAAACTGCAAATGGCCAGACGAGTGGAATAGTCTTCAAGGTAGATGCAGGCTTGTGAGACATGTTTGAGTAGAACTGACAGCCTTCGCACTTGTCGACTATATCTTTTGGCATCTCATTTGCACACGGCCAATAGAATCTTGCTCGGTATGCTTTGGACACGATGGTCCGAGAGGACGCATGGTGACCACAAGTCCCCGAGTGGATCTCATTTAGGATCATTCGACCTTCTTCTGGGGAGATCCAATGCTGAGCAACTCCAGTAACACTTTCTCTGTAAAGCTGTCCACCTATCACTCTGAAGGCTTTGGATCGACGGAGAATCTAACGGGCCTCATCTTCATCCTCTGGAAGCTCCTTCCTGAGCAGATACGCAAAATATGGTACCGTTCAGTCGGGTGTGACTACCAAAACTTCCATGATTAGGTCGACTACGGCCGGGACTTCAATCTCAGTTGGATCGGGTCAACTTATCAGTTGTGGGGGCTCCTCTGTGAAAGGGTCTTCTTGGACTGACGGGGTGTGGAGATGCTCCAAGAACACTTTGCTGGGTATAGTTTTCCGAGTGGAACCTAACTTTTCCAGATCGTCAGCAGCTTGATTCTTGATTCGGGGTATGTGGTGGAGCTCTAATCCCTCAAACTTCTTCTCAAGTTTCCTTACTGCGTTGCAATAACCAGTCATTGCTGGACTCCCGATACCCCATTCCTTCATCATTTGATTGACCACCAAGTCTGAGTCATCATAGACCATCAGGCGACAGACACCGAGTGAGATGGCCATACGCAACCCATACAAAAGTGCCTCATACTAAGCTTCATTGTTTGAAGAATCGAAGTGAATTTGGAGGACATAGTTGAGCTTATCTCCTCTGGGGGACACCAGGACTACTCCAGCACCAGAGACATTCAACATCTTGGATCCATCAAAGAACATATTCTAATTCTCCGAGTGAATCTGGGTCGGTTGTTACTGTTCAATCCACTCGGCGAGGAAATCTGCTATTGCTTGGGACTTGATTGCTTTCTTTGCCTCAAACTTGATATCCAACGGAAGGAGCTCATTCGCCCATTTTGCCACTCAACCAGTTGCGTCCCTATTGTTCAGAATTTCTGATAATGGAGCGTCGCTGATGACTGAAACCGAGTGGTCTGAGAAGTAGTGTGCAACTTTCTTCGTGGTCAAGTAAATTCGATAAACAAGCTTCTGATAATGCGGATATCTCTGCTTGGACGGAGTCAAGACTTCAGAAATATAGTACACTGGGCGTTGAACTTTGTAGGATTTGCCTTCTTCTGCCCGCTCGACCGTGTACACTGTGCTGACAACTTGTCCAGTGGCTGCAATATATAGTAGTAGAGGCTCCTTGCTGATTGGGGCAGCAAGCACCGGCTGGGTGGAAAGCAGGGCTATGAGCTCTACACACGCTGCTTCGGCTTCAGGAGTCCACTCGAACTTGTCAGACTTCTTCATCAGTCGGTAAGGAGGCAATGCCTTTTCACCGAGACGAGAGACGAATCGAGTCAACGCGGCCAAACAACCAGTAAGCTTCTGAACGTCGTGCACATGCACATGGCGCTTCATTCGGAGGATTGCTCCAACCTTTTCTGGGTTTGCGTCGATCTCTTGTTCGGAAACAAGGAAGCCGAGTAACTTTCCACCCGGGACTCCGAACGTGCACTTTGATGGGTTGAGTTTGATATCATATCTTCTTAAATTGGCAAAGGTTTCAGTGAGGTCAGTCAGTAGGTCGGAACCTTTACGTGACTTGACTATGATGTCATCCATGTATGCTTCCACATTCCGACTAATTTGAGTGAGCAGGTACTTCTGAATCATGTGCATGAATGTGGCGCCAACATTCTTGAGACCAAAAGGCATGGTAACATAGCAAAAACACCCGAAAGGGGTGATGAAGGCTATTTTTATTTCGCCGGGTCTATACAGTCGGATCTAATGATACCCAGAATACACATCCAAAAAGGACAAACGGTCACACCCCGCAGTTGAGTCGACAATCTGGTCGATGCGGGGGAGAGGGAAATGATCTTTCGGGCAGGCCTGATTGATGTGCTTGAGATCGATACACATACGAAGTGAATCATCTTTCTTGGGGACCATGACAACATTGCCGAGCCACCCAGAGTGGTATATCTCACGGTTGAACTCAGCTGCCAGAAGCCGAGCCACCTCCTCGCCAATTGCCTTCCTTTTCTCCACGGGGGACCGACGGAGATGCTCTTTCACAGGTTTTGCCTTTGGGTCGACTCGCAAACGGTGCTCAGCCAGTCCCTTGGGTACACCCGGCATGTCAGATGGTTTCCATGCGAAGATGTCCCAGTTCTCACGGAGGAACTGGATGAGCGCTGCTTCCTATTTGTTGTCGAGTGTCGTTGAGCTGTGGGTTGGAGCAGCATTGGGAACAGTCGGGTGAATATGGACAGGTTTTGTTTCACCGGCCGACTGAAATGCGGATTCTGAAGCAGGCTTCTTAGCTCGCAGCAAATCACTCGGATCTACAGTCTTGTTGTACTCTTCCATTCCTACTGTTGCCATTTTCTCATCGGCAATCTTCGAGCCCTTCTGGAAGCACTCTTTTGCCCTTTGCCGATTCCCTGTGACCGTGATCATGCCCCTGGGGCCGGGCATCTTCAACTTGAAGGTACACGTAACATGGCCGAGCCATGAAACGAGCATATGCAGTCCTGCCCAGAATAGCATGATAGGCACTATGGAAATCGACCACCTCAAACTTCAACTTTTCCTTACGGTAATTCTTGAAATCACCGAAAACCACATCAAGAGTGATCTGACCGAGTGAATCGGCTTTCTTTCCTGGGATGACCCCTTGGAATCTCATGTTGCTCTCGCTGAGCTTGGACATCGGAATGCCCATCCCAGCGTACAGAATGTTCAAACCACAGCCACCATCCATCAGAACCTTGGTCAGTTGGGTGCCCCCAACAACTGGGTCGACCACCAACGCTTGCCGCCCAGGGGTAGCAACATACGCTGGGTGATCGGACTGGTCGAATGTAATGGGAGTCTTCGACCACTTTAAGTATGTCGTAGTTGCCAGAGCAACCATGTTCACTTCCCGATTGATAACTTTCATTCGACTTTTGCTCTCGACGTCAGCAAAAATCACTAAAGTGGCATTAACATTGGGGTAACCATCATCTTCCTCTTTGTCCTCCCCCTTATCAAATTCCTTCTCTTTTTCGCTGGGCTGACCCTCTCGGAAGCTCTGAATCAGGAGTCGACACTGTCAAGTGGTATGCTTAGGATAAATCCAGTTACCCTCTTCATCTTTCTTAGTGTGTATGTGGCACGGAAGATCAAGAACATCATTCCCCGCTTGATCTTACACTTTTTTGGGGACCCACGGCCCTATGGGCTTCCCCTTGAAATTACCTTGGTTCACAACTGCAGCTTTAGCAGGACATGCAGTTTCAGCCTTGCGCTTCTGCTTCCGACTGGAATTTCCTCCTCTGATGTCCTGGGCAACTGGTTTATTCTTGGCACTATGGAGTCGGTCCTCCTCTTCTCCGTTAGCGTACCGAGTGGCTATTTCCATCATTCGGGCCAGGGTCATGTCTCCAGTTCGACCGAACTTCAGGTTAAGCTCTCTGTACCATACGCCCTCTTTGAAGGCGCAAACTGCTTGGTGCTGCGACACATTTTCCATAGTATGATGAAGAGTAGTCCATCTCTAAATGTAGTCCCTTAAGGTTTCATTCGGTTTCTGGACACAATGCTGCAATTCAGTCAGGCCAGTTGGTTGCTTGCAGGTGCCCTCGAATGTTTTAACGAACACTCGGGCCAATTCTTCCCAACTGAAAATACTGCCGGGAGTCAGCTGATTTAGCCAAGCCCTAGCTGAACCCTCAAGCATCAGGGGGAGGTGGTTCATGGCTACATCATAATTTCCGCCACCAATCTGCACTGCCACTTGGTAATCTTCCAGCCAAGTGTCGGGCTTTGACTCACCGGTGAACTTAGTCACACCCATCGCCAACCTGAAGTTGGGAGGGATCTCGGCGGTCATGATGGCTCTACTAAAACACTCGGGCCCAGAAACATGAACTCTGCTTCCATTCGGACGATCTTTGTCTTGACCCTCTCTCTGTGCCCGGCCTCTGTCGACCAGACCTTGAACGAGAACTGATCTTGCATCAACCCCGAGCTCTCTTGGTTCGTCTGGAGCTCTCCGCTCATCACCATACGGGCGCCTGTCATCATACCGCCGGGGTGCGGACGATCCGCCCCTTGGAGGGGGCGTAGGCACTCGACGGCAGTCATCACTGCCGAATTGATGATCATACAGTTTGTGGTTCTGATCTAGGTATTTCTCCTAGCGGTGCCCATGTCCCTCACGCCGCAGAGGCGATCTTGGGATGTGAGCCGACTGGACTGTGTCCGCCACCATGGACCTACTATGGATCCTGTTACGCGACTGGAAAACTGCTGAGTTTTGTTCCCCTGCCGCTCGGAGCAACGCTCTGATGTGCATCAAACCTCTGCCAGCCTCCGAACGGGATGGCTTAATCGACTCTGCTATACGGGTTGCAACTCGAGATTCTAGACTAGCATGCCGTATGCCTGAGGTTCAGGCGGGAACAACTGTCGGTGATGTCGACTAGATTCGGGGATCTACCGACGAGCACGTTCATCGAGTGAATGTTGGAGATTCTCCAGACGTCTGCGCTCAGCCAGGGTGGCCAAGCGCGCAGCCTCCAAGGCCCGAGCCTTAGAGGTCTGTCCGATGATGGGGGTGTGGAGCGCCTCCACGTTGCGACGATGCAGCTCCTCCCTCTACTCCAAAGTGAGGGCTTCGGGATGATACTCGTCATGACCATGCGACGGGCCGCCGCCACTGCGATGGAAACCATGCGGGCTGTGGGTGGTGTCGACCATCAGGACCTCCGCTGCAGGGTCGCTGCTTCCACACTCGGACAGGGTCTCAGCGGAACCAATCGATAGGTCGAATAGTCCATAGAGAGATTCATCGGGCTCAATTGCCGCGACTTGAGGGGTGGCCGACTCGCGAGCCACTGCATGCTTCACCCAACGCTGAAGCCGCAATTGACCAGATCTCTTGCGACGGCGTACAGCTAGAAGAGTGGACGACGCGGGAGCCGAACGATACTGGGTCGACGGCTGCCGCAAGAGGATGCCACATGCACTCGCACGGAAGTGCACCGCCCCACGGACGGGAAGGGCCTCGACATCGAGGGGGGCCTCTTGGAGCTAGGCAGAGTCGTCGGTGATGAAAAAGAGCGTGACGAGACGGATCTCGTGGCCCAAAGCCAAACCACCGCTAGACACCATGTTGATGGAGAGCGGAAAAACTACAACCTCACCGGAAGTCACTAAGACACCTGCCCCAAGGTGGGCGCCAACTGTCGTGGGAGTATGTCTGACCGTAAGAATAGGGGGTACGTAGGAGGAGGCAAGATCCGAGCTATGGTGAGATTGTGCACGCAAGATGTACGAGTTCAGGCCCTTCTCGGAGGAAGTAATAGCCCTACGTCTCGGTGCCCGAAGGCTAGGTCGACTGGATTATGTGTGAGAGTTACAGGGGTGCGAACCTTGTGCCAAAGGAGGGGGGTGGCTTATATAGAGTGCGCCAGGACCCCAGCCATCCCATGTTACACAGGGTTCAATGCACGTTAAGATAGGGCGTTATTGGTAATGCTAGTTATAAAGAGCTCTAAATGACCTTTAAGACTACGGAGTGAATGCCCGACCGTTGCCATCCTGGATGGCCTTAGACCTTCTGTCTCCGAGTGTTTCTTTGTGTGGCTGAATGACTCTTTACTGGTCGAATGGAATTGGGGCATCCGAGTGAGACAGCTGGTCGAGTGGATTGCACTCCAATGTGACTTCAGTCGGTATCTTCTGCTTTCTTTAATGAACTTGTCTTTAGGGCAGTGTCCTTGGGTAGGGCGTCTAGGACATGCCTATGACCCTACCCTAGGTACATGTCATCGTCATGAAACTCCAGCCAGCAGGTCGAAGTCTGATACTTGCAACCATCTCTCCTACTTTGGGCTGCAGAGCGTGGCGGCACATATCAGGGTATGGTGCATGGAGAGACACATGGTACACTGTGTACACACAGTTTTGCCTGATGAACGAAACCACACTGCCATCATGATCCTTGCCGTCAGTTATCTCCTGGTTAATCGGATAATTCAGTCCGAGAAATAGAGAGCGTGTACCAAGGCTACTAACCAGCCTCCAGTCAAAAATTCCAGAAGGCCCAGAGAAGCTGGGATCCCGCTCAAAGACCTTGCAGTGACTGTACTTGTATTCCGTGAAACAACACGTCCGGTACGTGCGAACGATCATCAATCGGTCGCCGTCATCTGATCGAGCCAGGAACCACCTGCAACTGCCATGCCACATTTCTTTGAAAGGTTCTGGGATTAGGAAGGGTAGGGACACCAGGCGGCCTACAACATCATATCAAGTTGGAGTCAAATAAAAAAGGGCTTGTATTGTAGTCAATCTTAAGAACAACATGTTATGAGCATGAATATTTTATTAGTAAATGTTAAAAGTAATATAAGCAAGCCATCATGATATCATAGGAAAGTAACATACTCCTATAACATCCGTTTGTAGCGTTGACTGGAGTAGGCCAGCAATACGTCCATCCATAGAAGGAGTCCACAGCGTAAATGTAGCCCTTGGGTTCAGTGGCATCAGAGAACCATGGAGGATGTGTGATCCTGTGATGGATGTGCAGATTTATTCACTTATCGCAGTGACCTGTCAGATAGGCGAGACTGCGGTTGAAGAGCGCAATTAGCCTGAAGTCTTTATAATTCGCAGATCTTGTGGGCACTTGGCAGATTACAACCTTGAGCAAATCAAACTTGGTATCATGTTGGCTACTGTAAGATTCCGAGTATTCTGGGTCGCGGTGCCAAAGCAGTGCAGTGTTAATCAAAGGAAGGGGGATCAATTGCCGGGTGTAGACCTCAACGAGCATCCTGCTGCCGCGATCGTCGATGAGCACCATCCAAGACGTGTTCATGCCGACCCAGTACATACCGTTAATGTAGTTGAGGGTGACGAGTATCGGATCATAGTCAAGGGGGTTGATGCTCGCCACCCTATGATCATTATGCTGTGTGACACGCCGTTTCTGAAGATCAGGCGGCATCAGCAAGCAAGGAGCTGGCTTAAAAAGCTCCGGCCTGAGGGATTTGAGTAAACGGTACAACTCCGACGAGCACGCGGCGAGCGGCATGGTACTCAAATTGTCCACTCGTGAAACAATGAGCTTGATTACCTCTGTGGGAAGCGAATTCCAGCCACTCTTTCGGCAGATCTCGCTCGATTACCGCCATTGTTAGTGCTTGGGTTTCGGAAGAGCGGGAGGCGCCTTAGCAGGGATGGAAGATTGGACGATTATGTGCAGACGAAAATGGAGAAGCGAATATGTGTTGTGGGAAGTGGACATGTGACGATGACAATAGCACGACACTTGACTTACGAGACACATCCCAGCAGCGTAGGGTCATATCGATGCCAGACAACTTGATTGAGTGATCACAATACTAGTATTCCCTACAGTACCTACTACTATGCTCTAGTTTGCATATAGTGGAGTAGGATTCTGCTCTACTACTAGCACCGGAGGAGTAGTATATTCTTATCGAAAATAGTTACAAACTTCAATACCCGAACATGGAACGACTTCGAACCGCCATCGGTGCTAACTCCAATCCCGACAAGCGTTTCTTTGGGAGACATGGCGATTGCAAATGCCCATGAAGCGATTCTGATACTCCTCTATTTCTTTTTAGTTTGCATATAAGATTTGATCAAAGTCAAACTTTGTAGAATTTTACTAGCTTTGATGGAAAAGATATCAACATCCACACTATGAAATCAATAATATTAGATGCATGATGAAATTAATTTTCATAACATATTACTTTAGTATAGGAGATGTTAATATTTTCTTCTATAAAGTTAGTCAAACTTTCCAAAGTTTGACTTTAACCAAATCTTATATGCGGACTAAAAATAAACGGAGGGAGTACGTGCGTAAGGGTGGCGGTTTTTTCAAACACTATGGCTTAAAAACAGGCCACCGTCGGATGGAAATCTGACAGTTACGTGGGATTCGCCAGGATTGAGCTCGTGGCGAACAATCACCAAATATCGTTACTAGAAAAAAAGGTTAAAACACCCGGGGCTATAACTTGCACCGACTGACTACTAACAATGATACTAACAGAGTTGTAAAATGGTCAATGACCATGTCTACGTGGTGTTTGGAATTATATGCAAACTAGCAAGGTGCCCGTGCATTGCACGGAACATCAAGATGCCTTTTTTTTACAAAACACCTATTGTGATTGACCCATGAAGGAGTAATACCATGTGTAAAAACTAATGGTATCTCGATAATTTTATTGGAAAAATGGTATCTCGAGAATTTCATCGAAAAAATGATATCTCGAGAAAGATGAGAGATAAGGTGAGGAGGAGTGGGGCGTGGTGGTGACTGGTGGTCGGACTAGGCGGAGGCATGGGAATGGACGGCGCTGGCAGTGGTCACCAAGCCAGATTGTTCCAGTGACTTCCTTTTTTAATTGCTCAGCAATGAGGTTGTGGGAGGTAAGGATGAATGAGGCAAGGCCTTATCTGTAAATGTGGAGAGAGGTGCGGGTATCTTTTGTAAAATTGTCATAGTTTGCTTTCTATCCATCAGATATATATCGACGGTCTATATTATAAGATGGTAGTCACACCATCATCACTAACTCAGTTTTTTATAAGAGTAGAGACTAGGGAGTACTAGTAAGGACACCATCTACTGCTTCGTTTGTTACTCTTGCGCTCCATTGGGCAGGCACAACATCCCCTACAGCCACTCCCTCCTGCGCTCTATTCGGCGGGCGCAACATCCCCTACAGCCACTCCCTCCTGCGCTCTATTCGGCGGGCGCAACGTCCCCTACAACCACTCCCGTTTCATGGACGTCCTAGTCGATGCCTGCAAGGTGCCCTGCATCTACAAGAGTTTCGCCTGCGAGAGGTACGTCGACAAGCACTCGTTGGCGGAGCAGAGTTCTAGATGTGTGCACGCGCCTTGCTACTGCTCTGAGTGCACGCCGCTATTTGAGGGCTCGCCGGCAAGCCTCGTGCATCACCTCACGGCACCGTCCGTCACTCACTACTAGCCTGCGGTGATGAACATAAAGTACAAGACGTGCTACCCGTTCTCCATGCCGGAGTCGCTGGAGGATCACCGCCGCCTGCTAGTCGCGGAGGAGGACGACAGCGTCTTCCTCTTGGCCGTGGGCACCGGCAAGGCCCACGCAGGACGCCGCCATGTCTCTGTAGTGTGCGTCAGGGGCAACGCCGCTGACGCTGACACGAGGCCGGTGTACAGGTGCGTGCTCACTGTTACTGCCCCTCCGAGGTACGAGGGCGCCCACGCCGCCTCCATCACGCTGACTGAGACTATGCCGAGCTGCTCCGTTCCCGGCAATGTGGACATGGAAGATGCCTGGTATGATTTTCACCCCAAGATGGTGCACGGGGACTCCAAGTGTTCACTGGTCATATGCATTACCAAGTCAAATGTTCATCATTAGACTTCGCTCAATGTAATCCGCTGTCTAAGCATGTGGAGACTTCTTATTTATATAGTATGGAACCTTCCATGCATGATCTTTCTCTATTAGAGTATCGCACTTGAATAAAAGTGTATCCATGTATGGTTTAGTCTAGAATCTTCCATGTATGCTTTTGCTCCATTAGAGTTCTCGCTTGCCATTTATGAGATTAATTGAGAATTTTTACTACAGTAATGGTGAAAGACTTATGATGAACCATTTCTTACATCTCCTCTGCCACCTTCCAAGTCATCCTGATTTAATCCCTCTGTCTAGGTGTATAAGAGCATGGTTAATACTTAATAGTATAGCCAACTGTTGACTATAAGAAAGTGCCATGTCATCTATAGCCAACTTATAGCCAACATGTATAACAATTAGCTATAAGTATGTGCTACTATATTAATACATGGCCCACTTTCCACTCTCACATAGTGCCTAGGAGCACGTGCTACAGCTGGTGTCGGTGTCAAAACCGGCAGATCTCGGGTAGGGGGTCCCGAACTGTGCGTCTAAGGTCGATGGTAATGGGAGACAGGGGACACATTGTTTACCCAGGTTCGGGCCCTCTCTATGGAGGTAATACCCTACTTCCTGCTTGATTGATCTTGATGAATATGAGTATTACAAGAGTTGATCTTCCACGAGATCGTAATGGCTAAAACCCTAGAAGTCTAGCCTATATGATTATGATTGTCCCTATGGACTAAACCCTCCGGTTTATATAGACACCGGAAGGGACTAAGGTTGTACAAAGTCGGTTATAGAGAAAGGAATCTTCATATCTCGACGCCAAGCTTGCCTTCCACGCCAAGGAGAGTCCCATCCGGACATGGGTGAGAGTCTTCGGTCTTGTATCTTCACAGCCCATCAGTCCGACCCATGTCCAACAGGCCGGATGCCCAAGGACCCCTTAGTCCAGAACTCCCTCAGTAGCCCCTGAACGAGGCTTTAGTGATGAGGATTCCGGCGCGCAGATTGTCTTCGGCATTGCAAGGCGGGTTGTTCCTCCGAATACTCGAAAATAGCCTTCGAACACAAAGAACATGTCCGGCTCTGCAAAAAAAGTACCACACACAACCGCAGAGAATATAATATTTCACGAGTCCAATCTACTGACAATGTTTTGTAGCATGATGCCACGTCAACACCCGGTCATTATTTCGAACCGTTTTTCAGCCTGCCCGCTCCATGTTTTGAGATGTGGTTTCATTGGCATGTCTTGTCAAAGCAGAGATCGTGTCCTCTTATTACGGGATTCTCATCAATACGGGTGTGGGTAATCCAACCGTCCCGTCGGCATGATTCCTTGGGAATAGGAAAGTTTTAAGGCCCATGAGGAGGCATTTGATATTTGCTGCCTATATAAAGGGGTACAGACCCGTCTTTCTCCTCTACGCCTGCCTCTTCCCTAACCTTTCCAACCTCGAGTTCCATCGCCTAGGTTTTAATTGCTACGAGCCTCTCAGTCATGTCCGGATCCAGCCTTCAAGGCCGGTGGGTGGCCTCTTTTGTCACAGAGGAGGATATCACGAAGCTTCGAGCGGCAAGATACCTGGCCGCAGAAATCCTCCACAGGCTCCCTGCTAAAGGGCAGGTTATCCCTACCCCCATATCCGGCGTGAGGGTCGTATTCATCTCCCACTTCTTCCGAGGGCCAGGGTTCGCTCTCCATCCCTTTGTCCGCGGGCTCATGTTCTATTATGGGCTAGATTTTCACGATCTAGCCCCGGATTCTTTTCTTCTCATCTCGGCGTTCATCGTCATGTGCGAGGCCTTTCTCCGTATTCCCCCACCCTTCGGCTTATTGCTCAAGACCTTTAATGTGAAGCCGAAGGTGATCGAGGGGAAGCAAGCGGAGTGTGGTGGTGCCACGGTGAGCAAGCTCACCAACGCTCTTTGGCTAAAAGGATCCTTCACAGAATCTTCCAACTTATGGCAGCGGGAGTGGTTTTACATCACTGAACCCCGTCGTACCAAGTGGGCAGCTACACCTGTGTTCCGATTTGGCCCTCCAATTCAGCTGACATCATGGATCAATAAGGGGTTGGACTGGGGATCAATCGACAAGGTGCAGACTCTATAGAGCCGCATCCAGAGTCTCCTTGATAAGGACACCAATCTCATCGACGTGATTCAAGTAATGCTAGTCCTCCGGGTCCTCCCGTGCCAGCGACGGCCCCCTCCGCATGTGGGATTTTAATCCGGAAGGACCACGAACCCTTTAGCACTTCTTCGGCACAACGCACAGAGGAATGTGGAAGTTATTTTTCGGGACACGGAAACATTGACCGACACCACCGAGGACATCGGCCTTGGCTGCTTCCATCCGGATACCTCAGTAAGCACCTGACTCCCGAACAAAGCTTAGTTAAATATCCCGTAATAAGATACTGAGAAAACCATCTTCTTCCAGGGCTGGATAAAGAAGGCGGAGTGAATTAGGTGTTCGGCCCCTCTTCCCGAAGACTCAGCTTGTCCTATGCTAACAAGGATGCTGGTCTCGGCACCATACCTGTTGCCGGCGAAAGAGGACAATGAGGAGAGCAGGAAGACCAAAGCTGGCCTCTATTATGAAGGTACACCAAACACTGTGTCTGGGGAGATTAGGGCTCCCTCTTTCGAAGACAAAAGAGGAGGAGAAGCTGGCATCCTTTCTCCCCATGGTAAGAAATGGGCCGCCTCCATAGGTTGGGAGGTAAAGGCTGCTAAGCGAGGTAAGATGCCCCTGTCAGGCGGTTCGGGCTCGGAAGACGACGTTTTCGCACAGTTCCTCTGTAAGGACAAGCCTTTAGCCGAATCGTAAGTGAACAAGGGTGTTTTAAACATATCCCGTTCCTTTTCCTGTTACAATGGTAACATCAATTATATATGTTTTGCAGTCCGGCACGTAGTCTTCCTCAACAATCCTCTTCCTCGGGGGATCTTCTTTCGGAGATGATGGAAAGTGAGACGCCTCCACAGGCCTCCTCGCCCAATAGGGCGGACGACTTCGAGGTGTCGTCCCAGAGGATCTCTCCCGATCAACAAGTGGTGCAGAGGGTAATGAAGACAACGCCTGAAGGTGAAGCTTCGATTTCCCAGGGTCAAGGGTGTGCGGTCCCTATGGGGACCAACAACAAGGGCCCCGGACTATCCGGTTTACAGCCGGAGACGACTCTAGGGTCGAGCAAACATATCCCTTCCAAGGGAGTCCGTACTCCCACAGCTGCTTCCAGGAATCCGGAGGCGCCGGATACATTGATGGATATGTTGCGATATGCGTCCGTTTTAGAGGAACATCGTACCTTGATGGGTATGGTGGTTGAGAGGATTCTGTCCATGAAAAGTGGATTGAATGAAGCCTTCACGGGCCTGCTAAGAGGATTCGAGGTATGTAATGTAATATTTTCAATTGTGCTTTATACGCAAAAATGCACCTGTGTATAGATAGTAGCCCCTGAGACTCTAGTTGGCGTCCAAAGGGAGGCAATCAGAGGATCGAAAAAGACATGCCCAGGAAATAATCTAGCTAAGTGGAACACATGCTATTACATCCATGGCGACTGCCCACACTACAGAGGTTGCGGGTCTGAAGCAGAACCTTGACGTGGCAGATGATGACATCACGCTTATTAACAGGCGGCTCGACGAGGCGCAAGGTATGTTTTGGGGCGGCTAATATATGTATGTATAATAACATGAGCACAAAGCTGAGGATTATATAATAAGACATGCACAACTGCAGATAGTGCTGCCGCGGTTGAGACCCTTCGGGGAGAGCTTGCCCGAGCCAAGGAGCAAGCCAGGATGAGTAATCTGGCTGCCAAGAAGGCAGCTGAGTAGTTAAAGGCCGAACAGGCTACTCGGCGCCAGTGAGAGGAGAGAATATCTACCATAGAGCGAGAGCTAAAGGATGCCACTGGCAAATGCCAAGCAATCGAGGAGGAGAACAAGGCCAAAGTAGCCGAACTCGAGAAGGCCTTACGAGAGGCGAGAGAAGCATGATCCGAGTCGAGAGCAGCTCGGGAGGAGATCCTACAAGCCGGGGAGATAGCGTCCGGTAATCCCTTTCTATTACAGACGAAATTCGGCGATCTGAAGTATGCCCCGCTTAATCAAATGTGGAGCTCTCCGGACGCATTCTTGGACTTGACGAAGAGTGCCTCCGATGCGGCGAAGTTTTACCAAGCGCAAGAAGGGTATGCAACGGAGAAGCTTTTCTGTTCACAATTCGGCATGCCAAAGCGCCTGCTGTTGCTGAATGAACAGATGGGCCAGTCGGCCGAGCTCCACAAGATATTCGTATCTGCCATGAAGGATGTCGTAGTCCGACTGTGGCCGACTGAGCCAGTTCCGGATAGTTATTTCGGTTTGGTGCAGAGACTTGTGGATGTGGTGCCGCGTATCCACGCCGTGAAGCGATCAACGTGCATTGAAGGTGCACGGATGGCCTTTTCCCGTGTCAAGACGTATTGGGCGAAGATGAAGACCGCCGATATTGCAGCGAAGAGTCCACCCGGGGGCAAGGACAAACACACGCCTGAGCATTATTTTGAAGATGTCCTAGAGGGCGCCCGCTTGATAGAGGGTGAGTGCTCAAAGGATATGATCTTCGAGTGAATGTACCGAGATTGTAAAAAACAATTTTATGATATATTAAGGCTATATGTTTTATACTTTTGCCTAAAAGCTTTGGTTCCTCCTGTGCGGCCGTTTTTGTATAATCTGAAAGTTTTCCAGTCGTCGGCTTCGGCCCCCTCGCATAAAATACGGGGGTGTTTGGAAAAGCACTTGATCACTCTTGACCCAACGTCTTGGTCCGTGAAGGAGGTGTCAATGCGGCGAACGAGGCAATCGTACTATAGGGATTTAACACTTTCACTTAGCCATAGGAGTTTGACGGTGGGTCTATGATATAGCCCCTGGTATGTACGCGGTTATCCCAATAAGGTGCGTTACATAGGTGACCTGAAGAACGGTCCTTCGTGTAATACAGAAGAATCGCGAAAGATTCTGATAAGTCATCAAGTGGTTGACCAGCTCTCGCCGCATCATGACAGTCAGTTTTCAGCTTTCTCTACTGAGGTGCTTGACCAGATGAACCAGAAACACAATGGCAGTAGTTCTCCCTTTACTACCCTAGCCGATAGAGCGGAACGTAAGGTAGTAAGCACAGGAGCCGGGCAACCCAACTATTGATCAAAGACATGATTCGGAGCTGATGCATATAAGGCCAAACTCGTGACGCCGAAGTATGGTATAAAGCTATTCGGTCTTGTCGGCAACTCATTTGTTCCCATATCGAGCCCCTGGCAATTTGTGCCGAGGTGCGTGTGTGAAACAACCGAAGAAGCAAAATTCAGTTCTTTAGAAAAAGCGAATACTAAATACGGATTATGTCCACTGGAATCTAATTGATATGTCAATTGCCATCTTACAGATAATAACGCCACAACCCAGGCTATTTGACATGCCGGTGGTCGAAGGCTGAGGGAGAAGGCACTTTACAGGCTCGAAATGGAGAGTGCGGTCTACAAAAAAATATTTGGACCTCCTGTCGCATGTCTGCGCCGCCGTGCCTCGGTTAAAGGACCCCTTAACAAGAATAGCCTTTGGGTGAGTGTACGAAGCCGAACTCCAAAAGAGTCCGTGAGATGACCAGCCTTTGAGCCACCTGTGGTAAAAGATAAAAAATAGTTAGAAAAGAAAAATAGGCTATGGGAGTGCTTGTAGGCCTGTCCGTATTGTGCCTCCGCCGATGACCAGGGTATTTTAAGTGCATAATTATGTATGCGCGGTACAAACTTCGCAGGTGTATGAGGCAGACGACGGAGGCCGAACTGCTAATCCAGCTTTGAGATTGATCAGCCCTGTTTAGTAGAAACCGGCGGCTTAATGGCCAATGAGATACGCGGCTTGATGAGGCCGCTTTGTACTTCAGCTGCAGTAGCCGTTGTATGATCCTCTGTACGGAGGGAGCATTCTGTATTTCCATTATTGTTATGACGGCGCGTGGACCGGGCATCCTAAGTTTTGCATGGGTGTAGTGTGGGACCGCATGAAAAAGAGCAAGAGCGGTACGCCCCAGAAGTGCATGGTAGCTACTGCGGAATGGGACAATATCAAAGGTCAAGCCTTCGTTGCGTAAGTTGTTCAGTGAATCGAAAACGACTTCCAATGTGATGGAGCCCGTGCGATGGGCTTCTATGCCGGGTACTGCTCCCTTGAGGGCAGCTGTGGCGGGCTTGATTCTTGAAGGATCAATGCCCATTTTGCGGAGAGTGTCTTGGTAGAGTAGATTAAGGCTACTATCGCCGTCCATAAGGACTTTCGTGAGATGGAACCCGTCGATAATTGGGTCGAGGACCAGAGCTGCTGAACCTGCGTGACGGGTACTGACGGGGTCGTCCTTGCGATAAAAAATGAACGGGCAGGCCGCCCATTGATTAAATTTTGGGGGGACCGGCTCTATGGCGTAGGCGTCCCGTAGTGCGCGCTTGCGCTCCTCTATGGGATTGTGCGTCACGTATACCATGTTTACTATTTTTTTTGACCGTATCCATGTTTACTATTTTTACTTTTGGGGGGAAATTCCTTCTGACCCCCGGTGTTTGGTTGGCGAGTCTCTTCGTCGTCGCTGTCACTGGGCGGCCCCTTCCCCTTGTGTTCGACATTAAGCTTGCCTGCTTGCCTGAAGACCCAACAGCTTCTGTTGGTATGATTGGCTGGTTTATCGGGGGTGCCATGAATCTGGCAGGGCCGATCCAGTATCTTGTCTAAATTGGATGGTCCATCTCTGTTTGCCTTGAATGGCTTTTTCCGTTCACCGGGTTTGGAGCCGCTGAATCCAGCGTTGACCGCCGTGTCTTGCGTTCCTTCATTATTATTGCGACGCTTGTGTTTATTGTGTCGTGGCTTGCCGTTGTCGTCTCAGACTTCGGAAGTGCCCGGATCGCTGGCGCTGTTGCTTCTACGAGCAAGCCAGTTGTCTTCTCCTGCGCAAAAGCGGGTCATCAGAGCGGTAAGGGCTGCTATGGATTTTGGTTTTTCTTGACCGAGATGGCGGGTGAGCCACCCGTACCGGACGCTGTGTCTGAAGGCCGTGAGGGCTTCAGCGTCCAGGCAATCGACAATTTGGTTCTTTTAATTAAGAACCTAGTCCAGACTTCCTAGCTGACTCTCTGGACTGCTTGATGATGTGACTTAAGTCATCGACATCTGGTGGCCGGACGTATGTACCTTGGAAGTTATCGCGGAAGGCGTCTTCCAGGTCCTGCCAGCTGCCAATGGAGTTCTCTGGGAGGCTGTTTAGCCAGTGTCGTGCTGGTCCCTTTAGTTTTAGTGGGAGGTATTTGATGGCATGGAGATCATCACCGCGGGCCATGTGGATATGGAGAAGAAAATCCTTAATCCATACCGCGGGATCTGTTGTTCCATCGTATTCATGGGTTTAAACCCTTCTGGGAATTCGTGTTCCATTACTTCACTAGTGAAACAAAGGGGGTGTGCGGCGCCTCTATATCGGGCCACGTCACGACATAGTTCGGATGGAGTCCGTCTGCGGTTATCGGCCCGGGCATGATTATGATTGTTACGTCCGACTAGGTAGCCGTTGTCGCGTGTCGGGGCACGCCCCCGTGATCCATAGATCGATCTATTCTGACCTGCTCTACTGTCCAAGTTCTGCCGCAGGTCATATGTATGTCCCCAAGCTGTTTTGTCTCTGCCTTTACGGTGAGGTAGTGCGGGCTGGTATTCGGCTTGAGTTGACACTTCGTCCCAGCCACGTGGTGGTCGGTCAGCCGCATTGCACGATGATGGTACGGGCTCCAGCGCCTCGTCGTCGAATTGAGGTAGCAATTTGCGCTTCGGATAACTTTTGGTTGGGCACTCGAGGCCGTGTTCCTCGGCTGCTAGGACCTGAGTCCATCTGTCGTTGAGCGTATCCTTTTCGGCCTGAAGACGTTGCTGCTTCCTTTTCAGGATCCTCACTGTTGTGATGAGCTATTGCTTAAATCGTTCTTGCTCGAGGGGTTCTTCTAGCACGATGAAGTTTTCGTTGCCGAGACTTATTTCGTCTTCGGAGGGTGGCATATAGGTGCTGTCCTCCGAGTCGTCGTTCCCAACTGGCTCGTTGGGGTTACTTTGCCCTTCCTCCCTGCCTTCCTGTTCGGAAGCTGGTTCGATGAGGGCGTTTGGGTCTTCGGCATTCTCTGGAGTATTATTTTCTCCGGTGCCGGTATTGCTTTCTTTGTCATGGCATGATTTTGAACGGCGCCGCTGATGCCGCCGCTTCGGTGGTTTATCAGCGTTTTTGTCCTTAAATGGATCCTTACCGTCGTCCTCGCCATCATCTTTGGATGTATCCACCATATATATATATATCGTACGTGGAGGTGGCCGCCCAGTGTCTAGTATGCGGTGTGCCTTGGGCCTGCTCCTCTCCGGCGTTGTCGTCCATACCGTCGATGTCTTGGGAGTCGTAATCGAGCATGTCGGTTAAATCCTCGACAGTCGCTATAAGGTGGGTGGTGGGTGGGAGAAAAATTCCCTGCTCTCAACCCCTAGTCCGGGCTGGGCATAGTTTGGACGTTGCTCCTCTGTAATGACAAGGGATCGCATTAGGTCCAGAGACTCGCTTAAATGCGAGGCTTGTTCGTAGAGAGAAAAATCCATGGAGTACGGCGGGGGGATACTCCCCGGCCGTACTCACACGGTGCTTACTCCGAGAGTTCGGAGCCAATGCCCGGAGAGGAGTCTGGCTTCGTGATGGTTGCGAGCGACGCCACTTCAACCGGTTCTCCCGTACTGGGTTTGGTGGCTGCGGACAGTCCGGCGGGCTCGTGAAGTCCGTCTTCGGACATGGCGACACGTTCCAGATCTAAGGCCAGAGCGGGGGCTGGAGTCACGAATCCTTGGAAGATCAAGTCCCCCCGGACGTCAGTGACATAGTCCAGGTTTCTGCAACTAATCCGGTGACCCGGGGCGTAGCTGTCGATCTGCTCTAGATGGCCAAGCGAGTTGGCCCGCGGTGCGAAGCCACCGAACATGAAGATCTGGGCGGGGAGAAAAATTTCCCCCTGGACAGCGTTGTTGTAGATTTCTGGCGGAGCCATCGCACCTCTTGACGACGCATCAATGAAAGCGGCAATGTCGGTGTCAAAACCGGCGATCTCGGGTAGGGGGTCCCGAACTGTGCGTCTAAGGTCGATGGTAATAGGAGACAGGGGACACGATGTTTACCCAGGTTCGGGCCCTCTCTACACGATGTTTACACGATGAATATGAGTATTACAAGAGTTGATCTACCATGAGATCGTAATGGCTAAAACCCTAGAAGTCTAGCCTATATGATTATGATTGTCTCTATGGACTAAACCCTCCGCTTTATATAGACATCGGAAGGGACTAGGATTGTACAAAGTCGGTTACAGAGAAAGGAATCTTCATATCTGGATGCCAATCTTGCTTTCCACGCCAAGGAGAGTCCCATCCGCACACGGGTGAGAGTCTTCGATCTTGTATGTTCACAACCCATCAGTCCGGCCCATGTCCAACAGGCCGGATGCCCGAGGACCCCTTAGTCCTGGACTCCCTCAGCTAGCTCTTGCATGAGAGCTCGCTTACATTCTCTCTCCTATCCTCTCTCCTCCAACTAAATATTAGAAATATTACTTTACTTCTTACAGCCTGTTGAGTATATCTTATTGTACTCGCTCTAAGTCACCGTACGAAAACCAAATAATCCCAAAACACTTGGGCGCAGTGCATTAACTCCCACCTCGCTTCTTGTTTCTTGACATACCAATCAATAAGAGATGTGGGGCGTGCATGTTTTCAATGACTCAAGACTACCAAACACGACATGCAGTGCTTAGTTCATTGCATGCAATGCTATTAATTAGCAAATAAACATTAAGTTCTCTCGTTTTCCCCTCATTCTTGGTCATGGTGCACAATTTAAGATGACTTATTCACCTAGACGGAGGGAGTACATTCATGGTGGTCTAGAAAAAATAACCAAAATCGATACTTAAAAACTAATTCTTAAAGATCATTTCTTGCAAAGCACAATAAGCGTTATTTCTTCACAAGTTTGGATGCAGGTTGAATAGTTCAACGGTTTTGTTTGCAAAAGATACTTTTTTTATCTATTTCACCGGTATGTTTGTGAGATCTAGAGAAGAAATAATATCTGAAGAAACCTATCGACACTCGTTACAGATGAGATGACCCCTACATACTTTGTCAAAATAAACAACTCCCCGATCAATGCATTTCACTGTTCCGTGCAACACACGGGCACCTTACTATATATTAGTACGACCATAAATTTAACTAACATTATATATAGTATGTCACCAAAAATTATATCATTGACAACTATGTTCAAATACGAATCCAATGATATAGTTTTTCTTGACATGCACTAACATTTTGTCAGTTAAATCTTCAGTCAAATTCAATGGGGGACTAATAAACCATGACCGAGGTAGTACTAGTGTAGAGGGCGACACTACACGGGAGTCTCACCCCGCTCGTGGTGCAGCAGTAAAGCCGTCATATCACAAAACCCCACCATTCCCAGTAATAAGTGGCGTGGTAAAATGAACGGACAAGCAACCATCACATCCCTCCGTATTTTTTGCATTTCATTTCTCTGCATTTATTTTGTCCGGTTCATCTCGCACACTAGATCCCTAGCTACTACTCCTAGTATCCCTAGCTACTACTCCTAGGGTCAGTTCTTTTGGCGGCTTAAAAAATAAGCCTTCTCTTCCCTAGCTTTTCCCATAAGACTAGTCACAGTGGAGAGTAACATAAGGCGCCTAACTCATTCATTTGTGCTTCTAAACTACTACCTTTGTCCTGGTTTATTAGTCACCATTGTAATTTGTGCTAAATTTTGACCAAAGATTTAACTGATAAAATGTTAGTGCATGTCAACAAAAGTTATATAATTTTGGGTGACATGCATAAACATTTCATTATTCAAATTTATGGTAAAAATTTGACATGGATTATAATGGGGACTGAGGTAGTCCTGGATTAGGGGGTGTCCGGATAGCCGAACTATCATCTTTGGCCGGACTCCTAGACTATGAAGATACAAGATTGAAGACTCCGTCCCGTGTCCGGATGGGACTTTCCTTGGCGTGGAAGGCAAGCTTGGCGATGCGGATATGTAGATCTCCTACCATTGTAACCGACTACTGTAAACCTAACCCTATCCGGTGTCTATATAAACCGGAGGGTTTTAGTCCGTGAGGCGAACAACAATCATACCATAGGCTAGCTTCTAGGGTTTAGCCTCTATGATCTCGTGGTAGATCTACTCTTGTACTACCCATATCATTAATATTAATCAAGCAGGAGTAGGGTATTACCTCCATCGAGAGGGCCCGAACCTGGGTAAAAACATCGTGTCCCTTGTCTCCTGTTACCATCCGCCTAGACGCACAGTTCGGGACCCCTACCCGAGATCCGCCGGTTTTGACACCGACATTGGTGCTTTCATTGAGAGTTCCTCTGTGTCGTCATCGATAGGCCCGATGGCTGCTTCAATCATTAGCAATGACGCAGTCCAGGGTGAGACTTTTCTCCCCGGACAGATCTTCGTATTCGGCGGCTTTGCACTACGGGCCAATTCGCTAGGCCATCTGGAGCAGATTGAAAGCTACGCCCGCCATCGTGTCAGATTTGGAAGTTTAAACTACACGGCCGACATCCGCGGAGACTTGATCTTCGACGGATTCGAGCCGCTGCCAAGCGCGCCGCACTATCTCGATGGGCATGATCTAACTCTGCCGCCGAATAGTTCCTGTAGGCCGCACTAGTGTCTGCTCCGACCATTGATTCGGAGCCGATCTCGCCGATCGAGGATGGTTGGTTGGACACCACCTCGGGGGCTGAAATCTCTACGGTGATTGAGCCGAACACAATCCCTGTCGCTGCGAAGACCGTGACTCCAAGGTGCCGGACTCCTCTCCGGACTCCGAACCTTCCGCGCCCCTGCCAATCGAATCCGATTGGGCGCCGGTTATGGAGTTCACTGCCGCGGACATCTTTCAGCACTCGCCCTTTGGCGACATCCTGAATTCACTAAAGTCTCTCTCTTTATCCGGAGAGCCCTGGCCGGACTACGGTCAGGAAGGTTGGGATGCGGACGATGAAGAAATTCAATGCCCACCCACCACCCACTTTATAGCCACTATCGATGATTTAACCGACATGCTCGACTTTGACTCCGAAGACATCGACGGTATGGACGACGATGCCGGAGACGACCAAGACCCAGCGCCTACAGGGCACTGGAAGGCCACCTCGTCATACGACATATACATGGTGGACATCCCAAAAGATGGGAACGGCGATGGAACAGCGGAGGATGACCCCTCCAAGAAACAGCCCAAGCGCCGACGTCAGCGGCGCCGCTCTAAATCCCCCCACAACAAAAACGGCGATTCTCGCACAGGAGATAATAACACCCCGGATATTGCCGAAGACAACCCCCTCCAGCAGGATTCAACACAGGAGGAGGGAGAAGCAAGTCCGCACAACAGTGCGGCAGAAAGAGATGTAGAGGACGATAACTATGCGCCTCCCTCCGAAGATGAGGCAAGCCTCGACGACAACGAATTTGTCGTGCCTGAGGATCCCGCCGAATAGGAGCGTTTTAAACGCAGGCTTATGGCCACGGCAAGCATCCTCAAGAAAAAGCAGCAACAGCTTAGAGCTGACCAAGACCTGCTAAGCAGCGGATGGACTGAAGTCCTTGCAGCCAAGAGTATGAACTCGAACGCCTCCAAACGCTACCCCAAACGCAGGCCGTTGCCTCGATCAGAGGAGGAAGCACCCAAGTCACCAGCGCACGACATGGCAGACCGGCCACCCCGTGGCCGCGACAGAGAAGCCTCTCGGCCCTCCGCTCAAGCCACACGCCAACGCCGCTCAAAAAGTATCAAGGCACGGGAAAACGCGCCGGAGTTGCAAGATATATTGGAGGATAAGGCAAAGCATACAAGATCGATCTACAGATCGTGTGGGCGCCCAACGACACGTGATGATAACCGTCACGCCAGATACAGCAACTCCGGCCAGGCTGAACACAGTAGACAAAGCTCATATGAGCTACGTCGTGATATAGCCCAATCTGAGGCTCCAAGACACCCACTATGCTTCACGGATGAAGTAATGGATCATCAAATCCCGAGGGTTTCAAACCCGTAAACATCGAATCATACGATGGCACAACAGATCCTGCGGTTTGGATAGAGGACTACCTCCTCCATATCCACATGGCCCTTGGTGATGATCTACACGCCATCAAATACCTCCCACTCAAGCTTAAAGGACCAGCTCGGCATTGGCTTAACAGCTTGCCAGCAGAATCAATTGGTTGTTGGGAGGACATGGAAGCCGCATTCCTTGATAACTTCCAGGGCACATATGTGGGACCACCAGACGCCGATGACCTTAGGCACATAATTCAGTAGCCAGAAGAATCGGCCAGGCAATTCTGGACACGGTTCCTCACAAAGAAAAATCAAATCGTTGACTGTCCGGATGCAGAGGCCCTTGCAGCCTTCAAACATAACATCCGTGACGAGTGGCTTGCCCGGCACCTAGGACAGGAAAAGCCGAAATCTATCGCAGCCCTCACAACCCTCATGACTCGCTTTTGTGCGGGAGAGGACAGCTGGCTAGCTCGAACCAACAACTTGGCCAAACATCCTGATAGTCCGGATACCAAGGACATCAATGGCAGGTCGCGTCGCAACAAGAACAAGCGCCGCATTAACGGCGATAATGCTGAAGACACGGCAGTCAATGCCGGATTCAGAGGCTCTAAACCCGGTCAGCGGAAGAAGCCATTCAAAAGAAATACCCAGGGCCCGTCCAACTTGGACCGAATACTCGATCGCTTGTGCCAGATACATGGCACCCCCGAAAACCAGCCAATCACACCAACAGGGATTGTTGGGTGTTCAAGCAAGCAGGCAAGCTAAGTGCCGAACTCAATGACAAGGGGCTGCATAGCGATGACGTGGAAGAGCCCCGGCTGCCGAACAATAGAGGACAGAAGGGTCTCCCCCCCCCACAAGTGCGGACGGTGAACATGATATACGCAACCCATATACCCAAAAGGGAGCGGAAGCGTGCGCTAAGGGACGTATATGCGATGGAGCCAGTCGCCCCGAAGTTCAACCCGTGGTCTTCCTGCCCGATCACCTTCGATCGAAGGGACCACCCCACTAGCATCCGTCACGGCGGTTTCACCGCATTGGTTCTTGACCCAATTATTGACGGATTTCACCTCACCAGAGTCTTGATGGACGGCGGTAGCAGCCTGAACCTGCTTTATCAGGATACAGTGCGCAAAATGGGCATAGACCCCTCAAGGATTAAACCCTCAAAGACGACCTTTAAAGGCGTCATACCAGGTGTAGAGGCCAATTGTACAGGCTCAGTTACACTCGAAGTGGTCTTCGGATCCCGGATAACTTCCGGCGAAGAGTTAATCTTCGACATAGTCCTCGCTCCACGGCGACTATCACACCTTTTCGGACGAACCGCATTTGCAAAGTTCAATGCGGTGCCGCCCCACGCATACCTCAAGCTCAAGATGCCAGGCCCTCGAGGGTAATCACGGTCAATGGAAACACCGAACGCTCTCTCCGAACGGAGGAGCACACGGCGACCCTCGCGGCGGAGGTGCGAGCAGCCTCTCACAGCAATTCTTGAGTCCGCCCGATGGCGTCCGGACAACATCAGCGCGCCGAGTAACCTACAACAAGACCGCTGGCACGATCCAAGCACGTGTAGCAATCCGCCCCAACCCCAGCCCTCGCGAAATTGGCGAAGCCAAGATTACGCTGCATACATAACTATGCTCTGGAGATACCATGGGCATAAGGGGAGAATGCGACCACGGCACGCCTGCACGCGGCTCAACCGCACTGTGGGCTCCCGATTGTGTCATTCTTTTTCTTTTCCTTTTTCTTACTTTCGGGACTCTGTTCTCCGGAAGCCTGTCCGGCATTCGCGTCGAACTCACGATGCAACAGCCAGGGAAGCAGAAAAATGCGTCTAGTGTCCAGGTGGTCTCTACTACGAGGATTATACCTGTTTTACATACCATCCCGCAGCTTACCCCTGGAGGGGGACATGTTAAATAGTCCCATCCCTTGCTTATCGCACAATTTGTATCATTCTGCTTTTATTTGCAGTTTCTTTTTAATAACCAATATATAGCTCTTGCCTATTATTGCATTCTTTCCCATTATATATGTTCATTTCATGACATGTTGCACCCGTACACTTTGGTATGACCAATACACCATGGGCTTATGTACCCCAAAAACATGGTGTGACAAGTCCGAACACTTTCACAAGTGCGGCACCCCGAACTTATAGCATTATATGCATCGGCTCCGAATCATGTCTTGGGTCAATAGTTGGGTTTGCCTGGCTCCCGTGTTTTGGTACCTTACGTTCCGTTATATCGGCTAAGGTAGCACCGGAGAACCACTGCGATTGTGCCTCGGTTGAGCTGGATTGAGCACCTCGGTGGAGAAAGCTAAACTGACCGTCATGATAGGGCGAGAGCCGGTCGCTGTTCGAGAGGTTTTTCGGGTCCCTAAAGACTTATGCCGCTTAGAGCGAGGAACCGGCATTGTCCGCCAAGGCGTGGATAGCGCCCGAACTCGGTCTTCCGAATACTAGGGGCTTCGCCAAAATTTAAAATTATAGAATTCTATGGTTAAGTGAGAGTGTTCAAGCACTATAAGTCCGGTTGCCTTGTTCGTTGCGTTGAGCGCCTCCCTCGATGGACCCAAGAATGGGAACAAGATCGCTCAAGTTTATCCCGAACACCCCAAAGACTTTCGTGGCATGGGGGCTGAAGCCAACGACTTGCCATCTCTCAAATTTGATAAACGGCCGCATAGAAGGTAATATTTTAAATTAACAAGCGTTGCTTAAGCGCATATGAACAAGTTTTCAGCGTACAAGATAAAAAATGTGAGTCTATTCAAAAATTACATCTTTGGAGCACTCATCCGCTATACGGCGGGCACCCTTCAGGACGCCCTCATAGTACATTTCGGGCGTGCGATGCTCCTTGCCCTTCGGTGGCCCATCCGTCACAAGCTTCTCCGCATCCAGCTTGCCCTAGTGCACTTTAGCACGGGCAAGGGCCCGACGGGCACCTTCAATGCAGACGGAGCGCTTGATGACTTCAATCCATGGACAGGTGTCCACCAGCCGCCGAACTAGCCCAAAGTAGCTCCCAGGCATGGCTTCCAATGGCCACAGCCGAACTATAAGGCCCTTCATGGCCTGTTCAGCGACCTTATGGAGCTCGACTAGCTGCTTTAGCTGGTCGCTTAGGGGCACCGGATGTCCGCCTCGATACCGAGACCGTAACACCTTCTCTGTCGAGCTCCTCCTTGGCGCGGTAGAACGCAGCAGCATCGTACACACCACGGGCAGATATGCGAATGCTCTGGAGAGCTCGAATCCGGGTAAGTAATAGGTAATTCACTTTCACATGCTTGCTTTGCATAAAGAATGCCTTACCCGCCGCTATCTTCTTTAATGATTCAATTTCCTGGAGGGCTTTTTGGGCCTCGGCCTTAGCAGCTTTGGCACTCTCAAGAGCCGAGGCAAGCTCGAACTCTCGGGTCTTCGAGTCATGCTCCAAACCCTCGTTTTTTTTCACGAGAGCCTGGAGCTCTTGCCGTACCTCCGCCAGCTATGCCTCCCCTTTCTCTCGCTTGGCGCGCTCCGCGGCCGCTTTATTTTCGGCTGCGGACACCGCCTCCTTCAGGGTCGCCACCTCGTTCGTGGCCCCTACAATACCCACGTTATTCCTGTCATTTTTTGCAACCGAATCCTTCCTATAAGGTATTTCTTTAATAAGGTATTACTTACCTTCCTTGTCCTCGAGCTGCTTCTTGGCAAGGCCGAGCTCGTTCTCGGACCGCTCGAGGCTCTGCTTCAATGCATTGACCTCCGCAGTCAAGGCGGGCAGAGGTCAAGAGCCTGCATTCCCATATTGACTTACTTATGTTAGACTCCTCACAGATATCTTTTAGATCCTTTGTCCCGCTTTTCTTCCTAACACCGAACTAAGCATCGTGGGCTACTGTTTATGCATTAATATTTTTACATATTCTAAACATACCTCAAAGCTCGTTAGAAGGTCTGCATAGCTTCGTCGGCCCGCTTTTGCCGGATCGAACTTTCTCGGATCACCACACTCATAACAAAGGTCTTGTGCTCCTCCTTGATGGAGGCGTTAAGCGCCCAAGATATGCTATCCGGTGCCTCGGTTGGACGGAGGACACCGGCGTCTTACCATTCCTACGAAGGGGCCGCTTGCCGGACTTCAGAACCGCTGAAGGTTCCGTAATGGAGTCCGGACAAGGGTCGGGCTTAGAGCCCCTGGGGGTCTTGCTCCCCCCGCGCCTGGAGTCCGGGAGGCTTCCTTGCGGCGCCTCCTGCGCCACCTCCTCTCGACCAGGCTCCTCTTAGGGCACCACCTCGGCGTCGGTCACAGCGTGAGGCAAGGAGGCGGCCTGAAGTGAATTACTCTCCATTTCCGACGAACTCAGGGACCCGCTCGACGAAGCGGCGAACTCGTCCTTGGGCGGGCTGCATGATTGTTCGGCATTAGAGAACACTATGCAACATAAAAAAGCCATGGGTATCCGGACACTTACGATCTCGCCAGGGGCTTGGCCCGTGTTGGCCACTCCTCCTCGTCGCTGTCGGCGTTGGTGGAGAAGTCCGGAGGAAGGGTCCTTCCCTTCTTGGACCCTCCGGCCTCCCGGTTAGGCGGCTTTCCTCTTCTTCTCTTCCCCCGCTGGGGGAGAGGCTTCTTTTTCCTCCTCCTCTTCCTCAGAGGAGGATTCCGCCTCAGGGTCATCGGGCGATGAGTCTGACAGCCCCTAGCGCCGGGAGCTCCTTCGAGTTCCTGTGGCCTCCTTCTTGGCCTTCTTCTCCGGCACCACGTGGGGTGCCGGAGCCAGCAACCCTGTGAATCGGGCGTCCGCTGGGTCTTCTGGCAATGGGGCCGGACAGTTAATCTTTCTGGACGTCTTCAGCCAGTCATGTCAAAGGTTAGGGAGTTTTAGATCCCGCATAGAGTCAAACTATGAGAAAAGAGTCCCATAAAGGGTAAAATAACTTACCTCGCTGGCTTGACGCTGCGAGCTGAATCCGCGATCTTCGGTAGCGGATGTGGGAGCCTCGACGCCCTTGAACATCACCTTCCAGGCATCTTCATACGTAGTGTCGAAGAGCCGGCTCACGGTCCGGTGCTGTGCCGGATCAAACTCCCACAAATTAAAGGCCCGTTGCTGGCATGGGAGAATCCGGCGGATGATCATAACCTGGACTACGTTGACAAGCTTGAGCTTCTTGTCCACCAGGTTTCGGACACAGGTTTGGAGTCCGGTCAGCTCTTCCGAATCCCCCCACGACAGGCCCGTCTCTTTCCATGATGTGAGTCGTGTGGGGGAGCCAGGTCTGAATTCGGGGGCCGCCGCCCATTTGGAGTCGCGCGGCTCGGAGATGTAGAACCACCCTGATTGCCACCCCTTTATTGTCTCCACGAAGGAGCCCTCGAGCCAAAGAACATTGGGCATCCTGCCTGCCATGGCGCCTCCGCACTCCGCCTGTCGGCCGCTCACTATCTTCGGCTTGATGCTAAAGGTCTTCAACCATAAACCGAATTGGGGTTGGATGCAGAGGAAGGCCTCGCATTACCCATTTATAAACGTCGAGATATTGAGGATGAAGTTTGGGGCCAGATCGTGGAAATCCAGGCCGTAGTAGAACATGAGCCCCCGGACAAATGGGTGAAGTGGAAAACCTAATCCGTGGAGGAAGTGGGTGAGGAACACCACCCTCTCTTGGGGCCTGGTAGTGGGGATGAGCTGCCCCTTGTTGGGGAGCCGACACGCGATGTCGCCGGACAAGTATTCGGCCTCCTGCAGCTTTGTGATGTGCCCCTCCGTGACGGAGGAGGCCATCCACCTGCCTCCCGCTCCGGACATAGTTGGAGAAGGTTGAGGTGAGATGTACGGACTTGGGCGCTGGAGCTCGAGTGCGCGGAAGTGGATGAGCAAAGGAGGAAGAAGGCGTAGGTGAAAAGGTGGATCCTTATCCCCTTATATGGACGAATGACTATGTGTCCCCCGCCAGCCTGGTAAAACTCGCTTATCTCCCAAGCGCCGTAATCAATGGCGCGGATGGGTTACCCACGTCCGTATTGATGAGAATGCCGGAATAAGGGGGGCACGATCTATGCTTTGATAAGACGTGCCAAGGAAACTGCCTCGCTAAACGCGCTGAGGTGGAACAGTAAAAAACGATTCATATAAAGGCCTGGTCGTGGTGTGATGTCACGCCGCAGAATACGTTAGCAGATCTGTGCAAAAATTATTCTCTCTACGGTAGTATGTGGAACTTGTTTTGCAGAGCCGGACACTATCCTGGTGTTCAAAACCTTCTATGGAGTATTCGGAGGAAGAACCCGCCTTGCAATGCCGAAGACAATGTGCGCGCCGGACTCGTCGTCATTGAAGCCTGGTTCAGGGGCTACTGAGGGAGTCCTGGATTAGGGGGTGTCCGGATAGCCGAACTATCATCTTTGGCCGGACTCCTAGACTATGAAGATACAAGATTGAAGACTCCGTCCCGTGTCCGGATGGGACTTTCCTTGGCGTGGAAGGCAAGCTTGGCGATGCGGATATGTAGATCTCCTACCATTGTAACCGACTTTGTGTAACCCTAACCCTATCCGGTGTCTATATAAACCGGAGGGTTTTAGTCCGAGGGACGAACAACAATCATACCATAGGCTAGCTTCTAGGGTTTAGCCTCTCTGATCTTGTGGTAGATCTACTCTTGTACTACCCATATCATCAATATTAATCAAGAAGGAGTAGGGTATTACCTCCATCGAGAGGGCCCAAACCTGGGTAAAAACATCGTGTCCCTTGTCTCCTGTTACCATCCGCCTAGACGCACAGTTCGGGACCCCCTACCCGAGATCCGCCGGTTTTGACACCGACAGGGACCAATAAACCAGGGCGGAGGTAGTAGTTATGGGATTACTAATCTAGAAGCCAAAACGAACTGGCCCCTGGTACTCCTAGTAGTACTCAAGTTGGAATTCCAATTGCACGGCACAACTTGTTAGGAAAACAATTCGATACAGGGTGTAGGAGGAGGTTTGGGAATTTGCATGCCTTCCCGACCATTGAGATACTCCGAACAAAGTACGATAGAGAAATAACCACAGAGAAGGAAGCTAAAAGTAAACATTCAAACGAGCATCTTTGCATTTCTTTTGCATTGAATTGTTTCACAAGCTTGACTAGTGCTGTTTTTCTACTTTTACAAAAACCGCATCGTAATGTTAAAACGTGCACTTGCACGTACAATAGTAATAGTAGTAGAATAGTCTGCAAGCATATATATAGAGAGACATGTAGTGTGTTATATAGTTAAGTATGTGCTATATGAACGTACTTACAAAATGCATACGGATACACAAGGTTTCCAAACTTTTCCTTTTACATACTTAATTAAAGACGCTAATAATTCCCGAACGCGGGATTTATCATTTGCATCCCAAAACTAATGAGATCACCTTACGAAACTAAATTATTCCTAATAAAAGCAACAGCGCTCGCAGGAGCGCTTGCGGTGCGCCACGAGTGCCCTGGTGCGTGGCCGTTTCCTAGCGCACCGACACAAAGCCTCTTCCTCAGCCTCGCAACTCGCGAGGTGCTGATTGGCGGCTTGCTAGTGGGAGAGCGCGATCTCACTGGTGTGGTGATTGATACGTCTCCAACGTATCTATAATTTTTTTATTGTTCCATGCTGTTATATTATCAATCTTGGATGTTTTATAATCATTTTCTAGTCATTTTATATCATTTTTGGTACTAACCTATTGACATAGTGCCAAGTACCAGTTGCTGTTTTCTGCATGTTTTTTACATCGCAGGAAATCAATATCAGACGGAGTCCAAATGCAAAGAAACTCCATGACGATTTTTTATGGACGAGAAGGAACGTAATGGGCCCTGGCTGCGCCTGGGGGGGTGCCCCGAGGGGGGCACATCCCACCAGGGCCCGCCAGGAGGCCCAGGCGCGCCCTGGTGGGTTGTGCCCACCTCGAGTGCCCCACGGACCGCCTCTTTGCTCTATGAATACCCCAATATTCCAGAAACCCTAGAGGCATCGACGAAATACTCATCCAGCCGCCACAGAGTCCAGAACCACCAGATCCAATCTAGACACCCATCTCGGATGGGGTTCACCACTTCCATTGGTGCCTCTCCGATGATGCGTGAGTAGTTATTTGTAGACTTTTGGGTCCGAAGTCAGTACCTAGATGGCTTTCTCTCTCTCGCTGGATTCTCAATACAATGGTCTCTTGGAGATCCACATGATGTAACTCTTTTGCGGTGTGTTTTTTGGGATCGATGAACTTTCAGTTTATGATCAGATCTATCTTTTTATATCCATGAAAGTTATTTGAGTTTCTTTGATCTCTTATATGCATGATTGCTTATAGCCTCATATTTCTTCTCTGATATTTGGGGTTTGTTTGGCCAACTTGATCTATTTATCTTGCAATGGGAAGAGGTGCTTTGTAGTGGGTTCGATCTTACGGTGCTTGATCCCAGTGACAGAAGGGGAACCGACACGTGTGTATCGTCTCTACTAAGGATAAAATGATGGGCTCTATCTCTACATAGATAGATCTTGTCTACATCATGTCATCGTTCTTATTGCATTACTCCATTTTTCCATGAACTTAATACACTAGATGCATGCGGGATAGCGGTCGATGTGTGGAGTAATAGTAGTAGATGCATCCAGGAGTCGGTCTACTAATCTTTGAGATGATGCCTATATAATGATCATTGCCTGGATAGCGTCATGATTATTCAAAGTTATGTCAATTGCCCAACAGTAATTTGTTCACCCACCATTTGCTATTTTTCTCGAGAGAAGCCACTAGTGAAACCTACGGCCCCGGGTCTTCTTTCTCATATATTTGCCTTTGCGATCTACTTTTCTCTTGCATTTATTTTTAGATCTATTAAACCAAAAATACAAAAATACCATGCTGCATTTTATTTCTATTTATTTTATTTGCGATCTATCTTTCAAACTACTACCAAATTGATCTCACGTCTGTTTGCCTATCTTGAGGCGCCGTACCTCGGAAGGGATTGACAACCCGTTTAACACGTCGGGTTGCGAGGATTTGTTATATGTGTGCAGGTGCTGTTTACGTTGTGTTGCTTGGTTCTCCTACTGGTTCAATAACCTTGGTTTCATATCTGAGGGAAATACCTACCTCCGCTGTGCTGCATCATCCCTCACGCTATTGCCGGGGAGGATCTTCAACATATACCAGGTTCCTAATCTTAAATCTCATCTCCTCGCAATTTACATTATTTTCCATTTGGCTCTCATTTTCCTCTCCCCCGCGTCACAAAAATTTGCCTTTTTATTCACCCTCTTTTTCGTTCGCCTTTTTCTCGTTCAATCTTTTGTTTGCTTGTGTTGCCATGTGCCTTCTATATGCTTGCATCTTCGCTTGCTAAAAATTTATTGATATGGATCCTCATCCACTTACTAATCTTTTTAAAAGAGCCAATTATGTTGAATCAATTGCTAGTGAGTTGAGTGCACTAGATTATCTTTACGAAGTTTTGCTTGAGATTTGTGAATCTGAAAATTGTGATGAAGTGTTAAAAGAACAAAATCATAAAGTGATTCATGATAGCTCCATAGATGAAAAGTATGATTGCAATGATGTTATTATAAATTCTTTTAATGTCAATTGTGCTAATAATATGCAAAGCGCCAAGCTTGGGGATGCTAATATTGCTATATATGTCCATGACTTATTGCAATGATCATGATGGGGGTCATAATGATTCTTATGATCTTGAAATTTTATTTAAACCTCATGATGAATATGCTTGCGATAATACTAAAAGTGGGTTTGGAAGAGTGTCAACTTTAGCTAAAAATAATCCCACTTATTTGGAGAGTGTTCAATCTTATGATTTTTTTTATAAAATTGGGCTTGGAGAGGTCATGAATTTATTTAATGATAATCCCACTATTTTGGAAGAGTGTCAACTTTGCATGCATGTGGATCCTGAATAGAATATTTTATGTGATAGCTATATTGTTGAATTTGATTATGTTCCTACATATAATTATTATGAGAGAGGAAAATATGGTTGTAGAAATTTTCATGTCACTAAATTACCTCTCGTTATGTTGAGATCGTCAATGTTTTATTCCTCTTATTTGCATATGTTAGATGTTTATTGTCTTGATAATTTGTTTTCTTATCAAATTCCTACGTATAGGAAGTATGTTATACTTAAATGTGTTTGTAATATGTTTCACGATGGTCTCTTTGTGTTTCAATTATTATCTTTCATGTGAGCATCGTTGAAATCTTAAGCCTATCTTAATGGCTATAAAGAAAGTGCTTGTTGGGATGCAACCCAATGAATAAAATTTATTTTTTCTTTTTGACTTCTGTTCTTGAGTGTTAGCACAATTATGATACTTTTATGATTGTGTTTTGTGTGTTTTAATTAGTGTTTGTGCCAAATAGAACCGATAGGATCTTCTTGGGTGATAGTTGTTTGATCTTGCTGAAAAACAGAAACTTTTGCACTCACGAAAACAATTCTAATTTTTTACCAGAAAGTGATTTAGCCCTGATTCTTTTTGCAGAAGATTAATATACAAATTACCCAGGTCTTCCTAGTTTTTCAGAATTTTTGGAGTTCCAGAAGTTTTTGAAATAGTCAGATTACTACAGACTGTTCTGTTTTGACAGATTCTGTTCTCTTTGCGTTGTGTGCTTATTTTGATGGCTATATGGTTTTCTTTGATGAGTTTTTGCCATAGAAAAGTTGGAATACAGTAGATATAATGAGAAAACAAAATATGAATTGGTTTGTACAGTACTTATAGTAGTGATTTGCTTTCTTTTACTAACGGATCTCACGAAGGTTTTGTTGAGTTTTGTGTGATTGAAGTTTTCAAGTTTTGGGTTATCTTATGATGGATGAAGGAATAAAGGATAGAAGAGCCTAAGCTTGGGGATGCACCGGCATCCCAATATATTATCCAAAAATGAGCAACCAACTAAGCTTGGGGATGCCCCCAAGTGGCATCCCCGCTTTCTTCCAACGACTATCGATATTTTACTCGAAACTATATTTTTATTCGTCACATGATATGTGTTTTGCTTGGAGCGTCTTGTATGATATGAGTCTTTGTTTGTTTTATTTTGTGTTTTAAGTCATCAATCCTTGCTGTACACACCTATTTGAGAGAGCCAAAATTATGTCATGACTTGTTAGAATTGCTCTCTATTCTTCACTTAAAATTTTTATGAGCTATGGACTTGCTCTAGTGCTTCACTTATATCTTTTTTAGCACGGTGTGCTTAGTATTTTTGAAAAAAATGATCTCTTGCTTCACTTAGATTTATTTGAGAGTTAGTAAACTTTTCAAGAAATTCTCTCTTGCTTCACTTAAATTATTTTGAGAGAAAGAAATCTAATTATGCTCATGATCTTCACTTATATTTATTTGAGCTTATGGAAAGCAACACATGAAAATTAGTCCCAAAGTGATACATATCCAAGAAGGATATAATAAAAACTTTCATGAAGATCATAGGACAAAATAAACTTGATTCTTAGTAATAGTTTTGAGATATGATGATGTGATATGTGAGTTTTGTTGATGAGTAATTATGCTTTAGTAAGAATATTGGTGTTAAGGTTTTTGATTCCCTATGCAAGTACGAAAGTCAATAGTCATGGAGTGAAATTATATCCTACTTGTGGTGCATTATTCGGTGTTAATTATGCTTAATGCCTGCTTATGAGATTACTCGTTTCTTGGTTGGTCGCTTCTCAATCTTTTTGCTAGCCTTCATTTTGCACTAAGTATGATCTCTAGTTGTGCATCCAAAATCCTTTAAACCAGTTTTGCCACATGAGTCCACTATATCTACCTATATGCAGTATTCTTTTGGCGTTATAAGCAAATTTTCACGTGCCATCTCTAATTTTCAAAATAAACTCCTCTTTCGTGTGTTTGTTTCACTCGTGGAGCGGCGAGGGGTGGCTAATATTTTCCATGCTAGATGTGTTATTCTCACAACGAGTGTTTATTCACTTGTCATTACACGAGAGTAAGGCAAAGGTTTTAGGGATGCCCAGTCCCGAAATGCAAAAATGAATTTACTTTATGTTGTCAAATAATAAATTCCTTGGAAAGTGTTGGTATGGAGGGCAACCGTGGACACGGCTAGCCATGGAAAGTGAAAGTATGGTGGAAAAGGAATAAACTTTATTTTCTGTTTGGGAACCGCCTATGATATATCTAGCATGGAAAGTGTTTGGAACTCTAAGTCGTTTTCGTTAGTGGGATGGATACACCTCCCAAAATGTTTTTATCTCTAAGATTTTTGCTTTGAGCTCTCGCACCTCTACAAATCCCTACTTCCCTCTGCGAAGGACCTTTCTTTTAATTTATGCAATTTTTGTTTTGAATTTGAGTCTCCATCCTCTTTTACAAAAGCACCAACTAGGTAGCAATACGATCGTACTTAAGTATTGGTTGTAGCTAATATGCGAGTGTGTTTCAAGAATGGATCAATGGTTGCGCATGATGGGCTAGGGATAACTTATTTTCGCATTAATATTTTGAAAGACATGGTTGCTTGCTGATATGCTTGAGTATCTAAATTATTATGTCAAAAATAGACTATTGCTTTGAATCACATAAAAGTCCAAATGTCCATGCTATAAAGAAAAGAATATGATATGACATGATAGGCAGCATTCCACATCAAAAATTCTGTTTTTATCATTTACCTACTCGAGGACGATTGGAGTTAAGGTTGGGGATGCTGATACGTCTCCAACATATCTATAAGTTTTGATTGTTCCATGTTGTTATATTATCAATCTTGGATGTTTTATAATCATTTTCTAGTCATTTTATATCATTTTTTGGTACTAACCTATTGATATAGTGTCAGTTGCTATTTTCTGCATGTTTTTTACATCGCAGGAAATCAATATCAGACGGAGTCCAAATGCAACGAAACTCCACGACGATTTTTTACGGACCATAAGGAACGTAATGGGCCCTGGCTGCGCCTGGGGGGTGCCCCGAGGGGTGCACAACCCACCAGGGCGCGCCACGAGGCCCAGACGCGCCGTGGTGGGTTGTGCCCACCTCGAGTGCCCCCCGGACTGCCTCTTTCCTCTATAAATGCCCCAATATTCCAGAAACCCTAGATGCATCGACGAAATACTCATCCAGCCGCCGCAGAGTCCAGAACCACCAGATCCAATCTAGACACCCATCAGCAAAAAATATATGATCATTGCCTGGATATCGTCATGATTATTTGAAGTTCTGTAAATTGCCCAACAGTAATTTGTTTACCCACCGTTTGCTATTTTTCTCGAGAGAAGCCACTAGTGAAACCTACGGCCCCCCGGGTCTTCTTTCTCATATATTTGCCTTTGCGATCTACTTTTCTCTTGCATTTATTTTCAGATCTATTAAACCAAAAATCCAAAAATACCTTGCTGCGTTTTATTTCTATTTATTTTATTCGCGATCTATCTTTCAATCTACTACAAATTTATCTCACGTCCGTTTGCCTATGTTGAGGCGCCGTACCCCGGAAGGGATTGACAACCCCTTTAACACGTCGGGTTGCGAGGATTTTTTATCTGTGTGCAGGGGCTGTTTACGTTGAGTTGCTTGGGTCTCCTACTGGTTCGATAACCTTGGTTTCATATTTGAGGGAAACACCTACCGCCGCTATGCTGCATCATCCCTTCCTCTTTGGGGAAATACCAACGTGGCTTCAAGCAACGTCAATGATCCAGCGCCAAAAGGTACTCCTCCTCACTGGAAGCGTGGACCTGGTCCACATAC